>JARGCU010000010.1:5326428-6565357 GCA_029227775.1 Morpho helenor | reverse complement strand
GCACACCGGGGAAAAGGCTGACAAGAAATACGAGTGCGAAGTTTGTCACAAAAGGTAGGTGCATTATTTGTTTTTGGTTGCATACGATTTGTGTCTTCTTTATCATAGAGTTATTATACTAGAGCATAGGTCGGCAAACTTATTAGTCAAAGAGCCAAATATGAACATTACAACAATAAAAAAAAAAATGGGAGCCAAATCTGCTTGTTTAGTAAACGTTTATTACAGTAAATAAAAACAAAATTTCATACTTAATAAATATTTATTAATGCGAACAATGGACTTGCATAACTTTCTAAAGATGAGTAGGTTTTTTTTATTTGAAAATATTATTGCGCCTTCCGTAGATATTTGTGCCAGAGTCGCACTTAAGGAGCCAAAAAGCCACATGCGGTTCTGGAGCCGCACTTTGCCTACCACTTTTTAGAAGAATTCGGAGGGATTCTTAAATGGGCCTTATTACCTGTCTCTCTTTTTTATATGTGATAAGACAAAGATAAGTACATAAGTTCCAGTTGAAAACAATGGTGGAATGGAAATAAGGATTACGATGTATCTAACTCAATTTAGACTAATTTTTAATTTGGCCATTTTATATCAAGTACCTGGGTGACAGAGCCTTGCTTAGTAATTTTTTTTAAAGATATAAATAAAATGTAATTTAAAAATAAAGAAAGAAAAGGTCCGCGACATGTGAGACTCCATCCCGGGTATTTTAACTTTTTTAGTCTTCAAGTTTGCCTCTGAGCTATCACAACTTTACAAATCACAGCAAATTTATGCCTTTTTAAAGCCCGAAAACAGGGATAAAACAAAATTTAAAAAAAAACCTAGCTAGATCGTTTTTCACCCATATATTTTTTGTATTTCGATTATACCTTTCGGTTTAAGTATAACTTTTATATGTAGGTTAAATGGCAAAACTACGTGCGCTTTTTATAAGTTAGGGTTGGAATTTTGTCTCGTCGTTAAATATTTTTAAGTTCATTGGTCCCTGTAGTTCGAATCCGTGATTCTCTAGTAAGAGACACACAGTCCCACTGTTCGTCTGTCACATCTTATATAAATAGAGGAGATGGGCAAAATCTGGCCTGTGCGGACTAAATAATGAAGTACATAATAAAACATAAAATATTAAATAACGCCAAAATAAATTAATACTATCTCTGTACTACTCGGGAAGACTTGTATTTAATAAAAAAGTTATTTATTTGATCCAGTTCAGTTATAATTAGTCAAGTCACAATTTCTTTAAGAAGTAAGAAACTCGATATCGATATTATATCGATTTAAGAATTTAATGTTCTTACTAATATACAGTACATTTCAGTATAGTATAGTTCAGTATAGTAACTGTTGTTGATAAATTATTTTTTATTACCATAAAAACAGATAGATTTATGCATAGTTACTAGCCGTTTTAATTATCATTATTTTTTTTTATATATATGACCGATCGGACCGATTAATAAAATCGATTTCTGCGCATAACAGTACTCAAAAAGGTTGTGGTTATATGAATTATCTGTGAATTGTTTTGTTTCTAAACATGCATATACGTGTTGTTTTCGCATCGTGAACGTTTGGGGCATAGATAATACACTATATAGGATAGTTTGGGGATTCCTTGTATTCGTGTGCTACTTTATAACAACCTTTGCTGTATTTCTGGACTACTGACATATTATATTTCGTGTCGATAATCTCATTATTTTAGATTCGTTTTTTTTCTTAGATGAAAATAAATTATATTTAAAAAAAATGACTTACAAATTCCAATACTTTATGTAAATATGTCATGGTCATTAATTTATTTCTTTTAATTCCCAAGTTGTATCTAAAAAAGACTTGTACATACTTGAAGAGTAAATTTCGGTCTTTGTATTAAATATTAATTTATTTCTGTCCACTCAGGCTAAAATTGTATGAGCTATTTGCCCATCTCCTTTATTATATTGTTTTGTCCAGGTTCTGCGACAGTAATCAGCTATTGGAGCACAGTGCACGGCACACGGGTGTTCGTCCGTGCTCGTGTGAGGTTTGCGGCAAGTCCTTTGCGTCCTCCCGGCTGCTGGCATCGCATAGCCTCGTCCACTCCGACCAGAAACCTTACCCGTGTTCTTATTGCGAAAAAAGGTAAACGCTTTCTTGAAAGAAAAAAAAGAAAAAGAAAAATAAATTTATTTGTAACAACACACTACACAAGTATAATAACACACATAATATATTAAAACTAAAAAACAAGAACGCAGTACAAAATCTAACTTGCATAGTGTGAAATAAGGACATTGACACACCATTCTCTCTAGTGTAAGCTGGGAACAATTTTTTTTAAAAAGTAATCATTCTTCTTCTGGGAGTAGTGGCTATGGCAGCAATGGTCACTTTGACCATTTAAATTTAAAAAGGGGGGGGGGGGGAATTATTTTTACACGTTACATTTGCACTTTACTTCTCACCATTTATATTATGACTGGCCCGTTGGAGCAGTGGGTAGTTACCCTGCCTTCAGCTCCGCGGGTCGCGGGTTCGATTCCCGACAAGGGCCAACATTTTATATAAATGAATTTGTCGGTCTTGGAGCCTGGTTGTATATTTGTATTTAAGTATGTATTTAAAAAATATATAAGTATATATTTACCAGTTGTCTGTCACCCATAACACAAGTATTAAGTTACTTACTTTGGGGACGGACGACCGTGTGTGTAAGTGTCCCATATATTTATTATTATTATTATTTATATATTACATGTTATATTTTTTGACATGACAACGTCTTAAATTAGGTTGCGGCTTGGAGTCACTCATGAAAAAGTGTAACGCCCGCTCACGTCTGTTACGATAAGTCACCGAACGAGAGAGAGGCCCGCCGGACTGGCCTTGCGTCTCTCTCCCACTCCAATCCATCACATTTAAAAAGACGTTGTCACGTAAAATCTTTGCCCGTAAAACCGACTTAGGCAACCGTTTTTTTTATTACATTGTTTCCTTTGTTGGTCCCGTTTCCTATTAGGTTTCGTCAAAAGTCTACGCGTAATATTCACCATCGCACGCACACCGGTGAGAAGCCGTACATCTGTTCCACGTGCGGGAAGTCCTTCATCCAAAGCTCAAACCTCAGACTGCACATGCGAACACACACAGGTAAAAGGTATTTTGATAGTAAAAAAGTAAGTAAGTAGCGGCCTGTTACTATCCCACTGCTGAGAATAGGCCTCTTCTCTCCGTTTTTGGAGAAAAGGTTTGGAGTCAAGAGCTACCACGCTGCTCCAATGTGTCGATTCTGTACATTTGATATTTTTAAGAAACAAACAGTTTTGTCGTCTCAAAACACGCTTCTAAACATGAAACATTTTTTTAAATTTTTGTTTCTTTATCTGTTTGTCTGTAGGTTTGTTCCCGCTAATCTTAGAAACCGCTGATCCGATTTTCACTAATTTATAGTAGAAAGCCTCACTTAACGTATTTTTTATTTATTTATTATGACAAGCCAGTAGCATTTTACACATACTTATTAATACACTTTTTCATAAGGCAAGTTCTAGGTAAAACACTTTTTAAGGCGAGTACAGCGTTATCGTAGGTAGTTAGGTACAAAAATTATTTATATAACTAAAAGGAGACAAATTAAATTATACTTAAAGGAAAATTTTGATAAAAACTATTACTAAAACTTAATAACTTAAAGCAGCAACTTAAATATTAATATTTGTTGGCTGGCCCGTTGGAGCAGTGGGTAGTGCCCCTGCCTTCAGCTCCGCGGGTCGCGGGTTCGATTTCCGCCGAGGGCTAACATTTTATATAAATAAATTTGTTGGTCTTTGAGCCTGGGTGTATATTTGTATTTAAGTATGTATTTAAAAAAATATATATAAGTATATATTCACCAGTTGTCTGTCTACCATAACACAAGTATTGAGTTGCTTACTTTGGGGACGGACGACCGTGTGTGTAAGTGTCCCATATATTTATTTATTTATTTATTTATTAATCGCAGGCGAAAGACCGTACGCATGTGACGTGTGCGGCCGCAAGTTTTCCTCCGGCTCCGCGCTCACCAGCCACGGACGGACCCACACTGGCGAGAAACCATACAGCTGTCCAGTTTGCAATAAAAGGTGAAACGTTTTCTTCAAATTATCCACAGTAATAGTATAATTGGCCTGGCCCGTTGGCGCAGTCGGTAGTGACTCTGCCGTCAGCTCCAAGGGTCGCGGGTTCGGTTCCCGCCGTGGGCCAACATTTTCTATAAATGAATTTGTTGGTCTTTGAGTCTGGGTGTATATTTGTATTTAAGTATGTATTTAAAAAATATATAAGTATATATTCACCAGTTGTTTGTCACCCATAACACAAGTATTAAGTTACTTACTTTGGGAACGGACGACCGTGTGTGTAAGTGTCCCATATATTAATTTATTTATTTAAAAAATAAATAAAAAATTAAAAAAAATGTCAAATTCGTGCCTGGCTAATCCGCTGAGAAATACTGATGGAAATAAGCACAATTAAAGCTTATACTCCAGGGTAACATACTCGTATGCGATAAAAGAATCCCATGTCCCTTGCGAATTAGGAAGAAACAAAGTAATTTAACACTGAAGTCGATACGAACAAATTTGCGGGAACTTTACCGTTATGAGCGTACCGAGTAAGCGTACGCATGGAAAGCTTCAATTTTGCCGATTTCGTAATATTTTTTATTGCTGCTCCTCTCCTTTTCATCTTAGCATGATGTTATGTAGCCTATAAATATACTATCTAACACAAAGAATTTTTCAAAACGGCCCAGTAGTTCCTGAGATTTGCGCGTTCAAACAAACAAAACAAACTCTTTAGCATTATATTATTTTATTATTAGTATAGATAACCTGGTTATGTATTCGGAATGGCAAAGTCTGCTGGATAAGCCTCCCTAAGAGAGCGGCAAAGACATTGCGTAAGCAGTAAGGCACTGGCTATTTTAGCTAACGGATTGCGGTTTTATAAAGTCATGGACTGTTACTATTCTAAAGGACCTCGTCTTTCTATATATAATTTTAGTTCCTTAGTGATAGACTGATTTTCTTATAATTTTTGTGTGTGTGTGTGTTAGATTCGCTCGTATCGACTTCAAATCTCACATGCGCCTGCACACGGGCGAGAGGCCGTACACGTGTTGTGTTTGCTCCAAGAAGTTCATCAACGCCGCTCGCCTGCGTGACCACAACCTCATACACACAGGTAAAGTACACATCTGTCAACACTCCATTAACTTAACTAAATTGTGCAAGTTTCAAACTTATTTTTACTGTATAGTTTTACTGTACAGGAATACAAAAGTACATCACAGTTAATTTTTTTTGTACTATAAAATTATTTAAAAAAATTTCTAATATAATACTTTGTTAACAGGTGAAAAGCCGTTTGAATGCGACCTTTGTACAGAGAAGTTTAAGAAGAAGATTTATTTAGTAAAACATCTTAAAGTCCACGCGAAGAAAGTGAACAAAAAAGGTGTAGCTGCAGTTAGGCAAGCTCCATACATGATAGAGGATAATTTAATTTACAGTAAACATGATACAAATACTTTAAATGATGCAGCAAAATCGACTTTGGTTGATGATAATGAAGCATTGGAAGATGAAAATGTAGCTATAGTAACTGAGGAAATCCCACTAGAAGTTTCTGGAGAGCTTATATTACAAAATGATAGTGATGTAAAGGCAGAGCTTGTTGTCATTGACGATGAGAGAACTAGTATCCAATATGAAAATGAAATATGTTTAAATGGAGTAAATTATGCTAATAACAATCTGAGTATTAGTGACGGTAATATAGTGGCAGTGAATGATGGTGAAGTTAATATATCAACTTGTTCAGTAATAGATGGGCCTACCGTAAAACTGTATCACTTAGATGAAAGTTTAGTACAAATACAAACATCTGGCAGTCAACTCACCATTAGAAAAATAACAAGTCAAATGACTACAAACTTCTAATTTTTTTTAATAAAGGTTTTACTAATGAGATGTGTATTATATTTGTATAATATGTTTTCCAAGTAAGAAATCAACCTTTATTTTTTTTATTAAACAGTTGAGAGCACTGTCACAATCTGCATTTCTGGAATGTATTTTTAATGTTATAGTTATGTTTTTAAAATTATAATTAAACAATCAATATTTTCATCATCCTTTTTTTCTAATATTTAACAAAAAATGTCTTGTGTGTGCCATTTCCTTATAGACATTCATTTAGTTATTCATTTTAAATCAATTTTTTAAAGTTTGGAAGAATATTGATAAACCCATGATTATTTTTTAATACTACCTTTTATTTAATCTGTTTCAACATATTTTTTAATTAAATAGATACTTAAATATTATCAAATACAAAAATGTTAAAGAACATGTTATGAAACTTATTTACACAGGAGATTAAACTACATAAATGCTTTATTTTTCCTTAAAACCAAGAAGACTTTTTTCCAGACTCATATTTCTTAATATTAACAAGTATTGAATCATGGATTTCTTTAGCATTCCTGTTTTGGCCATAGTAATCAACAAACTCGCCATCTGGATCCACCAGATATATTATAATAGTGTGATCCACCTGAAAAAAAAAGTAATATAGTTACAAAATATATTATTATTGTAATATACATTTACACTTAGTCATTACAAATAAAATTGAAATTGAATTGAAATATGTATTTGAATGTGTTTTAATAGAACACATTGTTTTTAGTAAAAGTAGGTATATAAACATCAGGTTATAATTATACTACAGTTTTTTAGAATATACATATATTAGACATTATTTTAAATTATAAATCAAAGTTGATGCCTTTGAATCTATTATTTGAACCCATAAAGATTGAACATTATAATATTTTTTCTGCTATACATCACAAATAACTCAAACAAATATTAAAATTCTATCATCAATTATTTGAGATATAAACGTAAACATTACAAATTTTTAAAAGACAATGAAGATTAATTATCTTCTCTTTAACCAATCAATGTAGATCTTTGCACATAATTTATATACTTAAGATATTTCCTCAGGATATGACCAGCTGGATCCAGTAAGAGTTGGTAATTTTTTCGTTTTGCAGTAATGTCTACCAACATTGCGCTTACCAGTATGGAGTCACAACTCCCAACACCCTAGGATCTAAACACCCATAGGTTTTTGGACAAATATTCCACATACTTACAATATAATCATTATCAACATCTTGTGGCCCTGCACTAAAGTATACTCTATAGGACTTGCAAGCTTGTTGTACTTGCTCTTTCGTTCCAGTAAGACCTAAGAGTTTTGGAGTGAATTCTTTACAATATCTGAAATTAATAAATTATCACACATTAGTTACACTGCACCAACTTACTTTAAAATGATATTTATGAGTTTATTAGTCCTAGAAGATTTGTAATATTTATCAATTTAATTTACCATGATATAGTTTATATATACAAACTGTATGGAACAGTGCTACTTACTTTCCTACTATTTCTGGGGTATCTCTTACTGGATCAACTGATATAAATAAAGGCTGCAGTGGTGGTGCAGAAGGAGTGTTATCTAATAAAATAAAATAAAAATTAAATGTAGCATGTAAATTTATCTTTTTAAACTAAATATAAAAAGATTGGAACTTACCATGTTTGTCTACTACTTCTGCTAACTTTTCTAACTCGTCTGGGCAAATATCAGGGCAGTGAGTAAATCCAAAATATATCAATAGCCATTTTCCCAGAAAATCAGTACTTTTGACTGTTTTACCCTGGAAATTAAATATTAGGTTTAGCCAATCTAGAACAAATTTAAAACATAAGCTTTACACTAGGACTTTAACCATATAATCACTACTTACCGTAGAATCTACGAGTTCAAATGTACCTCCAATTTTGGCTTTGCCAAGTTGCTTCTTCCTTTCACGATTAATTGCTTCTTGTTTTTCGTTTCTAACGTACATTACAAACCCTGTTAGTCCACCACCAACTAAAGCCGTTACCGTCATGGTTTTCCATGTTACAGGGGCTAAAAATTTTTTCGCCCTTAACTTCGGTGGAGATGCACATTGTTTCACCGCTGTTGTATTTATAAATCGGCTCAGAGGTCTAGTACCTCTTATTAATAAGGAATTCATTTTTATTATGAAATTAACTTATTGCTTTATTTTTAGAGTTAAATGCTGTAATATCACAAAAGTGTAAAATGTATGTACTTGTTTTATTTGTCGTACATTACAGCCAACCATAAAGGTATTTAGTAATGCTAAAAACCATTGATATTTCTTTGATGTCTATAATGTCTGATAAAAAAATGATAATATACTAGATAAAGTTATAGACAAGCGGTAAAACCCTAGAAAATTATTTTTCAATTCTGAATTCTGATAACATTTAACATTGACAGTTGACACTACCATAAAGTTGTAAATTGTAACTCTATGGATACAACCCAGTGCTGCCAGCCCCCAAGAAACTAAAAAACAGTAGGTAAAGTAAAAGGGCAGATTTCATAATGTAAATGTACCTACAAACTCATATAATATCTAGGTACTTTTATTATTGATTTAGTAGTATGTAGTTTTGAGAATTTTATCATCATCATCTTCCTGCCCTTATCCCACTCTAAGTGGGGTCGGCACAACATGTTATAAACATGCTGTCACATGATTTGGCTGCGTTTTTACGACCGGCCGCCTGGTCTAACGTCAACTTACCTTAGTCGTATTTTACGACACCTCTGTAAGAAAGAGGGTGGTCTATTCTACTAAACCGGATACCACACGGTGGGTCAACTTACCTTAGTTGCCTTTTACGACACCTCGGTAAGAAGTGAGGTTGGTCTATTCTATTCAGCCGGATACCACACGGCGTAGTTTTGAGCATTTTATCATTATTCATTAAAACAGACCTAACAATTATGAGCCATTTTCATTTCGAAATTTTCGTGGGTCGTGCAGCGGAATAATGAAGGTGACAGGGGCGGAGTAGCCGCAACCGCAACACCACTGTTTAAATACGGTGAGCTTGAATATCTTATAGCACAGTAACTTAGCAAGTTGGCACCCTCAGGCGAAACAATAGCTACCGAAATGTGGAAGATTATTTTTGTAAGTATTTTATTTTTATATTTTGAGAAAGGATCCGGATAGATCGGTTAAAAAACCGGGGCTGATTTCTTTCAATTCTTAATTCACAATTAATAAATATCACAATCTTATTTTTTTTGGAGATATAATAAGGGAATTTCGTTCAGTGAAATTCTTACATTCTATAAAGCAAAATCCGCTGGCATGGCATGTGTGTCTATCTGTCTGTCCACGATAAACTCAAAAATACTGAACGGGCTTTCAAGTAATTTTACCTTAATAGACAGAGTGATTCTCGACGAAGGTTTATTAAGTGTATAATTTGTTAGGATTTAGTGTATATTCGTTGAAATATGAGGAGTTATTGAAAATTTCGGAAAAAGTCAAGCTTTGTTCGTAAACGCTGCCTTATCCGTTTAAGATATAACAAAACAATGTATGGTGATGATATTCATCTTTAAAGTATATCTATATTTTATGGACAATTTATTCTACCCAACCTAACTTTTTTCACATTGTTTACATATAATGCTTTATTTGAAGAAATATTTAGACACATATACCTACATTATTGATTCTTATCAACCTAAATATGTTACTTTAAGCATTTCGTGCTTTAAGTTTGTATCCTCCGCATCCTATAATTAAATTAATATCTTAGAAGTCGTCGCAGAATTAAATCTAACGTTCGCCAAAATAACCAAAACAGATTTGACCTAATTATACCACCAAGTTATATTATAGTAATAATAAAATAGTAAAACCAACATAAACTTAACCGTAAATCTTAACAGATAAATAAGAAACTGATTTAGTTTTATGATTAACACAGGCATTTTAGAAATTTGGCACTTTGGCACGTGAATGTACTTTTCATTTCCTTTGAGTTAAAAAAATTCCAAAGTTCAAGATCGTTAACGAGGGAGTCTCGTCGAGTATCTACATACAGTTTACGAGTTGTACTGGGAACATGCGTATTATTAACAAAATATTAGGAAAATTAAGCACTTGATGCAGATCTAATGCGTTTAGTATTCATATTCCCTCGTCATCAGGCACTAAGGTTAAGGTTCTAGCCGGTAAGAGTCCATATAAAAAATGGGAAATTCATTCTATTTATGATTCTGTGTGTATTTTTTAAATTGATTACTTAAAAAAAAATTTACGTAATAAATATTATATTTTTGATAATATTGATTTAATTTAATTTAATTTATAGATGACATTATTAGCTTGGATGTCGTGGAAATCTTTAAGTTCGGCACAAGAATATCTTCCACCAAAACCTACGGGCGGAGGCGGTGGTATAAAAAAACCAATCGTCGAACCTACCGTAAGTAGATTATTATTTGTACTAATAATATATTACGAGGATATCTCAAAACGTTATGAAATACTTTTGGAAATATTTCATACATACTTTGGACATATCTGTACTACTGTAGGGTAGTTTTTAATTTTTATCTTAAAAGTGAGTGGCCAACGGGGTGGGAGTAATTAGGGGCGTAAAGGCAGACCCACGTAAAGTTCATTATTTGAAAGACGGAGCTGACCAGTTACAGCATCTCTGGACGGGCGAGGAAGACGGTGATTATTCAATAAAAATGGCTTCTCAACTGTAGAATAACTACTGGGCAGCTATGCCCTCTATATTTATATTCGTTTGTTAACTTATTATTATTGATATAACAAAAATTAAATACTCGATGTTGCATCTTCTTTATCAATACGAGAAATACAACAAGGACAATAATACCAATACAAAATACATATTTTAAACTGTGAAATGTTTAAAATGCGAAAATCTGTAAATCTGTAAACAATACCGGGCAAGGTTCAGTTAACCAGGTACTGTTATTAAATTGAGACAGAATTATTGTTTTCTATTAACTTTGCTATTATCCAGTTACCAGCGAATTACGAGTTTACATACGACGTGCAAGATAACGGCGTCTCGCTGGACTTCGGACACAACGAGAAAAGAAAGGACGACCGCGCCCAAGGCTCCTACCACGTGCTGTTGCCCGACGGTAGGACGCAGCTCGTGGAGTACGAGGCCGGCCCCGACGGTTACAGGCCACAGGTAATTTAGGGGGACCCGATATATGGCTCCTTGAAGGGTGATGAGACCACAAGATATAGTAGTAAAGTATCAGTCTGTTACTATCTTACTGCTGGACATAGGCCTCATCTCTCTTTCAGGAGAGAAAGACCCGCCGCGCTGCAGCAATGCGGATTGTTAGGTTACACATCTCCTCAGAATTCTCTATAGATATGCAACTTTCTTTACGATATTTTCCATAGAAAAATTTAAATTTAGAAAAATTTTATAAGACTACGTAAAAGTCCACGATTGCGTATATCATTTAAGGATAACTTAGTATGCTTAGTGTTACTCCTAAAAAAACTATTCATATAGTACTAATAATAATAGTAATAGGAAAGTCATTGTGACAGATAGAGTATTAATCTTTATCAAATTCAATACGTTAGTTATCTACCTTAATAATTTCGTGATATAACAAACTGACGGTAGGTTGGGTTATTGGAAAAAAAACTAACGCGCTCGAAAATTAAAACGAGTAGGTACGGGTTAATATTCTCTTTAACTTTGAGAAACAGGGGCAGGTTGTTAGTTTATAATATTTATAATTTACCTTAAAGTCGTGTGGCATCCGGCTCAGTAGTATAATAAGACCGGCCCCATTTCTTATCGAGTTGTCGTAAAAAGCGACTAAGGTAAGTTGACCCGCCGCGTGGTATCCAGCTCATTAGAATAGACCACCCTCATTCCTTATAAAGGTGTCGTAAAAGGCGATTACGTAAGTTGACGTCAGGTAGGCGGTCGGTCGTGAAATACCTAGCCAAATCATGTGACAACATGTAACGACCTCACTTACAGTGGGATAATGCCAACAGCCTCATATAATAATTCATAAATAGCTAAAGTTGTTGTTATTGTTCTGTAGATAATGTACATGGGTACTGCGACGTACCCCTCTCAGACGGGTGGCGGTGGGGACAAGTTCGAAGGTTACCACTACAACGCTGCTTCAAATCGGCAATCCGTCCGGCAAGCGGCGCCGCGGAGCGGCAGCAGACAAGCAGGGTCGGCGCCGCCGCCCGCGCCCGCGCCTCCTCTGTTATACGCAGCCAATGCAACACAATGAAGAGCACGTCGAAGCGTACAACATACACTCCCGCAGCCAATGCAACACAATGAAGAGCACGTCGAAACATACAACATACACTCCGTGATCACTAATGCCTAAAGTATATTGAATAATCCAGAAAACTACATCTCAAAAACGCAACCTTTAATTCGCTATTCAAGGTATATATAGCACGAAACAACGAATTTTAGTTCAAATAAATATATAAGTATTTATTGACCTGGTTGACTAAACCTTGCAAAATAAATTCCCGTTCATCGAGAAAGCTACGCTGACTTTACATTTAATGGCAAAAATAGTGTTTTATATATTCAATAAATTGAATGTAAATTTAAGTATTTTTTTAATGCCCAATAACAGAGATAAGACGATTTTTTTAAAATAAAACCGAGCTAAATCGACTTTTCTCCTCCGGCATGCTGAATTTCAGAATCGTTGGAGCCGTTTCCGAGATTCCGAAAAGAGAGAGATATATATATATATATACACACATACAAGATAAACTCATTTCAATATTAAGATATATTGTATATATTCATCATATTTATTTGAAAATATCATAACTATCAAAATCATTTTTTAAACATTGGAGCTCTTATATTTGTAATATATTTTTATTAAAAAAAAAAGATCGTTTTGTTTTATGAGGTACATGTGTTAATTAAATTAATTTATTTTCTCATAATATTTTCCAAATCATGGCGAATGCAATTTAAAAAAATATGTGTATTGAAGTTTGAATATGCTAATAATATGGTATAGTATGAAATAGTATTCAAAAAAGTTCGTTAGTTTTTTTTTACTGACAAATTATTATGAGAAATAATTATAGCTGTAGCTACCAATAGCTATGATTCTTCTTTGTAAATTATGGTAACCAAATTTAGTTATCTGACTAACTGAAATTACAAGTCTTAATTAAATTGCGTTTAACTTACATTTGTAAAATCAGTTTCGGGAGATTGACGTGTATTAAAAATACATTTTACGAAACCGTATATTGATTTTATTTTAATGTATATTGTTTTATATTACTAGATTGTACCTATGTAGGTATGTTAGTGACGTACAAATAAATAAAATTATTAAAGTTAAATAGATATTATAAAAATATCAATAAACAGGTTTCAAATCATGTGACCAAAAGAGTTTTAAATATGAATGTGGATGGATGTATGGCTAGGGGGAGGTCGAAAAAAAGGTGGATTGAGTGTGTGAAAAATGATATGCATGTTAAAGAAGTGGCACCAGAGTTGATAGAGGAGAATGGAAGAAGACATATTGTGCCGACCCCACTTAGAGTAGGATAAGGGTAGGAGAATAATGATCAATAAACAGGTTTCAAGTAGTATGAATGATATCTATGTTTTGATCAGGCCAATGAACACGTCGATGGGTCGAGCCGGTGTCGAAGCCTACATTATCGAAGGACTGATAATCTTTCTGCATACTTATTTCAGCTAAATTTCTGTACCTGTAATGAGAATATAAATATTTCATCCATTTTTTATATGAATATATAAAGATGTATGAGGTTACTTTGTAATTTCGAAGCAGTTCCTAGTCACTTTGATGCATTTTTTCGATTTGCATATTCAATATCATGTAATAATTGTTTTATTTATTTATTTATTACGCCAACAACTTGCATACAACTTTGTCCAACAATCATTATAAACTAAGATTCGTATGTAAGTCCATTACAGGCATAAATATAAATCACAAACAATTTCTAACTTAATTTAAATATAAAATAACTACCCAAAAACTTAAGAAAAATGCATTAAAATAACTAATAAGCAATAATAATAAAATAGTTTTTCTTTACAAATTTAAGCAAGTACTAGTTGGAAAACTAAAGTAACTATCCCACTGTTGGCGAGAAGGATTGGAGCTAAGACCTATCATGCTCCAACGCGGATTGGTAGGTTATATATCCTTAGAAGTTTCTAGGGATATGCAGGTTTCCTCACAATGTTTTCCTTCACCGAAGCGTGTGGTAAATTGCAATAATCAATTAGACGCAAGTTTTGACAGATAAAGTTATTGGTGCTTTCCCGGGGTTTGAACCCGCGACCGCTCGAAAGAGTCACACGGTCTCACCGCGGAGCTCATCATCATTCTCTTACCCTTATCCCACTCTAAGTGGGGTCGGCACAATATGAGCTTTCTTCCATTCTCCTCTATCATTCGTCAACTCTGGTGCCATTCCTTTAACATGCATATCATTTTTCACACAATCCATCCATCTTTTTTTTTCTTTCTCACCGCGGGGTTATCATAGCTTTAATATTCAGTTAAAAAAGTAGTAAAGATCCAAATAATATGAAAGAATACCCGACCTCTTAACAAGCACGCAGCAACCAAGCAGTAGTATGACCTGCACAGCGAGCCAGATCAGCACCAGCGCTACAAGCAGCAGTTCATGGACACAAATCATCGGACTCTCGTTAGTTCCCGTATCCTCGGCTGTTGTGAATAATAATATATAACATATTGTTACAACGTGTTTCTAATACAACCTCCTTCATAGAGTTGGTTATTAATATGGAAAAACATTTTGGCCGCCATTATGTGTCATTGAGTTGTTGAGAAAGAGTAAATTTTTTTTAAAATTATTTTTTTAATAATTATAAAATTTAGGTTAACTTTGGGAAAATTGCTTTTTATTTATTGAATAAGTGTAAAGGAGAAATATCGTCGTCTTTTATAATAGAATAGAGAGGAGGAATTTAAACCGAAAATGACTTTTATTGCAATTTAATCATCTTCCTGTCCTTATAGGTGATATCTTTATATCGTTATAAACACGTTATATTTTAGTCATATCTTGCGACACCTCGGTAACAAAGAGGTTGGTCTATTTTACTTAGCCGGATACCACATGGTGGGTCAACTTACCTTAGTCGCCCTTTACCTCGGTAAAATATTAGGGTGGTCTATTCTATTTAGCCGGATACCACACGGCATTTTTATTGAAATTACTTTTACCGTAAATTTAAGCAAAATAATAACGTATGCCGTACGGCCATAATTATTGATGTAAAGTAATAGACGTAGATACTTACGAATTGCAGAGCGGTGGTCAGCGCGTACAAGTGTATCGGCGGAGAGAATATCGCGTGAACCCACTACCATTTCAAGTTCAAGTGGCACCCGCCCTTGACCGCCTGTGCAGTCCGTCCTCCCTCCTTGCGCTACAACTTGTGGTGTCTGTGCTACCTATTTTGAATACAAATACGAAAAATTATGACAACTAAACAATTATAGGGATATTATATTATGTTGTACTTTGTATTTTGGTGGTATATTTATACTGTTAATCTATACTATTTATAAAACAAAGTCACCTTTTTTTATGTAAATAAGTGTAATGCATCATACTTATTTGTAATCATGTGACCAAAAGAGTTTTAAATATGAATGTGGATGGATGTCTGGCTAGGGGAAGGCCGAAAAAAAGATGGATGGATTGAGTGAAAAATGATATGCATGTTAGAGGAGTGGCACCAGCGTTGACGAACGATAGAGGAGAATGGAAAAAGAAGACATATTGTGCCGGCCCCCTTAGAGTGGGATAAGGGTAGGAAAATGATGAATGATTTATTTGTAATCAAAAATCAATATGGCAATACGTATTTTTTTAACTTAAGTTATTAGAGTAATTTGAATAAGAATCTGTATTTAGTTGTAGATATTAAATCAATAAAGACTGTGTTAAACTTCATTGCTTTACAGGCAGGGTGGCGGTAGACGTATCCAATAGCGGAAGCCGCCACCCTTGATCTGGATGAGTTTGGCCAAGTGGGGCGTTTCTCACCGGTGAGCCACTTAAATAACCCCCGTGACTTACTCAAAACTGGAAAAAAAAACCTATTTTCTCAAAATTTACTAGACGGATTATTCGGTTCATACATAATGGTATTGCGATTCTTCAGAAAGGTTTAAGTTACGGTAAGTTAAGTTACGGTACATTACGGGTTATATAAGTTGACTGAAACACATATTCGTGGCAAACTGATTTCCATGCAGGCGTAGCCGCGAGCTTAAATAGTTTATTTTATGATTGTTCTTATTACTGACATTAGGACGTAATTAGTATTGGTTTCGTTTTTTGACTGCTCCTGTAAATGAGTGATGGGCTCCCCAGCACAACAAAAGCTAAGTTTTATAAGAATAGAGTTAAAATAGTGCTGCAGTTATACAAATAAAGACATTCTTATTCTTATGATTCTTGGTCTTAAGAAGCATCGAAAAGACAGAGAGTATATATGAAAGTTATGTTATTCTGAGGTTATTGAAAAAGTAAAAGTAAAGCAGAACTTAGCCGTGTAGAGCCCATTAACTAAAACTTCTCGAAATTTTGTTTTTGTGAATAGTCTAAATAAATAAAAAAAAATACTCAATAACATTTTAATATGTAATGTAAAGATAATAATATTTCTAATCGTGATTTAAATGATAGTTAAGCAGAATCTTAACAACAACTTACGTCCTGATTGGGAGTGGCCACAATCTTTGCATTTGATACTTCGTAAGTGTCATTTACTTGCCTAGAACTTCGTATTTGCTCTGCGATACTTCCGCAGTTAATCTGTAATATTACAAGAATAAATAAACTTTAGAAGTACTTCAAACAAAACGATACTTGAGCCAATAAATTATATAACCCGGATATTATAGAGGTCTATATTTAGAAAGCAACTAATTTATAAAAAAAATAAAGTATCATATATCTACTAGTTAAGGTAAATAAATACAAGTACATCATTCTCCTGAACTTATCTCACTCTATGTGGGTCGGGAACAACATGTTAAGAACATGTTGTCACATCATTTGGTAACGTATTTTACGACCGGCCGGCTGCCTGAAGTTAATTTACTTTAGTCGCCTTTTACCCTCATTTTTCCATAGTCTATTCTATTCAGCCAGATACCACACGACGGGTCGAAATACCTTAGTCGCCTCTTACGACTCCTCTAAGAAATGAGGTGGTCTATTCTACTCAGCCGATATCACACGGCGGAACCTGTTCTTAGATACGTTAAGACTAAAACAAATATAAAAGCATACAGAAAATGAACGACAGAAATCGCATTTTACCTGAGGATAGTAATTCAGTAGAAAGATTACAAATTCAAATTCAAAATATTCTTTATTCAAATAAACTTGTAAACAAGTGCTTTTGAATCGTCAACTCTACTGCTGGTTCGGAAAGCTGTTCCTACCGAGAAGAGCCAGCAAGAAACTCGGCGGTTGCTCTTTTAAAAATATAATTCTTAATACTATTTACATTAAGTCGTTACTGTCTTGTACAGGTTCAAAGAGAGCTATATCCACACATTCTTATCTTCCAAATAATCTTAAAGAGTATAGTAGGCTTTCTGTATCAGCCTCTTTTTAACAGTGTAACAGCTTACACTAAAGATTATACTTACCGGCAAGCATTTTCCTTCACAGAAGCGGACCATTATAGCAAATCGCACGACATGTGAAGTTGGGAATCGAAAAGCTTTGAATAGCGCCGACAGACGTTGTGTGTTCCCCAAGTTTGATCTTGTGAATGACGGGAAATCAACCTAGATGAAAAAAACTGTTATATTTAAAAGTAATAAAAAAATTAATTTGCTATAATCCGCGATGAAGTAAAATAGAAAATATATATAATGCTAAATGTAGAGTGGACAATTCGTTTTCCTACCTGATATATACAGGATTCGTAAAAACAATTATAGCAAAATATTTTTTTTATTATTATGGATTATAGCAAAATAATTTTATTATGTTTGTATTATGGATCACCGCAAAGTAACGCGTAATTCTATAAATTACTGTTATATATATTAGGTTTGGGTACCTATAGTCTAGGAACTTTACAATTCCGAGGATAAAGTTAATAAAAGACAAGATGTTTCATTGCAATCAATGTCATTAAATAAATCTAGTCTGTGGACTAGAATTATGTACTATTCAAAGTTGAAACTTGTGTCCACAACCGCTCGAATTGTTATATTCAGGTATTTTAGCGCCGAGCGGCCTTACCTGTTTGAATTCAATGGTTATTTACGAGCCGTTTGAGACCATCCGGTCACCTGACCAAAAGCTTAGATAGTTTTATTTATTTATTTATTTATCAAAAAAAATGTTGGAAAAAACATTATTGGTAAGAAAAAAGTGTACAAAGGTCAACTTATCTTATCTTTACTTATCTCTGCCAGCTAAGTTACGAAGTGAGACAATTTATAGTTAAGAAAAAGTTGGTACGCAAATATCAAACATTATGAATTAGAATTACCTCACTAATAATTTCCTAATAGTGTTACATATAGGTAATGTATTTCAATTAATGAATTTATTCCATCATTTACCTGGCCGGTAGGGCATCCCCTGCTGTCTAATAATAATACAGAGCTGTCACCTAACCTTGACGAGGCTACCAAGTGGTAAGCTTCTATCTCAGCTTCATCTGCAATATAGTTATTTGTATTGCAGAGTGCATACCGCAATCGAATCATAATAATTAATAGGTGTTAAAAGGAGCTAATATTTGTTATATCCCTTGGGTTGCCAACTTTATTTACAATAAATAAATTTAATTTAGATCTGACAAGAATATTAAACAGTTTTTTCGAAAAATTAACATTATTTCATTTATTTTATATTTTAAAAACGTGTCTTACAGAGCTTCTTCCACAATTTTTTAAATTTCCTGCCTTGTAAAAACTACATAGGCAATTATAACTAAAATTAAAATAGATATAGAACTCCTACAATTATTAGTGAAATAAATCGGCTTGTTTTTGCTAAACAATAAAAAGTATAATGCTGTGACATCATAGAGTTATTATACTAGATAGGGGAGTCAACCTAAAATGTGTCCATCGACAATAGTAAACGGAACGAATTATCTGACTCTCTCACAACCTAAAATCAAAAGAAAATAAGATTTATTATGCGTCACTCCTTTCTAATGTATGATTATACAAATATAAGTATATGTGCTTTATCTTCCCTCGGAATTATTCGTTGCGACACTTACAGACATATGATTCTCCTATTCTAGTACAGACATATGATTCTCCTATTCTAGTATAATAATTCTATGAGTGAAATACAATATTTCTATTGTTTTTAACAGTATACCGAGATTTATTATGCGTCTCTCTTTTTTAATATACAATTAGACAAATATAAGAAAATGTGTTTCATCTTCCCTCGGAATTATTCGTTGCGACACTCTTATTTACAGACCTGCCTATGATTTCCCTTCTCTAGTATACTAATTCTATAAGTGAAATGCAGTATTTCTATTGTTTTTAACAGTTGGCAACCCTACCCATACCTGTAGTTTCAATTCTTAGTTCGAGCGGTTCGCCGAGCGACACGGCCGTGGCGCCAGTGTCGCCGTGAGCACGCACGACGTACATAGTTAGCGGAGCCGTGTCGCTGCCGAACACAGCACTGGCTCCTAGGTTACCATTTGCTGCAAGCGAAGGCTCACTCGCTAATGATGGTCGCCTAGTATGATTCAATCATCAAAATTATTATATTATACATACATATTTTAAATGAATTTTCTAAATTAAAAAATATATATGACTAGTCAAGTCTATAGACACAGTGAGTTGCCTAATGCGTCATTAATCCCTCATACAGTGGATCCAGAGGAAAAAGGTTCTAATACCTACTCCCGCTCTTATCAGCATTCGGTTAATTTGGATACCTATGATAGATCATCTTTTTTGAATCCAAGTAGCAAGGCAACAATCCCGTGATACCAAAAAACTTATAATCTTTGTTAGCTCAGCAAAAGGTCCAAAGGAAAAAATGTTATTTATTAAATACCATATTTACTGATTTTGATTTCACATACCTACATATTGACTGATTTTGATACACTAGAGATGTTATGAAGTTTAGACTCTAGATCTTTTTTATCTGTTTGGTTCATATAAAAACTGATATAAACATTAAAAAGCGATACCCCGAATCTTGTACTGCGACTGTCGCATCAACTTTAGTGTATCCCTTGGGCCCAGCGCCCGGCGAGCACCCCACTCGCACCCAGCGATCACCAGCCGTCTGGATAATTGGGTTGTTCTGGATCATCAGCAACACGTACGCCATTGTTCTATTCATTAACGAACAGCTTTATAAAATGGTGTAGCTTTATTAAGACCTTATACAAATATTAAACTGTGAATCATTGAAATAGATTTAATTATATGTACACGGTGACAAAGAGCAAATTTGTTATAGACCTCCCTTTTATGACGACTTTTATATCCTTAAAAAGTAAGCAATACAAGTTGAAAAAAAAACCAAATCTCCCGCCATGTCTTTTCAAAATAACCTCAAAACTACTGAAGGGATTTTAATACGGTTTTCTCGAATAGACAAAGTAAGTCTTTAAGGTTTACGTGTATAATTTTCTAAGGTTTTATGTAAATTGTTGCCACCAGCAGCGTGGTGTTAGATTTTTAGTCTGTACGAGTCCACCCATTCCCACGGGACGGTGGTATAAGGGATTTTCCTGATATATAGTCACCTAGTATTTCTATATACTACGCCGTGTGGTATTCGGCTGAATAGAATAGTACCATCCTTATTTCTTAGTGTCGTAAAAAGCGACTAAGGTTAGTTAACCCACCGTGTGATACCCGGTTAAGTAAAATAGACCACCCTCTTTCTTACCGAGGTGTCGTAAAATACGACTAAGGTAAGTTGACGTCAGGCAGGCGGCCGGTCATAAAATCGTAGCCAAACCATGTTTATAACATGTTGTGCCGACCCCGCTTATAAGTGGGATAAGGGCAGTAGTATTTCTATATACTTGGATTTTCTTCAGTTCATTAAATCACCTTCTTCAGTTAATTAAACTATTTTTTTATATCGTTGAATTGTTATACATATAATTTATGTCACCTATTAACATTCCCATTCGGTCCTTTGGTGATAGCGTAAGCGAAGTTGACGTCGCAGTCTCCGTAGAGAGGAAGAGCAAGTCTAAGTGGCGCGGTAGGAGAGAGCGCGCGGGCGCTGCAGTGGTCGCCGCGGCCGGGCACGTAGACCCGCCCGCGGAATACGACTCGGGGCTTGTATGTAACCACCAAGTGAGAGCCGTCACATTCTACGCTAACTGAAAATTTTGAATTAAAATTCAAATTCAAAATATTCTTTATTCAAAAACTATTATAAACTTGTTAATTTGCATTTACATGCCACTCTAGTGCTGGTTAGAAAAATTGTCTTTACCGAGAAGAGTCAGCAACTCGGCGGTTGATCTTTTCAAATAAATTGTTTATAAATTGTTATATTCCGTCATTGCTATCATGTGCAAGGTCGAAAACTAGGTAAATACACTCATTATATCATTTATGTAATTATCAATAGTATATACAGTAAGTCTTTCCGTATCCAATTTCTTTATTAATTATATTAAACTGTTGGAATGACAAAGCTGAAATTATTTGTGGACTTTTACCACAGAATCGTTAACCAAAACCCACACGATACATACTATTTTTAAAGACCGAATAATTATTAGTTTGAACTTTTTTTCATAGCTAAGAAGAATCATGTGACCATGTTTTTATAATTACAATAATGCATTTTATGTTTAAGCCTTTTTACAAAAGATAGAATATGCTAACAGTAGAGCCTTTTACAAAATCTACTATTACGATCGTAAAATAAATTCATAAACAATATCACAATGTGAAAAACTTAAAGAGGGGAAATTAATGTACCGAGAGTATTAAGCCGAATTTAGTAGTTATTGTTCCATTACCTTCTCAAATATATGCTTACGTAACAACGTGATAAATTTATAGTATACAAATTACTTAAAAAACTTACTGTTAAGGCATACGACTCTTCTGTAATACGTGGCACTGGATACTTTTCTAAGCAGCCATGATCCAGCGGTGACGAGGTCTTCGCTGTGAAGGTCGCAAAGGCCGCGAGACGGTCCTACTGTCCACGTAAATCCACGGCACACGAAACGTGTTTCGGCTTCACATGCAGTTTTGCACTAATAAAAAATATAATTACACAACCATAACGCATATTCTAATTCTGTTGTCGTGTGTACAAAATGTGCACTATAAAATATTGTGATAATGAACTATAACTAAACCATTAAAAAACATTGAAATAATATTACTTTTGCAGGTCTGAAAGTTAAGCCCATTATAGAAATGACGAGAAGTTCAAGATAAAGATGGTAATGGTAAAAGATGTAATGAAGAGGGATGAAAATCATGTGACCAAATGAGTGTTAAATATGAATGTGGCCATATGGATATGTGACTAGAAGAACGCCTACAGAGATAGTTGAATTGTGTTAAGTATCACAGTAATGTAAAAGGAGTAGCGCCCAAAGTTATTAAATGATAGGAGAGAATGGAAGAGAAAAACATTTTGTGCCGTCTCCACTTCCAGATGGATAAGGATAGGAGAATGTTTCGTGCATTATGATTGAATATGTATTGCAATAGTGATATTGTTTCAGGGCCTAGTTGGCTACGATTGATGCCAAATTGCTTCCTTTTTGAATTTTAATGTTGCAATGGCATCATGACGGCTTTAGGTGTTTAACAGGAAGGTATGATCGAACCGCCAGGAGTGGATCAGAGCAGCTACTGTTAACGAGTGTGCAGACGTGTTGCGTTTAGTAATTCTGTGCCCTCATCACTAAGTAGGCAGTAAGGTGCAAGACCATAAAGGAAATCAACATAACATAACATAACAGCTTATAGCACTGCCCTTTGTACATTTCAGTACCCACAAAGGCTTTGCTTGTGTAAAAAAGTGGATATGACTTTTAAAAGTAGCACATAATAGATACATATGACTTTTAAAAGTAGCAAATAATGTATATACCATATTATTAATGTGGAAAAACTGATAAACGTCATAACATTAAAAAAACGTTGTTCGAGATATATGATGATTGCTGTATAGTTTAAATTACTTTAGCTCCCGTGTGTTTATTTTCATATTAGTCATCGGTAAGTTTTTTCAACATTACTATTAAAACACTGATTGCCATCATTATATTTTTTATTCCTTGTAAACATCGTAGATAAGCCGCGATATTTGCACCTTATGTAGTCATAGTTTACCGTTTATCGTTGGTATGCATGTAATAGATATTTATTGTCTGTCGTTATGTGTTTATTTCTTCCCCGTGTAAAATGCCACACTTACTTCGTTTTTGGTGTAATTATGAACAGTCATATCAACATGTTTAATAGTCTGGTTGTAATATTCTTCGTAGGAGCATCTGTCTATCTTCTTCGGATCTGGAATTTATAAAATTCTACTACAATAATGCGTGCACATTAGGTACCTATATCAATATTTTGTACAAAATTTCACAAAACATACGTGAAAAATTATTAAATTAAGATCCACTTCCTAGTGCTAAAGAAATTATCTCTGCTACTTGAGGGAGTACAACTACGCTCACAAACCTGGTCTAAAATTTAGAAAACATTGGAAAATCTAATTCTCATTTTTTTAAACTAATAATTATAATAATATAGGTAAATATTTAATGAATGGAATATTCTTATATATCTTAGCGCCACGTCTAACACTCCTGAATTGAATCTGTAATTTTCTACAAACAAATCGTGACAAATTATTTCCTTACTCCACTCAGTGATGCTTTTAAAGGCGACAACAACAAAATTACATAAGATTCAAAATCTAATACGAGTCGCTAAAGTAAGCTTCGTGCCTTCCTATATCATTTTTGTAAGGGAAATATGTTAAACATACATAAGTACCTTATACTCACAGTCATGGCCACATTGATTCTCTATGTAATATGTATAGAAGTTAGAAACGCGGTAGGACTCGGGTTCCGTGAATTTGTTTTCGCTACTCAAAATACAACTTCCAACAGCAGCGTCCGAGAGCGCGAAAGTATCTAACGGGCTATTTGGATCAATCCATTGTGCTGATCTGTAGAAATATGTTATATTTTAAAAGAAGTAGTTAACTAAAAAGTATATTATTGAGTAAATTAAGTTTTTTAATAGCACCCGCTCGGTGGCACAGTGAAATCCGTTAGGTTTAACAACATTTCGTCATAAAAAAAAAGTAGGATTTAAGTGAATATATAGGACTAAACGATTTTTGTTTTATTAATTAATAAGTTAATGTAATATCGACATTGGAGGCGTTGATATATCGTTGATAAAAATGCAAATTAATATGTTGAGAAAACCATATAATTTAAATACTTTCGAAATAGGTTTAAAATATTAATATAATACACAATGTGCATAGCAATTAGAAAATATATTTTTTAGAATAGTGAATGTTTTATCAAAATACAATAAATATGTCATCAGAATCTTTTAATTTACAGTAATTGCATAAATAAAATGAAAAAGGATAAATATTACCGATAAAGTTTCTCGTTAGTAGAAAATACTGCGTCGTAGCACATTTGAAGAGTTGTGTTCAGTAATATTTTATTGTTTGTAGTTTCGGAGTTTAAATAGTACCCTGGAGTGCTTTCTAAAGACCACCATCGCTTGCTACAGTTATCGGGTACTAAGAAACATTACAAAAAATACATATAAATCGTAATAAAATAGCGTAAAAAAAATCTACATTTACTTTCAAGGATTAAACGCACTAAATATTTTTGAAAACTACTTAATAATTATATTTTTATACCATTATAAAATATTTTATGATTTGGTTAATCGTAATATAAAAGAAGCACTTAACAACGATCGTGGCAGATTTTTTTATTGACTGGTCCGTTGGCGCAGTAAGTAGTGACCCTGCCTTCAGCTCCACGGGTCACGGGTTCGATTTCCGCCGAGGGCCTACATTTTCTATAAATGAATTTGTTGGTCTTTGAGCCTGGGTGTATATTTGTATTTAAGTATGTATTTTAAAATATATAAGTATATATTCACCAGTTGTCTGTCTACCATAACACAAGTATTAAGTTACTTTGGGGACGAACGACCGTGTGTGTAAGTGTCCCATATTTATTATTATTATTATTTCAACTGCTTAAGAGAGAGATTCAGATATGTTTATGGTTTTGTTGATTCGCTCGCTGTACTTACATTTCAAGCAAACTTTCTTAAAATAAATGATATCGTTGTCAGGGCGAAACTGTTGCGTTTGCAGAGTGCCAATTCCTTGACAGGCTCCTTTGGTGTAAGCAATGATCACTGCAGTGCAGTCCTCAAGTTCCCTGCACTGTGCTAGACACGCTCCTGTCAAGGATTCCTCCTCTCCACTGGCGGAGTAGACGAACACCGGGGTTGCCTGTTCCGGGGATAGTCCAGACCACCGTACAAACGTTTGTGACTGAGGCTGTAGGCATTTCGATTCACTGGCTAAAAACATATAATTTATTAATTCTAAAATAAACTAAATATTCATGTGATAACATGTTATAAACATGTTGTCACATGATTTAGCTACGTATTGTACGACCGGCCGCCTGCCTGACGTCTACTTACCTCAGTCGTATTTCGTGGTCTGGTATATTTAACTGGATATCACACGGCGGGTCAACTTTCCTTAGTCGCCTTTTACGACACCTCGGTAAGAAATGTGGGTGGTTCATTCTACTCAGCCGGATACCACAAGCCGGATCGACTTACTTTAGTCGCCTTTTACGACACCTCGGTAAGAAATGAGAGTAGTCTATTCCACTTTGCCGGATACCACACGAAATGAAATGCAGAAAAAACGTGAGATTTTTCCGGTATAGTCTCATATTTTCTTTAATCTTAATATCTTATTAAATTTTGACTACAGATTCACATAAGTTTAAAAAGTATATATTGATACGATGCGAAGGCTTGATGTCCTTTGACATATTATGTGAATTATATTGCATGACGATTAGCCGTATTCCGAATAATAATGGTTGAATGAGCAAACACAGAGCCAGACAAAATATGACATAGGCCTTTCTTCTAAAGCATTGTTTCCCAACCTTTCTTCTACCTTGCCCAAACTTAGCATTTCTAAAATTCTTATGCACCCCTATGTAACATATGCAATAAAGTCTTATAAATATAAATAAATACAAAAATTTAAATATATAAGACTGAATTGTTCACTTAAAAAACTTTAATGAGAGGTTTTAGAAAATAATTATTAGATAAATAGTTATTACCCAAACAAGAAAATAGCCCGCACATGGGGCTCGGGACTCAGTGTTCTAAAGTGTTTTAATCTATAACGTATTTTATAATATGAAGACTATAAGAGCATATATAATTAACTTGGTTAATCAGCTGAATATATCATGTTTGCTCATCATACACTTTTATGGTCAATGGAACGTATTCTTCGATCAATGTACGGCTACAAGCAAAACCTGTTTTGTCATACTTTTGCACAATACACAGTGTATCGACGAGTTTACGATAGAGAAGTTCTTACATATTTGTTATTTGTAAGGAAATTAAAATAGTGAGTATAATTAGATTATAATTATACTTTTGTATTTCTCTACTATTTAAGGTCTTAGACTTACTATTTAATCTCTTATTATTTACATTACATTTCTGTATCGAATGACATTTCTTTCTTCGATATCTTTAGAACGTAGTAGTTTCTGGTTTATTAGTCTGAAGCTCTTTTTGAAAAGGAACATGTGTGCGGTGTTTTTATTCGTTCCTGTGTGCGTGTGTGTTTGTGAGCGTCCATGTAAGGGGTAGAGAGAGTAAGATGCGAGTTTAATAACAAAAATAATAGTCATATATTCCCTATGATAAATAAAAGTTTCAAGTCAAGTTCAGTATATTTTTATTTCAGATGCTATTTCTACGTAAATTGGTGATGAGTTTCGTACTACTGGCCTGCTTAATGTTCCGTGTAGAGTCGTCTGTCATACAAGAGAAAATATGCCCCATAGGTTATGATTCCGCCGTAGTAGGGAACAAAAACGTATGTGTGAAAAAAACTTAATATAATGAAAGTATAATTTGTTAAAAGAAATCGATAAAATGAAGCTTGATTGTACTAAAACCTATATTATAAAATTAAGCATTTATAACACGTTACGTTGTAAAACAACGGGTTTATAGTAGAAATGTTTTGATGATTAATATACTTATTAAAACTGTTTTGAATATCCTTCTTTTATTACTAAAACCTACGAAAAACTTATTTGTTGTTGTCCACTAATATTTTCTTTCTCTACATAGTACCTATCCGTTTTTAAAACAATAAAAAAAAATGTTTGTTCCTGAAGTTGAATAACTTTTGGCAAACAAAAATGCTATACTTAATACCATTAATTATGACTTGTTCAATAAAAATAACTTTAAACAGTTTTTTGCGACATAAACAACATACTAAATTTCCTCATTCGCAACGATTTATTTCACAAAATACAAATATCTTGTGCTTTAGGTCGCATTATTCTTGCGAAACCTTTAATGGACAATGAAGAACCCTCACTTTCCGTGTTTCCGTTTGTATTGTTAGTGAATAAACAACTCATCATCGTCGAGATTGTTCACGTTAAATATTATAAATTATTTTGTATCATATTATTAATATAGGTATTAATTATTATAATGGCAGGACGGTTAATGTTCTCCGACAACACCTAACAGCTGTATGTAAAAAAATTACACGTTCATTTAAACCAATAGTCTTTGCCTTTTATATAAAAATGAATGTTTGTCTGTAAGTTCTTTATAGAATCCGAAACGACTGCACCGATTTTAATGAAATTTTCAGCTAATGTTTAGAATGCGCAGATGATACACAGTGAAGTCAGATGTCTGATAGACTAAAGTTTGGTCCCGATCAGAGCATTTTTTTAAGTTTACAGTTATATTTCGACGGGAATTCAAAACCAGACTGAGCCACAGCAGCGCTTTGCCTGACAGCTAGTTTTAAGCTAGTATTAATAAATTAAGCGATTATATATTATAGTATTGATAATTGTTATTTTTCACACGCTTTTCGGTGAAGGAAAATATCTTGAGGAAACCTGCATATCTCTAGAGAATTCTGGAGATATGTGTTACCTACTAATCCGCATTGGATTAGCGTGGTTCTCTTCAAAAACGGAGAGAAAAGGCCTATTCCCAGCAGTGGGAGAGTAACAGGCCGCTACATACTTATATTGCATGTGCTAAATAAAAATTTTGTACGTAGATATGATATAATATCATAATTTTGAGTATCTAACTCAGATAGATGAATAAGGATATAATTCAAATAAAGTTAAGACATGTAATAGGCATGTTCATGTATCAGTCTCATATAGGCAACATCGCAATTAAAAAAAATATACTAATTTTATAAATGCAAAAGTCTGTCAGTCTAACGGTCTTCTACGCTTTCCTGGTTAATTTGCGGGATTAATAGTGACGAAATTTGGTGCAAACAAATCTTATTCATTGGGGTAAAATATAGGCTATAAAATCCCATTTTTCTTACGTAACAGGCAAAAAATTTCATTAATTAATGTACTTAAATCAAAATAAAAATTAAATACACACAACATAATACAGACAAGCGGTGGAGAGTGACTTTGTCTATTTTTATTTTGGTACTGAATTCCCCGCAAAATAAATCGTAGCAGAAGTTACGTCACAATTAAATTAAGTTTACTCAACAACGTTTCTGAAGCATCTAAGTTATGTAATGCAAAACAAACAGACTATCAGACATAGATACAAACAACATTTACATCTTCTCATATATGCCCATATAGATACATATATTTATTTTTTATTACTTGCAGTATAAAAATTGGAATGGAAAAAAAATGGAAAGAGCAAGAGTGGGTTGGAGTTTTGAGCCGTAGGTTATATTGTGAACGGAGAGGTAAAGGATGGGAGTCGAATAAAAATGTAAATCTTTAAATTTCAATTTATACTTGCGATTCTTTTTTATTTCTTTACTACTACTAGAGTCAGTTTCAACAATTGAATTTTCCCGACCTCAATCAGAAAGATACAAAAAAATATCGCGTTTGAATTAGTTACTGAACTATTAAATGCTAATTCATCATTGTTTTGTGAGACTGACATAGAAATCTTAACCAATTCATTATATAATTTTATCCAATCCAATTATAGAGTAACTCTGAGTATAATTTTTTACTAAGAAAATATATTTTTTAAAACAATGACAACTAATATAATCATTGATATAAGAATAATTGTTTACCTAATAAAGGCCTATGTCCTTTATTAGGTAAAGGACGTAAAGGACGTTTGTTCAAGAATTCATAAAAAAGATAACCTTGTATACTAATTGCATTAAGGAAGCTGCAAATTTGTAATAATTTTATTAAATTATGACAAGAAGAGTATAATTATATAATATATGTCGTTTTTTTACCCTAAACATAGGTCACATTAGTACTAGTGTAATAACCAATTAATACAATTTTTAGTATATTGGAGTACTTATACTTAGTTACAATATTTTTTACTGAAATTTTAATTGTGAAAGTAAATAGTAATTCTGTGTCCATAAATTGTCGTGTAGATCAGTGTCATGAAAGATGTGAGGTAGTAATAAATTAATATGTACCCAAAACATATTATTGCAATTTTAATACTTACATATCGCAGACCAGAATGTTGTGAATATCACGAGAATAGTATACGACATAATGGATGAGATAAGCATATGTAACACGTTACTTATCCGATACTTGTTTAGAACCTATTAACAAATATTCGCGAAAGTGCGGTAATTCACATTTCACGCCACTAAGTCGTCCTTTTTGTCTTATACATTAGATATTAATTTAAAATTATATTAACCGATACATATTCGATAAAGCAAAAGTATTTTTAAATTATAAACGTCTCTCACGTTTGTGTGTGCATTTAATAATATCACAAAAGACCGCAAAAGGCAACTGAATAAACATTGTATTCGAACCAATGTCACAAAATTGTTTCCTATTGAAATTATTTACTTTGTTATAGTTTCACTGTATTATATGATATCAATGTTAATTCTACAGACTTTTAGTCTTTGGAATCAGAACTCTTCGTCGATGAGCTCTACCAGCTCAGTGCGCTCTCGCTTCCAATAACTGAAAACTACAAGCAGAAAATCGTCATGTGCCGATCCCCACTACGCCACACGACCTTGCAGTTTATTATGGTTTTACAGACAATTTACAATGAAGTGACGACTGACGAGACCACGACAAACGATAGTGAAACCAAGCGATAATACGGACGTACTACGCCCTGCGTGTTTCGCAATAGATGCGGGTACAAGCTATGCGAATGTAAATAACAGGGGTGGATAATGATTCCTGACCAACATTTCGTTTCTACGTTATTGCAAAAGCATACGACAAACCTTGAGCCTTAGAACACACAGAACTGGTAATTTGCAACAGTTTGAAGAGGATTTGATTATCTAGCACTATTATTACAATCGAATAATGTCCAATTGAAAATTATACGCATAAATACCTAGTACCTGGGTCACCAAGTCTTGGTCGGTAATTTTTTAAAAGATATAAAAATGAAGATTATAAAAGAAGAAAGAAGGCGCCGACGAGATCTGGGATTCGAACCCGGGTTGTAAACATTTTCGGTTCGCACGTTACCCATTCGCTATTGCAACATTACGTTTGACAGCTAGAAAAATCATTTTGCTTTCAATTCTACATTTAAATAAAATTTTTGTGCCCAAAAACAAAGATGAAACAAAATTTTTTATAATAAAATCTAGCTAGATTGATTCTTTCCCCCAAAACCCCTACATGGTGAATTTCAGGAAAATCATTTGGATCCGTTTCCGAGATTCAGAAAATATATTTATATATATAAATACAACATTAACTCATTTAAATAAATACCTATAGGTATGTATAAACGATAAGAAACTAAAAATCATTAAATCTTATTTTAATAAACAATTGATACCTAATAATATAATGAATAAATATTTCTACATGATATTAATTTTTTGTTTATTCATCAAGTAACTTAGGTTAAGGGAACAAAAAAAATTATGACTTTAATAAAGCTTATCATTATCATTATCACCTTCCCATTTTATGGATTTAAACATGTAATTTATTTTGCGCTATTGTTAATTAATTGAAACTTAGACATATTATAATATTTTTCTATATGGCCAATGTCTTGATCACGTAGGTGACAAATATCAATTTAATAATAAACATACCTTATTTAGTAAATGATGTTGATTTTTGATTGCTTCTGCAGGTGTTTATATATTTTTCAGTGTAAATTTGCTATAATCTGCAACAAAAGAGTATCAATGTTACACTGAATTTAGAAAATACAATAAATTTTATGAATAATTTAGAATTCAGATGAATGGATAGTGAAATAATACATACCGTAAATTTCATCAAAACACAGTACACCACCGCACAAAAAGCATAAACACGACGAAGCTAAAACGAACTCTCGAAGCTAGAAAGATCTTCGTCATCAGTGGTGATTCACATCATTTGTTTTGAATATATATTCTTAACATTTTTATGGGCTGCTTGTTTGAATACAATTCTTGTCTTAAATTGGAAATCCGGTGCAGCCTAGATGGCAGGAAATATATAAATGTATAATTTTATTCATAGATAAAAAAACAATAGGTAAGTTTGAAGATAATTTTAATTTTTAAGGAACCATCTGAATAATGACACTATGTATAATAGAAGGTACGTATGAGGAGGTTCGTATGGTAAGGTACGTATGGTAAGGTGCGTATGGTAAGGTACGTAGGGTAAGGTGCGTATGGTAAGGTACGTAGGGTAAGGTGCGTATGGTAAGGTGCGTATGGTAAGGTGCGTATGTTAAGGTGCGTATGTTAAGGTGCGTATGTTAAGGTGCGTATGTTAAGGTGCGTATGGTAAGGTGCGTATGGTAAGGTGCGTATGGTAAGGTGCGTATGGTAAGGTGCGTGTGAGAGGGAGTGATCTTTTCATATGAAAAGATCCTCAGAAAAGATACGGCACAACGATAACAGAATTTTATAAAATCTATTCCTTTATAAACCTCCGAGGATCTAATAAAATCGTACCGGAAAAACTTCATATATTAAAATTTAAGATTGTTGAAGCTTCTCTTTTACAATTCAAAATTGTCACGAATTCAGTAGTTTCATATTCATCATAATAAAGTAACAATTGTTTTTTTCTCTTTTTTAACAAAAGGTAACATTAGTTATAACTATCCTTATCGATCTTTCATAAAATTGGTTCTAACATGATTGATAGTAAAATAAACACAGTCATTGGTTTTTTATTTATTGTGCGCTTATAACATTTAAAATAATATATATTTATCACACAAAAACCTCACAGAAAATTAACAATGGCAAAGTGTGTTGTACACAGGTACAAACAGTTAAGGCTAAGTGGCAAGCTGTGCAAAGTGGCTTTAGGTACCTATATATAGCTTTTATGTTAATATTAGAATTTTATTAATTCAACATAACCAATTCTAGTCATTTACCGCTAGAAAATTTTTGTACTTCGTTTACATACTGTACGATTCTGTTTAAAACCATATTTTCATGTAAAAATACATTTTACTACCAATTACAAACTCGAAATATTTGAGAATATATATGACGAATTCTAGTAGTATAAAAGTTAGCGACAACAAATATATAATATACCGTATATAAATATGGTATTTATATTGTAAATTTTAAAGTTTGAACAATTCGTAAATATCATAAAAATGAATATGCTATTAAATACTTATCAATACTGAAATTATATCATAATCGATTGATTGTTTGATATATTTGGAAGAAATTGCACATAAATATTGTGTTGAGAATTGTTATTTTTATTACTAATGTTAAAAAAAATAATAATTTCAAAATTACTTTTGCAATCATGTATGTCCATTTTTCAAGTCGATGAAAATTTAACGAATATTTATACAAGACATATATATGCCTGTGAAAGTATTCAAAAGTAGTAATATATTATATGTAAAAATTTTACAATAACTTTGTTTAAAGCTTTCTCACTTGTTAGCATTAAACCTAACTATAAGTGATCTATTTTCTTAGACAAACGCATGAAAAGATACTTATTTTCAGAAAGGCCAAGATTTTATCTACAATTTAAGAATATTAAACAACTATAGCAAATTTGGTTTAACAATTTGGTACATATTTTATTTATTGATAAATAAATAAATATAAATAAATATATGGGACACTTACACACACGGTCGTCCGTCCCCAAAGTAAGTAACTTAATACTTGTGTTATGGGTGACAGACAACTGGTGAATATATACTTATATATTTTTAAATACATACTTAAATACACATATACACCCAGGCTCAAAGACCAACAAATTCATTTATAGAAAATGTTAGCCCTCGGCGGGAATCGAACCCGCGACCCGCGGAGCTGAAGGCAGGATCACTACCCACTGCGCCAACGGGCCAGTCAATGATCAATAAGGTATTTATTTTTGTAAGAAATTATTATTTATTATTTTGTTATGTTTATATAGAGTTAATTTATTATATCTGGCGAAGTAAAAGCAAAATGGTAACAGGTAAGTATGTCGGTACTAAGGTTATATCTTTTATCATTACTTTTTGTTACTCGTTATTGACCTAGAGCGATTCTCTGGTCACAAGTTGACAGGTAAATAACAACAATATGTCGGGAACATGTATCAACTCTTTATAATCAGACAAATACTGTAAAAGAGTTGTAATGAATGTAGACAAAAAGTAACGTAAATTAAAATTTTCCCAATAACAGTAACAACCGTCTGAGATTTCGCACTTTAGGACATAACTTAAGTTGAATATTTCCAATTAGTATTTTTGTTATTTAATTATTTTTAATGTTACTTAAACAATATTTAAATATGATATATATTACAATTAACAATTTGTAAGCAAAATGTAATTTTATTAATATAATACTTAGTTGAAGACGTTACGTAATATGACAGTAGCTTAAGAAACTATGAATTTAGAGTTGGTTAAGTTACTGAAAAATTTATAATTATTACAGCCGTATACAATTTACCTTTATTTGGCTGAACTTTTTTTGTGAAATGAATTCTTTTTTCTCTGATTGAATTATTTTGCTACTGCATACGCTGTTTTTGAGAAAGTAATTGCTATTCAGCAAATAATAAATCTGAGGTATTGTTGCTAGATAATAAATTTGCTCTTAGCAAACCTACTAAATAAAATTTATGACTTATTTAGTTTTTTTATAACTGAATATTATGAACTTTTACTGAATAACAATTATTCAATTGTATTAATTTTTTAAATACATTTGAATTACAAGTGCACTTTAATGAAGCAGTTCAAGAAAGAACCTAAATATGCGTAAAAGCGGCAGCTTTTATTTCATTTCTAACGATATGCACTAAGAAATACTGAATCTTGAGCATATTATTCTTTTAATATGAATTTCAATATTATTTAGTTTAGTAAAAGGAAGATAAGCGTTCTTATCAGCTTACATAATTTAAATCACTATCGCTCTTACACATAAATAAAGGAAATTCTCTTTTCATGTTATTATTATCTTGCTTTATGGCCTGTACAGCGCTTCTTTTCATATTATTAAAGAGTTATTGCTAAGTGTTTAAAGTACAATTAACGGGCCAACTAGAAATAATACAATATAAAGTATAAACAAGAAAAGCATGGTGATGTCATTAATTACTTATAGCTATCACCCCGAAATCTAAATACTCTCTATATATTTATGTTATCAATACTTTACCCTCGCTATATAATAAAAGAAATATTCAAAAAATAGCTGAATATATCGCAAATACTAGCAATATTTACCACAAACATGAAATCACATTAGATCACAATTTACAATTCAATACACGTATTTGACAAAATAATATTTATACTGTAAATGTTAAATAATTAAAAATAATTTAATGTTTACAATATTGGAAATTAACAATAAAAAATGGTAACAAAATATCAACGTCTCTTTAGAAAACAAATAACAGGCAACAAAAAATTTGCGGTGGTAATCAGGTACACAATAAAAACAACAAAACATTTGGCTAACTTAACTTTGGCTTAAGCAAGCTTAGAAGTCGAATCAAAACTAGCAATTTTTTTGCTACACACAATAGGCAAAACTGGCATATTATCTACACATAGCTGGAAACTGTTGGAAGTACATTACAAATGTAAATTTTATAAGATCATTTAGTAAAAGTTTTTTCTACCTAAAATTGAGCCATTCTTATATAAATGATTAATTAATGAAAGGCTAGCAATTTTTGAATTTAAACTATTGTTTTCAACTGGTTCCGGCCGTATAAATAGCTCATGAATAAGGACCCTGGATGGGTTCAATCAAGTCGGGCTAATCCGATAGAATAAGACGTGAGTATAGCCAGTTTCTATACATAGAATAAATAATGGCTATGTTATCTTAGCAGAATCCAATATACCGTGGATTTACTGGATTAAGCACATGCTAGCTTTTTAGGGTATTTATTTATGGTATATACGATCTGAATTATTTATACCACTATATATATTTTTAACAACCATTAATGAACCAACTCCACTGAAATATATAATATTCATATATATTTTTTTTCTTTCGAACAATTATTTTTGTATCACAAATAATTGAACGGCGGTCTTATGGCAGTGGTCTTCAAAGTGAATTAGAAATATCTCACGAAATAAGCACCAATTGGGATTGAGTTTTTTAATTCAATTGTGTAATTTTGAAAGCTTTTAAATACTGTGGAGTCCTGTTTCATTTAAGAAAACCTGAATGATAGCTATGTCCATTAGTGGACGTTTGAATAAGCAGTTAAAGAAGATATGCAATTATGCTAGAACTTTAGTTTTAACAAGTAGGAAAATTTATAATTATTTTTTTTATTTCTGAGTCGTAGTAGTTTTTTTCCTACTGATATACGTTTTATTAGTAGATATCCTATGACGGCAATTTATATTTGAATATATATAAAATAACTGATTCGATTTTTTATAATAAACTAGCGGCCTGCCCCTGCTTCGCACGGGTATAAAATATGTATCCCATGTCAGTCAGTGTAAAAAAAATGATTAAAATTGATCCAGTAGTTTTGATATGGCGCTGTATTTAAAAAATGATTTTCCCTATTTTCCCGCTTTTCTATTGAAATTTTTCCCAGATTTTCGTTGCTATAAACCTCACGGAGCCCGAGACCTTTCCAACGAATGCAAAACCGTGGAAATCGGTTCGTGCGTTCTGGAGTTATATCGTCAGGAAGGAAAACCCGACTTATTTTTATATAGTAGATATATGTTATTAAAGGTTTAAAACTTTTATGTTGACATCCAGCTGTGGGGCAATTAACCTAATTTTCCTTAGAGGGGCGAGTTGTAGCATATTAACAGATTAATACAGGTTGGCAGGAATTTATTTATAGTAATAGTGGGGTGACTAGTAATAAACTTTGGAGACCACTGGTATATATTACACAAACGTCACTGAATCATATATACGTCAAGCACACGCAGAAACATACTTTTTATTTTTGTCACAAATTGGTCTTATTTGTTTAAGCGGATATGTATTGTCAACAGTAGCTTTAAACTATTATTTAGGTATGCGATCTCTAAGATACGAGAGGATGGACGCTGTGCCTTTCGTGAGAACGGCATGTCGCGGCTGGCGGAAGCAATTTCCCATTAATTCCAATGACCTGTAACAAGAAATCAGTCTGTATGAACATAACTACGGCTTAAGACAAACGGTGTTCTGCCAAAGACTGTTTTATATGTCGATCAAAAAAATATATAGAGGTCAAGGGTAAATTAAATACCATCACAAAATCTCATACTAATATTTTATATTTCATAATTTTTTTTTTATTAAGTTGTTTCAAATAATTTTTCAAAACCGTCACAAATATAAAAATTATAACAAATGTTTGGTTTTTTTTGGCGTGATTGTTATTTTAGCCCATCAACAATACGTCCACCTTGGAACAAGTTCGTTTAGTTCCATTGAATTAATAATGATAATAATATTTTTTATTAAACACACAAAGGTAAATCAATACATATTTCTTTATTCTAAGACATGCTTAACACTGAGTTACGCTAAGATTATCCCTAGCGCTCAAATTAGGCCTAGCCTGTATCGTTAAAGCTAAAGAATTATCTGACACTTCACGATCATTCACACTAGTCTAATACGTAAAAGGAAAAGTATTGCATATTCTAAATTCGCTTTAACAGAGATACGTGGCCTTCCAAAACGGTATGTTTGTATTAAATAACCTACGAACTGGAACGAAGGTAGACTCGACTTCATTCAATGGTCATCGGCCCGGATTGTATTCAAACCAGAATTCATCAAGGTCAGTTGTGAGGAATAACACGATTGTTATTGGGTAGTCGTTAGGATTATGTCTATTAAATTTCTTAATTCGAATCAACAATTAAGTTTGATTGCATATTTATTACTTATATAAGAGATTGGCCTAAGAAATCGCGGACACTCCTTAACCCAAGGGTCGCCTGGAAGAGATCACTACTAAGCGATAAGGCCGCCTTTTGTACGTTACAATTTATGTTTTCTTTGTTTTTATTGCTGTTTTTCTCTTGTGGTGTACAATAAAGTGTATAAATAAATAAATAAAGACTCTAACTTGAAGTTGAATGGGCATAGTTCTTGAAATGATTAGCGCAACCGAACCTGCATATATAGTGACTTTCAACTAAATTCCTGCAACACCCTAAACCATAGTTCAGACTTAAATTCAAATTTAAAATATGCTTTATTCAAGTAAACAAGGGCTTTTGGCACTGAAAATTGAAACTCGGCGGATGATCTTTTCACGATATAATTCTCAGTTTCATTTAGTCATTGCAGGACGCACTCTAAGGGATGTCCAACGCTATTAAAAGCTTCCCCATTCAACTCTTCGTATTTTGCACCCTCTAGGATACTTTTGTTTTAGTATGTCACGCCCGATGATGCTGTAAAATCCCTAAAGGACAATTTTTTTAAACATTTGAGATCATTCCTCTACAGGTAGGTAATTAAAGTAAGTGTTAAACTCAACGAAACAATTTTTTTTAAATAAAAAGGTGTAACTTACCGAAGATGTGTAAAATTTCCGAGTTCAGGTGGAACAGTTATGATACTGTTATTGCTTAGGTCTAGAACGGCCAGTTTCCTCAACTTTGCCAAAGCATCTGACGACACGTTGATTTCAGTTATTTGGTTCTCTGCAGCTAATAATATTTCCAAGTTGTCCAATTCATAAACGCAACGAGGAATTTTCGTAAACCTTAAATAACAAGATGCACTGTTAAACTCTTGAAACAGCATTTATAAAACATATATAAAAGTGAAAGTATGTATGTTCTCTATAGGCTGCGTAACGGCTGGACCGATTTAGATGAAATTTTCGAACTATCTTTAGATTGACCCAGCAGACAATCCTACAAAGTTTAGTGGCGGTCAGAGCAATTTTTTAGAACTGTCAATGACAATTTTGTTTTGAGGGGAAGACAAAAAGTAAAGATGCTCAATCTTTACTATCTTTATATTCTAACTTTAATCTTTACACAGCAACACGTATTCAAATCACTAGTTATTAATAAATTAATAATATTAACTTTTGATTGCAAGTTCCAACCCCTATCTGTTATTTTTCTATAAACAAGCAGCTCAAGCTTTAAGGAGAAGACAAATATCACCGAAAGACGATGAAAGGCCCATAGAACTATTTGTTTCTTTATAATTAAAGGGGCCATCTAGCAGTATTTATTGCATTTTATTCTAGAACCTTGTATATTTATAACCACGACGTCAATACTTATACTTACTTATTACATAATTAAAAACCAAAAATAAAAAAAAATCGAAAAAGAACAACAAATTATCTATGACATATTTGCAGATACATTCTTGAAAATATAAAACTGTAACAATATAAATAGATGATAAATATATAAATACGATTTTAAATTAAAATTATTTTACTAGATATTTTTACGTTGTGAGATAGTTACTATAGATTAACAAAAATTAAACACATATAATATGAATAACATTTCAAGATTGTATATTAAGTAATAGTATACTTACTTGTTATTCGAAATAACTAGTTCCCTGAGATTCTTGAGATCGCCAAGCTCTAAAGGCAAGTCTATAAGGCAATTTTTACCCAAATCTAAATACTGTAAATGTTTGCAAACGCCAACTTCAGCCGGAACAGTCTCGATACTATTAGAAGATAGTAGTAATTGCGTCAACGTCTCACGTACATGATGTACTCTGTGAGAGAGATAATCGTTCAGAACTATGTACTACCAAGTACTTAGGTAGTACCAAGATACAACAACTTTACTTCGCGGAGATCTATAATACAATTATTTTGCTATACTCTGCGATAAAGCAAATAGAAAATATATAAAACGCTAAATGTAGACTGGCCTATCCGTTATCATACCTGATACAAAGATGGTAAAAAGACCTCCATTTTTATTACAAACAAAAGGTTTATCGATCGTATTTTATAATTCCACAGGTTACAACTCGTAAGCAATAAAATAATTACACATTGTTCGGAGTAGTGTTTCCTAAAGTGTGGCCCACGCCCCATATGGGGGTAAATTGGAATGTTACGGGTCGACAAATAGAAAATGGGCTCGACACGTGATTAGCCCTTTCGCTTCAGACTATTCAAATGCAATGCTAGATTTTAATGCCAGAATAAACGAAACAAAGCAAATTCTTCTTCCTAAAACCTATCATGTAAGTTTGTGAACAATTAAATTTTTAATATTTAAAGTTACGTATAAGAATTTTTAAGATGGGACATGGCACAATAAAGGTTGGGAAACACTGATTTAATGATTCTCACGAATTGGACCCGATATTCAAAATGATGTATTATTAAGGTTGCCTGGAAGAGATCGCTGGCTTAGCGATAAGGCCACCATTTGTGCAATTTATTTTTAGTTAAATTAACTTGTCGTTATTTTTCTTTTACGTATTTGTGTGCAACAAACAGTATTTCTATCCTATTCTATTGTATTCACTTACCCAGCAGGCACAGTGGTTAATTTGTTCTTAGATATATCAACTATATGTACTTCTGCTTCGGCCGCCGCGCGAAATACTTCTTCTGGGACGGATGTGATCTCTTTTGAAGGCACCATCAATGCTAGGCTTTTCTTCATTGTATATCTATTAGTGAAAAACAAAATTTGGTATAACAACAAAACAAGAACCCAATGATACGGGATGGCTTGTTCTAAATCTTAGACTACCACTACTGAGGAAAAAAAATTAAAACACAAACAAATAAACTTATTATAATTATAATTATTTAATAATTAATAATTATTTAATGGGATGAGCCCGACTAGTTAGACCCGATTAGTTAGTTAGTTAGACTAGACTAGCGAACTGATATAACCGCCACGATAACGCCGCGTCAAGAGTTCATGAATAAGAGCCCCGTATGGGCTTGAAATTAGTCTGACTCATCCGATAAAATAAGGCGCGTGTATAGCCGGTTTCTGTACATTAATTAAAGTAAATGATATCACACCGTCTAAGAGAGGCGGGTCAACACTGTACCACATACCCAAAGCCAGTAATTGGTACACTCTTAAGTCGTTGTACCTATAGATACAGAGATACGTGAAAAATATTTTCAATCAACCACAACCCTTGCTTTCACGCGAATCATTGCATAATATCCGTCAGTCACCACATACTTATCAGGCCAGTTATTTTCCAGACGAGTCTCGTTCACAACTTCCTCCGTGATGCGGTCACGCAAATACTTCATCATTCTATCCGTCCCTCCCCTGATTATGTCTTGGCGTACGGACGATAACTTGTTGCCCTCCATGCTGATACTTTGAAGTTGAGACAGCAAACCGAGGTTTCTTGGAAGCCTAAAATTATGTACCTATATTATACAGAGTATCTGGTTAACCGAGCCTTGCTCGGTAATTTTTTTCATAACAAAAAAAGAAACAACAAAAAGAAAAAAATAATATGGTAGTCCGAGATCGATCCCAGGTATTTACATTTCTCGAGACTGCCCGTTCCTCGAATAAACTATGCTGTCTTGACAGTTTATAGCAAAAATAGTATATTAATATAAATTTTAGTATTTTTTAATGCCCCTAAAACAAGGATAAAACGAATTTATTTTAAATAAAACCTAGCTAGATCGATTTACCAACATGAGGAAAACCCCTACATGCTGAATTTCAGGAAAATTGTTGGAGCCTTTTCCGAGATTCCGAAAAAATATATATTTACATATAAGATTAACTCATTTAAATATTAAAGATATTGATATCAAAAGAGGGAAAAGTTTTATGAGCTACATCCATCAAACGCTATAATAATATATATTATAATAATAATTGTTTGCTTTATATAATATAAAAAGATTATATTTTAACCTTTGCATCACAAAATCATCGCGATAAAACAGATATGAATCTAAAATACTACAAACATTAAAAAATTAAGATGATCATGATAGAAATTAAGCTGATCATGATGATGATAAGAGATCATTAGAAGGGGTAAAAGAGACTAATTACTTGTGCAAAATGCAATTTCTTAATCGTTTTAAATTACGGTCAATAGAGAGTGCATTGTTTAAACTTACGTAAACGTAACAATAAGATTTCACACGGAATTTTATTAATCTACATACCTACTTTTTATATACTTTTAGAATATATTATGACCAACATTAGACTCATTAAAAACCGTTTCATATAAATATGTGTAAAGCTTTCGCATTCTAAAGTATGTCGACGAATTAAACTAATGCTAAATGACCAAAATGTACCACAGTTGACTCACTTGTTCAAGTTGTTATTCGAAAGGTCAAATCTCTTTAGTTTCTGCAAAAGTGATATGTTTTCAGGAAGCAATTCAAGTTTATTGTCTCTAATGTTCAATACGTTTAAGTGTTGCATCTGATCACAGAACTCTTCAGTTATTTCCTAAAATAATCATAACATATTCTTAAAGTTGATTGATTGAATGAGATTGTCATAATTTGTGTAATGAAAATTTAAATATATTATGTCTTATTTACATCTAATGTAGATGTATCTTTATTCAGAAAAAACATAATAAAACAAAAATAATACCATTTTATTGAATATTTTTTGCAGAATACTCAATAAAAAATATTTACAAAGTTATTCGCATCTAAGAATATCAATGAGATAATTAAATAGTAATACAAATTGTATGTAGTATGAATAATAATATTGAAAAAAAAACTGCAAAAAATATTAACTAAATTTTTAGATTTAGCACATGAGATAAACGCCATGTCGGATATTGACTCAGCAATAACTGTTTGAATTGTCATATCGGTTAATCGTTTTATCGCTAAGAGTCTCGACCAATATCTCAAGAGGCTCTCCCTCAGTTGCTGGATCAAACATAGGATACAGAAGGCAGCATTGCATTGAAGGCAGTATTATAAGGAGGTTCCTCACTCTGTATTCCTGACTACCAAGAGCTCGGGTCGTTTCTCTGCACCCCGTGGATACTGATTTTGTTATATTTTAAATGTTTTTTTTAGAAAATATTCAAAAATGTATTTCCAATCAATACATTTATAAATAAATAATGTCTAAATCAATAGCATTATATACCCCACAATATACATAATTTATTACTTACCCTAATATGATTATTAGCTAGATATATTTCTTTCAAAGCCACACATCCATAGAAGTCTGGAAGTACTTCAATATCATTGTGGTTAGCATCAAGTATTTCCATTTTCCTTAGTTCACCAAGTGGAGGTAGTTTTATCAAATTGTTATTATTTACATTCAACTTCTTAAGATCTAAAATTATTGTAGTATCAATGGACTTTTTGCAGTTATGATTATGTGATTAAATGTATATAATAAACTAATATTTGTCCTAACTGTAACTAATAGTACTTAGTTTTGTTTCTTTTATTTTAAGTACAATTAAAATAAATTTTACATAAACTTCAAATATAATTAAAAATGAACTAAATAAAAAGAATAACTTTTTTTAAATAAATAAAGTAATAAGATGTTAATGAAAAGCAAATTTTAATAGAATAGTTATTAAGACAATTTTTAATAAATATCTTAAACTTTATTAAAAAATTTAATAAAACGCTGTGTAGTATCCGGCTGAATAGAATAGTACCACCCTCTTTTCTTACCGAGGTGTCGTGAAAGGCGACTAAGGCAAGTCGACCCGCCGTGTGGTATCCGGTTGAGTAGAATAGACCACCCTTTTTCTTACCGAAGAGTCGAAATACGACTAAGGTAAGATGATGTCAGGCAGGCGGCCGGTCGTAAAATACGTAGCCAAATTATGTGACAACATGTTTGTAACATGTTGTGCCGACCCCACTTATAGTGGGATAAGAGCAGGAAGATGATGATTTATCAAAAAAATTAATAAACTAAGTTCTACCTCTAAGGTTAACAATATCTGGTGGCAATTCAGGCAGTTCATTGTGAGACAAATTCAGCTCCACTAAGCGCACTAAGTATCCCATCCCAGGTGGTAATATTGTGAGTTTGTTATGTGATAAATCCTGCATAATATATATTATTAAAATGAATATAGTTATACTCAATATCTATTGAATAGATCTTAAAAAAATAAATAATTATTTAAAAACAGTAATAAAAGTTTTGTTATCTGCCAAAGCTTAAATAATCATATATTAGCATATTTGAGATTTTATTCAAGCTTTTATTAATAAATAAAATAATAAAAATAAATAGAAAACAAAACACTAACAACTTATTTCTTTCAAAATTCAAAATTTGTATGAGGCATGGCGTTAAATTGTTAAATATAATAATAGTAAAAAAAAAAAATTTACTTACAAGAAATGTGAGCATTACTAGATCTCCAAAATCAGGTTCAATTTTTTTCAAATTGTTGTATGAAATACTCAACCATCTCAATTCAGTCAACTTGTAGAATTCAATTGGTAATGTTTCCAATTTGTTGTGGTCTAAGCTTAAATTTGATAAATTAGTTAGTTCACCAATCTCAGCTGGAAGCCCTATCAATGCATTATCATGAAGCTGAAATAAAGTAACATTATTATATATATTCTAATACACTTATCAAATAAAAAACAGAATGAAATTATCATAATTATATAAGGGTGCTTTTAGCAAGAAAAACCAGCAAGAAACAAAAAAATTGAAGAATTGGAGCTATTGGTCTGTCATATGAGGATAATGTACAACCACATACTAGAAAACCAAGTTAATCTCACAGATGTTTGAGAAGAAAATATTTCTGAATTAATTGTAAAACAACCACTCATTTATTAACAATGTTAATGTAGTTTTCAAACTACTTTTTAAAAAATCCTGGATTTTCCTTACATTCAGCATATTAAATCAATTTTTTTAAATACATAAAATCACAACAATATATAACTAAAATCACCTTTAATGTAATAAGTTCCTGTAGTAATTTGATGTTAGGTGATAAGGTTTTAATGATATTAGAACTGAGATCTAACATCTTTAAGGGTTCAGCATTCCACCAGTTATTCTGTTCGGATCTTGCAAAGTCTACATCTTTTGTATCATCCAATACCAGCTCATTTATTTTCCACACATTGTCAGGAACTAAAATTTTATTTCTATTCGGTACTTATGTATTATATCAGGTAACTAATTTACACGTCACAAGCATCTACATAACATAATGGTACGAATAAGTAAAAACTTTTATTTAATGTACATGACAATGTATATATACTCATAAAAATCAATATAAACAAGGTAATTACCTGTTCCCAGACCTCGGTTACACAAACTCAGTTGTCCTGTACGTTTTGCCGACTTGATTAAACTAATAGATAATTCATTTTCGTCAGCTTTTTTATCTTGAAGATGAAAAACAGATTTGTTACAAATTTTAACTCTCGATTTTGTAGGTGTACGACGTGACATCTTAGTAGCTAGTTACTACAGTCACACTAATTGATATAATTAATTACTTCAAAGGTCACAAGTCATCACAAATTGTAACTGATCCCTCACGGCTTATACAATTAAATGTTATATCAACAAAACAAATATTTTTACTGCAATACGAGACTATACCATATTGTTTGTCTGTGTGTCGGTTAAAGACCATAGATTAAAGACAATACAAATTATAATAGATAACATGATAAAAGATGTGATGTAGACTTTTTTCAATTGACCGACACTTTTTATCTATACTAATTAGGCATGGACAGAATCACCGATCACTTAATGATCATGATATGAAAAACTTTTCATATAGCATCATCTGCTAATGAGTTTTAGAGTAACTGCTACTGTTATACAAAATTATGGATATTCTATGAAAAAGAAAATAATAAATTAATACTGAGACTAATTCACTGATATTGAGCAAAATTATTGTTAATACAAACAAATGTAATTCTTATTTCTCATAAAATACGGTCGATAATTCGGGAAGATGACGCACTTTTACGTTATTCCAACTGAAACTATATCCTAGAAATTCCGTCTTTTGAAAACTAAAGTTAGAATTGCCAAAGTGCAATGTGTATAAGGTAAAGTAGTGTTACACTAGTAGAAAGAGATAACATATTTAAATATAGACTTAGAAGAGTCATAAAGATTGGATTAAATAAAGTTAAATGATGATTGAATAAAATAATATAAATATATTGAAATAGCGACATCTGTTCCGCAAATAGCAAAATATTTGGCGACTCTAAATAGTTCAAACAAATGTCAAAAGGTGGCGAGAGTTTGCTACTGTCGTTGGAAATATTCGTTATAAAAATAAAAATCGTTAATCGGATCGTATTTGTTAGTAATGGATATTATAATGATAGTAGAATTTGTTGCTACGTTTATCCAGTCAACAAAAAAACATTATAACATTAGAAGACGCTATTTGAAGTAAAAGTATAACCTAGAAATAACGAGCGTATTATATTCGACCTAAGAATTACATTTGTTTGTAATAACAATAATTTTGCCTAGCAACATTGATTAGCAAAAGCGCTATCCGCTTTTATATTATTTACGCTAATGGACTATATGATTGCTTATACGAACAAATGTAGTCTTTATGTCTTATACACTGCATACGACGTAAAGAGTAAATTTGTTTGTAATAACAATAATTTTGCCTAACAACATTGATTAGCAAAAGCGCTATCCGCTATTATATTATTTACGCTAATGGACTAAATGATTGCTTATACGAACAAATATAGTCTTTATGTCCTATACACTGCATACGACATAAAGAATACATTTGCTTGTATTCCAATAGCATTAGCATTTCTTATACAAACAAATGTAGTCTTTATGTCCTATACACTGCATACGACACAAAGAATACATTTGTTTGTAATAACAATAATTTTGCCTAGCAACATTGATTAGCAAAAACGCTATCCGCTATTATATTATTTACGTTAATGGACTAAATGATTGCTTATACGAACAAATATAGTCTTTATGTCCTATACACTGCATACGACATAAAGAATACATTTGCTTGTATTCCAATAGCATTAGCATTTCTTATACAAACAAATGTAGTCTTTATGTCCTATACACTGCATACGACATAAAGAACACATTTGCTTGTATTCCAATAGCATTAGCAGTAGCGGGTATAATCACGCGATTAAAATCGATCATATCGTGGAACGAATATGATTCTTATGTAGCAATCATACCCATGCCTAATACTAATATCAAAAATGCTAAAGGCCGTCTGTCTTTCTGTTGGTTCCGTTTAAGTTCCGTTCAAGGCTTTTTCGCTGAAGCAATATTGATGAAATTTGTCATAATTAAAGCTTATATATTATAATTTAAAAATAACATAATATGGAATAAAAAGTCGCTTTTCTTTTATTACAGTAACAACATATGATTGGTTTTTGGACGAATACACGAATGAAACCGTACTATCTAAACCGTACATAATTCAAAACTAGTAACTACGAATAATTACTAGCAAATAGATTGGTCCCAACTATAATTTTTGTTTAGCAAAATACGAAGAAGTATAAAGATCTTTACAATTAACGTAACAAAAAATGTTTTATTCATCTTTACCACAAAAATTACAGGAGTTTCCCACGTTCTGCACCTTAGATATCCTATTTTCTATGTACTTAATTTGATCGAACATTGTTTTCTGCTCTGTAAATCACACAAATATAATGCTCTGTAAATATTATTAAAAAACTATTAGTACAAAAAAAAATAACATTGTATATGGCACCTAAAATCAATTACACCCTCATAAAGTTCCTATGTATTTTCAGTTCCTATAGTTTTTAGTTGCATATAAAACGTTACTGCACCAAGTTATATTCTTAGTATAATTCAAAGACTACCGTATCTATACTGTGATCTATATCGTTCATGGGCTGCAATGAGCTCTATTTCTTTCTTCTCTCCATTTCACATTATAAAAATTCTTAGTGTAAAAACTTTTGAAAAGCATTTGCTATTGTTCAGCAGTATTTTTAGATTGAAACACTTGTTCGTTGCTTAATTTAGAAATAATATCATTAACCATAATTATTTCTGAATACAGATCATTGACATTTAATTTATTAACTAATTTTAAAGAATTCTATACATTCTCAAGTTGTTTAAATTCAATTTTCATTTTTAAAATCCCAGTTAATTCAAAAATACCCTATGAAGCGCTGCGGGTGCATTCCATTCGCAGTTAATTAAAAAAAAGCCTGACAATTGAATTAGGGATAAAATATAGTATTATTAGTCCTATACTATTTTTCTATAATACATACAATTGACTAAAATATATAGTACGATACTATATAATATAGTACGGATGGCAACCCTAGTTGCAATAGTAGCACAACTCATACACATAATATACTCAACTCTCAAGCATATAGTTATAATTAACTTAAGAGCTAAAATTCACTGTACGTAAAATGTGTCACCGAATATAAATTCATTATTCTATATAACATATATTTATAAAACTTAATAATGTATATAATTATTTCTTTATAGAAACGATTATTTATAATTAATATAGTTAAAATATTGTTCAGAAAAGTTACCTAAATGTACCTAAATTAGATCTTACCTGAAATTATTTATTTTATCCTGATTAAGTTTACGTTACTGAAGATGATTGCAACATAACATAGATTTTTTTTGTGTTAAAATTGTATTCACACGTTTACGAAATTAAATAATTTTATTATATATTGAAGTAATGTTTTGGCTCATATTGTACTGGCAAATATTTTTCTTAACGTAGGTACCGTTGTCAAATCAAAAACGGACGTAATGTACTGATTATAAATAATTCTGGCCAGTTCATAAATAAAACGTTTGAACGTAGTTTAATTATAAACAAAATAACCTTTAAGGATTACAAGTTCTGATGAGACATAGGTATTATTATTATTAAGAAATACTATTTCTAATTTTATATAATATTATGGCATTGAAATTATATCTTAATTGATTATTCAGTCTACTTTTATATTGTAGAGATTTATATTACAGTTGCTCACTGAAGTCCATAACGTTTTTACGTCTCCATTTTTTTATTTACCTATGCTTACCTTTACAATTAATATTAATCTATTTTATTAATCATTTTATATTTAAGGAGAACAAGTAAAGACAAAGTTTGAGATTTCTCAAAATTTTACAGGATCTTCATGAATTTTATGTATACATGTGTCTTATTTTTATACAACGGTATCCCTTCTAAGTAATGACTACAAGATTAAGAACTGATATAGAATAGGATTTAATGAAAACTTAAAATCATTTTATACAACGGAATTCCTCAAAGCCTACGTAAACAATTCAAGTAATTTCTGTAATACATAAGTTTAAGTCAATATCTAGGCTAAAGGAATTTGTCTGTAACATTAATACGACATTTAAAATTCAAATACATTTCTTCTACTTATATTCAGTGAAGTCACAAAGCTAATGGTTTGAGTACCATTGCGAATAGCGATGTGAACTGACATGGAAATAATAGCTTGACGTCTTTTCCTTGCTCCCCTATAAAAGCATACTCGAGTAAAATGTTTACAAATATATTTCAAGTGAGCTGACATTTGGTCGTTGGCTGGTATACCATATTATTTGAAATAGCAAACATGTTTTATAGGAGAAATAACTTAAATGTAACGCTAATTGCTTTAGTAGTTTCTTGTTGGTTTATAAGCTGTTCAAGTGCAGGTTCTTCGTCAAATTCTCGTTGTAAGCTTAAACGTTACACGCATAAGGCAGTTCAAACTGATTTTAATGGTTTACGTTGTTGGGATGATGTTAAAATTTTATCATGCTGGGGCTACTGCCTTTCTTATGAGGTAATCCTGCATGTATTTTTACAAATAATTTTCAATATAAAATATAAAAGTAATTAATTGTAATTTTCAATATAATATCAATAAATTGTAATTTTCATTATAAAAGTAAAAATAAAAAAATATAGAAAATAAAAAAAGTTACTTAATTTAGCATTAACTTTGGATCTTAAGTCCATACTGTTCGTAGTTGACCAGCTATATCATTTAAGAGTAGTTGTTAAATCATTTTTTGTGTTCTCTTTTGCTAATTAAACACATATCTTCTTAACACCGTGTGTTATCGAACAAGACAAGCGTTGATAATACAGGCTCGGCGTAGTTTAAATTAGTGTTCTATTTATAATGTATAAGGTGAAGAATTGGAGTGAATTCAAATTACAGATCTCTCACTGGCAATTCCCTTACAAAGTGTCAACCCACCCTGTATGCGTTCATGGCGAAAGAAAACACGCGTCAGTCAAATTGCGAAACTGCGACCCTGGTGTGGAGCCCGGCACCGACATTTATCACTTTGTTGAAGCTGCTAACTGCAAATGCCAAGTAATGTTGAATAATATCTAATTATTCTGTTGTATATTATCGAATTTCAGAACTTGGTGTCTCTGAATCTTTTCAACTTAGTCGCTAACTATGGGCCTATGTAAAGAGCTACGCTCGGAGTATCTCTGTGTCATCAAATCAGAACTAAGGAGATCTGTAGAAGAACAAAAGTAACGGTCATAGCTCAATGGTTCGCGAAGTTGAAGTGAAAATGGGCAGGACACATAGTTCGAAGACCTGATAGACATTAGGATCTCAAGGTGCTAGAATGGTGACCCCGAAAACGCAGTGTACGCTCTAGGTGGACAGACGACCTCAAACAAGTCGCGGAAAGCGAAGATCGTGTAGCGGTGAAGTCCTACGAGAGAGGGAGAAAGATGCTATTAAATATATGTTCAAATAAACGTATATTCAATAACAGCAGTAGGATAAGTACATAAAACACATAATGCGGGTAGCCACATTCCACAACCCTATTCAACTAACATCATATGTCTAACGAGACTGATGACACAAATCGTGTCGGCTCAATAACGACCAAACGGTCTAACGGTCAGACCAAATCTTCTAAACAAGACTAATATTAACACTACCCACGAGATACGGAACTGATTTCGCCTATTGAATTAACAACTTGATAGCGACAAACAATATTTGAATTTTTTAATTCGGGCATGTGACATATATTGTCGTAAAGTAATATTTATCGTACATTCATCTTTTTCTTTCGTTTATAATACTGTATGTCAAGTTTACTTAAAAATATTTTCTTTTAGGTATGTTCTTCAGAAGACACCAGCTGTGAGTGGCTACCACCCGATTCTTCTCTTATAGGAGCATTAATTAAAGAAGAATCTGATGAAATTATATAAACAGTTAATAAGCCATTAAACTTATAGCTAATTATTGCAAGTTACGATTTCTGTTGATAATAAACAATAATGCGCAAAAAGGACTGATTATTTCGTACCTATTTTTTTCTACACTAAATTTTTTAGAAAAATAATACATCGCAATATGCTTCAATTCACTATCCAATTGTGATGTGCGGTTGATGCGAGCGTGGGAGCAATTTTTGTTCTTAGTATTTCATACTCAAAAAGCAAGTAGCTGGCACAAAAAAAATAGAATGTTAGTAGCAAAATCCTATGGAATCCTGAGTGGGTTGTCCTGAAGAAGGAGATCGATCTAGCTAGGTTTCATTTAAAAAATATATCGTCTTGTTCCTTGTTTTTAGGCACTGAAAAAATTCTAAAATTTACATTTAATAGAAAAGACTATTTTTGCTGTCAATTGTAAGTCATGGTAGGTCATTTGGTGAGAGGGTGGTGGAAATACCTAGGATTGAGCCCCACCTGTCTGATTTTTTTTTTTTCAGGTTTCATGTTTTTTATCTTGTAAAAAAATTACCGATCACCGATCAAAGCTCGATCACCCAGCTTACTTAGTACAAGTGCATATTTAGTGTATCTTCAGTATTATTACTGAAAACTGATGAATAATTTTGTTTATAACAACCACAATCCTGATAATCGACAACAATTTTATATTCATCCGTCGTCCATGAGTATATTAAGGATTTAATTTTAAGTCTATAAACGGTCGAAAAAATAATCGATTATTTTGAAAAAATGATCGATTATTGTTTTCACATCTCTACTTCGCAGTTCGCAGCAGGGCGGTTTTACTACAGGCGCCAACACATGTTATCTCGCATCCCTCTTGCACATGTACGTATTTATGAATGAATCGTATGAAAATAGTCTCAGCCTTGGATAAAGAATACACTGGATGCCGCCTTAGCTATTTTCGTGTGTCCGTTTTATGCTTGTGTGAACTTTTAGAACTGCATTAGTGTGCGTGATTAGGGAAGTACTTAGCTTATCGATAAGCTAAACTAGGCGTCGATAATTATCGAAGCCTAGCTCAGTACCTGAGTACTGTAAAGTTAATATACAGTTGTAACCAACCTAGTTGGTTTACTGTTCAGAATAGATTTAAATATTTGAATAGATTGACATAACTTCCTGAGTGTACAGTCTGCAGTATAATGTCATGAATTATCCGATGCACATCTTTACTGCATATCTTACTGTGAAGGGTGGTTCTCAAAAATGGTATCAGTCAATTGACTGTGAGCCTAGATTTACCAAAGAATTCTTTGAAGCGTTAAAAATAAAGTCGAAGGTGCAGCCCATACTCGGTGCTTTATGTATAGATGAAATGTTAACATAAATGTTAGTGCTTCAGTGACCAATTGAACAATAGCATGATCCACATTATTCCCAACATTTACATATCCGTGAGACCGGTGTCAGCTTTTATCCACTGTTCTCTTATATGTGGGCATTTAGGAAACCTAAGAAAATAATCTAAAATTAGAGAATTCGCATTAACTTGGCTAGTAAATATAACTTTCGACTGATATTTATCGATACATAATAATTCGTTAGTGTGTACATCACTACGTAGGTAACACAATTCGATCGAATATTTAATGATTAATTTCTATGTTTTATCAGTATCCCACATTCGTGCCGGCTAGAGAATATCAAATTGTACTGATACATTATAATCTGAAACGCTTTAACTGAATAAAACGCTTTAATTTAGCACGTAAATGAGAGTCAAAGATTTACTTATGAAATGGTAATTCCGTGTTTTTAACTCCTCCTTTCGTTGTTCTTGATAGACACGTTAAGGCAGCACACGACATATTCCACCTTTTTTGAAAAAATATATCAGTAACACTCGTATTTGCTTTAGATTTCAAGAAATAATCTTCAACAAACTCAATGTTATGGCCTCATTTGGTGTCACCAACTGGACACATTTTTAGCGACGTTGCCAAACTTCATCACAATCTCTTTCACTCTTATGTATAGTTCGCGATAAGAACAGAGACAAACGATAAATCGCTTACACACAGACGCAAGATCGGCAACGTCTTTTGGCGCCGTCCAGTATATACTACGTCCATGGTCTCAGCTGCATCTCCTTGGATAAAGAATACACGACGTATATACTACGTCCATGTGCATCTCGCTCCACTCCTACATACATATTTTTACGCACTCATTCTCATTTTGACTGTCTATCATATAACAAGACAACAAGTTAATTTTATTAATGAATGGGCGGCGTATTAAATTTTTAAATTTCCCGTTGTAAATTTCTAGTACTTTAATTTTTACTAAAATGTATAATTTTGTTTTAATTTAGTTAGCAAAATTCTTGAAACAAATATCACTAGAAGCAAATTAAATGTATCAAGTCTTATTTCACCAGTAGCTGTTGAGATATTTCTTAAAATGAGAAATATAACAACGAAGAAACGTGCAGTTATAAAACAATAAGAAGAGGATTTACTTAATCATTATATAAATGTAAGTGTTGAGTTTTAATGAATTTTGTGCATCTCAATAATAGTAAGAGCTTTCTTAAAATTTACATTCTCACATCTAAATATAATAACCTAACCTTGCATGGATAGCCTAAAACCTTTAACATGCAGTATAATTTTTATTTCATATTTGACTTAGTTATCGTTATATAAAAATTATGATATGTACATTAATTTCGATTGATGAATTAGCTATATACATTATTATATTAAGGATATGTCTTGCGATTTTATATAGCTTCTAGTGTCTTGTAGTGCAATAAATGATTAATAATGGAACATTAAAGTGAAAGTTTTTTAGAAGTTGTTCTAATTGATCATAAGTGTGTATCTATCTTAGTTATGAATAATTTGGACATAACTTAAATGGTCTACTTAATATTTTTTTTTAGAAGTATTTTTTAATTGAAGTTGTATACTTTATTGTATTATATTAGAACTTTAAAAATGATTGTCAAGTTTTTTATAATGAGACTCCGATGAAAAGGGAGTAAATAGCAAAAGAGAGCAAGTTTATTCTGTATAAAGCAATATAGGGTATATTGCTTTATATAACACTATTGTTGATTTTTAATTAAAAAGCAAAAGCAAAATTTAAATTTACGATTGATTAAACGATTGATTGATTAATTGCAGATTCAAGAATCCTCAGATCCAAGATTAAGAGTAATTTTTTATTTTAATATGATTGTCACATGATGTTATTTATAGTTATGATTTGAGATATCTTTACATTTACAGTGCTAATAAAAGATATAATAGTATGTGTAATGAATGAAAGAATAACAGCAATATTAAAAGACTGTTCTATAAAACTGAAAGTAAATATTTATGTAATTTATAAATCACTTAAAATGTGCAAATGTTTATATCTAACAGAAATTAAATAACTAACAATATTTCTCCTTCATACTTATGCAATAATAAAAAGCAATTTTTCTAAAAGTGAACCCATTTACTCTTTCTTAACAAATCAATGCATAATGACACAGACAACATTTTTTTTATATTATAGAACAACTATTCATATAGATTCAAATACAACCTTGTTCATAAGAGGTTCTATTTGAATAGTAACAATTTTTAATTTTTTTAATTTTTTAAAATTATTTTCAGAGATGGAATAGCACTAGACTAAGTGCAACTAAAGGAAGGTAAGTAATACTCAAGTGAAGTCTGAAAGCATTTATGATGAAAGAATTTATGAAGCTAAGTTAGATTCCCGTAATTTCAGCCACAGATGTAAGCGTGCACTCAAACATCAGTAGCCAAAAGCGACTGGGAAAAGAATTAAGGTTTTACATGTATTGCAGGTGCCAAATACCGGCTCTTTGCCAACCGCAACACATTACCATTACAAAAAAAAAATGTAAAAATTAATGGATTGAATGAAATTAATGGATTAATTTTACAGGAGGGCAGTCCGACAGCTGGCCTCGTGACTCCACGAGCTACGCTGGTCTGGCCTCGCTGCTGCCAATGGAGACGTGCCGCCGCCCCTCACCCCAGGCCGGCCCGTCCGGCTATGCCGCAGCTGCTGTCGCTCCGCCGTCGCCTCGAGCGCTCGAACAGCGCCAGGCCGAACAGTAGCGTCAACCACCAGGACCTCTGTAATTTGAGAAAATGCATTTGAGGTAACTAATACTCAAGTGAAGTCTGAATTTATGAAGCTAAGTTAGATTCCCGTAATTTCAGCCACAGATGTAAGCGTGCACTCAAACATCAGTAGCCAAAAGCGACTGGGAAAAGAATTAAGGTTTTACATGTATTGCAGGTGCCAAATACCGGCTCTTTGCCAACCGCAACACATTACCATTACAAAAAAAAATGTAAAAATTAATGGATTGAATGAAATTAATGGATTAATTTTACAGGAGGGCAGTCCGACAGCTGGCCTCGTGACTCCACGAGCTACGCTGGTCTGGCCTCGCTGCTGCCAATGGAGACGTGCCGCCGCCCCTCACCCCAGGCCGGCCCGTCCGGCTATGCCGCAGCTGCTGTCGCTCCGCCGTCGCCTCGAGCGCTCGAACAGCGCCAGGCCGAACAGTAGCGTCAACCACCAGGACCTCTGTAATTTGAGAAAATGCATTTGAGGTAACTAATACTCAAGTGAAGTCTGAATTTATGAAGCTAAGTTAGATTCCCGTAATTTCAGCCACAGATGTAAGCGTGCACTCAAACATCAGTAGCCAAAAGCGACTGGGAAAAGAATTAAGGTTTTACATGTATTGCAGGTGCCAAATACCGGCTCTTTGCCAACCGCAACACATTACCATTACAAAAAAAAAATGTAAAAATTAATGGATTGAATGAAATTAATGGATTAATTTTACAGGAGGGCAGTCCGACAGCTGGCCTCGTGACTCCACGAGCTACGCTGGTCTGGCCTCGCTGCTGCCAATGGAGACGTGCCGCCGCCCCTCACCCCAGGCCGGCCCGTCCGGCTATGCCGCAGCTGCTGTCGCTCCGCCGTCGCCTCGAGCGCTCGAACAGCGCCAGGCCGAACAGTAGCGTCAACCACCAGGACCTCTGTAATTTGAGAAAATGCATTTGAGGTAACTAATACTCAAGTGAAGTCTGAATTTATGAAGCTAAGTTAGATTCCCGTAATTTCAGCCACAGATGTAAGCGTGCATTCAAACATCAGTAGCCAAAAGCGACTGGGAAAAGAATTAAGGTTTTACATGTATTGCAGGTGCCAAATACCGGCTCTTTGCCAACCGCAACACATTACCATTACAAAAAAAAAATGTAAAAATTAATGGATTGAATGAAATTAATGGATTAATTTTACAGGAGGGCAGTCCGACAGCTGGCCTCGTGACTCCACGAGCTACGCTGGTCTGGCCTCGCTGCTGCCAATGGAGACGTGCCGCCGCCCCTCACCCCAGGCCGGCCCGTCCGGCTATGCCGCAGCTGCTGTCGCTCCGCCGTCGCCTCGAGCGCTCGAACAGCGCCAGGCCGAACAGTAGCGTCAACCACCAGGACCTCTGTAATTTGAGAAAATGCATTTGAGGTAACTAATACTCAAGTGAAGTCTGAATTTATGAAGCTAAGTTAGATTCCCGTAATTTCAGCCACAGATGTAAGCGTGCACTCAAACATCAGTAGCCAAAAGCGACTGGGAAAAGAATTAAGGTTTTACATGTATTGCAGGTGCCAAATACCGGCTCTTTGCCAACCGCAACACATTACCATTACAAAAAAAAAATGTAAAAATTAATGGATTGAATGAAATTAATGGATTAATTTTACAGGAGGGCAGTCCGACAGCTGGCCTCGTGACTCCACGAGCTACGCTGGTCTGGCCTCGCTGCTGCCAATGGAGACGTGCCGCCGCCCCTCACCCCAGGCCGGCCCGTCCGGCTATGCCGCAGCTGCTGTCGCTCCGCCGTCGCCTCGAGCGCTCGAACAGCGCCAGGCCGAACAGTAGCGTCAACCACCAGGACCTCTGTAATTTGAGAAAATGCATTTGAGGTAACTAATACTCAAGTGAAGTCTGAATTTATGAAGCTAAGTTAGATTCCCGTAATTTCAGCCACAGATGTAAGCGTGCACTCAAACATCAGTAGCCAAAAGCGACTGGGAAAAGAATTAAGGTTTTACATGTATTGCAGGTGCCAAATACCGGCTCTTTGCCAACCGCAACACATTACCATTACAAAAAAAAAATGTAAAAATTAATGGATTGAATGAAATTAATGGATTAATTTTACAGGAGGGCAGTCCGACAGCTGGCCTCGTGACTCCACGAGCTACGCTGGTCTGGCCTCGCTGCTGCCAATGGAGACGTGCCGCCGCCCCTCACCCCAGGCCGGCCCGTCCGGCTATGCCGCAGCTGCTGTCGCTCCGCCGTCGCCTCGAGCGCTCGAACAGCGTCAGGCCGAACAGTAGCGTCAACCACCAGGACCTCTGTAATTTGAGAAAATGCATTTGAGGTAACTAATACTCAAGTGAAGTCTGAATTTATGAAGCTAAGTTAGATTCCCGTAATTTCAGCCACAGATGTAAGCGTGCACTCAAACATCAGTAGCCAAAAGCGACTGGGAAAAGAATTAAGGTTTTACATGTATTGCAGGTGCCAAATACCGGCTCTTTGCCAACCGCAACACATTACCATTACAAAAAAAAATGTAAAAATTAATGGATTGAATGAAATTAATGGATTAATTTTACAGGAGGGCAGTCCGACAGCTGGCCTCGTGACTCCACGAGCTACGCTGGTCTGGCCTCGCTGCTGCCAATGGAGACGTGCCGCCGCCCCTCACCCCAGGCCGGCCCGTCCGGCTATGCCGCAGCTGCTGTCGCTCCGCCGTCGCCTCGAGCGCTCGAACAGCGCCAGGCCGAACAGTAGCGTCAACCACCAGGACCTCTGTAATTTGAGAAAATGCATTTGAGGTAACTAATACTCAAGTGAAGTCTGAATTTATGAAGCTAAGTTAGATTCCCGTAATTTCAGCCACAGATGTAAGCGTGCACTCAAACATCAGTAGCCAAAAGCGACTGGGAAAAGAATTAAGGTTTTACATGTATTGCAGGTGCCAAATACCGGCTCTTTGCCAACCGCAACACATTACCATTACAAAAAAAAAATGTAAAAATTAATGGATTGAATGAAATTAATGGATTAATTTTACAGGAGGGCAGTCCGACAGCTGGCCTCGTGACTCCACGAGCTACGCTGGTCTGGCCTCGCTGCTGCCAATGGAGACGTGCCGCCGCCCCTCACCCCAGGCCGGCCCGTCCGGCTATGCCGCAGCTGCTGTCGCTCCGCCGTCGCCTCGAGCGCTCGAACAGCGCCAGGCCGAACAGTAGCGTCAACCACCAGGACCTCTGTAATTTGAGAAAATGCATTTGAGGTAACTAATACTCAAGTGAAGTCTGAATTTATGAAGCTAAGTTAGATTCCCGTAATTTCAGCCACAGATGTAAGCGTGCACTCAAACATCAGTAGCCAAAAGCGACTGGGAAAAGAATTAAGGTTTTACATGTATTGCAGGTGCCAAATACCGGCTCTTTGCCAACCGCAACACATTACCATTACAAAAAAAAAATGTAAAAATTAATGGATTGAATGAAATTAATGGATTAATTTTACAGGAGGGCAGTCCGACAGCTGGCCTCGTGACTCCACGAGCTACGCTGGTCTGGCCTCGCTGCTGCCAATGGAGACGTGCCGCCGCCCCTCACCCCAGGCCGGCCCGTCCGGCTATGCCGCAGCTGCTGTCGCTCCGCCGTCGCCTCGAGCGCTCGAACAGCGTCAGGCCGAACAGTAGCGTCAACCACCAGGACCTCTGTAATTTGAGAAAATGCATTTGAGGTAACTAATACTCAAGTGAAGTCTGAATTTATGAAGCTAAGTTAGATTCCCGTAATTTCAGCCACAGATGTAAGCGTGCACTCAAACATCAGTAGCCAAAAGCGACTGGGAAAAGAATTAAGGTTTTACATGTATTGCAGGTGCCAAATACCGGCTCTTTGCCAACCGCAACACATTACCATTACAAAAAAAAATGTAAAAATTAATGGATTGAATGAAATTAATGGATTAATTTTACAGGAGGGCAGTCCGACAGCTGGCCTCGTGACTCCACGAGCTACGCTGGTCTGGCCTCGCTGCTGCCAATGGAGACGTGCCGCCGCCCCTCACCCCAGGCCGGCCCGTCCGGCTATGCCGCAGCTGCTGTCGCTCCGCCGTCGCCTCGAGCGCTCGAACAGCGCCAGGCCGAACAGTAGCGTCAACCACCAGGACCTCTGTAATTTGAGAAAATGCATTTGAGGTAACTAATACTCAAGTGAAGTCTGAATTTATGAAGCTAAGTTAGATTCCCGTAATTTCAGCCACAGATGTAAGCGTGCACTCAAACATCAGTAGCCAAAAGCGACTGGGAAAAGAATTAAGGTTTTACATGTATTGCAGGTGCCAAATACCGGCTCTTTGCCAACCGCAACACATTACCATTACAAAAAAAAAATGTAAAAATTAATGGATTGAATGAAATTAATGGATTAATTTTACAGGAGGGCAGTCCGACAGCTGGCCTCGTGACTCCACGAGCTACGCTGGTCTGGCCTCGCTGCTGCCAATGGAGACGTGCCGCCGCCCCTCACCCCAGGCCGGCCCGTCCGGCTATGCCGCAGCTGCTGTCGCTCCGCCGTCGCCTCGAGCGCTCGAACAGCGCCAGGCCGAACAGTAGCGTCAACCACCAGGACCTCTGTAATTTGAGAAAATGCATTTGAGGTAACTAATACTCAAGTGAAGTCTGAATTTATGAAGCTAAGTTAGATTCCCGTAATTTCAGCCACAGATGTAAGCGTGCACTCAAACATCAGTAGCCAAAAGCGACTGGGAAAAGAATTAAGGTTTTACATGTATTGCAGGTGCCAAATACCGGCTCTTTGCCAACCGCAACACATTACCATTACAAAAAAAAAATGTAAAAATTAATGGATTGAATGAAATTAATGGATTAATTTTACAGGAGGGCAGTCCGACAGCTGGCCTCGTGACTCCACGAGCTACGCTGGTCTGGCCTCGCTGCTGCCAATGGAGACGTGCCGCCGCCCCTCACCCCAGGCCGGCCCGTCCGGCTATGCCGCAGCTGCTGTCGCTCCGCCGTCGCCTCGAGCGCTCGAACAGCGCCAGGCCGAACAGTAGCGTCAACCACCAGGACCTCTGTAATTTGAGAAAATGCATTTGAGGTAACTAATACTCAAGTGAAGTCTGAATTTATGAAGCTAAGTTAGATTCCCGTAATTTCAGCCACAGATGTAAGCGTGCACTCAAACATCAGTAGCCAAAAGCGACTGGGAAAAGAATTAAGGTTTTACATGTATTGCAGGTGCCAAATACCGGCTCTTTGCCAACCGCAACACATTACCATTACAAAAAAAAAATGTAAAAATTAATGGATTGAATGAAATTAATGGATTAATTTTACAGGAGGGCAGTCCGACAGCTGGCCTCGTGACTCCACGAGCTACGCTGGTCTGGCCTCGCTGCTGCCAATGGAGACGTGCCGCCGCCCCTCACCCCAGGCCGGCCCGTCCGGCTATGCCGCAGCTGCTGTCGCTCCGCCGTCGCCTCGAGCGCTCGAACAGCGTCAGGCCGAACAGTAGCGTCAACCACCAGGACCTCTGTAATTTGAGAAAATGCATTTGAGGTAACTAATACTCAAGTGAAGTCTGAATTTATGAAGCTAAGTTAGATTCCCGTAATTTCAGCCACAGATGTAAGCGTGCACTCAAACATCAGTAGCCAAAAGCGACTGGGAAAAGAATTAAGGTTTTACATGTATTGCAGGTGCCAAATACCGGCTCTTTGCCAACCGCAACACATTACCATTACAAAAAAAAAATGTAAAAATTAATGGATTGAATGAAATTAATGGATTAATTTTACAGGAGGGCAGTCCGACAGCTGGCCTCGTGACTCCACGAGCTACGCTGGTCTGGCCTCGCTGCTGCCAATGGAGACGTGCCGCCGCCCCTCACCCCAGGCCGGCCCGTCCGGCTATGCCGCAGCTGCTGTCGCTCCGCCGTCGCCTCGAGCGCTCGAACAGCGCCAGGCCGAACAGTAGCGTCAACCACCAGGACCTCTGTAATTTGAGAAAATGCATTTGAGGTAACTAATACTCAAGTGAAGTCTGAATTTATGAAGCTAAGTTAGATTCCCGTAATTTCAGCCACAGATGTAAGCGTGCACTCAAACATCAGTAGCCAAAAGCGACTGGGAAAAGAATTAAGGTTTTACATGTATTGCAGGTGCCAAATACCGGCTCTTTGCCAACCGCAACACATTACCATTACAAAAAAAAAATGTAAAAATTAATGGATTGAATGAAATTAATGGATTAATTTTACAGGAGGGCAGTCCGACAGCTGGCCTCGTGACTCCACGAGCTACGCTGGTCTGGCCTCGCTGCTGCCAATGGAGACGTGCCGCCGCCCCTCACCCCAGGCCGGCCCGTCCGGCTATGCCGCAGCTGCTGTCGCTCCGCCGTCGCCTCGAGCGCTCGAACAGCGCCAGGCCGAACAGTAGCGTCAACCACCAGGACCTCTGTAATTTGAGAAAATGCATTTGAGGTAACTAATACTCAAGTGAAGTCTGAATTTATGAAGCTAAGTTAGATTCCCGTAATTTCAGCCACAGATGTAAGCGTGCACTCAAACATCAGTAGCCAAAAGCGACTGGGAAAAGAATTAAGGTTTTACATGTATTGCAGGTGCCAAATACCGGCTCTTTGCCAACCGCAACACATTACCATTACAAAAAAAAAATGTAAAAATTAATGGATTGAATGAAATTAATGGATTAATTTTACAGGAGGGCAGTCCGACAGCTGGCCTCGTGACTCCACGAGCTACGCTGGTCTGGCCTCGCTGCTGCCAATGGAGACGTGCCGCCGCCCCTCACCCCAGGCCGGCCCGTCCGGCTATGCCGCAGCTGCTGTCGCTCCGCCGTCGCCTCGAGCGCTCGAACAGCGCCAGGCCGAACAGTAGCGTCAACCACCAGGACCTCTGTAATTTGAGAAAATGCATTTGAGGTAACTAATACTCAAGTGAAGTCTGAATTTATGAAGCTAAGTTAGATTCCCGTAATTTCAGCCACAGATGTAAGCGTGCACTCAAACATCAGTAGCCAAAAGCGACTGGGAAAAGAATTAAGGTTTTACATGTATTGCAGGTGCCAAATACCGGCTCTTTGCCAACCGCAACACATAACCATTACAAAAAAAAAATGTAAAAATTAATGACGTACGAATTACCAAAACTGCGCAATTTCAGAAATCAGTACGACACCTTTATAATGGCTAGCCCGTTAATAAAACGTCTTACAAAGTAGCGCGCTTTTGAAGCTAATGTTCGACGATACAGAAAACGAACATTACCAACAAAACGCCTACACAGTATGGGAAGAAAGAACACTGCAGTGTCCACCTCAACCATACTGTTAAATGAGAAGAAAAAGCCCTGCAGCTTTTACAGGAGGGCAGTCAGACGCTGCTAGTCATTAAATATTAAAGATTACAATGTCTATATTTACCTAAGCTATGATTAAAACAGAGTAATTATGCAAAAGTAATAATAAAATTATTTTGCTATAATCGGCGATGAAGTAAAATAGAAAATGTATATAATGCTAAATGTAGAGTGGACAATTGGTTATCATACCTGATACATGCAGGATTCGTAAAAAACACATGCACAAACCTCCACCACCGCCACCATACACAAGCACTATATACATTCACTATCACAAACTCAACAACTCAAATGTTTGAATTTCAACAAACATTCTCGGATAAAATGTGAGTAGTTATCCAAAACTTAATAACAAATAAACTATACTTTTGCACTATTTAATACGAAGAAAATTGAAACGTACTGACTCACCTGAAACGTTCGTTATACGTAATATATAACTGTAATCACTTTTTACTTACGCAAAAATATATAAACCAACAAATGATTTTTAATTAAAATTAGACAATTCCATAAACTTCTTGTTAACGCACACTATATACAATAACACGATATAATAGGAATACCACAATTCCCGTTCCGAGATGCACTTCTCTTGAACGACGAACAAGGACTGAATGTTACTGAAACGTTTTATCAAATGGAAGACTCCCCACTCCAGTCCCCACCGAAAACAATAACGGCACAGTGTTGCCCCTATTTAATCAAAAAGGGCGCGATTAGGGTTGCCACCTTTTTTTTGAAGAAAAATACTATTTTTCTTTTTAAATCAAAAAAATATAGTACTTTTAGGAAATTCAGGAAAAAAAATAGGACACATCTATTTTCAATCATTATTTATTTTTCCATGATTATTTTTTATTACTTTTCGCTGGATAATGACACGGAGTTAGAGCTACTAACTAACTAAGCCCCGTAAATACATGAATGAGTTTCGTTCCTACATTCCCTATGCAGGGCTGCGGATGCGTTCCATTCACAGTTAATTAAAAAAAGCACGACAATTGCAATTAGCGATAAAAATATAGTATTTTTCGTGCTATATTCTTTTTCTATAATATATAGTACAATTTAAGCTAGTGTTTTTCAATTTATATATACATTTATTAAAGCAGGGACCTCGAAGCATATAGCATTATAGTATATCCTTAGTGTTTTTATTGAACTGTAATAATATTGGGAAGTTTTATTTTTTAATTTTAAAATATAAGTAAAAATAAAACTAAAATAATAAAAATAAAACTTTTCCTTCTATAGTAATATTTATTGTGTATGCTTTATTGAAGTGTTGTATATCATATGTCATACCTAATATCAGTTATATTCTATGTTTTAGGTGGTTATTTCTGAATAGTTTTTATTCTTTCTGCGACAGACAATATGGATTACAGACATACTTTAATTATTTAACAGAAAGTTATTTGTTCAAGATACTTTAACATACTATCCCATTTAGTTATGCACATTTCAACTAGATTTTTTGTCTGAGTAACTGTGTCTGGTCAAGGCACTGCTACTGTTGTTGCAATGAATTCATTAATATCTGATACAATGGCTGATATTCTTCAAGTGAGTTAAAATGTTTCAAATATAAATCATTTTTGTTTGTAAACACAAAAATTGGCATGTGTATGTTTAAAGTAACGGCCTGTTATCCACCCCAGCAGTGGGAACCATAAGCTTCCTCTATCCGTTTTTTGGAGAGAAGTATTGTAGCAAAGACCTACCATCGCGTTGCTCCAATGCGGATTGGTAGGTTACGCATATCCCTAGAATTCGCTAGAAGTATGCGGATTTCCTTACCATATTTTCCTTCACCGAAAAGCGTGTCATAAATTGCAATTGTCAATTAGACATGTGCCTGCGCGGGGTATAAACCCATGATCGTCTTTACAGAGTCGAACGGCCTCACCGCTGAGCTATCCATAGCTTGTTCCATATTTATTAAAATGTATTTGCAATAATTTTCAGATGAACCTGGTCATAGCCAAAGAGAGTACTCATTGGGATGACGTCTAAGGGCTATATGCTGTTGATGCTTTATGGGATGAAGCACATGATTAGGTCAATTGATTTGACTAGATGAAGGCAAGTAAATATTTGATGTAAAGTATGTCAGTCTGTCCATTTCACTTTCTATTAAAACTGAAGCTTATATGTCTAATGGGCTAACTGCCTAATCCGTTTGAGATATAACAAAAAATGTTTGGTACAATTTTTCCTCTATTATAGTGATGCAAAAAAGTGTGTGATATAAGAATAGCTTAAAAGACATATTAGTGATGATCATTGGAACTTTGTCACATACAATACAGTATTTGGAAAGCATAATATTTTTAGCCTGGTACTGCTAACAGTACAAAATCAAAGATATTTAACATAACACAAAGATTGTCACAGATACCCCTTATATTTTATTATTAAAAAAACAAAATTTATAATTATAGTCTCTATTCTATACTTAAAATATAACTGTAGACAAAGTTATAGACACGAAAAAAATATTTTCCAGACACTATTTAAGACCAGTAGAAGCTAAAAATATATTTTTAAAATTTAAAATCTCTGTTATTTGTCAATGCATCATTCTCCTACCCTTATCCCACTCTAAATGGGGTAGGCACAACATGTTTTAAACATGTTATCACATGATTTTGTATCTTACGACCGATCGCCTGCCCGACGTCAACTTACCTTAATCGGTTTTCGCGACACCTCGGTAAGAAATGAGGGTGGTCTATTCTACTCAGGGGATATCAATGCCAAGATTGTCTGTAAGACTACCTTTGCAAACTAATGTTCTATCTATACATTATTAAAGAATAACTTATTTATTACAGGTTAAATATGCTGCGAACTCTTTCGCCGGGAAGTGTCCACGAGCCCGATGATGCAGATGAACATATATGAAGAGCTTCAGTCGAATCATAATTATTTAGCCTCATTTATTGACATTAGTAATAACATTTTCACAGCGCGAATGCTTTTATTCACTAACAATTTATTTTTCCGCCTGAACCATTCGGAATTTTGGAATAAGGCTGTAAAAGTCCGCTTCAATGCTAGAGGACTCAAGAGAAGGTTGTGTCTTCAAAATAGTATTCATATTAGTATAATTGACAAACATTATGAAGTTTGAAACTTCTTAACTAGGACCCAATGGATTTTTTCTCAAATCCGTGGATAAGGGGGCTCTAGCACACTAGAACGGATCATAATTTGGTTTCATTGTTTAAAACATGATTGGTTAATATTACTGTTTGATAGTTATAGTACCTTGTATTCCATCAGAAATATTTTCCAGACCCAAGCCATATCATATTACTGGTTCAGTATATTGATATATCGGTCATGTGCAGCAATAGCGGTACAACTCAAAAACTTATATTTTGAGATGAATGGGTTTAAAATTTTCATTACTCAGGAAAATGAATAACAATTGCTTAGTTGTTTAATTGTTAGTTTGCTTAAACGACGGGCTTATAATGAATTATGAGTTCTGCCTGTATTGCTGCTAAAAATTGTGTATTTTAACATTAACACCATTTATTCCTATTCAAAACACGTGTTTTTACTTGTGTAGCAAAACTAAAAACCTGAGCAATCCTGGGAGTAATATATTTTAAAAACAGGATTATTTAAATTGTGAAATTTTTATAATTACGCTATTGTCTATAAAAACTGAAAGATTTGATCTAGTTAAAATTATATTATCCATCACAAAAACTTATATCTTTGGAATGGCATTATATGGCATGTAAAGTGTTAATTAGTCAAAAATGTATATAACTTAAAAAACTATAATTCCTGGTTAACTTGCATTAATCATAAATATGATTTGTTAAAAGTTTTTTGCATAATCGTAATCATAATGCGAGTTAGACAACGGTGTATCAATTAAGGAGAATTCACAGTACTACAGATACTAGGAAAACGATAATGGAAATGGAAAATTTTATCGCAAGTAAAGTTATAGAACTATGATACATGAGGCAAAAGTCACTAACTAATATTACTATTATTAACATTTAAAAAGTGATTCAAAATTTTTATTATTTTACTATACATACTCCATAAGTATAGAAACATAACAAGATGTAAACAAACAAAACCATGTGATTCAGGAGTAACAAATATGTCATTACAATAATATTATTAACAAATGAAAAAATTGGGATTCAACTGCAGTTGTCAAAAGAATATCTCTAATATTTATAAATGTAATTTTCATAAATTAATTGTTATTTTCTAAAATTAAATATTTATACCTTTAGTATAGCAAAACAGCAATATATAATTTAATAAAATTCAGCAGATACAAATTAGCCAAGTAAACTACCTAAAATGGTAATTAGATTAACCAACGCAACATAATATCAATATTCTACGAGCTTCACTCTGTGATACTTAAATGTGTAGTAATTTAGTGTATTTAATATTATCCATCGTTTTCTTTAAAAATTTTATAATTCTTATTTATTGTTTCAAAGTTTGTAAAAATTATTGATAGCAATCACGCCATAATAAAGTGGTGCGAATACTATCAATAATTTTAAATTCTTTAAAAGAATTAAAAATTATATTTAATGTTAGTATAATGTGTTGTAATAAAAAAGGTACTTTATAGGAGGCAGATAATGCCTACTATAAACTACCTGTTTTGACATGTTTACATTTAGTTAAATGCTTAACCCATGGAGTATAGTTCCTCATGATGTTTTCTTTCATCGAAAAGCTTGGTATCAATTGGCACATTAATTATGGCAAAATTTCACAATTTAATTCTTACTTTATATGTATAAATCCGAAGTGTTAACTGGTTTGATGGAAAATATTATACTTAGAGATAAAAACCACTAATATTCTATAAAACTACTACCAATATATCTAAAAAAGACTAATATTTATAATTTACCATCAAGTATACTCCTTTTAAGTGTGGGGGGCGGTGCCCGTATGGTTGGTGAAAGTATAAGAGAAGAAATTATACACAAAACACAATGTCCATACGTATAATTGCCACACACATAAAGTTCAGAGAAAGAGGTACACAGTATACAAGCAAGTAAAAGGAAATATATGACTAGACTAGAGAAAATGATTGCAACTACAAGAAACGTTCCCTTCGCATCGACTGATGGTAGGTCACTGCTATGTCGGCCGGCCGGGCCGCGGGCGCAAGCCACGCGCCCCGCGCCCCGCGACCGGTTTCAAGTGCAGCGGGAAGGGTGAGCATCTCGAGGCAGTCCCGGGTACATGTGAGAGTATATGCTATACCGCGGGTGTGCTTGTGTGCGATGTAGTGTGATTGTATTGTGTAAGTTGTGATTGTAAGTGTATGTATGTGTGTATGTAGGTGTGTGTGAATGTGAAATCCCTACATAAGTATAATGTTTTTTCCTAAATACTAAAACGGTAAAAACGAAAGCATCTATTGTTTCAAATACTAATCTTGTAAATTTGTTTTCGAGTGAATACTTATAATTAATTATATTTAATAATAATATATAATAATTTAAATTACAATTCCTATATTTTCAAGATACATGATCGCCGATTCTGTTTCCTATTTAAAAATAGTAATCATTTTTGAAGTTGCACTTTTAGCGTGTTTAGGAAAAAACTTTTTTTTTTAAGAAGCATGCACATAGAAATGTAAAACGGCTGTTGAATATAAATTTTTTTATTACAGTAAAAGTCTTAAAGAATTTCCTTAAATATTTTGTTTTATTAAAATCTAAAAATCATTATTAATATGTTACAGGAAAACCGGTTATCCAAATAATCGGTAAGAGTAAAATGCGAATCGATAAAACTTTGACATCACTATACACTGTCCATTATATTAACCATCTTTTGACAGATTGACGATTTACATATTTAGTGATGTCCTAAAGATTCTCGTATGCGATACCATTCCGATTATAGTACCTACTATCATTAATCGAATTACGTACCTAAGTAATTCGATTAATGATAACCTACGTAAACTAATAACAGATATAGAAATCAACATTTTGATTTAATATTGCCTTAGTTTTTTGAAAATAAATGTTAATCCGTGTGTATTTATTATAATCATAAAAAATATATTATACATCAACTGGCAACATCAACAGACCTTCCGCTCGGCCGCCATTTTGACGTGATCTGTCACTCTCAACGAAACGCCCGTGATAGTCACACGCATTTACGTTCGCTGAGTGTTCTCTCGCATCTGTTACACCTTGAGTTAAGTAGCTTTATTCCTCGGAAAAACTTTTGTGAAACTTATATTAATTGATCGTGAAAATGCCGAAAGGACGTGTGTTGAAAGCACAATCGAGACAGTTAGTGTTAAAACTTCATGAGTATTTTGAGCAAGAAAATCAAAATGGCGGACCTCTTATACCTATCACGCAAGTCCGAAATCGTGTTGCAGCCGCGTTGGGGATCAGTCTATCAACTGTGACTAAAATCACTACTGATGCCTACGGCAGGAGCGGCTTGGAGCAAAACAAACCATCTACACCAAAAAGAAAGCGCCGGGCTCATAAGGTGACAGCTGTTGATGACTTTTACGCTGACGCTATTCGTCGTCATGTATATGATTACTACTTGAGAAAAGAAATTCCAACTTTGAGAAAACTTATTGTTTCTTTGAAAAGAAGTGGTCTATTTCATGGTGAAAAATCTTCTTTGGTCAAAGTTTTGAACACAATTGGCTTTTCATATAAAAAGTTAAATAAAAGAAAATTATTAATGGAACGCACAGATATAGCTATAGCACGTTGTGATTTTTTAAGAGAGGCAAAGAAAATACAAGATTGGGCAAATATTGTTTTCACGGATGAAACATGGCTCAACGCTAACCACACACTATCTCGTTTCTGGACTGATGATACTGCTGATTCCACTTCCTCAGTACCAATGGGAAAAGGTGAGCGCCTAATCATTTGCCATGCAGGTACAGCAAAAGGATTTGTACAAGACGCACTGTTGGCATTTAAATCGAAGAAATCAAATGACTACCACGAAGAGATGAATGCAAATGTGTATGAAGAGTGGTTCAAAAAAATGCTCATTTCATTGGAAGAACCATCAATAATTTTTATTGATAATGCGCCCTACCACTCCCGTCAAATTGACAAAATGCCAACACAGGCTAATAAAAAGCATGAAATAATTAATTGGCTTCGGGACAATGGAGAAAATGTGGACGACTCAATGTTAAAAGTTGAATTAATAAAAATATTAAAAACCAAAAAGAGAGCAAAACGCTATGTAATCAATGAAATGGCAGCAGAATATGGCCATACTGTTCTTCGGATTCCTCCATACCACTGCCAGTACAACGCAATAGAACTTATATGGGCACAAGTAAAAGGGCATGCTGCGAGATGCAATACAAGCCCCCCATTCACAGCGAATAAAATGTTGCAATTGCTAAAAAATGCTTGCACCCACGTAACGGCCGAGAACTGGGCAAGTGTGGTGGAAAGAACTAAAAGAGTAATATTCTCTGATTGGGAACGTGATATTGCGTTTGATAATATATTATCTACACAAGAGCTAATAATAACTGCTACTGAAGACTCCTCATCGGAGGAGTCTAGTGTTGATTATCATTCCGACGACTCGTGCTAATAAAATAAATTAAAATATCCTGATTGTTTTATTTGTATTCATGTATTAACTAAGAAGAAAGTAAAACTTTATATAATGTTATTAAATGTCTTTTAATACTCGTAACATCGATTTCTACCGATTATTTTTAATCTGTGGCATAATCGCAGTAACCATTATGTGTGACATCACTAAGTGGGCGGTACCCATCCATAAAGTACAAATATTATTTGTATGATATTTGTACGTAAGCAATACAAAACTTAATGAGCGTGAGCTGTCAAAAGACTGATAATATGATGGACGCAGTATAGTTACGGTTTTAGCGCATCAAGTACATCACTAATTTTACTACGATTTTACGTCATACGTTATATATATTACTACTCCATATGTGAGAAAGAGTCAGAGCTGAGACTAAATCCGTTTTTATGAATGAAACGGGTGAGAGGCAGATAGTTTTTTATGAATGAGAATGTAAGTAGCTATAGTGCTACTCTGCACCCCCCCATACCACCGAAAATAGGCTCGCGCCAATGTATGAATCTCAACCATCTATTTTATAGTTAATAATCTATGGTTCGCAGTCGTTTTTCAAACGTCAATTCAGGAAAAGTTTCTCTCCGTTTATCCGTTTTTATTTCCTTAAAAATTTTCCATTTCATTTTAATTTGTTCGATTTGTTAATGTTGTTTTGGTGAGTTATTTAATACACAAGGCAAGTAGTAAAGCCAAGACTTTTCTATATGCATCATTGCTTCTAGGTGTAATAAACGATATAATATCAGATAATTTACGTATGACATTCTTTTGTTAATGTTTAAAGTACATACTTTATTATTAACTGGACTGGCCCGTTGGCTCCGTGGGTCGCAGGTTCGATTTCCGCCGAGGGCAAACATTTTCTATAAATGAAGTTTTTGGTATTTGAGCCTGGGTGTATATTTGTATTTAAAATTATATAAGCATATATTCACCAGTTGTCTGTCACCCATAACACAAGTATTAAAATTAAGTTTATTTACATTGGGGACGGACGACCGTGTGTGTAAGTGTCCCATATATTTATTTATATTTATAATGGCTTGATTTGTATCTATAACTTAAATTTATAATTTGTAGATATTACTTGTTTATTTTGTACATAAATAATATAATGAGCTTTATATTATAAAGTTAGCTTTTCGCATATATATTTATAAGCCCGCAATACTAAAGTATATTTTCGTATAATTTTCGTTATATTCAAATCAAAAGTAATTTATTGTTAAAACGACTGTACTATTTATACAAAATAGATAACTTTTCAATAATTTTGTTTTTTCATTTCTTTTGTATTTATACCCCGCCCTACTGCAAAAATATTATATATATATAGTATATATGGATATATATGACCCTTTTGACCTTTTTAGTACAGTAACTGATCTCTAGATGGCGCTATTACGGATCACAAAAAACGACTGCGAGTTACCCATCTATTTCATTATGTACACTGTAATCTTTGGTTTCTCTCGGCTTCTTTTGAATAAGTATGCGATATATTAAATTAAAATAACATTCTGCGTTATCTAGATAGATAAACAATTATTCTTCTTACAATTTTAGTTCAAAAACTGAAAATGTATAATATTTTATAACCATTTTTAGGTTTCAAAATTTTAGTTTTTTGATTTTATTTTTAGTTTCGTTTGTGTAGAATTTAAAGACTACGATACCTAATTTGTTTCTAGATTTAGTATAATGCTAGAACCTTGGAACGACAAATCTGTTTTGGCTCCTTCTATTAATACATGCCTTAGCAAGCTAAATTTCAGTAAGTACTTTATATATCTGTGTCTAAAATCGCTTTGAAAATAACTTAGCAATAGTGGTTTTTTTTTCAGATCTAAAAGACTTGAAAGATATTTTCGGCACTGTAATCCATATTCTATCCAAGCAGTTGCCCCTTCATAAAGAAAGTGCTATACTTTCAAGATTTTTATATAAATTTGACAAGAAATTCCGTAATGATATTGGCTACCGAAAATTCAAGAAAATAAACACAGCTCTTCGTAAATATTTGGCATTACCTTTGATAAAAGATATACAGAACTTTGTAGATATGCTACCTTCCCATAATGAAACAGAAATATATTTGCCCACTAGGCAGATGTTAGAGTATGTTCTAATAAGGATGATGACATTTGCAAAATTAATGAACAGAATAACAGTATGTTCTAAGCAAGCAGCGGTTTTCTACCTAGACAGAATCAAACGAGGCGAAAGTCATTGGATGAGCTTAATGCCATATGGACTGCTATCACGAGTTTGGTCTTTAGCCCTAGTTTTGTTGCAGCATTCATGTAACTGGTACAATCAACTTTACCCTTTTTTAAATTATCTACCGTTTAAAGGATTACAATTTTTACAAAATGATTATGAGATACCAAAAGATTTAGAAAAATGGATTGATATGAAACAATTAAATGGTGAAGGAAGATTTGAATGGTCAAACAAACTAGATATAAATATAGATTCAATTATGGTTGAAGATGATGATAGTGATTTATGTGAGAATATATTGAGATTTGTAAATAATATCAATAAGAAAACTGAAAACTCTGATGGGTCTGAAATACAGTTGTTATTACCAAAATATAATGTTGTTGAAAATGTTTTAAAGGAAAGTGATGAAGGAGAACCAATATCCAGAGAAAGATATAAACATTTAATGAGACTATCTCCAACTGCAACCAATCCAGTACAAAACACAGAAAAGCAACATTTAATTGAAAATGTCACAAACAGAGACTCTTTATTAAAGTTCGTAGAAAATGAAGAAACATATAGAAATGAAACTAATGACTTATCTCTTACTAGTCATTTAAGCTTTATGCAGTGGCAAACTCTGAAAATAAGTTTATTAAAATTTGATAGTTCACTGATAAATAAAAGGAAACTGGAGAAAAGGATACAAAAAATTTGGCGAGAAAAATGCTTAGAATATTTAGAAAAATAAAATATTCTGCAATTGAAAATTTTTATTTCTTGTCTATCTAGTTTATATTACAAAACTTAATTACACATAAGCACCATTTGTGGAGTTACTTTTAATTGTAAATAATAAGATACAGTATAATTTTAAATAACTGTTTTAAAACAATAGATCAGGTACATTATTAACATAAACATTTCATATAAAATACCAAACTTTTACAATTCATATAGATCAAGTATTGATCAATGAACATTTTTATATACATACAAGCAAGAATAGTATTGATTTACACAGATAAGTAATTTGTTAAATAAGCTTTCGTGTCCTTAAATAATATAACTAATATTTTTTTCCACAACTTCAACACAACAAATATTTGACTTCATAGTAACAAAAAGAATAATGGAGGCTTGTAGATTTGCATTTAAATGTATATAAACATAGTTACAATTTTCCACAGCCAATCTAATATAAAAAGCTTAAATTATTGTTAATTAATTATATTCATAATTAGTAATTATACCAGATCAATTTAAACTTTCATACTCGGTTTGAAGTTTTCAGGATTTAATCCCTGTGTTCAAAACTCAACTGACAATTAGACAAAGTAAAATTTAATAATATTTATTAAATAATATTAATAGTAATTTAATGATATTAATAGTAGGAAATAACAGTTTTTCTTTATAATAAATTAAAGTCCCCACACACGATTTTCGCGATAAAATCAAAAAGCACAGAACCAATAGACAGTGTTTCACAGGAAAGATTTTAGTTTATAATTTGTTAAGGTAATGTGTAAATAACCAATTTACTCAAAACTAAGGTTTTGTATATGACAATAATTAAGAAAAAAATTCAAGGATACAAGCTGCCAAATCCATTTGAAATATAAAAATAAAGGTATGGTAGGTATGCCTCATTTATAAGGGTATAAAAAAGCTTATTGATTAGATTTATGACAAAAAATCATTATTCGCTATGCTGCACAGTAATAAGAATGATGCTACTTAAAATAACTATAGCGCTATATATAACTTGAATAATCTTTGTGCGATTGATTAATTGAGCAAAATTAAGACTGCCTACATGGTCAAAAGTATATATACGCCTTTTCGATTTTGTTGGAACTTTACAATTTATTTGAAATGATGAGTTTTTGTTTACTTGTGGAGTCTGCATCACTGCATCAAGTGCAACTGCAAGTGGTTTCAAAAGTCAATAAATAAGCTACATATAATAAATTTGTTATTGTAACTTTGCTTAGTAATAGCTAGGCAAATAATTAATACTTTGTAATTATTTTATGCATACAAATTTATTTTATATTGGAGTTTATTTTATTTTCAAAGATGTAGGCTGTCATTTATTAAATATCCTTAATTTCTTGATTCATTTTCTAGCACTGGATAATTTCTGTAAGCGAGCTTTAAGCCCACCTTCTTTTTTAGGTTGTGTATTTGCTTTTCTTTCACATTGAAGCTTTTTCGTTTCTTTTAGTCTGAAAAAACAATTGCGTCGTAATGCATCATTATATTCATGTAATGGATCGATTTTTATTTATTTATGTGAAGTTTAATATTATTTCTTATTATAACATTTTTATTCTATTTCATTATTACTTCCGAGGTGACGTAAAATACGACAAAGGTAAGTTGACGTCAGGCAGGCGGCCGGTCGTAAAATACGTTACCAAATCATGTGATAACATGTTTGTAACTTGTCACCTGTTTAAATTTACCATTGTTAAGTCAGAAAATTAACCAATATAATTAAATTAAGAAACAAATTATACATAGACTAGCGGCCTGCCCCTGCTTCGCACGGGTATAAAATATATATCCCATGTCAGTCTGTGTAAAAAAAAATTGTGATTAAAATCGATCCAGTAGTTTTGATTTATTCATTACTGCCCGTGGCCCGCAAGCGTTAAATTTGGAGAAAAACAATTTCCTTTCCCTATACGAAGAAGATTTTCTGCTATCTTTGGAATATCTAAATTCATATAATACATTTTTACTTATTTACTTTTACATTTTCCCTATGTATTTTATTTTTACAATTAATTACAGAATTTCTTTAAACAAACTCTTGAAAGAGCGACATAGCTGCTAAAGTCGAAGTGTTATAGGGCGAAGCGCGGCGTCCTCACGGCATATTGAATCTGTAATATCTCCGAAAATGTTCACTTAAATTACATGCTGTAAACGGCCATATTGATCTATATTAAATCAACTATTTATTTAAGGTACTTAATTGGATAAGGATTAATGCTGTAGTGTATAAAAATTGCTTCAAAAATAAGGCATTATTTTTCGTAAAAAGTAAATGACAAAAAATGCTACAGTGGGTTATCCATAAGAGATAGACATATACCATCGCGGACTTTTCTGTAGACCTTTTCAAGGTGTACAAATACTTTTTACATCACTTACATCATTTTGATAAATCTCGTAGGGTTTAGCCTGCGTTTGCAATGTAAGCGGAAAAAAATGTAATTATTTGCAGAAACCTCAAAAATTACAGTATTTCTCTACTCCATATTGAATGTTATTATACGTACAAACCTTCCTCTGGAATCACTCTATCTATTTAAAAAAAACCGCATCAAAATCTGTTGCGTAGTTTTAAAGTTTTATGCATACATAGGGATATATGGACAAACAAAGAATGCGACTTTGTTTTATAATATGTAGTGATTTACTATGACGTAAATTCCACTATTACTTACTTTTCTTTAATAGCTATTTGCTCTTCCTTTTTGTATATATCCTTGAAATCTGTACAAAATGAAGTCCATAGTGAGAAAAACTCCTTGGGCTCACAATCACCAATTTTTCCATTTCTTGGAGCGTATTGGTAAAACTTCATAGTAGCTACAAATTTGTTTCGACATTCGCACATATTATCATTCTCAGTCTTTAATTTTTCTTCAGCTGCATTAAGGAATGTTGTCATTTTATCTTTAAATACTTCGAGCCTCTTTGTACTTTCGCCGGTAGCGTTGTCGTCCCCCTTGTGTGATGCATCTGACTCGATGACCATCTCCATTTTACTTGTGCATTCTAAAATAAACACTAAGTTAAATATAATTACGCTGATTAAAATAATGATTAGTATTTGTTTTTCTTACACGATAAAAATAATTTTCTGTTATATATATTTTATATGTCGTGTTCATTTATTTGTTTTTATTTTTTACGTCTATTATAAATGTAACACTTTTTTTTTTTTTTTTTTTAATTATATACTCCTTATTTGTTGATAGTGTATGTTGTAAATAAAGTTTTTTTTTCTTTCTTTCTATATATATTGTATACAAAACGAATAGTTACGATTTTTGTACATGTTTTGATAAATGTAATCAATTTTAACGATCAAAATATATATGGGTATATCCGGAAGATTATTTATGGGTAGAAATAATTTAACTATGCAGAGATGTAATTCAATGAAATTAAATGATTTATAGAAGCAGAATTACTTTACGGAATTCCATAGTATCATAGCATAGCATGTTTATAACATGTTGTGCCGACCCCACTTAGAGTGGAATAAGGGCAGGATGATATTCTTACCATCAAGATTGGTGCGTAGCGTGCTTAGGTTCGCTTCAACGTCAGCGAAGTCGATCGCGGCGGCGCGGAACACGTCGCCGGGCTCGGGCACGGGCAACGCGCACGCTGCGGACAGCGCGCCCCCTCGCGACTTCATATACGTGCGCACTATGAAATGCAGGAGCGTCACGTTCGATTGCTTCGACTGCACATACAAATGCTTATTGCAATTACTCATACCCAACCACTCAATCAATCATTTAGTACGCACGCTTTACTAGGGAAATAGCTGAATGCGAGACCAGAGCTTTACGAAAAGTGAAAACGGGAGAGGGGACTGGAAGTTGATAAGTTAGTGAAGATAAAAAGAAAGAGAATACGTTTAATATATGAACACTTGTAGTAAATAAGGCACTAAGTACGTAAAAATTAAAATTCGAACTAAGTATGCAATTTGGTTCTAAAAGGCTTTTAGAACCAAATTGCATACTTAGTTCGAATTTTAATTTTTAGGTAATAAGTAGTAAGCAAGTAAGTAACGGCCTGTTACTATCCCACTGCTGGGCATAGGCCTCATCTCTCCGTTTTTTTTTTTGGAGAGCAGGATTGGAGCTAAGACCTACCACGCTGCTCCAATGCGGATTGGTAGGTTACACATATCCCCAGAATTCTCTAGAGATATGCGGGTTTCCTCTCGATGTTTTCCTTCACCGAAAAGCGTGTGATAAATTGCAACTATCAATTAGACACATAAGTTTTACTAGAAAACTCATTAGTTTGGCCGGGGTTTGAACCCTGACCTCCGCGAAAGAGGCGCACGGTGTTACCGCTGGGCTACCACAGCTTTTTAGGTATTGAGTGCCTTATTTACTTCAAGTGTTCATAGTACTGTTGGAACAAGAGAGGTAACAGCATATTTTCTTTCACCCATAGCCAGTTAAGATACATTGCAGGCCTATAGTCTATAATCTATATCACACTGTAGAATAAAGAGAGAGCGATGCGATCGCACATCTATTCATCTTCCTTTCATATCTCATATATAGTGTATATTGTAAAATGTCTCGATCAATAGAGGTTGGTTTTATATCAAGGTGAATACAGAAAGAAGAAGGGGATGGCAAAAATAGTATTGTAAGGATCACGTCCACAATTTTCTTATTCTAATATACTGAATAAGCGATGATGTACGAGAAAAAAGAATATGTAAGTTAGGTAGGTACAATATTTAATGCCCTCCCTTGAAGCACTGCACGTACAAATGATAAAAAGTTCTATGTTTTACCTTGACATCTTTAAGTTTGGATAAAATCTCCAAACCAAAGCCATCTGCTTGTCCCCTTTGTCCGTTACCACCGTTCATATAATTGCCAACCGCTAATATAATTGAAAACAACTGTTTCAGAGATTCATTTGTCATAAGAAACTGAAAACAAATCAGTGGCATTTATTCACAAGCCTTAAAATGAAATTGTATTTTAATTAATAAATTTCAAATGTAATATTAAACATAAATAATCAATACTGATATTCATAAACATTAAAATATCACTATCCTACCTGCTTCTTTATAAACATACTTGCAGTTTATTAATATTAATAGTGTTTTATCTATACATATTATTTAATATTTATCTATTAACATCCTTTGCTTATATTTTTACGTAATTTTTTTTTAATGTAAATTGTTTAATAATTTTTTGGTGCATGCCGTAACACCTTCATAAGGTGTACATGTTAAATTATTTTTTGTGTCTATTTTTATAACACGTAAGTTTTATATGTAGCAAGTACTGGATGTCCATATAAATAAATAAATAAATATTATAAAACAAAGTCCCGAAAAGCTTTCCGCCTGTATGTAATCGCAATTTTCTCAAAATCTGCTGTATGGATATTTGTGCGGTTTTCACTAAAAGGTAGTGCATTTCTTTCGCAAGGTTTAGGTTAATAGTACATAACAGTTTTATGTAAATTGAGTTGAAGTCGCGCATTTGTAAAAAAAACTCGCCTGCTGGGAGCATCAGTCGGTGCGCCGCGTAAACTAACAGAGATAGACTAAAATAATTTACTGGAGAATTGTAGATCGACAAAAAATTCCGCGACAGCATGGCTCTATCTCTTATGGTTAACTTACACTAATTACTTTTGTTCTAAATTTCAATTTAAGTTATTGTCAATTTCTAGACTGTTCCTTCTTTCCCTTATAGCTTATTATAAAGTCAACATAAAATTAAATAACTTACTTCACATGTATTTTTCAAATTATCTAATTTGTGCATTATTGTATTTACAGCATCATCAAATTCTGCTTGAAATGTAAAACACGATATCCTTTCTGCAAAATGATGTATTCCTGACAAATCATGTAAAAATGCCTCCGGTTTATCTAATGGTATATCCGCTTTGGTATTTAAATGTTCCTTTATAAGCTTCAACTCTTCTTCTGTAGCTCTCTGCAAATGATTAAATTAAACTATCATATGTAAAGTACTAAAAACTAATATAAGTGACAATTTTACTAAACAATAAAAACTTAACAAGCCCATATATAAGTAACGGCCTATTTCTATATCCACTGCTGAGCATATACCTCTCTCCATTTTGGACCACTAGAGGGGGGAGCTAAGGCCACGTTGCTCCAATGTGAATTAGTAAATTTATTAGTTATTAAACATATCCCCAGAATTCTTTAAAGACATGCAAGTTTCCTCACGATGTTTTAATATCGAAAAGCGTATGGATAACTGCAAATTCAATTAGATACGTTAGTTTTAACTCATTGGTCTACCCGCTGGGCTATTACAGCTATTAGACAGTGAGCTTTAGACGGATGTGAATCATAACATTAAGATAAATTATCTTAAGTAAAAAGTAATTGTTACTGCTGGTAATATAATAGGCCTCTTCTCCCCGTTTTCGGAGAGAAGGATTGGAGCTAAGGCCTATCACGCTGCTCCATGGCGGATTGGTAGGTTACACATATCTCCAGAATTCTCTAGAGATATGCAGGTTTCCTCACGATATTTTCCTTCAGCGAAAAGCGTGTGATAAATTGAGAATTGAATTGAAAGAGTCATTCGGTGTTACCGCTGGGCTATCACAGAATTTATCTTAACTTATCAATAATATTATCAACTTATGTATAACTTAATAGCTTTGGAGGCTTCAAAAGGGTCGCACGCTACCACAGCTTAAGCTCATATATCCATATAAATAATATTCGAAGTTAATAACATACCAATCCATAAATTTGCTGCAAGGCTTCTAAGCTGACAACCGATGTATCAAAATTGTATATTGCATTTTCAATCTCCGAAAACTCGACGTGTAGGCTTTGTGCAAGTATACCAACATTCTGAGATCGTTTACTATCTAAGATTTTTACTGGCTTGATCTTAGTCTTAACTTCAACTTTTTTTTTCACAGGCGCTTTAACAACTTGGCGCGAGAAGAGATCTGTGAATTCATCAATGTTGTCTAATTTGGCTTCCTCGATCTCTAACCAGAGTGGTTTAATTCCTGATGATGTTGCCTCTCCTTGACAGGTAGGTGGTAATGGCGCTGCTAATATTCTAGTCCAATATAGTGGTTTCATAGGTGATGCAGGCATTATTGGTGTTTTACGTAGAGCTGAAATTTACATATTGTCTGTATATATAGATAGAATGAAGGGATTCTCACACAAATTCTTTTTATACTTACTAGCTCTTTGCATGTTCCAACCTCCAACAGGAGGTGCCGGAAATGGGAGAGGCCCTGCATGACTTGCTGCCATCGATGGCGGTGTTGTAATGCCAGGTATGGGAGGCGGAGGTGGCCCAAATCCTGCCATAGGTGGTGGGGGTGGTCCGGTACCAGATATTGGGGCTGCTGTGGCTGGTATCCCTGGCATAGGAGGTGGTGGTGGTCCCATTCCCAGCATAGGAGGTGGTGGTGGTCCCATTCCCGGCATAGGAGGTGGTGGTGGTCCCATCCCCGGCATCGGGGGTGGTGGTGGTCCCATTCCAGGCATAGGAGGTGGCGGTGGTCCCATTCCCGGCATGGGAGGTGGTGGTGGTCCGATTCCAGGCATAGGAGGTGGCGGTGGTCCCATTCCCGGCATGGAAAGTGGTGGTGGTCCCATTCCCGGCATGGGAGGTGGGAGTGGTCCTATTTCTGGCATAGGAGGGGGTGGTGGTCCTAATCCCGACATGGGTGGTGGCGGTGGCCCCATCTCTGGCATAGGTGGTGGTGGTGGTCCCATCCCTGGTAAAGGAGGCGGAGGCGGTCCCATTTCCGGCATGGGAGATGGTGGTAATACCATCCCTTGCATAGAAGATGATTCTATGATTGACATAGGTGGCAAGAGTTTCATATCTGATATGGGAGATGATGTAGGTCCTGGATCTGGTATTGGAGCCGGTGGAGGTTCCATTGGAGACGATAACTTTCCTTTATCTGCCACTGAAGGAGACAAAACTTCTTTGTCGGATAAATATGGTGGATTCCTTGGACATGCCAAAGGGAATGGTGGTGATATTACAGAATTCCTATTTTCAGAAGGACATTGAGAAAGAGTACTAGATTCAAATACAATTTGAGACACTTTAATTTCAGTATAAGCAGATTTTTGTTTTTCCTCGTGCATTGAAACAACTTCTTTTTCCACAGAAGTTCCCAGTGATGATTGACTTAAACCTGTCACAGAACTTACTTCTGGATATGCTTTTGATAATGGAGATTCTAATTTACATGATGTAGAGGAACTTAATGAATTATTCATTGATGACGAATCTGAAATTTCCTTGTTGGCAGATTTTAAGCAACTTTGAGTCTCATCAACTGTTCCAGGCATAGGTGGTGGTGATGGGGACATGCCAGGTAATGGTGGTGGCGGGGCTATTGGTTGACCTAAATCTTTATCTAAGGGCTGATTACTACTACTTGTTGCTAGTAAATTTGTTTCTAATTGAGATAATTTTGATAAGTCAACTTCCTTATTTGACTTGTGTGAAGACAAATCTGAAGAAGATTGACTTGTTGCATCAGAAAATACTTTCATATCATTTTTAACAAACAGAACTTGAGCAGAACCAGAAGATATAATAGAATTTGTAATATTTTTTACATCTTTATCTTGTCCAAATATATCAGAGGATTTGTTCGTTTTTTCACCCAATAACTCTGTTGTGGTACTCAAAAAAGATGCTTCAGATGAGCTATCACAAGTAATGTTTGGTTCCTCTGAGTATTTTATAAATTGTTTATAATTATTAAGATTCATACATAAAATTTCTGTATCTTTGTTTTTTACTTTATTATCATAAACAATATTATCTGCAAATCCATCTTTCCAGTGTGATTTATTAAAATCTCGACTTTTGTTTAATTTACAATAATTTTCTATTTTCTCAGATCTAGATTCCAGTTTACTATCAATATCTTTATTAATTAAATCAAGTTTATGTTTGTAACCTAATCTGCTACAGTCTATTGAAGTATCCATATTTACATTAGTCCTTAAATTATTTTCATTCTTAGTTGTATGTATCACAGAATTGCTAGCCAGCCTATTGTTTTCATTATCATTGCAAGTTTGTACCTCTTTATTGACTAAAATAAGTTTGTGAACATGTGATAAGTTTTCTGTAGTAGATATTACAGGGCTTTGCAACCTGCTATTAATTAAACTAATTTGAGCATTTACCTTGAAGTTTTCTAATTTATGTTCCGAGTCTTGTAGTTTTCTTTTTAGATCAGAAATTATAATTTTAGCTTTAACTAAATCATTTATTTCATCTATATAATCCTTTTCTATATTTATATTAGAAATTTGATTATTGTTAGTCAGAGGATTGAGATCTTTTTCTGGAGGCCATGAAGATGTATCTAGTTTTCCAGGTGTGACTGGTTGGGATGCTGGCATCTCCATGTGAGACCAATAATACATTAGATTTGGCTGAAATGAGAAATAGTAATAACCAATCAGTGTAATTATATAGGTATTTTAAACAAAATACATTTAGATAATGATTTATAGATTAGACGCAGTGTGGTATCTGGCTGAATAGAATAGTACCACCCTAATTTCTTACCCAGGTGTCGTAAAAGGCGACTAAGGTAAGTCGACCCACCCTGTGGTATCCGGCTGAGTAGAATAGACCACCCTCATTTCTTACTGAGGTGTCGTAAAAGGCGACTAAGGTAAGTTGACCCACTGTGTGGTATCCGGTTTAGTAGAAAAGACCACCCTCTTTCTTACTGAGGTGTCGTAAAACACGACAATGATAAGTTGATGTCAGGCAGGCGGCTGGTCGTAAGATAAGTAGACAAACCATGTGATAACATGTTTATAACATGTTGTGCCAACCCCACTTAGAGTGGGATAAGGGCAGGAAGATGATGAATTATTTATAGATTAGATGACATGCAACAATTTTATGCATAAGAGTGTGTCATAATAAGAGTATGACATTCTATAACACAGTAACTATCCCAATGGAGCATTCTGCACACTGATTAATAGCCAGATGTCTAAATACTTGAATAATTTAAAATATAATAAATATGTAATAATAAAATATTTATCCTAATGTATGTGTTTATTCATTAATAATACAGAAAATTAATTAGTAAGATGTAAATACAAAGTGCAAAAATACCTTAAAAATGTTTTCAGTAGGTGCATCCTTATCAGAAATTTGTTGCAGCACTCCAGCTGCTAAAAGATGGGTACAGTATTGAATACCAAGTGTTTTTAGGTCTTGACAATTTAGTGTGTGCTTTAAGTTATTGTCTTCTGATATCGATGACAGGAACCAATTGAGAAGCATCTGCCCTGAATATTTAAAAAAAATTATATTAAACTCTGTGAAATTAGCCTAAGCGTTATATATTAAAAGATAAACCTAAACATAAACAGTATCTACAATTATTTGTTTCTCAACTAAAAGTAACTTCACCTCTGTCTTAAACACATCAAAGAAAATTTGTGACGAGGTAGCACATTTAATATATTTTGTTTATATCTGAATAAAAAGAATCAAAATTCAATTCAATTCTTCAATTTATGGCTTCCAAAGAATCAAAATTGCTAACAGAAATAATACAATGTCCATAGAATATTTGAATGTCAAATGTCAATTTGACTTTGATGTTTATACAAAGTACAAAAACAAACACTATGAACACTATATTTCCGAACAGCTAGTTGTCAAACGAAATTATTTTTCATATAAAGACATTTTATCAGGAAATGCATTCACGCAATGCAATGCAGCAGATTTATTCAGGATATAATATTTCTTCTTGTGAGTCCATTCGCAAAAAGTACATAATGATTTTAAAAAATCTACATTATGTACTTATTTTTATGTAATAGATTTAAAAAAAATTTACGATTTTATAAAATTTATCCTATAGTATTTCTAACGATTTTATCGTTAGAAATGCTTTAGGACAGTTAGCCGTGTATATAATTGTTCTATATATTTATTTATAGGGGGTCATGAAAACTGTAGAAAGGCTAAGGTGGGGCATGCCACAACAAATGTTGGGAACCACTGATATAAGGTATGTTTTATCGCGTCGTACAACAAAAAAATGTTATGTTAATTTCAAGTTTTCGTATACCGCGACTTTGGTATTCGCACGCAAAGCGATTTCACTTGTTGCATATCGTATATGATTGTAATATACATATTTATCTATGATCTATTGAGAATCTCAATTTTTTCGTCACAAACAATGCCGTATGTACACTTATGTAATATATCGTTGGAAATCAATAAATTTACGTTCTATCAAAATGAAGTGGTGAACCAAACTTGCTGGTAAATTGTAAAAGTGATGATTCCAGCTATAATTAGTTATTAAAAGGTGAATGTGTCTTTTGTTCCTTTCAATTGTTTGATTTAAGAACTTGAATGAAACCAAACAAAAAATAGGAATTACAATTAAAATAGGTAACAAAAGTAAATGGAAATTTCTGCCTAAAGGTGTTGAAATATAGAATAATAAACTTAAAGATAAAAATAAAAATAAAGTTGAAGTAGAACCATTTTCATGGAGTTTCAGTTTAAGTGAAACTATGTAGTATTTTCCTCTTTATTTTTAACTTTCACATATATAAATAAATACGAATGATAACCGAACAATAACCAATTTTTTCCGAACGGTCCGGGCGGGAAAACCGAAATTTTAAAACAGACCATAACTTTGCTGTTCGATTACAAATATTTTAGGAGATAAGTATAGAAAAGACAATATTTAATAATCTGATAATATTTTATAGAATTAGGCGTTACTTTGCGGAGGTCCGTAATACAAAACTAATGAAAATATTTTAATTTTGCTATGATTAATAAATAAATAATACTTCCATTATGTAGTTTTGTTTCTGATAATATTTATCATCATTGCAAAGAACATACTGAATTTTCAAAATATGTTGTCACACTTGCACCAATATAATTATGAAGTAGTTTCTAGTACACAGAGTTTTTAATGTCAACGCATACATCCTTTCAAAATTCCTTTTTAACACACTTTTTAGAAACAGATGTATACGATTACGATTTTGTCGTGGAGCTTATCCTCTTGATGATGTTCCGGTTTCGAGGCGTAAACTTTCGTAGAGATTGTGGTAGTGAGTGTGTGTAATGCTAGTGTGGCGTGTTGGCGTTGGTGGAGTTTTGTGATAAGTGTGGTGTGCACTTTTTCTGCATGTATCAGGTATGTGAATGTCGCCTGCTTAATGCACTTAGCATTACATAGATTCTCTTAACAAACGCATTACAGCTAAATAATTGTATTGTAACTTCTGAACAATCAACATTGGCCTAAATATGTAAAAATATTATAAATACGAATGTGTTTGTTTATTGGTTTTTCTTCCACGACCAAAAGGAATTTGGCAAGCTATAGTCAATTAGAACGAAGATAGTTCGACTTACGTTTTTCACCTGGTTTAAGTAAACCTCTTCTACTTATATTTATAGTCCAAGAGGTTCTCCTTTTTTGTTCATTATACAATATACTCGTAGTTGTCATGGTACGGGTTTCTATATTCCACTCAATTTCCATGTGTAAATATTCCGCATACATATGTAGAATTAATTTAAACCAACATTTTTTATATATTTTGAATCTCAACTTTTTTCTTACACACAATACTATAGCACTTCTGTTTGATGATTGTTTTGGTTTATCGTTAGATAAATGAACTTGTGTTTTAAAATTAAACGAGGCTTTATCATCGCTATAAAGACCTAGAAGTGTTACTATATCGAGAATACGTCTTTTCGCGGGCCGATTGTTACATAATAATTGTACATAGTTATACTGGGCGATGGAGGTCGCAAAATTGACTCTATTACTAGATAACTGCATTTTATTGCCGGGATCAAAGAGCCCTTACAGTCACGTATTCACTACACTCGCGTCTTTATCTTGACTGGTGCAAAATGATTTCGCTGTGATAAAGAGTAGCGGTTCACGCTACCAGCCTAGATATCAGATAATAAAAGATAAGCGTCTTACACCAAGCATCCATTCATATATGTTTGTTCTGACAATTTTCGGTATCATATGTATTTATAATAGGTAAGCGTGAGATTAAAGAGGTCTGTCTATTAATTAAAATTGTCCTTTGTATTTTATCAACATCAAACAACAAACAAAATCAACAACAAAATCAAAATTATGGTATGCACACAACAAGTTTTATGTTGATTATTCCTATCTATTTTCTTTTTAGTTTTGTTATTGATGTGTATAAATGTTCTTTAAAAATAATTATTTCTGTTTTAATAACTTGCATTTAATATTTGCATTATTTATATTTCACTATAGCATTATGCGCCGTTACCTTCAAATTTTTCATATAATTGAAAATCCAACTTCTCGGGTACGAATTTGGGACGTACCACTCTCGACTCGGTGTGCTTGTCAAGGGTCAGAGATGCAACTTTCCGTAACACGTTTGAATCAGATAAAGGTATATCACTGATGCTAGAGTCCCGGCGTTCGTTTTCTGAAATGTGGTTTATATTTATAACATTAAAGCTAACATCATCATTCTCCCGCCCTTTCCCCATTTTAAGTAGGGTCGACACAATATGTTTTCCTCTTCCATTCTCTCCTATCATTCGTTAACTCTGGCACTACTCCTTATGTTTCGTAGCGCAAGTTACCAAAAGTTATGGGGTTAAAAGCCCTATTGTTTAAATATTAAATTAAATCTGTGATTTCACCACAGCATCAGCAATTATCCGACTGATTGTGTCACTGTAGTAACAAGTTATTTTAAATAAATCTTTGTAAAACCTCATAGAACAACCTATATTTACAACGCGCGATAAATGTAAGACACAATTGAATGAATGAAGACCTTTCATGCGTGCATCTTGATGCGCTAAAAAAGGAAGAATATTTTATAAATGTAATGTTGAGCACTTATTAAGTAAAGACAGTAACGTCTTTTTAAAACACGATTAATAGTTTAAACCAGTTGACAAGTGCGGTTATATGTAGTTCAAGTATATGATAATAAAATTCATCAGGAGTTGTGTAAGTTTCGCCCATTGTCTTAAAATGTATGTTATATTTCATTTAACGAAGAATTCTTTACTTTTACGAGTTATAAGGTAGGTATATGGGCTTCCAACGCCGGCGATTTAACAGGAGACTGTTGAACGGAATGGATATTTTAAAAATAATATAGTTACGACATATGATTAAGTTGGTATTACTTCCATTGTCATTTATTTCCGGTAGAGCAATATTATATACCTCTATCACAAAAAAATCGAGAAGATAAACACGTTTTGATAGACAGTTTTCAAGATAAAGATAAGATCAACTGTGATATCAGTTCAGGCCATTTAAATAGCGATAGCAAAGAGCGTGCATTAAGATTTCGCATGTATGATCCATATGAATTTTAAAATAGTTACCGTTGTCTAAAATATTGAGAGCATTCTCGTCAGCAACTGGAGGTAATTCAACTTTTCGGTGTTTCGAGATCGTGAATGAAGTTTGTCCTGGACACGATTTAAGCCGGTTTTCAAGAAAATCATGATGACATTCGTTATTTATGCGCTCTAAGGATTCGTCTCTTGACTTTGATATTATCGCTCCCATAACCTTTTCATTCTCATCCTTGTCACTAATGTCATCGAATACGTCACTTTTTACTTCTTTTTCCATAGCATCAGCTGACATCGGGGAAAAGGTGTCATCGTGTGGCATATCTGTTATTGCCGGACAGTAGCTACCGGTTGTGGTCAGCGGCGTGACTTGCGCAAGAGCATCATTTTCCGACAGTATTAAAGTGTGCGGTGGTTCGTCGTGCGCACTATCGCTCTCCGCAGAGTAGTAACACTGGTTGAGCTCGACGGCGAGCGGCGTTAAGGGGTCCGTGAACACTGAGTCTGAGGAGGATGGGTCGGCGGGTGAGGCGACGGCGGCGGGCAACTGGTCGCGGGTCGGTGACCGCCGCTCCGAGCGCTGCGGCTCGCACCTGGTCACCGTTACCTCTGACTGCACACTCGTTCTTTTCACGCCCCCCTCGGCTCCGGCCGATGTTTTGAACACGCACTCGACCGTATCGTTATCGGATGCCTCAATAATTTCATTGTTATCGGATTCTGATGTTTTATCGTGCTCTCTGTCGGTTGGCTCTCGTTTACCCATGCTTTTTTTCCGACCATGTCTTTTGCTTTCCTTCCCGGAACTCTTTCTATTCAGATTTCTAATAAAATGTTTTCCTTTAGCTGGTGATTTTCCAGTTTTATGGGGTTTTTCACCGCCCTGAGTATTTCCCATTTTTTGAGTAAACTTAACAAAACGATAACTCAGAAGTTTACCTCTTTTGTACAATTAGTACTTGTGCGTGAAATGATTTCTAGTTCTTAACTGAATTAAAGTGTGTTCACTTCTCTTAAACATTTTCATTCTGTCAGCAGCCTTTGAAATAATCATTCGACTTGCGCAGTGGAACTTTGTAGAAAATCAATAATTTAGGATAGTTCTACAATGGCCCTTTCAAATTATGAGATTCCACACTAAAAAAATTAAAAAGTCTTCGTTATAAATTTAATGTCATAATGTGGGTATTTAAATATAAAAAATAGCGTGTAAGAGTTGTTCTAAAATTTATTCAACCGTATTAACGCCATCTGTGAACAGAATCTTTTGTAGTACATAGTGTGTATTATTTTCAACTTGTAGAACAACTAACTTCCAAGTAAATAATTGAACATTAATTAGAAATATATTCACTTTTATGATATTATATAAACGAAGTGTTGATATAATAATCGTAAAATTTATTGGATCCTATTATTATTTCTTTTTATTATATAGTTTTAACATGAGAAATTCCACATATAAATATTTAAAACTACTATTTAAAGAACGCGGATACTGTATTGATTACATATTATATAAAAAAGAAAATATTTTTAAAATCATAAAACAAAGAAATAAAAGTAACGCAAAAGAGAACGCTTTCAACTATTTTATGATGATTTTATCTAGTACAAAATCTAAACACTGTTCAAAATACTGTCACAAACAACGTCACGCACAATATTATTAAAACTCGTCCGACGAAAACAAGTACCTATACTTTTGTTTGGTTGTTATAACTTTTGTGGGGTATTTAAAAATAAACTATACAAAAGAAGTGAGATTTATATCTTGAAGGAGATGTTTAGCAGTGGACTTAGCAAAAATTTAATTTAAAAGATATATTTACTATATTATATTGAACTTATCAAAACTGAATTGTTGTGTAATATTTTTAACTAACATAAATTTTCCAAAGTTTTGTTTGGAAATAAACCGAATACATACCTACATAATGTTTTATTTATTCCAGCTATAATTTGTACTACTATCGGTTTGAATTTGGAACGTCACTAGTTCGAAATAATTTAAGGTCTTAATAATTATTAAAAGATGCCGTGTGGTATCCAGCTGAATAGAATAGACCACCTTCATTTCTTATGGAGGTGTCGTAAACGACGACTAAAGTAAGTTGACGTCAGGCAGGCGCCCGGGCGTATAACAACTAGCCAAATCATATGACAACATGTTGTGGCGTCACCACTTAGAGTGGGATAAGGGTAGGAGAATGATGAATCCTTAAAAAATAGTTATATGCTATCTTGGACTTTTCTGTAGAACAATATAAGAGAAATATCCTAATATTGTCGTCATATTTCAACTAATTTACACAAACTTTGAGAAAAATTAAGATGAATCTCTGTGTTGATGACATCCTCATGTAAATCCTTTCAGTAGTTTTAAGGTTTATTGTGTACATACAAAACGATAGACAGACCGACAGACGCGGATAGGGACCTTGTTATAATATGCAGTGATTGATATGTAGATAACGACATATCTAATCTTTCCCTAGCCCTGGATACTGAAGCTCTGTCAATAAAATATTTATCCAGAGCAATATAAAATTACTTTTGGAACATTTGATAATGGGCATATGTTTCATCAAAGTTTATGTCGAAGGCGGACTTAAAAGTCGATATTGTTTTATAACCAGATTTGAAACTGGTTATTTTCTCCAGCATAAATAATAATATGTATATTATTATGATATCGTGATATTTAATCTCATAAAGTGCCATTTCGATAAAGTTTCTCTTCCCTCCTTTTTAGGTATTATTTTCTCGTCTAGGAATGAGAACCATAGAATTATTATATTAGGGTAGGGGAGCTACAATATAAGTGATAGTGGCACAATAAAGAATGAGAGGGGAGATAAAACTCATATACTGATCCTTTTCTAATCATATCCTATCCTACTAATAGTATAAATGCGAAAGTTTGTTAATGTGGATGTATGTTTGTGACTCTTTCACTGCGAATCCGCTGAACCAATATCAAAGAAATTTGGCACAGTTATTCCTTATACACCGGAATAACATATAGGCTACGTAAAGAAATCCTGTTAATTCTACAGGAATAGGATTTAATAATAGGAGCATTGAAAAGCGCTATCTATTATCGACCTATTATCACACGACAATAGTCCACGCGAACGAAGTCGCGGGTAAAAGCTAGTCAAGCATAAAAAGAAAGACATATACAGTTCTTATTTAATTTATCTTTGTTTGTCTTTAATGTTTAGTAAAACAGTTTAGTTAAACTTTAATATAATAACTCTATGATGTGAACCTAACAATATTAGCGTTCATGATATTAATATAGAAGTATGAAAATTTTTTATGTGAAATAAAGTACCATATGAAAGTCAATGTCAGTGAGAAACATTTATTTTTGCGAACGTTATACATCAATATTTACAAGGGATTTCACAAATTCATTTTGTTGTTACGACAATAGATATAATGAATTTGATGAACTTAAATCTATAATATGGCGTATTTTCGTTCCATAACGTTTGGCGACTTAAGTACAGTAAACCTTAAAAAATATACATGTATAAATTTACAAAACATGTAACTTATCACCTAATTAATTTATGTAAAAATATACTTAATTTCAAAACAAATGACAGCTAACTCGGCGTTATTTTGTATTAATAACAAAATTGCCATACTCGTTTGTTTATACTATATTAGTTTAATTTTTATTGGTATTTAAGTATTAGATCATTCTCCTTGTGAGAACCAAATTGTATTAATATAATCGAGTTATTTTAATTGCGTCAAGTATGCCGTATAAAAAACAGTTCGTTAAATTATACCCTAATTATATTACATTCTCTATTAAAAGTATAAATCCTTTATAACTATAGTTGATATAAACAAAGGTTAGAAAGCTTATTGTTAATAAAGCTTATTAATGATAAATCAAAATGAGTATAAAAAAAATTCAGAATTTATTTTTATGGCGTGAAATCTTAAAATACTTGTTCGTAAACCGACAATATTTTGTTAAAGCATTGCTTTGATTTATATCAACACTTAATTTTACTAAATATTGCTTAATATCTTATTATACATGTTACAGGATCCTAGTTTAAAGAAAAATGATTTTAAGCGGGAATAATATAGAAAAACGTTTTTCTATATTAGTCCTTTAAAATTACAAAAAAAATGAAAAATGTTATTTCATAGACTAAATTAAAGCATTTGCAAATATTTATTACTTATATGAATCGTTGATTCTTAACTGGACAAAACATCGACTAAGTGTCGAGTATAATATAATCTTACAAATGATAGAGAGTTAATCTTGTATATATATATATTTTCCGAATCTCGGAAACGGCTCCAACGATTTTCCTGAAATTCAGCATGTAGGAGGTTTTGGGGGAGAAAAATTGATCTAGCTAGGTTTTATGTAAAAAAATATTGTTTTATCCCTATTTTTGGGCATTAAAAAACACTAACATTTATATTGAATTGAATTTTCGCCATTAACTGTCAAGTCGACGTAGCTTATTCGGTTAGCGGGCAGCCTCGAGAAATGTGAGTGCCAAGGATCGATCCCAACTAAATAATTGTTTTTTTCTTTTTTTAAAGTTTTTTTTTGTAAAAAATTACCGAGCGAAGCTCGGTCACCCAGATATTATCTTATTATACATGTTACAGGATCGTAGTTTAAAGAAAAATGCTTTTAAGTGGGAATAATATAGAAAAACGTTTTTCTATATTAGTCCTTCAAAATTACAAAAAAAAAATGAAAAATGTTATTTCATAGACTAAATTAAAGCATTTGCAAATATTTATTACTTATATGAATCGTTGATTCTTAACTGGACAAAACATCGACTAAGTGTCGAGTATAATATAATCTTACAAATGATAGATAAACAAAACTATGCGTATAAGAAGGATACAAAAATATCCACTTATATAAAGTTATTTATTCCTTTTACGTTCTCTTACCCTTTTACAATTAAAAGTTTATCATAAAAGAAGATTTATTAAGACATGGAAGTTTAAATATTTGCGATATTTATATTAAAAGATACAACTGAAACTTCTAGTGAGTATTCGTAAAATAGGGTAATGGTAAAAGAAATCATTTATTTAGCAACGATTCAGTCCCTGCTTGGAGATCAAGTATAATTTAGTAGAACTGGCAGTAACTTAAAATTATAGAAGTATAAGAACTTAGAACTATTATATAGCTTAGTATTAAAGTGAATTCAAAATTAGACTTAATTGAGATAAATACATTGTAATCCTTATTTCAAAGCCATCTATGACATCACATTACGAACTATTAAAACGAGTAGTGTTTGTTGTTATTAAAATTTATGGGTCTTTAACAGTCACGAGTTTTATAGGCACTACGCTACGCTTTATTGTAATTTGCCACAAAACAACTTTTTGGAATTAGGTCACTTTAATACTAAGCGTGCAATATAAGATTTTGTTTTAGCTGAAAACATATCGCTTAATCAACGTTACTCATTTCTTCATAAACCTTACAAAGTCTATGTACATGTATATAGGACATTAAAATGTTTTATATGCAATATTTTGATTTAATGTTTTGAGCGAAAGGATATATCTATATAAAACTGAATCAAATGCCGAGTATACAAATTGACGTGAAATAAGAATTAAATCTACTCATAAGAGGTGGGCTTATCTCGTTAACTTATCAGTAATATTACTTAAAACTAATTATATTGAATGAGATTTTACAAGAATTTCCATGATTCGTATAATATATGCATCTATAAATCACGTATCGTCACAAACAACAATCACAATATTTTTCTGTCAATTGTAAAACTACACAAAGTGAATATGGTATTATGAATGGATATGCTAACATATAAAGTTTATTTATAATAATTCATTTATTTGTGATTAGTTGAGCGTAGACCATGGCAATCTATCAATAAAATATATATACAATTAAAGTAAGAATACAATTAACTAACTAAACTTGTGATCATGTTTTCATGAATATAAAACTGTTAATATGACGTTATTAATTTAAACAATTTTTAAATTCAGTGCTCGTCATAGAACTTGCAAATTAAGACATACACAAAGGTATGACATAAAATATAGATGAAAAAAAGTTTTAACATACATACTTTTATATTTAACAGAATAGGCAGTGCGTATATGAACGTTATAAATAATGGCACCAAAATCATAATTGCAACAAGTACTTTAATGTCAAATATTTTGTATAAACGCACGATGTTTTTTAAGATTCAATTCCAAATATCATCCTATGTGAGAGATGTAAATATTTTAATAACCAACGAGTTATAGAAATATAGAAGGTATATCATAAATTGCATAAATTAGTCATGCAAATCATACGTATCGTTTACGTACGTAGTCCATACTCAGTGCACCATACGATAATATCTATATTATCTGAATAACCTCAGTAGCGAGTTAACTAACGCAGTACATAAAGAACTGGACATTTAAAGTAATGATTTGATTTGGCATAATTCTCAAGAAAAAATTTTAGCCTCATGGCCATAGAATTATTAATCTAGAGTAGCCAAGAGTAAGTAAAGGAGAGTCAAGAGCTAGAGTAAGCCAGTCTATAATATGCCCTATTACAATAAAGAGAAATAAAAAGAAACCAAATCTATCTGTCTCTCTTTTTAATATGGGATTAGAGAAAGATAAGTATACGAGTTTCATCTTCTCTTGCATTATTTATATATGTGTATGTGATACTTTCACTTACATGCCTGACTATGGTTGCCACTCTAGTACAATAACTCTATGAAGATGCTATTTTTCATTGAAAACTGGCAAAATATTCTTGCTTTTTAACGTATATGAGACACTTCGAGATTATTGTTTATCTTCAAGAGGATTATTGTTTATCTTTATTAAGAGATTTAAGCTTTTTAAAAAAACTATCATATCAGAATAAAAAAAAACAAAAAAAATAGTTTTCTCGTAATATTAAAACCTTACAATTTCAGATTTGCTAACAATATCTAAACTACTTAGTTTCAGTTGTGTCGGACGCAAGAAAATAATGGAGCCCGTATTTTGCAGTTATATATAAAAAAAACTTACTGTAAAATAACTCACTATTATCATATCAAATTATAATAGATGACTATTAGCAAACAATCACGGTGTATCTAGATTTAGTATATGATATTATATATTAAGCTTTAAACTAATCTGATACAGTCAACTGAAATGATGTAAAGATCACCTATATATTTTGAATCATGAAGAAAATTTATATATTCAATGCATTCAAGCATGCATTCAAGTTTTCAGTATGTATTAAGTTGAAGGACTTCCACAATATGTAAGGAATTGGCTACAATCCTCGATATATAGAAAACCTATAATGCAAGGACGCATAGGACGCACAGTGTTCTTCAATCTTCAGAATTTAAAAAATCCTGGATGTAAATATATATAATTTTTTATTACTTAAGTTATATTTAACCATATGAAACACATTTAAAATGTTAAATATAGTACATATTATACTTAACTAGGTGCGTAGATGGAATCAAACGCAATATTCTTACGCGTAAGTACATAATAAAAGTGTGATAAACTGTAGTAAATAGTTGTTTCATGTATATGTCACAACTTTTAGATTGACTTCACATAAATCTTATAATTAACTAGAAGATAATAAGTTGAAATAAGACATATATTGTACAAAACTTCTATTTACGATTAGTAAATATTTCATGTGTAGGCACTATAAAAAATCACCAATAAAGTAGTAGATAGCTATGTACGAATTAGATGAAGGAATAAGTATAGTAATTTAAAAACTCTTTTGACAATCTTAATTATGGTGTTGCCGTTATCATAAGCTCATTTCTAACAAAGCTTTCGGATAGTAAAGACATTTAAATATTTTAAAGAATAAATCAATACTTCCTCAGTGATGTAGCTAATATGTACAGTTGGCTTAAGTACATCCAAATAATTAATTCTCTGAATAAGAACCATGTTTTATGTAACGAAACCGCTTGTGCTCACGTCTTATTATATCGTGATAGTCCAACTGGTTTCGAGTCCATCCGGGGCCCTTATTCGTGAGCTTTTTATCCGGTGTCATCGCGGAGGAAACTGTGAAAAGCAGCTCGCCTAGTTTACGCCCAATAAGGGGCCTCAGATGGGCTCTAAGCTAGTCGGGCTAAACCGATAAAGTAAGACGTGAGTATAGTCAGTTTCTAGACATTAACTATGAATACTACTTAAGATAGTTTAAATTCGAGACCCATGTTATGATCAAGTCAGTCGAAATTATGATTTTAAATACATCTATATTCCCTATAATTATCATGATTTAGTTATTAATATTAAGGCGAATAAGAAAGATAAAGCTTGCTCTAAAAAAACAAGTCACAATAGTGTCAGTCAGTGAGATCAATGGGTACGTTTTGAAAACAGGACTCTTAAATCCAATATTAAATTTTTTTTAGACTTGCATGGCTAGCATATTTTAAATGATAACTCAATATTTATTGTCCAAAACTAAAAAGAATAATGCCACGGGCTAGGTTTTTTTGTAAAATATATAAAGTCCCCAAAAAATAGACAAATGTGAAAAAAGTTTAAATATAATACAATATAAATAATATTCATTTAATTGCGTTGCGTCGGATAGAATTGATGGCAGTGCGAGCGAAAAGGGAATTTGAAATTTCCATTCATTTATTTATTAACGATTATATAAAGTCAAGTAATACAGGACATCAAAAGTACAAATTATCAGTCTTTTTAACCAAAACCAATCCGAACAAAAGTCATTCTAATCTTGCACTGAGAGTTGACAACCCATAAAAGATAACTTTCTTGAACTTTCTTTCTATGTAGTCTCAATAATATAAAGGTCATAAATTAGTATCTAACATCAAGAATAATTAAGGATAGGAAGAAACAGACTGCTATAAATTGTTAGTTTGCAGCAACATGATTGTTTATATGTCACTTTTTATACAGCGTGCTTGAGACATGTAATAAATGTGAAAAATAAGGAAATTATATCTATAACTTCATTTCCAGGTATTTAATTTCTCATTGAAAGTCTATCGCAATTGTAATTTTATTACAGAACACTTAGAAGAGTTAAAAATAGTTAAATCTATTCAAAACTGCAAAAATCGGCAGTCAAAGGTCGATTCATTAATTCTTTACAAAAAAATATTTTCCAATGTTATTTATGTAAAAAAATATGTATAAATTTCTTTTGTTACCTTGAATATTGAGATCTCAAACAGAATTTTGAAATTCTTAAACGTCATGATTAAGGTGGGTTCAAAATTCAATGTAATTATGTTAATCCTAAAACACTTAACAGTTGTGACATTTATAGCAGCCATACGGTCCACATACATCAAAATCGAGGTCACAAATGGTTATTCACTCGTGACCGTAAAAACGGACGAATATATCATTCTATAGATATCATTCTTTTACAAAAAAGAAGATTTCTGATTAGTTTTTTCTAGTAATCGGTTAGAGGATTATCTATTGTTAATCCTTATCACCTCAGTTTACCGGTGATGACTATTTTTATGAGTCATTGTCAAGTAATTGTGATTATGAACTCAGACAATGATTTCGCGTATAACCCTGCGTGCACGAGAGTTGGGTGTAGAATATCCGGACTCGAGGGATTCATCGTAGCTGAGCGACAAGTGGGGGGGTTTCTCCTCTGCACCACCATCTTCTCCCCCACCATATGTTTCTGGTAGACCGCTCACTTCGTGGTAAGGAGATTCTGCGAGTGAGAAAAACAATAGCTGATAGAGGTCCTAAGTATAAAACTAATTAACACAAATATTTTATATTGCTTAACGACGGTTTTTCATTACTCAAGCATGACTAAAATTGACTCCACACCATATAAAATACAATTATATTTTGTCATTTTGGCTATTTTGTAAGCTTAAGGCTACCAAATGAACCTACTGAAAACTAGAACAAATATATACAAACTAGAACAAAATAATGGATAACTAGTCCAGTGTTTCCCGACCTTTTTTGGTCCATGCCCCACGTTAAAAATTATTTTGCTCCCCCTAAGTAACTATAAATTTTAATATTAAAATTAAATTGTCTATTTAAAGAACATAAATAATATGGTTTAGTAAGAAAAATTGCTTTTTTTGTTAAATTTGACACCGTAATCTAGCTTTGCACTTAAATAACCCAGAGCGAAAGAAAGAAAAATAGGCTTATACTCGTATCGAGTTGCCCAATTAATCATCAAATTGCTATTGTTTTGTTATAAATATTATAATTATAATGTTGCGCCGTGTGGTATCCGGCTGAATAGAATAGTACCACCCTCTTTCCTTACCGAGGTGTCGTAAAAGGCGACTAAGGTAAGTCGACCCGCCGTGTGGTATCCGGCTGAGTAGAATAGACCAACCTCATTTCTTACCGAGGTGTCGTAAAAGGCGACTAAGGTAAGTTGACCCACCGTGTGGTATCCGGTTTAGTAGAATAGACCACCCTCTTTCTTACCAAGGTGTCGTAAAATACGACAGAGGTAAGTTGACGTCAGGCAGGCGGCCGGTCGTAAAAACGCAGCCAAATCATTTGACAGCATGTTTATAATATGTTGTGCCGACCCCACTTAGAGTGGGATAAGGGCAGGAGGATGATGATGATGATGATGATTATAATTATAATGTTATAATTATTATTTTAAAAATAAATAAAAAAATTTAGGATAGATATTATACTGATACGCTATTCAACATAGAGTAAGGGACAAGAATATTATATCTTACTAACATAATAAACAATTTTAAATTTTTGGTACACACATCAAATTCGAATTAACAGTCTTTAGTCCATGAAACCCGAATCCATGATTCGTATGTATCTTTTTACGCAAAGACAATGTGAGGGTTTCCATTCGTGTAAAATTTATTGTAGGTATGTATGTATGTATTCCAGATTTTTTTCACTTTAATTGAAGATAACTCACCGATATGTTGATCCATTCGTTTCTTAGGTTTGTGTACAGAAGCGTAGGGGTCCGAGCAGTAATCTTGCCGCGAAGGGTTCTGCGAATTGCGCATACCGTAGTCTGGCGCTGGCACGTGGGTGCCGTGGGGAAGTGGTGGATATGGTGCGTAGTCGTCGATGGTGCCGTAACCTCCATGTGTGATTGGGTCGTATCTGAAATAAGAAGACATAACGTTACCCACATCTATAGACGTGTGGTATCCTGCTGATTAGAATAGACCACCTTCATTTCTTACTGAGGTGTCGCAAAAGGTGACTAGGCAAGTCGACCCGCCGTGTGCTATCCGGCTGAGTAGAATAGACCATCCTCATGTCTTCCCGAGGTGTCGCAAAAGGCGACTAAGGTAAGTTGACCCACCGTGCGGTATCCGGTTTAGAAAAATAGACCACCCTTTATTTATGGAGGTGTCGTAAAATACGACTAAGGAAAGTTGATGTCAGACAGGCGGCCGGTCGTAAAATACATTGCCAAATCATGTGATAAGATGTTTATAACATGTCGTGTTGACACCACTTAGTGTGGCATAAGGGCAGGAAGAACGTTACGTTACGTTAAGAACGTTACCCACATTTAAGTAAGCAGAAACAAATTCATACTTGTGCTGTGTATATATACAAAACTCAAAAATTCTCATAATCGAACCAAGGAAGATCTAGAACCATTTAGATTCAGGATTTATTTATTTATTTAATTGCTTACAAGATATAAAATACAGATACAATTTCCTTATGCTAGTAGTAGTAGTAATAATCGAAGAATAATTCGGAAAAGGGTTTGTCAACACTTGTGCTAGGGAATACCTGTGTCACAAGTGACACCTTCCCAAACATCACAAGTTACCTATATTTCTGATAAGGAGTTATTTAATAATAATAATTAAAGTTAAGCGTTATAAATTAGATTAGATAGCCATTGTGTAAGTACCTAATTTCATTTAAGTTGTAACTTTTAATAACCTTACCCGTAATTGCTCTGTCTATCAATCATCTGATGAGGAGATAGCCCAGGTGGATTGTTAGCTGCTGCCATTTTCATCTGCCACAAAGAATCCTGCGAGTTGACGCTGCCTCCATTGTTACTGTTAGCGTAGCTGTTCTCTATGTACCCCATGTTCACCCCTATGGAAAATATCACTTCAGAATTTTGTTTACGGGAAGAATTGTGCGATTCAGAATGCAAAAGGACCGTTATTGTAGAATTTGGGTTACCGTCTACGCTGTCATTACTGGTTAGTCCTTTGGGCGTGCATGAGAAGAAAGTTGCAATTGTTAATATATTATTTTTGATCGTTCATATTCAGGTTATTCATTCGAAAGATAAAATATCATGCACAGCTATTAAGCTTTATAAAACTTTACTATACTGCTGTGAAAATACGTTTCTACGTACATTAGGTCTCCTAATTAGGGCGTAAAAGCGAAGCGCTATTATTTAATCTAACATTTATATATTTTTTTCGGATCTTTTCTAAATTTGAAATATTATTAGGTAAAGAAATATAATATTTCTTACAGAAAATATATCTATATAATCGCGATAATCTAAACAATATTATTCAATTTAATTCAAACAATTTATTTGTTTTGTTAATATAATATATACATATTATATTAACAAATCCAAATATCATATGGTACACTCATTAATATAAACTAAAAGCAAAAGAATGGAATTAACTATACATTAACTTCAATTTGCTTTATTTTAGGTTAAAAGAAGTACAAAACAATAATGATTAAATAAGCAAACACCCAATAAGTGAAAAAAATAGTGATGTTACTTACAATCTGTATTAGACATATTCTGCCCGGGATGCGCCTGCGTATGTGGGGCGATATGATATCCGTATCCCGTCTGAGTTGCATACACCGCATTCTTAGAATCGTCCATGGATAAAGGTAAATCCATAGAGTTTTCCAATGCTTTATTTTCCATCCCCGTGCTGGGATAGTAGGGTGGTGGTGCCTGATTCTGAGGCGATCCCATCGGTGACCTCATGGAATCCATTTCGTAGTCCTTGGAGGTCTCTTTTTTGTTTACGTTGCGCTTACAGCGGCAGAATATGAATAGAAGGCTTAAGAATAAAAGAAAGACCAAACATGAGACCACTATTGCTACAACAGTGGCAGTTGTCAAAGTTACAGCTTCCTTTGTATATGATGTGCCAACTGTGAACAAAATGTTTTTAATTAATATACATAACTATAAAATGAACTACGCTACCGAAGCATCAACAAATGGTACACTATTAAGAAACGCATCGGACGAATAAGTATATTTTACAGTAATGGTATGCTTGTGCGTATATTTCCTTAGTAATTTTGTACACAATTTTATTTTTACAATTTTATTTTCATTAAATAATTGAAGAAGAATAAAATCTCTTTAACCGTAATAGCAGTTTTCTCATGTATAACATTATATACAAATCTTAAGCACATTAAGATTTGTATATAATATTTTGTATATGTTATGTTACAACATGTTTATTAATGACACTTATCGACAATATAAAAAAACATTGTCCATAACACATCAGATTGTTGAGAACGAATAAATCGGTTGACTTTTGAGAAAATTGCTTCTTATTTTATTGAATAAGTAATAAGGAAAAATATCGTTTTTATAATTATTTGTATACAATACTTATGTATTACCAAAATGGAGTTAACAAAATTATAGTTAGGCATATTCTAGTATATATAATATCATCATCATCATCATTCTTCTGCCCTTATCCCGCTCTAAGTTGGGTCGGCACAACATGTTATAAACATGTTGTCACATGATTTCGCTTCTTATTTTATGACCGGCCGCCTGCGTAACGTCAACTTACCTTAATCGTATTTTACGACACCTCGGCAAGAAAGAGGGTGGTCTATTCTACTCAACCGGATACCACACGGTGGTTCAAATTACCTTAGTCGCCTTTTACGAAACCTCATTAAGGAATGAGGATGGTCTAGTATACCCAGCCGGATACCAAACGGCGAGTCGACTTACCTAAGTCGCCTCTTGATACCTTGGTAAGAAATGAGGGTGGTCTGTTCTACTAATCCGGATACCACACTACCGCTTTCTAGTACATAAAATGTATTAAAGTATATTTATCCATGTTTATTTTTTATCATTGATTAATTAATTAAGAACTTTCATTTCAAAAGTAATGAGAATATTATTTTGCTATAATCCGCGATAAAAGAAAATATATGTAATGCTAAATGTAGAGTGTACATTTAGCTCCACGACAAAATCGCAAAGCGCGATTTTGTCGTGGAGTCTATCTCCTGAAGATGCTTCGGTTACGGGGCGAAACAATTGTTGAGATTGTGGTGGTGAATGTGTGCAGTGCTTGTGTATTGTTGTGCCATCGGTGTCGGGTAGTGCATGAGTTCTTACAAATTCTGCATGTATCAGGTATGAGAACGAATAGTACACTCTACATTTAGCATTACATATATTTTCTTTTATCGCGGATTATAGCAAAATAATATTCTTATTACTTTTGTATTATGGACCTCCGCAAAGTAACGCCTAATTCTATAAATTAACTTTCACTTCATTGAATTAAAAACTATTAATCAGTGCATAATAAGTTAAAGCCTAATTGTCATTAGAATTAATAAATCATCAACTATAACAAAATCTACATAAATAAACATGATATTCGAACTCACTGTCAGCCTCAATTTCAATGCTGCAAACGTTTTGGTTGTTGTGCAAACACAGTTTGAGCCGTAATCGAGGATTGAGATTGTCGTATGGGGAATCCACTCGACCCCGGCCGCGGGTCGGTGGATCTAATGTAGTTTCTTGTACCATAGATTCAACACCTGACAATCGCAAAGGCATTGTTTCCATGACCTGTGAACAAGATATTTGTGCATTTATAACTTGCAATCATAATAAATTTGATACACAAGAAAAACTAGATGTCTATAATAACAAAAATATTACTAAAAATTGAATTAATTTTTTTTATCGTTTTTATTGTAGTCTAAACTACTATTTTCTATATTAGGAGTCTAAAGTCAATAGTTATCGATACATACGTTATGCAAGTTATTATAGCACTTTCTAATTATAAGATATACTTATATAACATGTACTTTATCGACTTTCTAAGCATAAGTAGGTAGTAAATAAGGTATAAGTAGTAAGGTAAAGTGTATAATAATAAAATAAATAAAATATAAGTGCTCAAACGTAAGCAATATGTTCACAAAAATTACTGCGAAAAATCTTACTGATATTTTATCAATAAAAATTTCAGCAGAAATATCAATAGTTGGGAAAGTTAACGTTCTAGACGTTTTTTGCTTACCTGCCATCCTTCAGATCCGCCGAGACCTTCGATAACCCCCACAAGTGGTAGGCACGTAGGCCCAACACTAAAGGTGACGACTCTAGAACTAGGATCATATGTCACGTGTTCTGGAGGCAAAATTTTATCCACCTTTGTTGTCACTGATATCTCGTTCGAATAATTACTTTGCCCTTTAGTATTTACTGCTTTCACCTAAAACCATTACGTATATATATAAAAGTATGTTAAAAAAATAAAATACTATTCACAAATATATACTCTACTAGCAATACAAATTAGGTTACCTTGAACATATATGTCACCTGCTGGTAGCGTTAAAGGAAAAAGGCGAAAAATAATTATTTATAAAATATGAATATCATCACTACATATTATAAAACAAAGTCCATATTTCCGTATGTACGCATAAAACTTTAAAACTACGCAACCGATTTTGATGCGGTTTTTTTTAATAGATAGAGTGATTCAAAAGGAAGGTTTGTACGTATAATAACATTCAATACGAAGTAGAGAAATACCGTAATTTTTGAGGTTTCTGTAAATAATTACATTTTTTTCCGCTTACATTGCAAACGCAGGCTAAACCCTACGAGATTTATCAAAATGATGTACTAAGTATTTGTACACCTTAAAAAGGTCTACAGAAAAGTCCGGGATGGTATATGTCTATCTCTTATGGATAACCCACAATAGCAGTTTTTTTCATTTACTTTTTACGAAAAATGATGCCTTATGTTCAAAGCAATTTTTATACAATACAGCATTAATCCTTATCCAATTGAGTACCTTAAATAAATTGTTGATTTAATATAGATCAATATTGCCGTTTACAGCATGTAATTTAAGTGAACATTTTCGGAGATATTACAGATTTAAAATCCCGCGAGGAGACCGCGCTTCGACCTATAAGCACTTCGAATTTAGCAGCGACCGGAGGCGCAACTAAATTTCCTTCTTTCAAGTTTATATTGTCTAATGATAAGAAAGCTATGAATGTTGTATGTAAAGACATTGTCTAATCAATTGTAAAAATAAATAATATCACTACATAGTATAAAACAAAGTCGCATTCTCTGTCTGTCCGTATGTCCGTATATCCCTATGTATGCTTCAATCTTTAAAACTACACAACAGATTTTGATGCGGTTTTTTTTAATAGATAGAGTGATTCTAGAGGAAGGTTTGTACGTATAATAAAATTCAATACATAGTAGAGAAATACTGTAATTTTTGAGGTTTCTGTAAATAATTACATTTTTTTCCGCTTACATTGCAAACGCAGGCTTAACCCTACGTGATTTATCAAAATGTTGTACTGGTATTTATACACCTTTAAAAGGGCTACAGAAAAGTCCGCGATGGTATATGTCTATCTCTTATGAATAACCCACAATCGCATTTTTTGTCATTTACTTTTTACGAAAAATAATGCCTTATTTTTGAAGCATTTTTTATACACTACAGCATTAATCCTTATCCAATTAAGTACCTTAAATAAATTGTTGATTTAATATAGATCAATATCGCCGTTTACAGTATGTAATTTAAGTGAACATTTTCGGAGATATTACAGATTTAAAATGCCATGAGGAGGCCGCGCTTCACCCTATAGCAATTCGAATCCAGCAGCTATATCGTTCTTTCCAGAGTTTGTTTAACGACAAGGAAGCTGTGAATGTTGTATATAAAGACATTCTGTAATTAATTGTAAAAATTAAATACATAGGGAAAATGTAAAAGTAAATAAGTAAAAATGTACTATATGAATTTAGATATTCCAAAGATAGCAGGAAATCTTCTTGGTATAGGGAAAGGAAATTGTTTTTCTCCAAATTTAACGCGTGCGGGCCACGGGCAGTAATGAATAGATCAAAACTACTGGATCGGTTTTAATCATTTTTTTACACTGAATGACATGGGATATATATTTTATACCCGTGCGAAGCAGGGGCAGGCCGCTAGTGTAATAATAAATTAAATATGATCAATCTAGCATTCATAATATAGCTTTAATCCTTTCATTTTTTTTTCATTTTTAATCATTTATAATATTGCTTTAATATCCTTTTTTTCTACGCTAGTTAATTATACAATTAATTCACCTGTCATAAATGGCAATAATAGGCGAGTTTGAATATTGAAAAGGTGTTGATTTTTAGCTATTACACAAGCAATTTTAAACTAAAGTGAATTAAATACCTTAAAATAGTAGGAATTGTGCTGATCTAGACGAGTAACATTGCAGGGATTGGAACGTCCACAGTCATATTCCTTCCAATCAAATTCATCAGCTCTATCGGCTGTACAATGTTCGCCGCCTGCTGGGTTTCTAACTCGGCGATACAGCACGAAATATTTAGTGCTCGATAAACCACCATTAAAACCTTCCTCCCATTTTAAAGTTACATATGTTGCATCGACCTTCTGGCTCGCTAGATTCTTAGGCGGTTCTGGCGCACCTTTTGGTTGTAACCTAATTTGCGGCCGAATGTTCCCGAGCGAATTTTTCACTTTACAATAATAATCTCCATAGTCTTGCGCCTTTACATTCCTAATAACTAAAACGCTTAAATATGAATCGTTTTCATCGGTCGTTGTGATAATTTCGTAATGACCATCGGATGACATCTGCAAGGGCGCAGAATTCGAGCTGTAGAACCATTGAAATTCCGGTTTAGGGTATGCTTGAACCCGACACGATATTTCTGCGTTTTCCATCAAGTCATAAGCAACTTTCTTTTGTTGCCGTATTGAAATAGGTTCATCTGTAAATTATAAACAACATATATTTAAAAATATAATACGCGATATTAGATATTTATTATTTATATCGAAACTTGTTTATTTTGCTTACTTTCATAGCATTATGTCCTACGGAATATTGTTAAGGTATAAATGAGCAGATGTTGGAGAAAAAAACGATTTAAGAAATTAAATAAATTATAGAATTAAGTCTAAAATAAGAATATTTCTAAGTTACTAACAAGATTTGCTGTCTTACCATCAAAATCAAAATCAAAATCAATTCATACTAGTGAGGCTATTCTGTTAGGATTAGTTGTGTATAAGAAATAAATAAATATTCCTACTTACGTTCGATCCGTAATTGCATGGAAGACTCTACTTTTTTGACTTCATTTTCAAAAGAGCACGAGTATACACCTCTGTCGGCAGGTAACAAGTCATCACCATTCGGCCTTGCTCTTCCGTGGAATTTGAGTACACTTTGTATATTGTATACAGCGTTCCTACTCTCATTTATTTCGGTCTTAACTTCGTATAGATTTGCATCAGGACGTATCTCAGCGTTGTCCTTATACCACTTTACGTTGGGTAAGGGCTTACCAAGTGCGACACAGGTCATAGAAAAATTTCTTTCCCCTGAATTTTTGATCATGTGAGGTTGTAATTTAGACTGGAAACGAGGGGGCTGATACACTTCGAGATTAACTGTAGCAAGTTCACTATGTCCTAGCTCGTTAGTTGCTTGACAGTGGTATACGCCCTCGCTGCCTAAGTGTGCGCTGGGAATAGTATATTTATTGCCTGTAGCAAGTACTGCTGGTTTTATATCCCCAGTTTCGATTTCACGAAACCAACGATACTGAGGAACAGGCCAACCAGGTGGTTTAGCACTGCATGTTAATGTTACACCGGTACCTTCTTGTGCTATCGGATGGTCGGGACTTATATACGCTCTACCCGGCTTGTGACGGACGAGCACAGCTACAGACGCACTACCGGCTCGTTCTACTTTATTACCGTTGTTAGATGATATTACATTTACTGCTCGGCAGACATATGTTCCCGCCATATCAGCATCAACTCTATTTAATAATAAAGTGCTTCCTTTCTGGCGAAAATCGTTTCTTCCTTCCATAGTCCACTCAACGGAAATAGGTTCAGGGTTAGATGAAACTTCACATCTAATTTCTACAGTACCACCTTCTTCAGCTTCGTAAGTTTTAGAGTCAACAGTAACACTAGGTGGATACAAGACATCGAGATAAAGTTCGCTTTCCCCTGGATGGCCTAAGCCATTGTCAGCGCTGCAGACGTACATACCCGCGTCCTGCACGGTTACTCCTTGGATCATATGATTAAAGGAGTTCGCAATATATTTTCCGTCTAAAGTCCATCTGACAGAATTAACTTTAGGTTTTGCGTCGACTGTACATACCATGTTAGCGGTGCCATCAATTTCTACGTGAAGGGGATTTTCGGGACCAACTTTAACACGAGGAAAATCTGCAATTAAAATATTATAATGTAATATAATATACTACGATACTTAACTAAAGAATTAGCATAGTTCTATGCTATACTTCTTCATATATTAAGATTGAGAACAGTTAAATATAGGTGAGTATTTAAAAAATTCTATTGTGATTTGTTATAAAAATTTGTGAAACCGAAGAGTACTAAAAATTGCGGCAAAGTTTCATGATAAGTCTACCAAAAAATCAAACAATGTTTTAAGCAAGGAAAAGAAAATTCGTCTAGATCGCACTTTACCAAGCAAGCAAGAGTTTTCCAAAATTAGGTAAATTAAATGTGAAATTTATTCACACAGACAAACACAAACTTGTTTAACGCAATTGCCTGTTTATGCAGTACTTATTTTTATAGAATTTGAAAGGTTTATACATCTGAAGTTTCTTTTAACTCGGAGTAAATAAACACATCTGCATTTAGTTCTTTTGCATGCACATAAACACACGTTACATCTCAATCGTATTTAACAAACATGAGCTGCCACTCGAAATATGTAACGAAGTAACGTTGTAATGTATTTCATCATCTGTATTTATTTTTACAGACTATGGGTACTCGCTGCGTGCGGCTCCATACATTTTTATTTCGAGTATGATTTACACTATCCTATTCTTTTTAAAAAAGCCTCCATTGTTTTCATTACATTACACGAAACAAATTGTATTCATCCATACTTATATTATGAATGTATGTGAAGCTATTTGGAGCGCTGTATTATGCTGGATTAATGTTCATGAAATTTAGTACATGCCTACATTTGAAGCTTGTGTACCGGGCGAACATATAGTAAAAAAAAATTACGTCCTTGCTACGGAAACAGGAATAAAAACCATAGTTCATAATTGTGGCTATTTTAGCTTTAATTTTACGCGACATATATATTGTCTGCTCTTCTTTATCGGCGATGATCTTTTATCGTGTGATCGTCTATAATCGGCACGGACATCGTGCAAGTATTCACACAATCTTCCGTACTATCATAAGATACATACGATCATACGAATCACCTAGCGATTCCCTTTGATGTGTGTCCGAAAGACTGACAGTTCAAAGGTTATAGCCGTAGGCGATCATAGACGATGATTAGTGACTATAGCTGACTCTGCCCTCGTCACGATCGTGCTCGCGCCTAATTGTTTGTAGTCGCCGATTATGAAGAGGAGTATAAGGATCTGTGTGGACTTCAGTACCGGAATAATAAGTACTCTATATCATTCTCCAGTCATTCAACCATGTCCATACCAAACATCAAATGAACCCATCGTTCCATTCATACGTGAATGAATTATAAACAAATAATTTTGCATTTAAAATACTAATATGGATTGAATCAATAATAAAATTTAAAAGCCGTAAATATAATACGCAAATATTTTGTTTGTGGTAACGCTACACTAAATACGACTGTATCCTGCAATTGCAAAATGATAAAATGGACTTAATTTATACCCGTTCTGTAGTCAAATAATGAAGTAAAACGACAAAAATTACAATACCAAATGCTAATTTATTTCCGTTCCGGTTGATTTGTACTGAATAATTAATTAAACCTTATTCATTAACTAGTGGCTACTAACTAAACTATAAATGTAACTACGTTTATTGCGAGCAGTGAACTTATATAGTGTAATTAAACAATATAATTTTGGTTCTTCACTGCCGGCCCCCTGTCTGATGTCAACTTATCTTAGTCGTATTTTACGACACCACAGTAAGAAAGAGAGTGGTCTATTCTACTCAGCCGGATACCACACACACATTTTTTTATTTTTTTTAAACTTCAAAACTTTTAATTAAGATGGTTGAAAACACTCTGCCGAAACGTCGAAATCTCCAAAACCTCCAAAAAACCTTAAAATCCTAAAATATGCCCTTATAAAAAAGATAGCAAATGAAACTTATTATCTGCCTCTGTTTTTTATGTGTGATTGGACAAAGATAAGAATACAAATGTGATCTTCCCTCTCTTATTATTTGTTGTGACATTCTCGTTTACAAGCCTGCCTATGGTTCCCCTACTGTGGTACTCGTATAATAGCTTCATTGTTACCAAAATAATTTGAATTCTTGCGTTACGCAACTAACCCAGGTTTCCAGTATGGTATGGATGCTTTGGTCATGATTAATTGGTCACAGCACAAGCTATGAAGTCGTGTACAACGCGATAAGAGCTAAAGACAATCGTAATACTTGCTTTCTGATTAATTATTTAGGTTAATGTGTTTCCGTATTAGATTGTATGGTCTTATACTCTCAGGTGAGATATACAAATACCGTGCGTCATGGGTGCGACTCGAGGATGCTATTCCCGCCGAAGGCCAACATTTTCTATAAAATAATTCTGGTTCTTCGAGTGTAGACGTATATATGTATTTAAGTCATCATCCTCCTGCCCTTATTCCACTCTAAGTGGGGTTGGCACAACATGTTATAAACATGCTGTCACATGATTTTGCTGCGTTTTTACGACCGGCCGCCTGCCTGACTTACCTTAGTCGTATTTTACGACACCTCGGTAAAAAGAGGGTGGTCTATTCTACTCAGCCGGATACCACACGGTTGGTCGACTTACCTTAGTCGCCTTTTACGACACCTCGGTAAGAAATGAGGGTGGTCTATTCTACTCAGCCGCATACCACACGGCGGGTCGACTTACCTTAGTCGCCTTTTACGACACCTCGGTAAGAAATGAGGGTGGTACTATTCTATTCAGCCGGATCCCACACGGCGTGTATATATGTATTTAAGTATTTAAAAAAAAATATGTATGCGTATTACCAGTTAACTGTGACCCACAAGTACTTACGTACCTTGGGGCGGACAACCAATTGTAGAATTGTCCTGTATATTTTTCATCGGTACAAAAACTTAAGTATTGAAGAAAGGATTAGTATAGTAAAACTTTAGAACAGCTAACTCGTGTGGTTAAGTACAGGACTCATACATTAAAGTGTACAGGCGTATAAAACAGGAAACGGAAGCGTTCTCTGTACTCAGTTCAAAACTGTTTACAGTACGTATTCGATTTAGAACCGGCAACACTGTTCTTGGTTCATGTTTTTCATTCAGGTCACCTAATTACAAATATTACAGGCATCTGGCAGTTATTCGGCGGCCGATCGACAGGAAGCCAGAATTGCATGAGGTAAATATTTATAACTAACAATATTAGGTCAGCGATATTATAAAATCATCGCATATCAATGGATCTGTACAAATTAAAACATTATCACGTGTATAATATATTAAACTAGATGTTTCCTAAGATTTCGTTATATTATTAATGAAATAATGTATACTTAAATTAATAAATTTGATAAATAGATATCATTGCTGGATATTTGCGGTTTGTTAAGCATTAACGTTAATTGCAAATGGTCGAGATTTTTGCCAGTCGGAAGTGTCTGTTACACTTTTACGTGTAATTTGCTTTAACAATATTGATGAAATTTAGTATAGTTAAATTTATATTTATAACTTATAACCTAACCTAAAATATAGAACAAAATAATCCGTATTTCCTTCGGGAAAAAGGAAAACAAATAGTAGACAATTGAGTGTAATTTAAGTTGTCGCTAACGTATTCGCATGTACAGCTTGTATTATAAAACAGAGTATATTTTCATATTGCTTTTTTCAATAGTCCTACGTTTATAAAAGTAAAAAAAGTTTTCTTAAAGTTTTCTGTAAATGATTTACCTAGATACTTTGTGTTCAAACACATTTTTTCCTTGATGTAATAAATCTTAAAAAGCCATAGACTTTTTATAAGCAAAATGCATACATATCATACTTCACACAATCATCTCTTCAATCACCTCTTTTTCGCCTCTTTCTTGTCACATACCTAACAAGCATAACTATTTAAATTACCCAAAGGGATATTATATAAATCATTCAGAGGTTGACAACTAAAATAAACACTATATTTTCAATATTATTGTTTTGCGAATTCTCGCAAACCATTATGAGATATATCTATAGCAGATGTATAAAGGTAGGAATGTGCGATGAAGGTGTAACACTGCGGAAACATTTGTAGTCAGGACAGGAAACAGCTGTGGTACGTGATAGCGGTATATACCGGCGTAGCAGGACAATGGCTACCCTTTTTAAAATGGGAATATTTAACAGCCTATCAGTGAGACTTAAAACGGCTTCAGTTAATATTGTATTGACTGGGTCGATGTTTGCTATACTTGCATTAAAGTTTTCGTTACTTGCATTAAAGTTCTCGCATCTATTAGGAAAAATTAAATCAACAAAAAATAAAAATTCTTGTATATATAGGGAAGGGCCTGGTAAAACCGGAGAACAGGTCTTGAGTGACGTAATCTTTAGATTAGATCAAAGTCAAAATATTTTAATTTTCTAGGAAGTTTATTAATTCGTCATTCTTTTACGTCTATACCGAGCGGATTGATTTGATTTCATATGTGATATAGACTTTTTTTCTGCAACGAAATTTAGGCAGACAAAGTTGAAACTAAGATTTATACTTATTGTGCGCAAGAAAAATAATTCTGGACAAAAATACGTTTTCTATTAAAATCGCATACAAATAAACTTTTTCGTCAACGACTTGTGTATCATCAAGATAATAAGCAATTTAGTATATCTTTTAAGAATTACCTTCACTTTAATAAATATATGTAGATTTATTTAGAACAAAACTGAAACCGGTGATATGGAATGCGGTTAAAGGAAGCAGTGACGCAACAATATTGCGCAATTCAAGATTATTGATTTGCACCACTAAATATTTTTTTTTTAATACTTCAACTGATTTAAAATATGATTGTTTTGCATTTGATCATTCAAATGATCAGCAGCTATGTATATTATACACTCAATATTGCATGTGTATACAACAAAATAAAATAAATAATAATAAATAAAATTGCAGGAACGATCGACCGAGCAATGTCATATCAAAAATATATACAGCACCTGTTAAATATGACAACTTATAAAGTAAATGAATAATTAAACTAATGTATAAGTTTTTAACATTTGCGCGAAATGTTTTGCATTGTTTTTCATTTTATGATGTCAGGTTTTGTTTTATTTTATACTGTCATGACAATTTTAAAACAAGCTCCGATCGCCACAAAACATTGCAGGATTATCCGCTGAGTCAATTAAAATATTGTTTTAAAATTACTTTGAAATCGGAAATTCATTCCTTTCGGCGTTTATAAGGACTACATACATACATATTTTTTTTATATATATATAGATGGATATAGCATCGCATCGGAACTTTAAGTATTTCGGTGTCAATGAGTCCGAACTCTAACTTTTACCCGGGCTTATTATTTTATACGCGGTAAAATACGTAAGAGGACTTAAAATTTCAATTTTGCCAAACTTTTTATCAATGAAATGAAATTTATTTATTATGGAACATTTACAAATAGTACTTTTACAATGGTAGCGATGATACTGCAAAGTTCCAGAGAAACAAATTAATACGTACTATGCTAGAATAAAAATACACCATAATAAAATATGTAATTTTTAGTAAATTCGTGAGTGTGTACTAGACTGTATGAACGTATATACGAGTATAACGCCTAACTTACGTATGTAGTGACTGTAAATGTGTGTGGTATAAAACCATGTTATGCGTTAATGCAAGTTACGGTTTATAGCGTGGACTAATAAAAACTAAGCAATATAATCAATTTTATGCAAACATAAAAACCATCAATAATCACTACAATATTTTTTGGTACTAAATTTGAACTCTATTATTTCAAATCAAATCATCTTTATTGATCATCTATATGCTCTTTCAAGCACTTTTGAATCGTCAAGAATCAATATGATATTAAGGATATCTTCATCAATATGATATTAATGAGATTTAATGAGATTCATAATATTAATGAAGCTCCAACTGGTTCGGAATGTTGCTCTTACCGAGAAGAACCAGAAAGAAACTCGGCAGTCAATCTTTTAAACAATTTCAATTTTACATTATTAAACCGCAGTCTTGTATGAAGCTGAAAGGATTTTTAAATCCAGGTTTTTTTATCATCCAAATAATCTTGAATTTTGTAATATGCTTTACGTATAAGTACGTCTCTTATACTTAACTTAAACCTTTCTGAAGACTGGTTTAGTATGGATTGCCGCAGCAAACCATTTTTATTGTAATGGGCAATTTTTTGTTACTTCGATACTTTGCTTATTGCTTCCTTATTTTTCAAAAACAACTTTGCATATTAGTGGTTTATAATATTTATATACGACGTGCAGTCTGCAGTTTGCACCTGCTATGATCACGAGCGCAGTTGAGTCGTTACCTCAAGGCCACAGATGGTTCTTGAGATAAGATATTTCGTTTCGAAACATTTCCCGTACTAATAAACATGTTTCAAAAAGACGGTGATGTATTGAGCACTTTTAGTTTATTTCTTCATGTAAATAGATGGGAAAGAAAGATTAACAAATTATTGACGTATAGTTAGGTTTCAATAAAATCTCACTGTTAATAAATAGATAATAGATATACCATTGTCTAATGTATGTATTTTAAGTATATTTTTATGCAATTATATTATTATATAATATTAAAAAAGTCCGTCTTTTTGTCATGGCTTTGAGGCTAATCCGTTTTAACAGTGTTAATAAAATTTGCTACATTTAAAATGTATATTGGGTTTACCATATAGGATGATAAATCCCGTTTTCCTATAAGGAACAAATTAAAACACTTAAGTTCTGAATAAGCGAACGAATTTGTAAGTACAGCTTGTAAATATTTTTTTTCATACTAAAAATCTATTATACTGATATGATTTAATGTAACATTAACATGCCTTTACGCTAAATTACTTTCATTCTCCTTATGTATTAATACTATTTATATTCAAGGCGAAGTTTTCGATTTAATTAATTTTGTGCAAAGTCACTATTTGAACTAAATTTTCATATTCGAAGTGTATTCCCAACGTTGAAATATTAATTTGACTTCATAATTTCACCCTGTCAGCGTCACAAAGGATCATTACACCACAAATTTTGTTATTGTGAATTTCTATTTTATTTATTAATTTATTATATTTCAATTATATCATTGATGTAGTGAATTTTGTGTGTTTAATTGCATTATTAAGAAAATAAATCTATCTATCTATACAATAATATGAAAAGTTAAAACATTGTACCCTTTTTATTTATTTTATTTATTTATTTATGTACCATAAAAAATGTTGGAAAAAAAACATTATTGGTAAAAAAAAGTGTACAAAGGTCAACTTATCCCTATGACAGAGATCTCTGCCAGCTAACCTACGAAGTGAGACAATTTATATTAAAGAAAAAGTTACGCAAATATCAAACATTATGAATTAGAATTACCTACTAATAATTTAAGAAATTTGTGCGATCCAATGATTTGGCATAGTTGAAGTTTGTTTTGTTTGTATGTATAATCTCTTTATATAAAGTTTGTCTGTCTCTCACGCATTCACAGCTCCACTTCACTCCACTGGACTAAATCGATGAAATTAATTCACACATATAGTCACGACTCGGGCAAAGAAAATGGAAAACGTTTCTCGTCATAGACCAAAATTCAATTATGAAATTATATTTTGCTATGTATCCACATTCCATAAAGGGATTTCCAGGGAAAATTTATTTTTATAATTTTTTAATCTGAAGTCACTTAGGTTTAGGTTTAAATCTAAAGTCACTTAGGGTGGAAAAACGAGCTTCAATCAATATATGTATACTAGATATATTTGCATAAGCTTAAAACCTTTCGTGAATAGTATATATTTTTGGAACCCCGGCACGAAAATACAAGGTTCAATTAACGACATGGAAATGCGTACTTTTTTATTCTTTCTCATTTAAAATTGCAAATGGTCGTACGAAACTAAATAGGTTTTCATCCGAAATCTGTTAAAAGATTCAAATGAACTGAATAAGTTTTACTTATAAATAAGGTTCTTACTAGGTTTCGTTAAGAAACTATAAACTAATAGCACCAAGGTGAATGACTAAACCGCACGCCTATATATAAAGTTAAAAAGGCTTGCATTTCTTTAGGAGCCGTGGCTTTCTGAAGGAATCTTTGTGCGGTATTTGCTTTCCTCGCATCAAATGGAGCACAGACAAAACTTCTCATTTCCTTTCGCGGCCTGTACTGAATCTCCTAATTTGCTATTCCAGTCGTAGATTTACAAAGCAAGGTATGTAATTTTTTTGATACTTTATTGCACTATTAAGATATAAAAGTACAAAAGGCGGACTTAATACTAAATTAAGCGTAAGCGTAAATTCTCAAAATTTCAAAATTAAAATAAAATACTCCACAAGTAAACAAACTTTCGATTACGTAAATTACAATTATAAAAGTAATTTTAACGTAAATGATCTTTATATAATAACATTAAGGCATGCATCGATTACGAGAATTTTCACATAATGTGCGTGTTGCTGTCACATAAAATACTACGCTGCTGCAAATAACCTCAGTTGTTACCGCAACTGGTAATAAGAGTTTAATTGAATATTAATTATAATTCTATGCCTGTAAACTATTTTTATTTACCTCTCTATTGAACTACATTGTTAATACAAAAAAGTCTCAGAGAAATTAAGAAAAATACCGAAAAATTATTTACCATGCATTATTTTTCATAATATATTATCATTTATATAACAATCGATACATAATTTTAAACAAAAGGTGACAAGGATATTTATAAGGTGTACTAAGAATAGTATCAAAATAGCTTATTTTTTTATTAATATCTAAAATACATGTAATTCTTTTAGTGGACCTATAAAATAAGAGCTTTAAAAGGCATTTTGTGCATTTAGTGTATAAAATAAGTTGTGTCATAAAATACAGTTCCCCTTATAATGACATACCTACAATTATATGTCATTTAATTCTAGCAATTAAAAAAAATATAATTTTGCACATTTTTGTTTTTTTTTTAATATGTATAGCACTGGAATAACATTTGAAGTATAAGGATGTGTTAAAACTTTATTACTTGAAAAATTTTTAGAAAGATAATTTTTAAATAGATTTGAACTTACTTTAATTTACATTATTATTCAGGTATTAAAACATTTGCGTGGCAATTTCGTGTTCTAATTATAACATTTTGAACATTATGTATGTACTTGTGTAAATATTTGTCAGTGTAATCGTGACTTAAAGCTAGCGTGACTGTTAAAACTATTTGTAAAAAAACAGTCTCATACAAATTAAAGTTAAACAACTTTAAAAAGAATTTACATTTTCTAACAAAACGTTATACAAATATAACTTGTTGTGATATTTAACATATTAAACAAGTTATCTATCTATAGACTAATAGTAGAACCCATAAATAAGCGCCAAGTAAAGCGTTTAAATATCCTCAATTATCAATTAGTTTAGTCCTGCTCCCAAAAGAATACCTGGAATATTTATACCCTATGTTACCCTACCGTATAGTTTTACTTTCATCAATATTGGTTCAATGGATTAGCTATGAAAGAGTAACAGACAGACTTTCAAATTTATAATATCGGTATGGACTAGCTGCGCTATTTGGTTTCACCTAAGAAGCTAAAGTTATGCAAAAAAAAGTACTCTTAAGATGATCAGGTACTTAGGTAGTTAGTTATAAACGAAAAGCGAGTACAAAGGAAATTTCATCGCGGTTTATAGCAAAATAATTTTATTATTACTTTATAATTATGAATCTCCGCAAAGTAACGCCTAATTCTATTAATTATTTAGAAAAGCGAGTATTTTTTTATCCTTCCAAGCCCATGGATTTTTCTGGAATAAGTAGATACCACTTGTTCGCAAAAACTCTTAGAAATTCGTTAGAGGTTTTAAGAAACTTAGGTCTATAGAATATAAGTAGAATAGGTGTATCTTTATTAAAACATCACGACAATATAATGACATAGAAAACAGAAACGAAAGAAGTTCACTTTAAATTTCCAGAAATAGTTCTTCGCTTCTTTTAAATTTAATGATAAACTGATAGATTGCTACCGTAACAACTTCATTTACTAATGCTTAAACATGTACTTACTAAACTAAGTAAGGGAAAATTACGAACTGAAGGATAACTGCCTTTTTATAATTAGTTCGGTATATGCTATGGCATTACTATGTCAGAACTTAGTCTATTTTAGTTAAATTATACTAATTATAATCTTGTATAGAAAAATAACCATAGAAACATTATGCAACAAATTATAATATTTTGTCTTTTTAGTATCCAAGCTTTTTGGTTTGCTTTTGGTTGGCTACTACTAACTACTAGAGATAGCTCATTTTGTAGTAATACAAAATGTAATAAGTTACCTATTAACGCCTTAGCTACAAATTAATAAGCTTATTAAAAATACTAATATTACAATAATATTAATATAAATTTGACACAAAAGATGTCATATTATCGACAAGTCCCAATATACTCGTATGTATATAGTTGTTCAACAAACATCATCTACGAATCGGTGCTACATAGACCGGAGAAATTATAAAGGACTTAACATGCACTGCTTGTATGGCACGAACGACAAAATAATAATTACTAACAAGCTACATGCAACTACGGTTTAGCAAGTTTAAGTCTGTATCCTACCGCCGTAGAGTCGAAGCCCGTTCACCGGGGGGAGACTTAGCGGCGGTAGAGGTGGATTGGCGGAGGGCAGCTCAGGAAGAGCTCCTCCGTCAATGGAGGCGGCGGCTTGAATCGCCCAGTGCAGGAGCCTGGACGATTTCGGCCATCCAGCCCATTCTCCAGGGCTGGGTCGCCAGGAGGCATGGGGTCCTCACCTTCCGCCTGACGCAGGTGCTTTCCGGACATGGTTGTTTCGGGTGGTATCTGTGGAAGGTGGCCCAGCGCGAAGCGACTGGTGAGTGCCACGAGTGCGGCGCCGACTTTGACACGGCGCTGCACACGCTCGCAGACTGTCCAGCTTGGGCGGTTCAGCGGGCGGAACTCGTGGCACAGGTGGGGCACGATCTCTCCCTGCCCACTGTTCGCGCCATGGTGGACAGGGAGCGATCGTGGGCAGCGATGGCCTCCTTCTGCGAGGATGTTATCTCGCGGAAGGAGGCGGCGGGGCGGATCCGGGAAGTCGAGTCCTTGGATCCAATCCGCCGCAGGCGAGCGGGGCGCAGACGACTCGCCGAAGTCCGTCGCATGCCACCCTAACGGGGACCTCCGAGCGATCCGAACGGGGCTTTATCGGACGCTCGCTGGAGTTAGGTCCCCGAGGCGTTCGATGCACCCGGTGCTCCCGATGCATCGTCCAGCGGAGGGAGGGGCCACTTTCAGAGAGGCCCCGACCCAGAGGTGGCGCACTCTGGGCTACAGAGTTGCTGCTGGCGGGGATGGGGGGCAATGTCTTCATGGGTACCCTATCCCCGCCACCAGCAGCGTAGTGGAGCACACATGTTATTTTAGTCGGTGCGAGTCCGACATAACCGTCGCCTGTCCCCGTCGGGCGGCGGTACCCATAAGGGGTTTTTTCCTGTTTAAAAAAAAAAAAAAAAAGTCTGTATGCGGTCATTAAAAATTTCCTACTCCTTTCTACGAATTTTGTGATAAGATTTATAAATTCATATCGTGATATACCTACATATATCAAACATTCGGAAATGTGATTACATTGATGTATAATACCTATAAATTATGAAAGCAATGTATACGACTTTATGAAATGTAAAAATATTTGATTTACAATTTTAATAATATGTTTACTTGTTTCTGCAAATTTCTCGTAATTTATCATTAAAATATAAATATTAATTACAGCCAAATTATGCTTTAACTCTCATAAAAGGTCGTAAACTTAAATACATTTAATCATAAATAAAATTATATCCATCACAAATTATTTTGCCCCTTAGTGACCACGGCAATTAATAATGATGCCAGGATTGCTCACGTATATAAATGCCATTTTAACTCTATAGATGTGTTACCGCAGTCAAAGTTTTTACCTTCATACAAATTCCGTACCTAGTTATCGTGAAGTTTTGTGAGTACGACAATAATGACACCAGGGTCTCGAAAACATGAATACGCTATAGACAAGTTTTCTCTTGTAGCGCTAAGTTTTCTTTAGTACACGACAAACTACTTCATTTCGCAATGTTTCGTACCAGAGAGCTGCGAGGAAAATATAATGACATAATTTTACAATATAATTTACTAAGAGTTATGAAGTTATACTGGAAAAACATACCTATATAATATTTGGCTCTTTAAGTTGGGTTTAATTAGTCATCATTCTTTCGATATATAATCGACAGTTTATATTTCTTTGAAATATAAACGGTCTTAACATTAATTTCTTAACGAATTTAACTTATAATCGACAGAAGTCTTTTCCACCAGAGTATGCAATATATAAAACACTATGATATTAGAAAGGGGAAAGGCAAATATTATAAAGGATTGTTTCCAAAAATATCCAAGACCTTAGTCTTGGATATTTTTGTTATTGAACGTAGTTAAAGAATGAATGTAATATTATTTTTTACTAGCGGCCTACCCTGCTTCGCACGGGTATAAAATTTATAGCCTATGTCACTCAGTGAAAAAAATGATAAAATCGATCCAGTAGTTTTAATTTATTCATTACTGCCCGTGGCCCGCACGCGTTAAATTTGTAGAAAAACAATTCCTCTCTCCCTATACCAAGAAGATTTCCTGCTATATCTAATATCTAAATTCACTGTACTACATATTTACATTTTTCCCTATATATTTTTTGTTTAAAATTAATTACAGAATGTCTTTATACACAACATTCATAGCTTTATTACCATTAGACAATACAAAAATGTTTTCTTTAGAGGTTACTCTTAAATGAGCGACATTTAGTTGCGCGTCCGATCGCTGCTAAATTCGAAGCGCTATAGGGCGAAGCGTGGCCTCCTCGCGGGATTTTAAATCTGTGATAGCTTCGAAAATGTTCATTTAACATGTTTCATGTTATTATACATATAACCTTCCTCTTGAATCACTCTCTATCTATTAAAAAAACTGCATCAAAATATGTTGCGTAGTTTTAAAGATTTAAGCGTATATAGGGATATAGGGACAAACAAAGAATGTGACTTTGTTTTACACTATGTAGTGATAATCCTTATAGCATGATTCAGTATTCACGCGCGATGGCTTATAATTAGCGTATTTCATGTATAACTTTGGTGTTTCTATACCGATTTCAATGATTCTTTTTTTATACAATGGTTAATACTATTCACTTTTTTATTTAGGGATGACTGAGAGTGATATAAACGTAGGAGTAGACAAATATAACCAGAAAGCTTCGAACTGCTAAGCTATCGGGAGTTACACGTGTTATTGTGAGTCAACCATAAAAGATAGACATATGCTGTCGTGGGATATTTTTTATATATATTTTTAAGGAGAACATTTCCGTCATACATGATTTCTGTGTAGCTTTAACCATCAAGGTTGCACACGCGACGGAAGCTTAAAAAATGGAGTAACTTTTCCCGTTTTCCCGACATTTCCCTTCGCTGCTCTGCTCCTATTGATTGTAGCGTGATGAAAAGTATACTATAACCAGCTCAGGAGTATGAAAAACAATTGTACCGAGTTTCGTTAAAATCCATCGAGTAGTTTTTGTTTCTATAACGGTTATACAGACAGACAGACAAAAATTTTACTGATTGCATTTTTGGCATCAGTATCGATCCCTAATCACCCCCTGATAGTTATTTTGGAAATATATTCCAGTTACAGAATTGACCTCTCTACAGATTTATTATAAGTATAGAAGATAGATAAGTTGTCATTTAAGGTTATAATAGAAAATCTATTCCAGAAAGAAAGCTGAATGATTTTATTATTAGATTTATGAAAGAATCAACAAAGAGGCAATGAGTCGGCTGAAATTATTTTCAATACATGAGGGCCGGTTGATATATTTATTGCTTTATAAAACTTTTCATCTATGTTTCCAAAATCGTTCATAAAATTTTCACACGGATTACTAGTAGAACGGCTGCATTTGTATATTTATTTTACATATGTTGATCGTGTCTTTCTGTATTAATAATGACAAAAACAACAACTTGTTATAAAATATATTGTGTTTATGCTTTAATTTGACTGTGTTTGATATGTAACAGCATCTGTTCACATTTAATGAGTCACTTTAAAAAAAGATATTCTCATCATAAATGTGTAGCTAAAGTTGTAATTATACAGTCTGCGCTGAATAATTATTTTACGCAATACAGGTTACGTAAACATAGCGTTACAACGTTGTTATTTGATAACTGTACGAAACATTCATAACACTTAAAACAGGTCGTTTCAAATTCATAAGTTAATATATAGGTTTGCTTAAATAAGAATCAAATCCATTATAAGACAATCATCATTTTCTTATCCTTATACAACTCTGGGTGAGTTCGGCACAAAATGTCTTCATCTTCCATTCTCTTTATCATTCGTCAACTCAGGTGCAACTCATTTTATATGCAGTACCTGGGTGACAGAGCCTTATTCGGTAATTTTATTGAAAGACTTAAAAAATGGGATTAAAATATAAAAAAAAGAAAGAAAGGGTCGGTGACATGTGGGACTTGATCCCGGGTATTTTCACTTGTTTAGTCCGCCCGTTTCAAATTGAGCTTTTACAACTTTACAAATGATAGCAAAATTAGGCTTTGCATTCTATTTCTATTTTAGCATTTTGTTTGTTTGTTTGTAATCTCTTTATTGCATTCATAAAGATGCGGGCTTATTCCGGAATCGGAATTTAGCAGTTTTTTTTAGTGAAACGCTCTACATACTAAGTTACATGAAAATCGTTGGAGCCGTTTCTGTTCATTCTATTCTTATGTTTAAGGGGCATGAGTATTGTTCCGAATATCTGTCGCCACTTAACCTATCCTGCATTCATTGCATTCATTTCTTACAAATAATTTTACCGTTCCTTTGGAGTCCTTTGGTCTTCATTTTAAACTTTCAAAAAGTCAAAAATTTTATAATTTTATATAATGAAATAGCAAGATAAAATAATACTTAAAATGAATACTCACAGTTAACGTTCAATTCAACGGTCGCTTCTAACTGCTGTCCCTCACGCATCGCGCGGTTACGCACGACGCAGCGGAACGTAGCACCGTCATCGTCACGGTCAGGCTCTAAAGTTAGTATGGCTACTGTAGGCTCCACTCGCGTCTTTCCAATCACCATTTCAGCATCCATGGGATGTATCGATCCATCTCGATACCATCTGTCAAATTAATTAAAATTGCTATTTTTTATATTTAATGCACTGAACAAAATTTCGTGTCTAAAAGTTGTGTCTAAAGACAAAAAGTTCAAATGTATATACTGAGATTTTATAATGCAATGCTATGTTATTTTTATGGAAACAAAATTTAATAAATACATTGCTAACCGAAAAACTTTCAGAGAACGATGTTGCTGCTTTCTTTTTTTTATATTAACTGTAGTTATAACGCAACATAGTATTTTGTATATCTACATAAGTAGCTTAAACGATTTTTAAAAAATATTTGTTTAATAATTGTCTGTATTATAATATTGATAATGTGAACTTTTATTCATAAAAATTACTGGTGTAAATAGATTATTCGACAGCAAGAAAAATACCTCAATGAATACTTTTAAATCATGAATATTCTTTTATTTTATGCAATTTGCTTTTTAAAATTTTTATTAACAATTCCAAGATTCAAAATGTTCAAAATGTTATCAAAAAGGGTGAGGGAAGAATAGTTGCGTTTTGGAAGACTGGACACGAACGTGGAAGTAATTTACTTCAATCCAGTAAACAGTACGCAAGCGTCTTAACATAATAGGGGTAGAAATCCCTTAAAGCAGTGTTTCCCGACCTTTTTTGGTCCATGCCGTTAAAAATTATTTTGCCCCCTAAGTAAATACATAAATTTTAATTTAAAAAATTGAATTGTCCACTTAAAGAACATAAATAATAAGAAGAACAACTTTTTTGACGTGACAACGTCTTAAATTAGGTTGCGGCTTGGGAGTGACTCATGAAAAAGTGTAACGACCGCTCACGTCTGTTACGATGAGTCACCGAACGAAAGAGAGGCCCGCCGGACTGGCGAATGCCTTGCGTCTCTCTCCCACTCCAATCCGTCACATTTAAAAAGACATTGTCACGTAAAATCTTTGCCCGTAAAACCGACTTTACAGGCAACCGTTTTTTGTTAAATTTGGCACCGAAATCTAGCATTGCACTTAAATGGCCCAGAGCAAAAGGCTTAAACTCGTATCGAGTTGCCCCCCTTAACCACCAAATTACTCCCTTTGGTTCGTGGGCCCCACGTTAGCCAACACTGCCTTAAAATGATTTTTGGACCAACCATGGACATTATTATATGAAAGGAGATAGACACATTGAGAGGGAGATATAAATCAACTCTAATATGACCACATCGTTCAAGAACTTTCTATCACTTACTTTATTGCTGGACTTGGAGAACCGCCTGTACTCGAGCAAGTTAAATTCAGTTGTCTGCCTTCCTGCGCCTGTGCTTGCTTGCCCGTATTCAACACTGGTGCCTGTGGCTGGGTTAGCACTACGAGACTGTGCCCTTGAGAGTGGAGAGTACGCCCCGAACCACCGGCCTTGACCCGGCACTCAAACCGACCGTTGTCCCGCTCGTATGTGACATTTGATACCATTAAGTCAAAGCGACCTTCCGATGGTGCATATATAATTCTGCGAAAGAATTTTAGTTTTATAAAGTGTTCAGTGCCGTAGCTACCGAGGAGCTATACGAGACAGTGACCTACAGTCACTACGGGGCCCTAAACTCAGGCGGACCCGTAAACTTGACCCAACCTGTAGTACTTACAATACTGTACACGTAAAAAGTATACGGAAAACATGATTTTAAAATAGTTGGAGCCCTAATTTATTTTTTGCCCCAGGACCTTAGGTTGTTTAGCTACGCCACTGCATTTGTTTCATCATTGTTTGAAAATAATGTTAGAGTTTTAAGATTTTTTTAGCGTCAGCCAATGTTAAATGAAATTAACTCTGGAAGTGCCATCATTGCATCAGTTCACGTTCCATTTTTGACTTTATTTTTCCAAAGTTGTTAGGTTTTCTGACACTATAAATCTCGACTTAAAAGACCCCCAGCATCGTTAAATTTTGACATATTTTTAATATTTAATTATCTAAGTTGCTTGATATTCTGGACCATAGATATTATCTTAATTTCTCCTGGTACCAAGGATTTTATATCAACTGTGACCAAATATAACTGGAAATTTTCGTAACATTACGTTACTATCATATCAGATAATCGAAATGAAAAGTTGTGGTATTTTTTTGTTTCAATTACATCTACTTACTGATAGTTAGTTTCCAAGGGTAGATTGCCAATAGCAACGTTGTCATGTCCCGAGGCTGTACTCCTCACCCAGTAGTAGGTGAGAGATTCTCCAGGTAAGGGGTCAAGCGCGAACCTACACTGCATAGTGACGTCATCACCCTCCCGCGCATCGTGTTGCTCATCCTCGCACCATACGTATTGACCAACTGAAACAACAATAATTCATATATTAACAAGTCGCTATTTATTTGTAGCATCTGTATACATCTACGTATTTAACAAAAAATAATTGATTAATAAAATAGTTAAATTCACTATTATCTATTTTGCATCATTTTATCATCTATTGTGTTATCTCGAGTGCAAATATTAATCTAGGTACATAGTTTTTCTTTTTCTTTCTTTCTATATTACCCGTATTTCATTTCTTGTCTTTTCGGACTTTTCCTTCTGTTACTCAAAGGTTAACTGGAAAGATCCCTTTTAGGGATATGTCCGCCTTTGTACATGTTATTTTTTCTTTCTCTTTCACAATATCTGTACAATAAAGATAGAAATGAATAAACAATTTTGATAGCTTGTGTATTAATTAAATATAAATTAATGATTTGTTTAAAAGTCACCCCTTTTTTCCTTTAAAACTCATAAGAATGAAAATTTCATAAACATGTAATTACCTTTTGTAGAAGAAAAGGTTTAAGGATATTCCAATAATGAAAAAGTTGTCCGTTATTACAAATAAACATTGTATTGTAAATTAAAGAAGAAAAATGCATATTTGATAGAATAAAATTTCAACATTCCACAAACATATCATGTAACGAACATTTAAATATCTATTCCGAAAGATGCAATTATGGTGCTGAAACAAGAAAAACCAATTAAGCTACTATTTCATCGTTTATGTCGTGATGTATAAACACATTTCACCATTTAGTATCAATCTTAGACGTATTAGATGGACAATTTTAACGTAATTCTCCTCAGATGAGAAGACATGCAATAGTAAACGTGTTTTATGACACGCAAATCGTTATAACATACGATTTGTAGTCTGGTTGCAGCGTAAGGCTTCTACTGTGTAAGGCTGTTGTATACAGGGTGAACGATATGAAGTGTTACTAACTTTACACTGGTCATATCTGTCAAAGTTTTGATCGTGGCAAGATCACAGTTGCTTTTTTGATAATTCATTATCTTGTTCACAAGCTACCAAAAGTATTTGCATCCCTTGTCAGTAGAACGACAAATATCCGAAATGGAATACAAACGTTGTAGTGTAATTGCGTTATATTTGTTTGGAAAATCACTACCAGCTATCGTGCTTGAGCTCAGTCACCTCAAAGTCAATAAAATGTTTGTATATCGCACCAAAAAACGTTATAATGATACTGGCAGCATTGCCAAATGCTATGGTGGTGGACCGAAAAAGACAGCAACGTCACGTGCTATGGTTCGGAAAGTGAAGATGCGGCTCGAGCGGAATCCGCGTCGAAGTGGACGGCAAATGGCTAAAGAATTGAAAATACACTAAGATAGCATTCAATGCATACTTAAAAATGAGCTAAAATTCAAGCCTTTCAAGTTCCAGAAAGCACGCGATCTTACACAGAAGCAAAAAAAAATTTGGCTCGAAAGAGCAAAACAGTTGCTGCGCTTGCACGAGGATGATCAATTTCCAAACATTGTATTCTCTGATGAGATTTTTTTCCAATTGAGCGATTTATCAACACTCAAAACGATCGTGTTTACTTGAACAAACGTACAAACGAGAATTTAAGCCTTCGAATGACCACCCAAAGTAACTTCCCATCACAAGTTATGGTGTGGGCTGCAGTGACCGCTGATGGACGCTCTCCAGTCGTTTTCATTCGGCCTGGTGTCAAATTAAATGCTGCCTATTATCGAAAAAATGTTTTGGAAGCTGTATTAGACTCGTGGGCATGCAAACACTTCGGTATTAGGCCGTGAACATTTCAACAAGATTCGGCCCCGGCTCACAAAGCACGCGTGAACCAAGAATGACTGGAAAATCATGTTCCACATTTCATTTCGTCCACACAGTGGCTTTCGAATTTCCCAGACGCGAATCCGATGGACTTTTCCATATGGTCCATTTTGGAGAGCAAAGTGAGGACTAAAAAATATGCCAATATGGATGCGCTAAAGAAAGAAATCGTACGTGAATGGCACAAGAAACCTCAGGATCACTTTCGTGCAGCGTGCAACTCATTTTTTGACCGGCTGAAGGCTATAGTCAAGGCAAAACGTGGTCATATCGAGTTAAAGTGAATTGATTTCAAAATTTTGCTAATTTTCTCGCATTATTTCCCTTGGAGTAATAAAAAAATTGTTATAACTAAAAAATCGTAGTCTTTTGAAAAGGTAACACTTCATATCGTTCACCCTGTATATGGGTCACCCGCGACCGGCTATACATTTGCTGTAATTATTTATTCATTGCAAATTTGTTGTTATTATTTATTCTTTTAGAACAGTTATTAACTGATATAATGTTACTAAAACTTACATTATACACTTATAACAATAGAAATCGCGAAATCCTAATTACAGATGGACACAAAAAAATAGACCTCTACTTTTTGTAATAACGAGCCGAATTGCTATTTAAGATTCCTCTCAAGCCTTATAATGAAGAAAATCATAAAATCCCTATCCAGGAAACAAATGATTGAAACTATTACATTTAATAGGTTTAATATACCTATATGTTCGTTAAGTTTTTTCAATTCTTAAGTATCGATACTTGGTGCTTGGTACTTGGAAGTCCTAACATTTTTACCAAAATACCAAATATATTATTGCATTTAATTCGAGTATGAAAATTAGAATAAAGACAAAACTTAAATTTTTGTATAGTATCATCGTAAATATAACGACTAGCTTGATCGTACTGGGCTTTTTAACGTTTCAAAAATAACAATAGATATATTATCATCAGTTGAAAATAAAGCATCAAAGTTCAATTGAAAAGGGTATCGCTACTAACAAATCACGTTATGTACAACCCATGATAACAATTCAACACTAAATTCAAAACATCGCAACGGTTAGATGCGCGGGCGCATGGGCGCCGCGTCTCGGCGGTCAATGACACGAGGTCGCGTGCGCAGCCTGCCGTGGCGACACCGACTTGCTTGATGCCTCAGCACTACGACAAACAACTGCCATAGATGACACCTTTACTGATATGATGTCGTACGGTGTTGCTATTATTATTATTATTACCCATTTACGTATTGTTCTCTAATATAATACCTAACTTAAATTGTAAATCCATACTAATATTCGCATTTATAATTGGAAAGTTTTCTCGTAAAATACGACTGAGGTAAGTTGACATCAGGCAGCGACCGGTCGTAAAAACGCAGGCAAATCATGTGACAGCATGTTTATAACATGATGTGCCGACCCCACTTAGAATGGGATAAGGGCAGGAAGATGATGAATTGAAAAGTTTGTTACGCTTTCAAAGCTCATCGGCTGTACTGTACTGAAATTTGGTAGAATTAAATGTTATACACTGGATTAAAATACAGGGTAAAAAATACCGTTTTTCCTTAGGGTACAGTGAAAAACAACATACTGTATTGATGAGGACACTTAAGTTCTTAAGTTGGCGCGATCGAATGTGGGTATTGTTGGTACATACTAGATGTAATATCGCACGCTTAATCAAAAAAAGAAATATCTCCAAATTTCAATTTTTTGGGAATGGGCGTTTAAAGTTTTACACTTTTCCGGCGTGGTCTTTAAAAATGAATAATAAATAAAATATCTATATAAGAAGATGATGTATAGTTCCAAATTATAGTTTAGTGTACTAGCCTTTGTTAGATAGAATAAAAAGTATAATTTATGGATTATAAATTATTAAATTATGACATTAAAAATATAAGTTCGTACTTACTTCAGTTTATGATTAATAATTCGATTTTATTTCAAATAATTTTCCGTCAGAAAACTTAAAGAAGCAGTTTATTAGAGAAAAGTTATTCAGATGTGGAATCTCAATCCAGTTTAATTCGTTTTATTTTAAATTATATAACTTTATTACAACAATATTTGTACGTATCTCGGATTTTTACAAACCTTGAGAATAAGAATTGGTTATTTCTTGGGTAAGGAAAAAAAATTTACAATAATATACACGTTTATTCGTACTTTCAATGTAAAAAAATATAGTTCTTACCTACTGTCATTTTCAAATTCAAAATATTCTTTATTCAAATAAACTGTTTACTTGCTACCACTGATTCGGAAGTTTGTTTCTACCGAGAAGAAACCATCAAGAAACTCGGCGGAAAATCTTTTCAACAAAAAATAATTACAAATTGATTGGTTATAAGTTATTCGTTGCAGCTTGGTGCGTAGCTGACTGAATTTGACAGGTTGTCATAATTAATTAATGTCAAATCGTCGTCAATTTGCCCGAAATCGCTTTTTTTGGTAAAAGTGGGTGAACTATTGATAGGTTGATTGGCGCAGCTAGATTTTATCTTGTCTCTAAAGAGATGACTAACCGAAACCTGAGGCTGAGATTCATTTTCAAGACTTTGGTCGTTATCAGGTTCCTTAATCGCAAAATTCTTCTTCGTTCCTTAGAAAATTACTGACAATGTTGAGCAGTTTTCTTGGAATTAATAAATTGAATAATGAATAAATAAATATATGGAACACTTACACACGCGGTCGTCCGTCCCTAAAGTAAGTAACTTACTACTTGTGTAATGGGTGAGAGACAAGTAGCGAACATATTATACTTATGTTTTTTTCAAATACATACTTAAATACAAATATACACGCAGACTCGAAGACCAACAAACTCATTTATAGAAATTGTTAGCCCTCGGCGGGAATCGAACCCGCGTCCCGCGAAACTGAAGGCAGGGTCACTACCCACTTTCTCTAAAGGCGGTAGTCTCTACCATGTTGAGAAGTGAAAGAGATTGGAAAGCCGTAGTCTCCTTTTGTGAAACCATCATGGTCAGGAAGGAGACTGCCGAGCGTAACCGCGAAAGGGCTGATCCTTCTGGCAGGCAGAGACGAAGGGGCCGTAGAAACCGCCCTAATTGATAGTCCCGGCCAATGGGACCTCTGGGGTCACGATCGGTCAGAGTGGGGGCTGTGGTCGTTCCTTTCGACCCCGAGAGGAAACGGAGCTTGTTACACAAGACTCGGAGCTTGTTACACAAGCTCCGTACTATATTTTGTGGAGCACGATGTGCACGGCACTAGAGAGACCTCGGTGCAGTTCGTCAGAGATCCCGGGGCCTCTCTGCTAGTGCGGAGGCTGTCCATCGAGGGGGTTTTAGTGGATAGAAATTCCACATAACCAGATCTCACCCCTAAGAGTTCCGATATCTTTTTGAAGATTTCCAAGGGTCACTACCCACTGCACCAACGGGCGAGTCAATATAGAAGATGTTGACCTAAGAATCAAGAGACGTACTAGACGTGTATGGGCGTGAAGACGATAGACTAGAAGAAGTATCGTTGACGTGCCGTAAAGTTCCATATTAGCTATTTTATTTTGTACGATATCATTATTCTCATGGATGAAGGAATCGTCACTGTCATCATGAGGCTTGTTTTACATAAACTTATGTTTTACAGAATTGGAATTAAATAAAAAATAGGAAATTAATCGTGAAGGAAATCAATTTAAGTTGAAAACGTTATTACAGTCTTCAACTTAATCTTACTTACTTATACACTGTCCATTATATTAACCATCTTTTGACAGATTGACGATAGTGATGTCCTAAAGATTCTCGTATGCGATACCATTCCGATTATAGTACCTACTATCATTAATCGAATTACGTACCTAAGTAATTCGATTAATGATAACCTACGTAAACTAGATTACTACTTGAGAAAAGAAATTCCAACTTTGAGAAAACTTATTGTTTCTTTGAAAAGAAGTGGTCTATTTCATGGTGAAAAATCTTCTTTGGTCAAAGTTTTGAACACAATTGGCTTTTCATATAAAAAGTTAAATAAAAGAAAATTATTAATGGAACGCACAGATATAGCTATAGCACGTTGTGATTTTTTAAGAGAGGCAAAGAAAATACAAGATTGGGCAAATATTGTTTTCACGGATGAAACATGGCTCAACGCTAACCACACACTATCTCGTTTCTGGACTGATGATACTGCTGATTCCACTTCCTCAGTACCAATGGGAAAAGGTGAGCGCCTAATCATTTGCCATGCAGGTACAGCAAAAGGATTTGTACAAGACGCACTGTTGGCATTTAAATCGAGGAAATCAAATGACTACCACGAAGAGATGAATGCAAATGTGTATGAAGAGTGGTTCAAAAAAATGCTCATTTCATTGGAAGAACCATCAATAATTTTTATTGATAATGCGCCCTACCACTCCCGTCAAATTGACAAAATGCCAACACAGGCTAATAAAAAGCATGAAATAATTAATTGGCTTCGGGAAAATGGAGAAAATGTGGACGACTCAATGTTAAAAGTTGAATTAATAAAAATATTAAAAACCAAAAAGAGAGCAAAACGCTATGTAATCAATGAAATGGCAGCAGAATATGGCCATACTGTTCTTCGGATTCCTCCATACCACTGCCAGTACAACGCAATAGAACTTATATGGGCACAAGTAAAAGGGCATGCTGCGAGATGCAATACAAGCCCCCCATTCACAGCGAATAAAATGTTGCAATTGCTAAAAAATGCTTGCACCCACGTAACGGCCGAGAACTGGGCAAGTGTGGTGGAAAGAACTAAAAGAGTAATATTCTCTGATTGGGAACGTGATATTGCGTTTGATAATATATTATCTACACAAGAGCTAATAATAACTGCTACTGAAGACTCCTCATCGGAGGAGTCTAGTGTTGATTATCATTCCGACGACTCGTGCTAATAAAATAAATTAAAATATCCTGATTGTTTTATTTGTATTCATGTATTAACTAAGAAGAAAGTAAAACTTTATATAATGTTATTAAATGTCTTTTAATACTCGTAACATCGATTTCTACCGATTATTTTTAATCTGTGGCATAATCGTAGTAACCATTATATGTGACATCACTAAGTGGGCGGTACCCATCCATAAAGTACAAATATTATTTGTATGATATTTGTACGTAAGCAATACAAAACTTAATGAGCGTGAGCTGTCAAAAGACTGATAATATGATGGACGCAGTATAATATACTTATTTGGTATATTTTCATCTGCGATTTTATTGTTAAACACAGCTGCTGTTAGGGTAATGGAGTCACATTCTTTAGCCTCTCCATTTCGATTTTGACTAATGGAAGTCAGTACAATTAAATTAAAAATTCGACATGCTCACCACGACCTCATCATGGAAAACAAATGTATTTAATCTGGTTAGAAAACTTTTTTAATAAGACTAAAGTAGTTACGGGGATGTTTTATTTCATTGTAAAAGGAAATAACTTAAAATATCACACTTCTTTTTGTTTTTTTTTTATTCTTAAACCGTAATAAAAATAATTGATATACATCTATCTAATAACCTTTTAATAATAAACTGAAGGTACTCCGATTCTTTCAAACAACTTATAATATTTTTTTAAATAAAGAAGCATAAATAGAATTATTCCGAAATTCCGTGGCATAATTTTAGTAATATAGTGAAATAAGTCTGAATGATATCTTTTTATCAATAATAAAAACAAGAAATTAGACTCACTCTTTAGTAATATAAAGAGTTATTAGGTTTTATATCGCCCTAGAATCTCCTTACTTTCACTACTGCTGGAACATGTCTGAATCTTTCCCTTTAGTGTTATCAAACAGTTCACACGAATTTGTCAAAAAGAGCGAAACTATTATTTATTTCATTCATATAAATCGGAATCGTATGGTTGTCGAAGCAGATCTATTCTTGGGGTTACGTTATAAAGTTTTAAATTGAAAACTCCAAACTGGCAATTTTTGAGTTGTTTCTTTTTTTGATTAAAGGTGCGATATATTAAATTTAAAAAAAGTTTCACATTATTTCACTTAAGATAATTTAGCTGATGTTGAAGGATATAAGGAATTAGTTTAAGAAGAATAGAAGGAAGTATACCTATATAAGTTTAAGTATTTAAGCTATAGATTTTTTTAATAAAAAAGTTAATCAGGTGAAATAATTCTAAAACTTACAAGTTGTTATCGTTGGGACAATCAAAACTAGGCGACGAATTTTAAGATTAAGTATTAAGTGGTTAACATTCGATCATCATTTAATCGCTTTGTCGACATTAAAGTAATAACAATAATGATAAAACTTTTTCTTAACAGAGACCCTTTTGGGTGATAAGCCTTAACTGAGCCTATGTTTTAAACGTTCATTTACTCTTTCGTGGGCTTACATATGTACGAGTATATTCCGCAAAGACGCAGCGTCTATCATAGAACGAATTGATTCGATGTTATATGACCACGTTGTAACTTCGCAACGCGGTTGCTCTTTACAAAATTTACATAATGTTCTACACAAATATAACGCTGGCGTAATATTTACATCGCTTTCGCTCCAAGGGCTATTGACAAATTTCACGTGCATACCAAAGGGTTGCAGTGGTCGTTCAAAAGCGTTCTATACGACCTAATCCATTTAATCAGTGTCACCAATATGAACATAGTAAACCTTCTTGTGTGCTGTCAGTCAAAGCTTTCTGCTATGCTCTCCGCAACTTAATAACTAATCAGCCTTACGCAATCATCTACTAACTACGGACAATGTTTATCTTTACTACTATATACTACTCACGATAGTTTAAATTTAAAAATGTTTATCTTCATTTTAAACATTGTACTATTGTGAAGAACTTTATTCGTTAATATTTGTTTTATTATAATATATCCAATTAATATTAATATATTAATTATATATTTTATAAGAGTATTTCCTGAAAATGAAATATATAAACGAAGTACCTAGATTTGGTCTTCTTTTATTTATTTATTTCAGAAATTATTGTACACAACAAACAACAACAAAAAACAAGTAAAAAAAGAAAAATATATTAATATAAATTAGATTTTTTGTTATGTAGAATCAATTTTCATATTTACAGCTTAGGAGTAAAAATCAAATGTTAAAATTTTATAATCAAAGGTACTATCGATTATGAAAAACTTGAATCAAATTCTTACATAATCAAAAACTGTTCAGGACCAAAGTTACTCTAATTGTTCGCAACTAACCTTACAACTACTGAAATTAACGGAACATACATATTGATGAGTCGCCCTTATCATCATCATCATCCTCCTGCCCTTATCCCACTCTTAAGTGTGCTCACACAACATGTTATAAACTTTGTCACATGATTACGTATTTTACGACCGGCCGCTTGCCTGACGTCAAGTTACCTTAGTCGCCTTTTACGACACCTCGGTAAGAAATGAGGGTGGTCTATTCTACTCAGCCGGATACCATACGGTTGGTTGATGAGTCACCCTCATTCAATAGAATTCAAAAACTCTAAATAATCGTTCCAGGTGAGACAACAGATATAAAATCTGTCAATTTATTGATTACGTCATTATCATAACTTTTCTGAAGAACTCTTCATATTCTATTAAACCTAAAGATGGTTATGTATAATTTTAAGTTTGTAACTTTCTTTAAATTTTTTATATTAAGTAAATCTGTAATTACGATGTAATTATTTTTGTATAAGAGCATTGAAGACGAACTATATACAAGGCGTCTCATTAAATTATTTATTTATTAAAATTATTAAGTTGAGTCATCAACGCGATTTAGTCGATTAGATTGAGCCTAACGGCTCAACTGATATTACGTTACCAGACATCATCTCAATATCAAGTGCCCTTATTCATTTTTCACTTATCGTTCCCACCCCTAAATTACTTTTCAACAGATGTTGCGGTCGGCAATACTTATACAATACACTTTTAAAAAGAATTCTATGATAAACTTTAATCATTTTATATTCATCAGAGATCTAAATAAACATATATGACAAATTAAGGTTTATATGTAGACTGTACTTTAATATTAAAAAAATATTCAATACAATTGTTTGATGTGGAAAAGTTAGTACATACTCGTACAGCAAAACAGCTAGGAATTTTTTTTCAATTTATTTAAGTGTTTTTTATATGTACAACAATTTTTAAATTATTTCATTACAAAAACGCGCAAGTACTTTTATTGCGCAAAGAATCAACAAAAGCCACTCAGTCCAACCACATTGCTCGAGCACTATACTCACTACACGCGAGTACGAATGGAAGAATGATTTAAATTTTTAATTACTGCGGTTGTTTTCATCAAACATTTCGCAAGTAAAATAAAATTCTTAATATGCCTTTTCTAACTGAAACGGTATTCTAAGAATTATGATATTTTCATTTAACACCCGGATTAATTGCCTCTTCAGGTGACAAGAGGGCTGGCTCCTTTTTCGCACAAAGCATCAGCTTAGCGATTCAGCGTGGAAACGCTGCCAGCATTCTTGGGACCATTCCACGTTGGCGTGATTTGTATAGTCCTAGCGTGTAAGTAATTTAAGATAGATATAACTTGTACTTTTTTGTTGTAAATGAAATAAAAAAAATCCAAGGTATTAGGTAGCAGAAAGAAATTACATTTCCCGGAACGCGATGTTACTAGATTCTTAGTAAGTGAACAATTATAATTGTTCTGCCTTTATCTCATTGTAAGTGGGGCCTGCACAATGTTTTCCTTTTCCATTCTCTCCGAACTTTTTTTTATGTCTTCTACATCACATCAGTCAACCATCTATTTTCCGTAATCTATCGGATCACATATCCATCCACATTCGTATTTAAAATTTTAATTCTTTTGATCACATCAGTTATATTAACGAACCAACTAAATCTAACAAAAGTAATAATAAAATTATTTTGCTATAATCCGCGATGAATTTCATCATTACTTATGTATTTTTATTATAATTTTATTATTACTTTTGTATTATGGATCTCCGCAAAGTAACGCCTAATTCTATAAATTATTTAAAAATTAAATCTAACTCAAATTATTAAACTGGCCGTAAATAATCGGTAGATTTTAAGCAGAAGTACTGTTTGGTCTACGCTATTACGCTACCTTAAAAGTATTGCCGCAAACACACGAAAGCTGGATTTTATATATACGAAGCTTCCACTAGTAAATTAATACAAAAAAAGTATTGTATGGTCACTTTAAAACCATGCTTTTAACGGAACGGAGAACTTTCAATTGGAATTCACTCTTCTAGGATCGAGTTTTATTTCCCTTCCCCACCATGTAAGTTTTATGAGCGGAATAACACAAGCTTATAATACCAACTAAAAAGCATCATGTTTTATTAACGAGGACAAATAGATATAACAAGGGTAATCTAAAAGCGTAAATTTTATTAAGAAAAGAGATATTACAAACTTAAACCACATTTAAAGATAATGTACTTAACACTCCAATCTTATAACGGAGTTGTACACGCTTTCTTTTTATATTAGCAAATAAATAAACTCGTCTGTAATTATATATTGTAAAAGCAACTGTCAATATTTCCAACTAAATAATAAAATAAGAAATTGAATAAATATCCTTTAACATTTATTTGCAACGAAAATATACAAGTATCTATCCTAAATTACTTAGCAACTAATACTATATTAATGTCCGCATAGAATCGTTAAGCTGATTCTTTGCGAAATCGGAACAAGCCCTCTTGAAAAAAGAAGAGGCTCTTAGCCAAGGTGTTAAAATGGATAATAATTTTATTTCATGACGATTCCATGGCCATAGACTGCAATCAGCACAGGTGATATTTTTTAAATAAGACACTTGGAATTGTGGTTTATTAACTTTATATGGATTTTTATAGATATCAAAAACCTCCAGCTTCGAACTTCCGACCCATACTAATGCGCCTTTGTTCTCAGCTAACACTGGCTCACACGTGCTCTGAGTGACAATGATGAAGCCAGCGACCGTTACAAGTGGCGCGGAGCGAGAGCGTGGGAGCATGCGGGAGCCCCCACAACGTCTCCGATTGCAAGTTATTATACTGCAACGTATAACTAACTATTCAACACCTGTGACTTTTATTGTTTTATACCTGTACTAATATTATAAATGCAAAATTATGTTTGCAAAAATCTTTCTTTCTGGCTGTCTGCGGACTAATCTGAAAGTTACGCCTTCACGGCCTATCCGCATGACTATATGAGAACAAAAATGGCGTAAAATATAGGACATAAAACAACCAGTATTACTTTTGTATTATGTATCTTCGCAAACGCCTGATTCTATAAATTATTTACGTCCATTTTCGTTTCAGGAACAGGGAAAGAACACATATTGCATTGTTGAGGGTAGTTAAACACTAACATTGCATAAAAATAATCGCGGTTATCGATAATTATTTATATACTGCCAGTGCTGATAATGATAATGCAAAATTTCAAAAGATTAACAAAAATGTAGTTTGTATAGGTATTGATATACCTACGAATATATTGATGTTGTAATGTATTACAGTCTGACAACTTTTTTATTTTTTCTTTAATAGCTTCAAGAGAGAGCTCAAAGAACCATTTGTTTTATTAAAAAAAAAATTCTTCACCAATAAATTCAATCTTAAAATAATGTTTATATGTGTTCTGAATACTTGCGCCTGCAGGTTGGTTGTGCTTCTGCCAGCATTAGTTGTATATATACTCAAGGGTAATTTTAGAAGTGACAATGTTACCTTATTACCATATCTAAATCGATTAAGTTTATTTAGCGCGCACCCATCAAGGAGCTATTAAAACATTTTCATTGGACCCCGATATTTATCATTCAATGTATTGATAAGGAAAATTAAAATAAATTAAACTAAAAATAGTTGCACCTGTACTTTTCTTAAGCAATTTAAATTTATGTATAATTAACCGATTCTCCGATATTACAATCAGTGTACTAGTAAAATAAATTTAAAACAATAGTTCTCTTTTAACTTTCATCACACGATTCGCAAATCGGAGTTACAAAGAGTCTTACATGTGAATGAGAATTTAGAACAATATTTTAGCTTTTGCGGTTTTTCACGTGCGTCTTTTGTTTTGTGTTTTTGTTTCATTCGTAGTTTTGTCATTGTAATCTACTAGGATTTACAATTTATTAGGAACTTTATATATAGCCGGCTATATATAGCCGTGCATTTTTATTTTATTATTATTAAAAAATAAATATTATAAGTCTATAAGAGAGATTTAACTGTACAATTTTTCAATTGCAATTGAAATATAACGATAGTTGTTGAAAATATCAGAAAAAGTCAAACAAGAAAGCTTTCATCGATATTCACTGCTAATTCCTTTGAGATATAATAAAACAATGTATGAGGGAATTTTTTATCATTTATAGGGCTTTATAAAATCCCTTTTTTTAGAATTACTAGGATTACAATACTCATTACAACGTCATAGAAAAATGGTGACGTATAATGCACTAATGGGGAAACTAGACGCCTTATCATTAATTCTTATTTACATACATATGGATAGACACATACATAGGACCTAATCCTTGCAGCCTTTAAACTTTATACACGACGATCCCTTACACCGTAAAATTTGATTGTATATCTTAGGATTCAAAAAATGTGAGCATGGGCGTGCCAACACGTACTGCTCGCTGCCGACATGAACTTCGCGTGCCAAATACCAAATGAGCAACCTTAAATGGAAAATAGTCTTTTAAAATCTGATAAATAAAACTGTTAATGGTATAATATAAACACGAAGGATATTTATTATTGTAAGGTATTTATAGTACCTACCAAATGTTTTATGTTTCTTCCATTTTTAAGTTAAATAAATGCTGCGATAGTGGTGTGATGCTGTGAATATAACCATATTTATGTCGTAACGTTTAGTGCTTTTATAAAAAAAATATGATAGAGGTAATTGACATAAATGCTTTGCGTTAGCAATTTCATCATAACGCACTTTAAGCTCACGTTATTTCAGGCGTCACTATTTCAATTAAGGCTTTGAGAATAACAAAGTAAATCGTAAGTGATTTTGATTTATTTGTTAAAAATGTTATTACTTTATACGATCCTAAGGAGAGGAATATACACATAATATATTATTAACAATAACTTTTTTTTATATACAGCAAAAATGCACAAGTTATATCTATCTTAAATTAGTTACACGCTAGGACTATACAAATCATGCCCATGAGGAATGGTTTCAAGAATGTTGGCAGCGTTTCCGCGCTGAATCGCTAAGCTGACTTTAACTGAATTTTCGTACTAGAATTACAATGAATTGGCTTAAAAGAAAGAAAAATATTTACATTGTCTTCACCTCATCGTCCTTCAATTTACATTACTTCACATTCAGATTTTTAATGTTATTAAAGGTGTACGTAGTCAATTTTCTTATTTTTTTTTTATTAGGTGGTTGTCGTATATTATTTTTTTTAAATAACCACGTATCTTTTAGGCTTTAAAGGCAATGAAAGGTCTATCGGAAACATGATAATTTTGAAGTTGAATTATGCTTATTCAAAAATAACCCGTTTGTCGAGGTATATTTTCCGACATAACGGAAAGTATTGCAAATATGACCTCTACTACTAAATAGTATATCTATTAAGTTTTAAGTACTATACAGAAGTTTTACAGTACCTAGTGCATTAGTCAGTATAAAATCTGTTTCAACAAACAACTCGGTGCACGTGGTAAACAAAACAAGTGGAGCCGTAAGTGCTATTTTATTGCTCCTTAGTGAGTACTGCCCGTCATAGTAAGTACTTTATTCGGTAGCGAATGGTTGTATCATTACTTTTCATTTGACAAAATAGACTAGAAGAAAATATAAGTAAATAACATAATAAATAAATTTTCATAGGGCGCTAATACTACTAATATTATAAATCTGAAAGTCTGTGAGTATGGATGTATGTTTGTTACTCTTTCACGGCGAATCCACTGAACCGATATCGATGAAATTTGGCACAATTATTCCTTATACACTGGAATAACATATAGGCTATAGAAATCCTGTTAATTCTACAGGAATATGATGACACTAAAAAGCGCCATTATCAACCTATCACGCTACAACAGTTCAACGCGAACGAAGTCGCGGCTTAAAGCTAGTGTTATAATAATGTAATACAAACTGTTGTGTATATTTTTTTAAGTAGACATTATGGAAGTTTAAACTTGGTAACACCTATTATCAACTATATCATCCAACCCAAGTCCATTTAAAACCAAAAACAAAAACACACAAAAAACAATGCGAGATGAATTATCTTAAAAATTTAAGTCTCTAGCTTATCGGGAAGTTAGTGTGATAACAGTGTTTCGTGAAATTATTGAAAAGCTATTAAGACGGATTACACATTCCTTTGTTTGACCCTTCCATGCTAATAATAAGCAAGGAATGGTCTTATAATTTAAGTAAATATCTTAGGAGTTAGCGTACTTCACAACTGCCCCCTTGATGCGACTCTCCCCGTTTCGCATCTTGCGCTGTCACCCTCCTACTTGGGCTAAGCAGAGGCAGTAGGCTAATTCCTGATAAATTCAGATTTCGATAATTAAAATAAAATATTTCTTTATTAATTTTTGAAATAAAAGTTTAACACTTATAATAAGCTTAAAATAAGCTTGAATTCAAATTATTTTGTATAATACATAACAAGTGTTAAAAATAACATTTATAAAAAGTGTTAAAAAAACTTGAAAGATCAGTTTCATGAGAGAATATTTTAACTATTATCTATTAATAAGCTAAAATTTTTTTTACCATTTATGTGTTGTAACCCTTAAATTTATAATTTAAATAATCTAATAAAATATAAGTGACTTTTTAAAATACGAATCAACATAACACATTGGATTTCTTTATTTTGTCTAAAAATTCACATCCTGTCACAATGACAATAAACAAAGTACCAAGGAGCTTCACAGTGAACATCATCCATCTTAATTTTGTATAAGGGGGCAAACAAATACGATACATGTGCGTTTCATACACAAGTATTACGTAAATAATGTTACGAGTATGTTAGGCGGGCAATATTGTTAAGTCTACCTTATTGAGAATTGGATCAAATCATTTTGTTTTTCGCCGTATAGTACAATACAGTATAGTTAGTCGTGTGGTATCCGGCTGAGTAGAATAGTAGCACCCTCATTTCTTATCGAGGTGTCGTAAAAGGCGACTAAGGTAAGTCGCCCGCCGTGTGGTATCCGGCTGAGTAGAATAGACCACCCTCATTTCTTACCGAGGTGTCGTAAAAGGCGACTAAAGTAAGTTGACCCACCGTGTGGTATCCGGTTTAGTAGAATAGACCACCCTCTTCCTTACCGAGGTGTCGTAAAATACGACGAAGGTAAGTTAACGTCAGGCAGGCGGCCGGTCGTAAAAACGCAGCCAAATCATGTGACAACATGTTTATATCATGTTGTGCCGTCCCCACTTATAGTGGGATAAGGGCAGGAGGATGATGATGAGTACAATACATACAGTATAGTAGTTTAAATTCGAAAAGATTTTTGTTCGAACTGAGTCTGATTTAATGTTATTGTGAGGTAGATCTAACAGACAGACGACTTCAAAAAGGCACAAAGAGCCAGTGGATCCAAGTGGCTCAAACCGTGTTGATGGACATCTAAGATACCTAAATCTATGTACATCATTTGAGAGAGAGGAATACCATTTTTGTAAGAGGATCAGGTCATTTTGTATGATTTTTATAAGAGGTGACCATGGTATATACGACTAGTGACAAATATGAGGTGAATCTACTGACTGACTGAAACTACATATATCACTTTAATGAAAGAGTTTTTCTTTCTGGGATATACATTAATTTTTAGTAAATAAAATTTAATTGTGAAGTGATACGATATACTCTACTAGTCATACCGCGACTTGATTCGCATCGACTTTTGTGTTAAAATACTCTCAGTAATTTAGTATATGTATTTTTTTTCATGTAAACAAAGCGTTATCACGAGATATGCTTTGTGACAAAATCGCAATATACTTTTTTTTAATAAAAAGTTTCATGTATCCAGCAAATGACAACTAGGTGCTTTTGCCAAATCTTTTAATACCTTATATGTGACATTGATGAAAACCTTTGTATGTAAAAAATTGGGGATATAACTTTTAAAACATTTAACTTGTTGGTATTATTAATGTTGAGCTTATTAAACGCCATATAATTATGATAGCAAATATCAAGGATAATTATTTTCATTCATGCCATTGCATCCATCGGCATCCCAATGCAAGCGCAGTCGTCTTAAGTTTACCTGCTGAGCCGGTTCACCATGTCTCTCACCCTCTCTAAATTAATCCATCTCTTTTACACCATTACCCTACTTGCTTACTAAGAATATTTTTTCTCTTTCCCACTCACCTACTTCGCTTGCTTCGAGCGTCGATCTGAGCCAACGTGAAACGTGATCGTTTTACCTGCAGCCAGCCTTTAGTAATATATAAAAAAGCTATTGTGCTATACCCATATAACATCGTTAGCTATTTATCCTCAATATGGTCCCAAAACCTTTTACCTGTATAGCAAAAAGTTTTGCATCCTCTACATTGTATGAAATTACAAATGCACTTGTAAAATTTCTATTTAGTTGCCGTCTATTTTGAAATATTGAATTCGTTCGAACACAAAAACGTAAGAAATAAGCTATTTTTTGCGCGTGAACAGTGATTTTATTACTTTAATAATACTTAACTGGCATTGCAGGAAAGGGAATAATAATGTTTATATGTTACCATTTATAGTTTACCATACTTGCAAAATATAGACGCAGGCAGGTTTGCCTTAGCTGAAACTACGTGTTACTCATATACGAGATCATCATCATCATCATTCTCTTACCCATATCCCACTCTAAGTGGGATCGGCACAAAATGTCTTCTTTTTCCATTCTCCTCTATCATTCGTCAACTCTGGTGCCACTCCTTTAACATATCCCAGATGTTCTTTTTTAAAGAAAATTTATATCTACCTGCCTGTGAAAATCCGGCAATCCTTAACTAATCCTATCCCTGTCTATCAAAATAAACTTGAATTATGTCACAAACAAAACAGTTTTGCCATGTTACTATTCCATGATTCATCGAAATTTGACTAGTAGTAGCACGCAATATAAGTGAAAGGTACTACAATTTGCAAGATACAAGGACATTGCGAGTGTCGGTTTGTCGATGACAAACATCATCACAATTTTCAATATAAGTAGCAAGAAAAAGCGTGACCTAACAACTAACACCGGTACCACATTTCAACACAAGCAGGTCATGAAACGGGGCTTGATCGGCTTCTGCGTACACACGGAATTTACTATATCCAGTCTGTACATATAACACGAGTAAACTCTTTTAAAACCATTTATATGGTCGCATTAATCTTTCATAATACTAATAAGAAGTCAGATGCAATGCAGATGTTACGTTCAAATTTTCGTATTCCTATTACCGAATATAACGCTTTACAAATAATATGGGCTCATGCCTATTTTACGACACCTCGGTAAGAAATGAGGTTGTTCTATTATACTCAGTCAGATACCACACGGCGGGTCGACTTACCTTAGTCGCCTTTTACGACACCTCGGTAAGAAATGAGGGTGGTGCTATTCTATTCAGCAGGATACCATACCACACGGCGTTTAAGGGCAGTAAGATGATGGTCTCATGCCTGTTTATGGGTAAATAATCTGCCTATAACTAGGTAATAATAGTGTGACTTTCTGCTTAAAATATATAAATAGGCAATATTGAAGCGGTACTGGATAATAATGGAATCGCACTCCACATTCTTCGGCGCCGCACTGGGCTCATACAGTAGCTGACTTATGCATAATTAGACTAATCCATTACAAATACGAAGTTCTGCCTGTCTATCTATCTGCTACGCTTGCACGGCTAATCAGCTCGACCAATATTAATAAAATTTAGTAAAATTAAAGTTTATACACCGAAATGAAATCTATACTTACGAGTATTATAAAATAAAGTTCCCAAAAGCTGTCTGTCTGTATGTGATCGATTTTCTCAAACGGATTTTTGTACGGTTTTTACTAGAAGTGTAATTCTTCCGGAAGGTTAAGGTTAATAATATATCATGATTTTTTGTAAATTATGTTGAAGAGAACTCGAAGTTGTAAAAAAAACTCGCCTACCGGGAGCTTTAGTCACATGCGACGCGTAAACCAAGAGAAACGAACATAATGTGCTAGGGAATGGTTGTTCTGCAAAAAAAATACCTATATATACTATACTATACCTATATATAATATCTTATGTTTACCTCACAATAACCACTTTTACGTTCAAAATTTCAATTATATACATTATTTCCACGCGGCCGAAGCTGCAGGCACAGCTAGTTGAGGATAAAAAATCATGTATTCCTTTCGGGTACAGGGAAAAGGCACATTGCATTATTAAGGCTATTTAGACACTTAAGTTGGCGCGAACGAAGTCGCAGGTACCACTAGTACTAAATAAAATGATAATACGATAATAGCACTACCCATTCACATAAGCCATTGATAATACCCATTATAATTAGCTCACTATTATTTTACTAATACTGAATAACGTAAAACGATAAAATTCGTATCACCTAATATGACATTGCTACCGTGTACCTATTACGTATAGGTACAAGGTAATATATTCATATTAGATATCGACCTAATATGAATATATTAGCTACACTTCTGCGCATATGTATTGGAAAAACATCATATAAAACTGACGAAGGAAGCTGTCCGATAGTTATTAGCAATGCTAATAAGTTTTGTCGCACTGAACGGCGAGAGCGTGCGACTCTACCACTGCTTCGCAGCTTCTAACCGAGAGCAGGCGTCTATAAGTTTTATATAAAAAACTGTGTGATATTTATCAATTAAACGGTTCACGATGAAACAAATATCGTTAGGAAACCAGTCCCTAGAGTTTACTAGGACTATCTGTTACCTGTCAATCCACAATAGTGTAATCTAGTGCGTCTAATCTTTCCAAGGCGAGAATACCTCAATAATAATAATTTTGCTACTGCTTAAATAATTTTGTAAAAGTAGTAGGACACTACTGCATGCCCAGAAGTAGGACACAAGATTAATAAATAATTAACTTTATAAAGCTTTTAGTGTCAGTTAGTCTCCCACGCATGGGAAATGATCTCCTTTGGTTTCAAAGTAAAAAGATAAAAAACTTAAACCACCCATAGAGATGAGCAGGTAGCATATGGCGCAGAAAATCGCTAGTCATAGATGTTTCACGATACATTATAATTGTGGCAATCGCCAGTATCTACTTCGTTCAGTACGAATTGCTTTGCGCTGAATGTTACGTGATTGCGTATTAAAAATTAGAAATTATATAAATTGTCTCGTAGGTCATCTTGCTATTAAAATAAATAAAATAGAATCACATAACTTGAAGGTGTAACAATAAAAAAAAGTCTTATTAGTTAAGGACTTATTTGTTAAGTGAAACTTAATATTCAGACATGTTAAAAATGTACATATTGATTTTTGTTTTTATAAAAGCGAATGTGGAACTAAGCAAAATTAAAACGAAATATTAAAACTACTTCAAACTCGGTCTTTTGATCTTGGTTCCCTTATGAAACATATTCATGTCGCCAAAGCTCATAGTGTGACGAAACTTAAGTGGCCATGGGTGCGAAACTTATGACGAAGAACGTTGGGATCAAGTGTTGGGGTGGCAACTCCGCACCGAAATGGAAAATACAAATTGTCACATTCAACATTTGTAACACGAATGTAATTCTAAAGAGCAGAACAAAAAACCGAACCGTTTTTTAAAGCTTTAATTTAACTTGCCATGTATCGAGGTGTCATAAAAGGCGATTAAGGTAAGTCGACCAGCCGTGTAGTAACCGGCTGACCATCCTCCTTCTTACCGAGGTGTCGTAAAATACGACTAAGGTAAGTTGACGTCAGGCAGGCGGCCAGTCGTAGGCTACGTAGCCAAATCATGTGACAACATGTTAAACATGTTGTGCCGACCCTACTTAGAGTGGGATAAGGGCAGGAGGATGATGATTTATCTTGCCGTGTATGTATCTCAAGTTGGAATCTTGCAAGTTAAATTTGACCCACTTCCCAGTGTCCGATTGAGCTAAAATTTTACATACTGGTCTAGTCCCGATGACAATGCATGTATGTGATAAGCATGACATGCTGCCAGGATCGGCTCCAGATGAGAGAACTCCTCAACGGTTAACAGTAGGAACATGAAATTTAGTTTTTTTAATTTAGAAATTTAGTTTAGTTTAGAAATTTAGTTAAAACAATTAAACTTGACTTTTTCAACGTCAGTTGGCACAGTGATTTAAACTTAAAAGTTACACTAGCCCTAAATAAACCTTCAGTAATATATTCTTTTTATCATATACTTTAGGTTATATGGCGGAGAATAACATTTAAACTGGTTTCACTGTTGTTTTTATTCTTGAAATATTCTACGAGGGAAAAAGCCTTCAAATATAAAACTTTGTAACTATACGAGAATATATCAATGACTTTTAATAGAGGAATAATCAATTCCAAAATTTATCAATCGTGAATGTTAATTTTTTCGAGTTAATATTATCTGTACCTTTAGTTACCTTGTAGATGACAGAATACCAAAAACATGTTATTAAATTATTGCATTGAATGGTTTCTTATAAAATGATTAGTCAGGCGCCTTGCACCTGGTCCAATTTTAGCAATTAACCAACCATCAACGTCATAGATTTTTGCAAGTAATGAATCATAAAACGTGAAAGTTACTTAGTTAACGAGTAAATATTGAAAACTTACCAAGCTAGAGAACAATTAGAGTGAAGTACACCTTAAAAATAAAAAACCAGAAAAGTTGACTTTGCGGCAAACCTTTTAGATTTGGCCTTTCTAAAAAATGTCAACAATGGATATTTCCGGCTTTCCAATATCACTATTGTTTTAAAAATAAACGTTGATAACGTAAAGACTCTCTGCTCCAGGAGTAGATAATCTTATTATTATAGTGGTACTTATTGAAATCTCTTGCTGGATTCTTCGTATTCCGAAAGTAATAAAATTAAATAAAAATAATTAACTAAGCAAAAATAAGTAAGTATTGCTACTCAAGAGACCAATGGCTTAAATAAATTCCGTGTAATGTTAATTATTATTATACAAAATTATTTTAAATAATAACCAAAACTGAAGGCTTAATGTGATGTTTATTGTGAATTATTGTTTGAAGTGGTAACTAAATGATATGCGTATGTGTAATTTAGAAACATATAAGAAAGATGATGTATTAAATGTTAAAATTAGTTTGTAACGTAAATAATTTCTAGTTGGTAAGCCTTACAAATAAATAAATAAATATTTGAGGAGCGAGAGGTCGTAGTATTTGAAAAATGTAAAGGCGTGTTGTAACGGTAAATATAGGATTGTTATGTTATTGCAGTGACAAACTCTTACTTCATTATTGTTATTGCCATTTAATATTGTAAATATTTAACCACTAACTTCACCTTTTTTGACCTAACAAGGTTCAGTATTAAGCCACGTGATCTTTATTATTGTTTTTACAAAGAGCGACTACCTTCTGATCTCAGCACGATAAGAGAATAAATTCTACAGTTAACGATTACAATAAGACGTTAATGATAATAACGTCGTAACTACAGTAAATTTTCGATCTAATATTTTTAATAGAATTTGGGAAAATGTATAGAAAGTTATCGATCGATATAAAGACAAACTATTTTAAGTTTTTTTTCTGACAAGGATGTTACAAATTATCATCGTCCAAGGTCGCTACTTCCCTTTTAAGTGTATATTTGAATACAGTTATATCTGAAACAATTTTAGAAACTTAAGATAAATTTAACCAGGGTGCGGATGTACGTCACCGACACCGGAGAGTAAAGAGGACGCCACATGTCAGAGTCCAAAGCCCTTTCTACGCACATGGCGCGCTTTCGGAGAGACTTAACACCACAAAAAATGGAGTGAAAAAAGAAAACGATCAAACGTGTTAAGGACCGCGGTGTAGTTAAAATTTAACCAACTTCTAAAACTGAGAGAATATAGGGACGATAATGAATAGTTTACACTTAGGAACTTATCTTGTAATATTCTACTTATATTCCTGTTGATTCCCCAGAGTAAATATGACATGTATACCTTTACTTTTCTTTTATGAATAGGTAAATAATATTCTTTTCTCCATTATTTAGTTAAGTAAGACAGTTTTTTTAACTACAGATAATTATACCGATAGTTTTTTCTATGGACATGACATTTAATGGATGCCAATATTGGACATAGATCTCTTTTGCCACACCAAGTGATCTCAAATCCAGGAGTTTCCTGGGTACTTTATGAGGTCATCAAATAGTAATCAATAATGTAACGATTAGAAGGAAAGAACTATAAACGTTAGTTTTTTTTAAGTTACGAAATTGGTAATTAAATATAGCAGTAAACTTGATTAAATTCAAATTCAAATTATTCTTTATTCAAATGAACTTGTAAACAAGTGATTTTGAATCGTCATCTCTACTGCTGGTTCGGAAAGCTGTTCCTACCGTTCTCGGTAGGAACAGCCAGCAAGAAACTCGGCGGTTGCTCTTTTAAAAAAATACAATTCTTAATGCTAGTTACATTTAATCGTTTCTATCTTGTACAGGGTAGAAAAATATCTATATCCACGCATATCCATATTAGAAAATTAAATTACAAAAAATTTCACTTCTGAAGCGCATCTCTTGTTTAAGTTCTTAAAGTAAAAAAATAAGTTTACTCGTTTTGAACACAAAACACGTTCCACACACAATACCCATCATAAGCTACAGCACCATCTGTTCGATTACCGTGGTTTCCTTTTTTTTATTCTTTAAGATGGGTGCTTGATCTTTAATGACTACGCATCTGGCATTTAAAACTGAGAAAAGTACGAAGTATACAAATATTTACACAGCTACAGTTCTTCAGTCTGAATGCGGAATGTGCGAATTGCACATTCCATTCGATATTATAAAATTTTCATAAAGATCTAGAAAACCAACGGACTAAAAATTGTAGTTAAAGAAATTACTGTCAATAAGAAACTTAAAAAAACAATAACTAATCAACATTTTCGACATTATTCAACAGGCAAGTTGGGGTTTATATGGAACTTCGAACCTCTTTTCAGTTGGACATAGCGCCGTCTTATGCATGTTTAAACGACATACAACAACGCTGTGCCTCCTGCAAGAGAGGAGAGGTAGGTATGCTAAAATAATATATTAAAAATCTGTCGTCTCTGTCCCATACCTTGAAATTGTCTATACAATATCACTACTTAGCCATAAAGCTGAGGCTAATCATGTCCAGCTACAATCTTTATTGTGTCGATACCTTTGGTTAGTTAGCAATAAGTGCTTTGTTTTACAATTATCTTATGTTTAATACTGTTAATGCAAAAGTCTTTGTCTGTCTGTTACACTGTCACGTTTAATCCGCTTAAGCAATATTGATGAAATTTAGTAGGAATTATTGACGTTTATATATTGTTACTAGCTTTTACACGCAACTTTGTTCGCGTAGACTGTTTTTGCGTGATAGGTTGATAATAGATGGAGCTTTTTATTGTCATCCTATTCCTGTAGAATTATCAGGATTTCTATAGCCTATATGTTACCTGTATGTATAAGGAATAATTGCGTAAAATTTAATTGATATTGGTTAAGCGGATTCGCCGTAAAAGTGTAACAAACATACATCCATACTCACAAACTTTCGCATTCATAATATTAGTAAGATAGACTATAATATTAGTAGGATAGACTAGATTTATGTAGCAAGAAGCAATAATAATTCCGAATGGAAATCAATTAAATTTAACAACCGTCAGCAGCTTTACTCTTTTAAACAATCGTATAATCAGCTTCAGTGGTGGCAAACTATAAAAATCAAAGGTAATTTCTGTAAATTTCTTCTAATCATTGACAGAGTTATCATTAAGGTATATTATAAAATTCCTACCGCCAACAACGACAATTTTAATACGTTTTGAGATTAAAAATACGCACACAGTAACTGATAAATATTTTTCTTAAAAATTTATAAATATAAATTAGAAACTAATATCATCGTAAAATCATTTCAAATCAAGAGTTATGGGATAATTTACTAAATTACTATAGTGGGAACTCTCAGGTAACTGCGTACCCGCATTGTTATGGCAAACAATCATCCGCTTATTGTTCACGGACAGAATGTTTCGACCACACTGCAGCTGTTTATCTCTTTCTCAACTTTTACTTCATTAAATAAAAAATAACCGAAATCTTTACTTCCTTATCATAATTGCACCAGCGAGCACGATCTGTGAGCTTTAGTCTGATCAAAGTTCATGTCATGAAAACTCATTTAAAAAATACGTGTTACAAATATACTGTACTTAAATGTAAAAAAATAAAGAGTTTATTTTTTGCATTTGTGCAGTCGGTGACAAACACGAAATAGTTTATCAATTATGTATTTTATATCTAAGTGCCTGGGTGACCGAGCCTTGGTCAGTAATTTTTTAAAAGATATTGAAATAAATAAAAAAGGAAGGAGGCGCCAATGAAATCTGGGTTTCGAACCCGGGTTATAAACATCTTCTGTCCGCCCGTTACCTATCGGCTATCGCAACATTACGTTTGACAGCTAAAAAAATCCTTTGATTTTAATTCTAAATTATACCATATTTTTAATGCCCAAAAGCAGGGATAAAACGATTTTTTTAAATAAGTCCAAACCTACATGCTGAATTTCGGGAAAATCGATAGCGCTGTTTCCCATATTCAGAAAATATATTTATATATATACATACAAGATCAACTCATTTAAATATCAAAGAAACGATTATCCAAAAATTTTGAAAACTTTTCCATAAATTATTGTTTGTTACGAAGAATCCCGGTTATTTCATTTCAAATGATAGGACTCACCCACTCGTTGCTGTCCTTAACTTCCTTTCTACTAAAACATTACAAAATCCAATTACTTCTTAATAAAAGGAGGAATGAAAAAGTCTATTAAAAAGTCGTACTTTATCTAAGTTTACGTCTTTGATAGATATATAACTTTCAAGTGCATAACGGGATATAAGAAACTGCTTAGTTATAAGTTACTCTCCACTTTAACTGGACCCTAAAGAACCACTTAAAATTTTCTTTAAGCTCTTAGAAACTCACTCATCTACTTATGAATATAAATTATTGTTAACCATAAAATTTAAACACTAAGCGATGAATATGGGGGAAAACTTTAAAGAGTTCAAACTTAAAACGGTGACGGGAATAAATTGATTTAAAAAAACCTCTTCGGTATGAACTCACTATTGCAATATATTTTGCTATTTATAAAACGAAATTTCAGTAAGTTAATTTGTATTATATACTTTATGTATAATCCACTAATAATAGTAAAAGGAAGTTTTATCTATGAGAAGTAGGACGTGGATTTTATAATACGTATCATAATATCGCACGCTTAATATTAAAGTGACCGAATTGAAAGATAGGCTTGTGCTAAATTATTTTGTTCAATACATCATGGGGAAGGAAAACAAGATGACACTTATCAATTTCTGGAGATTTCCTGAGATATGTCATGTTGTTAAACCACGTTTGAGTCTAAGCTGTTATGCTTCTCCTAATAGGTTATCATAATTTAATGTAATTTTCTATGCATTATTTGAAGAAAAAATGTATAAGAAGATTGCATTTTTATAAACTAATAGTGATGACAGCACCTTCGTTCGCTCCAACTTACCGTTTAAGTACCCTCAATAATGCAATATTTAATTTATTCTATTCCCGAATGAAACGGGATTCTAAATCATAATATTACCCTTGTGTATAAGTTTTATTTGTGCCAATTTTCATTAATATTAATCTAACGAGCAATATTAATAAAATTCAAATTCAAAAAATTCTTTATTCATTTAATAGAATAAAGTACTGTTACCATACGGGTACTTTTGAATTGTCAAATGTTTTTTAAACAACCAAAGTTAAAATAGCTTGTCACAGAATTTCATGCCCCTACTGTTAACCGTGGAGCAGTTCCCTTGTCGGGAGCTAATCCTGGCGGCAGCATCAGGTCATGCTTATCAAAAAGATGCATTATCATTGGGACTGCACCAGTATATAAACTTTCATGTTCCCACTGTTAACTCCTGAGCAGTTCCCTCGTCTGGAGCAAATCCTGACAGCAGCATTTGATCATGCCTATCATAAACATTTATTGTCATCGGGACTAGACCAGTATATAAACTTTCATGTTCCCACTGTTAACTCCTGAGCAGTTGCCTCGTCTGGAGCAAATCCTGACAGCAGCATTTGGTCATGCCTATCATAAACATTTATTGTCATCGGGACTAGACCAGTATGTAAAATTTCAGCTCAATCGTACTCCGGGAAGTGTGTCAAATTTAACTTGCAAGATTCCACCTTCACATACATACATTGCAAGTTGTATAAAAGCTTTTAAAAAGCTACCACTGATTTGGACATCAGCGGATTTGAAAAAGTAATTGAATAGCATTATTGGAGACAGGCTTTGTAATATCAGTTTATTATGCATATGAAAGATCTGTAATATCACCTATGAATATTTAGTGGTCCAGTGGAGATGGACCGCAGCTCCGCCAGTATTTTATTATTTTTATTAAAACCGCGTTCCACCTCGGAGATAGCATTGCGCCCGCGTCGCACACCTGCACCTAAACCGGTTCTGCTAAACATGATTTCACTCTCCAAACACCATCTCAGTTGCCTATTTTTACCATCATTTGGGCTTTCAGCTCTCAAATATGTTCTCGTTTATCGTCGAGTATTGGTCCAAAATAGATATCACATCAAAATCCTAGTTTATGTACAGCTTATCGAGGGATTTAAGCGGTAATCCATCACTTACTTCCATTTACTTAATTTTTTTATAGAACTAGCTGTGCCTGCGGTTTCGCATACGTGAAACTCAGTGTGTATCAGTGTTTCCCGCGTAATTTTGATCTATAATAAATGGTGAAGCAAACTAACGCATTTATTTAGGTAAGGATTGGTACTGAAGAGAAGAAAAGAGACAAAAACAAACAAATATTTCTAATTGAAATTTTGAACATAAAAGTGTTTACTTGTATATAACTAACTATAAGAGACAGAGACATGCTGTCGCGGAATTTTTTGTTCTGTTTTTGTAGATCAACAAATCCTTAGTACATTGCTTTATTTAGTGTTAAGCCCCCAGTAGTAGAGTTTTTTTTACAACCACGCGACACAATTAACGAATGAATTCAAATTAAATGTATATGCAGTACGTGATTAGGAATCGACGCTTGCGGCTCCTGCTTTGCGTCTTGCAAAAGTACGTAAGTAGTTTGTGGTGGGTTTGGATAATATAGGATTCAATGATAAAATTCCGCAATTAATTTTAGCTTTGTATCAACATTAAAAAGAGGTTGATAAAGAAAGCCTAATATACTGTTGAGTATTAATTACATAATAAGAATGCTTGGACATAACTACGCTTCGAATCTGTACAAAACAGTAATGACTAAATGTAACTAGTAAAAGTATTATTTTGAAAAGAGAACCGCCGAATTTCTTGCTGGCTCTTCTTGGTAGGAACAGCTTTCCGGATCAGCAGTAGAATTGATGATTCAAAAGCACTTGTTTACCAGTTTACTTGAATAAAGCATATTTTGAATATGAATTTGAATGAAGAGAATTAATATTAATAAAATAACAAATGACAAGAAAAATAGGGTTAAAAAGTATCATATATTAGGTATTGTTTAAAAATAAAATTTACTTATAATGAGTTTCATTGTTTACGCGTGACGCGTGCAATGAAATCATATTTCATTTTGATTTAATACCTAACCTCCTTTAGTTTTATACAATCCTGTTAGTTTATGATAAGCCGATAATTAGCTACTCATAATTTTGCGTAAGTAACCAGCTATATTTACACGACTACACCGCACCCCTACAATTTGTTTACTTTAAAAAATATTTATGTTGTTTTTCCGTGAATATGTTTTCAACTACTTTAGAAAAACGAGTGTATAATATGTATAGACAGATCTTGTGAAACTTTGACAAATCTATTAATGCTTTAGCATTACTTTTATAGAATTTTTTTCAACGCTGATTATAGTAAAATAATATTATCATTACTTTTATTATTTAATCATTAATCAGATCTAATATACTATCTCTAGCAGTTTTCAAGGTACCTTTAAGTACTACAAAAGTTATTATATAGCCTTCTCCTGCCCTTATACCATTCTAAGTGGGGTCGGCACAACATGTTATTTGGCTACGTTTTTCCGACCGGCTGCCTGCCTGACGTCAACTTACCTTAGTCGCCTTTTACGACACCTCGGTAAGAAATGAGTCTATTCTACTCAGCCGGATACCACACGGCTAAAAAGTAATTATATTGCTTAACTATTTAATTGATCCATTGTAAAAAATATGAAGAGTTAAAAGAAATATTTTTTTAAAAGCATCTAGATTAAGAAATTAAATGATCATTACGATGTATTTATTTGAATGTCAAATTATAATTAGTAAAGAGTTTTAAATTATATAAAATTATGGCAATACAGTTAAAACATGACAATCTCAAGTTTAAAGAGCCAGTTTTATTTTCTTACATAGTTTAGAGTTTAAAAAGTTAACTTCAGTTTATATTCACCCTAGCACATCGACAGATACTGAAAATCAATTTCATCGTTTACTTGCAGGTCGAAAGTGAACGCTTTGAATAAATCTGACCTGAGATAATATAAGTAATATGTCAGCCCCCCACTTCATCTACGTAGACTTTAACACCAAGATTAAAAAGAAGCCTCTCATTTTCCAACCCTTCAAATCCTTGCCAAAAAATTTAATCGATCCATTGTCCCATTCGGACGTGAATTTACGATAAGCACACAAGCTACAAAACAAACAAAGCTACACACTTTCGCAAAATATCAAAAAAACTAGCTTGCCAGCGACTTCGTTCCCGTGGAAATCTGTGTCACCAAAATTTTCCGGAATTAAATCATAAAAGTTGCTATTAGGAGTTAACCAAAAGCGACAGAGACATACTGTTGCGGTCTTTTTGTAATATTTTTAATCTACAATTCTATAGTACATTACTTTAGTGTATCTCTTCCGGTTTGCACAGCGCACGCGAGTAAAGCTCCAAGCAGGCGAGTTTTTTTACAACAGCTCGACCACTTTAACTCAATTTACATAAAACGTTAATGTGCTATTAACCTAAACCTTCCGGAAGAATTGCACGACCTTTAAGTAACAACCGTACAAAAATCTGATCTCCATCTTTTGAGAAAATCGATCACATACAGACAGGCAGCTTTCGGGGAGTTAGTTTTATCTTCTATACTTATAATAAATCTGTAGAGAGGTCAATTCTGTAACTGGAATATATTTCCAAAATAACCAAAAATCCAAAAATGCAATCAGTAAAAATTTTGTCTGTCTGTCTGTCTGTCTGTCTGTCTGTCTGTCTGTCTGTCTGTCTGTCTGTCTGTATAACCGTTATAGAAACAAAAACTACTCGACGGATTTTAACGAAACTCGGTACAATTTTTTTTCATACTCCTGGGCTGGTTATGGTATACTTTTCATCACGCTACGATCAATAGGAGCAGAGCAGTGAAGGGAAATGTCGGGAAAACGGGAGAAGTTACTCCATTTTTTAAGCTTCCGTCGCGTGTGCAACCTTGATGGTTAAAGCTACACAGAAATCATGTATGACGGAAATGTTTTCCTTAAAATTATATAAAAAATATCCCACGACAGCATATGTCTATCTTTTATGGTTGACTCACAATAAGACGTGTAACTCCCGATAGCTTAGCAGTTCGAAGCTTTCTGGTTATATTTGTCTACTCCTACGTTTATATCACTCTCAGTCATCCCTAAATAAAAAAGTGAATAGTATTAACCATTGTATAAAAAACGAATCATTGAAATCGGTATAGAAACACCAAAGTTATACATGAAATACGCTAATAATAAGCCATCGCGCGTGAATACTGAATCATGCTATAGGGATTATCACTACATAGTATAAAACAAAGTCACATTCTTTGTTTGTCCCTATATCCCTATGACTGCTTAAATCTTTAAAACTACGCAACAGATTTTGATGCGGTTTTTTTAATAGATAGAGTGATTCAAGAGGAATGTATAATAACATTCAATATGGAGTAGAGAAATACTGTAATGTTTCTAATGTGATGTCGTAAATAATTACTTTTTTTTCTTTATAATTAATAATTACTTTGATGTTAGATATAGCAGGAAATCTTCTTGGTATAGGGAGAGGGGAATTGTTTTTCTTCAAATTTAACGCGTGCGGGCCACGGGCAGTAATGAATAAATTAAAACTACTGGATCGATTTTAATATTTTTTTTCACTGAGTGACATAGGCTATATATTTTATACCCGTGCGAAGCCGGGTAGGCCGCTAGTAATTAATATAGATATAGATAAAGATATAGACTTCACTCGGGATTGAGACGTTCTCGTATATACTCTCAATATGACTTTAAATTGTATATTTCTTATTACATACTCGTATGCTCTTTTCAGTAAATTGGGCTAAGTTTTGTTCAAAGATGAATACTTTGCCAGAAATTGCGCGTTGCTCAGTCTAGTTTCGACTTCCCACGAAATAGAACTTAACAGTTTAAAAAATGCTCCGATCACCACCAAACTTTATGGGATCATCAGCTAGGTCATTCTACATCTAAGGGTGTATAATGACCTAGCCTTTTATAAACTAGAAGATTATTAACAGACGTAAGAAGAATGCAAATTATTTATAAGCTACAACATTCCATTAGTATTTTTTTTTAAATTGAAATTTAATCAATAAATTTACGTTTAATAATCAACTGTAACCGATAAATAACTGTTTAATAATCAAATGTCTAAACAATTGAAGAACTGTTAAAATCGTAGTAGGCAAGAAAAAATGCTGATAACGACTAACAATATTTTTTTCGTTATACCATGGAGATGTTTAACAATACGTGTTTGTTCTGTTACATATTCAAGGATTTTAAATAATTCTTAGTAAATAAAATTTGCGTATAATATAATATCTCACATATCTAAACAGTCTTTCATATGTCACTTGAATTGACACCACAGATACGTCGAATTTAAATAAAATTTCTAATAGATATCTAAATTTATAAAACTGTCAAAGGAGGTAAGTAGAAGTGACCTACTTTTTGAGTAGTGGACCCTTTTAAAAATCAAACTACATATAAAAAAAAAATTGTTTTGTAATTTCAGTTACATTTGATTTTGTGAACGTTATAACGTAAAGATTACAGCACTACGTCTTTATCAATTCGTGGATAAAACTCTTATTTCTTGACATTTACGATATATATATAGCTTCAGAGGACAGGAAGACTTCCTTTATTTATCAGAAACATAATCGGACAGATTGAGCTTTAAAGCTTAATATCTCTCTTAAATAGAGAGGAAAACTTAGTCCAGTAGCGGCCACATTAACCTTTACTTTATATTTTTTTAAAGCTTTTAACAGTTATTAAAAAACGCAACATATAAGACAAAATTCAAATTATGGAATATCGTGTTGGTTTAGTTTGGTTTTGTATGACCTTATTGTATTAAAGCTATGTATTAACCTCACTATGAAGTGTGCTTGTGTGTTGTGTTATCATGGTAATCATGTACTGTGGTTATAATTGGGATCAATTTTAATGACTTTACCGAGGTGTCGTAAAATACGACTAAGGTAAGTTGACGTCAGGCAGGCGGCCGGTCGTAAAAACGCAGCCAAATCATGTGACAACATGTTTACAACATGTTGTGCCGACCCCACTTAGAGTGAGATAAGGGCAGGAGGATCATGAATTTTAGTGACTTTACCATGTAAATAATAACATCAATACAGAACAAGTAGGTACTAAGTACAAACCGTTGCAATAAGATTCTTGAATGAATAGGAAAAGGTTTGATTTAAATCTCGTTTGTTCTTGCGATAAATTCTTAAATTGTGTTACTGATTCTATTCGACTACTTCGTTATGGTCAGCGAAATGAAGAATCAACAAGTTATATGGTGTAGACGCCAGTTTGGTATTACTCAGTTCATAATATACTTAGAAATCTTTACTTTGCTGAGTATTGGTAAACAATGATGTTAACGTAACTGAACGTGTTTACTAGCGGTTAACTCGTACACATAATGCAAGATAAATGCCGTTCATGCAAATTAACATCTAAATTTAAAAACGTTTCAATTTAGTAATTTATAAATTGACAATGACAGAAAATGATATCAAAACCTTTGTTTTTATATCATTTTTCGTCATTTGACTATAAGATTGTTGACAAAATAAATAGATTCCAGTCAACAATATTAAAATTGTGAATTTTCACAAATAAAAAAAGGCAGAAAATATTACAAATAGTTTTAACTGAACCAAATATTGTAGATACATAAAAAATCGCTATAGAAAAAAAAGTGCTTAAGGATCAATAAGTTCTCTATCTACAGTACTAAATTTTCTAATGCATTCTTTCATCGCTATGATCTACATAAGTACTCATAATTACGGATGTCGTTATCCAACGACTATTTATTAAAATTAAATTACCAATGATTAATGTGGTGATGCAAAAATTATAAATAAAACCTCGCAAACTTGCATACTAACGATATTTAATTACTCTTTTATATATTAATTAAATATTAGACTTATAACAATAATACAAAAAAAAAAAGATTATAAAATATTCCTTAAAAATATTTTTAACAAATTACTCTTTAAAAATTTTATATACTAATATAAAACTACAATCTTACAAACAACAGTTTGTTCTGTTTGTTTTACAAAGCGTACGAGGTAGTGATGCAGGTAAAAAGGAAGAATAACAAAGATCAAAGATATAATACAGCTAGGCTTATGTGCACACATATACACAAAAATACAACATTGTGAACACGTTTTTACGTTCACGACCAGTTGTTGAATCGGGCGGCTGTGGAGCCGCGCGCGATGTGAGCCGTGAGTCAGAAAGTAAGTAGGCAACTTAGTTCGCTTACCTGTACAAATCAACAGCAAAGTAAATGGTGAAAGCAACCGGTTGGTCCCCATGTTGGCGCTGCAGAAACTTTCTAATCAATTTTATCACCGTTCAACAAATCCTCAGCGACATCTTGCAACACAACTTTAACAAATTCTTAACTTTGACTTAACAATCTCACTGTACACCACGTAAGGAATGTCTCCTTCACTTTAAACTTCCACGACAACTCGAGCGGCTACGCAACGACCACTATCACAACATCGGTCAGTTATAAACTTATGTAGACATGTTTATGTCATTTTCAAATCCAATGAAGTAAACTTTGGCGCGAGTAATAAGCACACAGTGTATACGTAACTCCAGAGCGACGGTTGGCTCAAGGCTGGTTAACAAACCAAATTGAATGCAGTCAAGCCACGCCGCCCGCCGCGCGCCTCGTCGTGCCACTCGCTTACATCGAGTGAGAGAGAAAGTACAAGATAGAATGGGACAAAATATAAGTTTCCGTTGTCTTGTCTGAAACCTGGTGGTATAGCCGTACATACTTTATTTTTCAATATGAAGCTTACTACCCCAAACGCATACCTGAACAAGCTATGATTTGATAAATTTTAATTTTATACTACTAGTATTTTGTAAGTAAGACATAAAAATCTTCAAAAAGTCATAAAATATAATAATATATGCCACTAACAATTATTTAATTGTAATGGCCATTAGGCCATATATTATTTCCTAACTGTTTCAACTGAACCTTATATAAAAACATGAAAGCTTTGACTTGAAAAGTCTGTGACATGCTGGGGATTCCTATGTACTGATTTAGGAGCGATATGACGTTGATATTATTTGTATTATCATATACATATATTTTCGTGTACTTATAACTATACGTTGGTTTAATTTGTTTATTTATTTACTTATGTAGGTACCATAAAAAATGTTGGATAAAACATTATTGGTAAAAAAAGTGTGTACAAATGTCAACTTATCCCTATGAGAGATCTCTGCCAGCTAACCTACGAAGTGAGACAATTTATTTATATTTGTTTTATTTGTTTCTTTTAGATGTACGTATAAAAATCCCTATACATCTTGAAGATCTATTTTATACCAATTTCAAATCTACGTAAGTTTATTTTGATCCACGGAAAGCCATATTTATGAATTATTAAAAATAAAGTGTTGTAAATGGAGCAAATCCATCCATTAGCGGCAGCTTACAGTTGAGAGCGTAGCCATTTAGATCAATTAATATATACTAATGATTAATACGGGTATTAAATTAGTTTATAGTTATAGTTACAATTCTTGTTGTAAGTTTACTTTCTTTACGTACAGCTGTGATAGCCCAGCGGTGCGACCGTGTCAATCTCTAGAGACGATCATGGGTTCAACCCGGGCAAGACACCAATGAGTTATTTTATTAAAACTTGTGTCTAATTGATAATTGCAATATATCACACACTTTTCGGTGAAGGAAAACATCGTGAGGAAACCTGCATATCTCTAGAGAAACCTAGGGATATGTGAAACATAACAATCCGCATTGGAGCAGCGTGGTAGGTCTTGGCTCCAATCCTTCTCTCCATAAACGGAGAGAGGAGGCCTATGCCCAGCAGTGAGATAGTTACAGACCGTTACTTACGTAACTCTACGCAAGCCATTGATGATTTTAAAATAACAGTAGCCATAGTCGAGATTAATTTTTGCACAACTCGTTAGAATTCTTCAGTAGAGACGCACGGTAATCGCGTGACGAATAGCACAATCACATTCTTCACCCACGTACGGCTCACACGCGATAGGTACCTACTATTAGAGAATATCTTAACGCCATGGCATTTATGGCGATTACCATAACCGCATACACTTCGTTTGTTATTTTGATCGCACAAAATCGCAATATTGACTGAAGAAATAATATAATAAAATAATTTATAAATGATCGTCCGCCGTGTGGTATCCATCTGAATAGAATAGTACCACCCTCATTTCTTACCGAGGTGTCGTAAAAGGCGACTAAGGTAAGTTGACCCACCGTGTGGTATCCGGTTTAGTAGAATAGACCACCCTCTTTCTTATCGAGGTGTCATAATATGACTAAGATTAGTTGACGTCAGGCAGGCGGCCGGTCGTAAAATACGTAGCCAAATCATGTGACAACATGTTTATAACATGTTGTGCCGACCCCACTTAGAGTGGGATAAGGGCAGGACGATGATGAATTTATAAATGATCGTACTCATTATAATACTGGAAAATACTGACTCATACTAAACTTTTATATGCAAGGTTAGGCGTGGGTGAAAATCATTTCCCAATATTCACAACCAAACCTATCTCTCACACTCAGTTTAAATTCACACTCACCTCTATTATATAGTTATAAGGATTTTAATAAATAGTTTAATAATATAATACAATTTTTCCAATGCGATACTTAAAATGAACTCCGTTATCGGATTCTTTTTCTAATAAGGCTAGAAGCTTAGCCTGACCTCAGTCACCCGAAAGATTATGAATCATATTTCTATGTTTCACTTGAACCAATTATACAACGCTCGACATCGCTTAAAAAAAGTGTAATTCATTAATGTATGTTGCAGTTTAATGCATTATTTGTAATGATTTTAATCATTTTCAACTCTTTAACTAAGTAATCAGTAATGGCGACGCAGAATAATTTCAGTATAAACCTATGTTTATACTATGGTCTAAATGATTCATAAAATGCTATTAGTCGTTTTTATTGGTAATCATCAATATAGGTAAATATCACCCACATACAGAGCACTGCTAATTAATAATTGTCATTTGTCTTTTTTTACAATAAAATTAAAATTAACGCAATTTTTCAACGCATGTAGTTATAAGCCTGAAAATAAGTTGAGATCAAATTGAAAAAATACATTGCGTTTGTTAAGCGTTATAATAATTATATCTTTTCTGTAGTCGTTGTTGAATGCAGTAGACGTCCTGTTTCAACTGCCAGCGTCGGGAAATATTCATAGTTGTGCGCTATACAACGGATGCGTCGCCTAACTGCTAGTCGTAGTAAATTATTTATAATCTGACATTGTGTGGTGTTAGTAGCCAAGCGCTGAGGGTTGTCTAGCATGAAATAACTACTATTTCATCGGATATAAACACATCTCAGGATGAACCACCAACAATGAAGATGATTGATGCTTGTAACTTTTTAACATTTACCCAAACTTTTCGTTTTTGATAATATTCAGCGACGAGACATCCAGTCTTGAGAATAACATGGTACATTCAAGAAATAAAATTAGAATGTAGAAAAAATAAGAAACAATTTATATAAATCAAAAGCGCTAAAGTTGTACCTAATATTAACGCAGGATTATTACAGACAGGACCGAATATAGATTTCAGTTAAGGTGTCGAATGTGTTTGCATGGAAGCAAGGTTTTAACAAGTGTGTAGAGTCTTTTAAACTAGTAAATATTTTAGGTCATTACCCACTCTTTTTCACCTCTTGAATTACGTTTAATAATAAACATAATTAATTCTTAATTTTCAATCGTTAATAGTCAAAATTCCCGAAATCGTACATAGATTGTTTAATTTTCTTTTGTACTAATATTCCATCCATCCATCCATCCATTAGCCTATCGCAGTCCACCGCTGGACATAGGCTACCCCATGTCTGCGCCAGACATCCCGGTTCTCCGCACTGCACATCAACCTGGCCCCAACAACCTTTTTGATATCGTCGGTCCAGTGAGACGGTGGACGCCCTACACTGCATTTGCCAAGACGCGGTCTTCACTCCAGGACTCTTAGGAGTGTACTAACATTAGGAGTAAATATAAATAAAGCATAAATAGATTTAATTTCACACATTTCTTTTACCATTATTTCAGTGACAACCCTGCATGTGTATGTAATGAGCGTTCCTATTGTGTCTCGGCTGACGTACAAAATATTCAGACACCTTTGACACTGATTACATTTATTTCTAAAATTCATTATTTAGTTGTTTACTAGAATGATACTGAAGATAAATAAAACGTATCGAACAAAAGGATATATATATGATATAAGTAAAAAAAAATAGATTAACAATACGTACACTGATCGAATATTTCACAAATTCGCCCTTTTCAAGGCGTGAATGGTGTGTACAGAGTTTTTAATAGTATTCTTTATTACAACAACCATGCGAAGGACATAGTTACGTCTTGACACAAGCTTTTAGCTCGATTTCAATAAAGTCGATTGCAATGCGTTAATCCTATGGATCTAATCTTGGTTTCTTCTCAGCACAGGTTAAAAGTGCACGAGTTATGAATATTGTCAATGGAAAACATAATTCAATCACAGTAATCTATACCCTGTCGGATAACAATGATTCCGTTTTCATGCTAATTTTTACTTCAGCTATTTTCATTAGCTTCATGCTATTTTTACTAAAAATCGAAAATCGATAAGAAACAAAATTTCTTAAAAGGTAATAAATAAAACGTAAAATATATATTATATAAGACTGAGAAGTAATTAAAAAGAAGTAATTTTTTGAAGCGGCAACTAAAAATTTTGTTGCTCTGTGAACCAAAGGAACGACAATTAAGTTTCTATATTACTTGCCGATTCCCTTTAAATATTAACTGATATATCCATTCTGTTAAAATAGTTTGAAAAGCAAAAACAAACTTGTATTACAAGTATGTTTTTGCTCTTTAAACTATTTTCCTTTTGACGGAGTCAAACAGTGCTCTTTTCTTGATTCAAACTTGAGATATTGAAAAAGAATTTATATTCTTTACATAGGTATACAATTACTAGGACCCGTGACTTCGTTCGCGTTAAGCTTTCATTGTATCAAATTTCTTCAAAATCGGTCCGGCGGATTACCCGTGAAAGTCTTAAAAGACAGACGTTGATAAAGATAATTTATCGTCATATACTCGTACGTCATATTATATACGATCATATAAAAACTCCCCACATCAACCGTAAAAGAACCAGCGACTACCCTGGATCGTAATAAATTTGATGCGTAATTAAATTATGAGTATCCCTTTAGCTGGTTAGCGATCTTAATAAAAGCATAATAGTAATCTTTTGTACAAGGGCGGGTGCGCAATTATTGCTGATTGCGGGGGATAGATCGTTGCATCTATAGCCCCGGGCATCCCAAACCCTGTCTGGAACCTCGATTGTCTCCCTCGCGGTACTCCGTGTCAAATTGGCCAAATTTATGCAACTGCTCTTATATTTCGGACCCCTGCCAAATAACACATCAAATGTCATTATTTTAGGGGTGCTTATATTTGCATAATTATACAGACAAGCTCGGGTATCAGATGTTATATTGATTTTAAATGCAACGTGCTCTGTTTGAAAGCTTTGTGTTAGTTTTTTATCAATTACCGAGCCTGTATAGTTTTATCAATATTCATGTTGTGCCGACCCCACTTAGAGTGCGATAAGGACAGAAGAATGATGAATGATGACATAAGCCCGTTATGTAAGCTTGAATTATAGTGAATATCATCAAAATTGCTCCAGCGGATTAGCCTTAAAAGTGTCTTATACAGACAGATACTAGAATTAATAATAGGTATTAAAAAATCCATTATTTGGTTAAAACTCCAAGTATGCATCTACGAATTTTCTTTACTTAGGTACGTGATATTTACTTTTTATCTCGCATTTTATGATGAAAGACAATATCGTGATGAACCTCCGTATCCCTAGAGAAAGCTCGATCGTGTACATAATCATGAACTCGGCAAACTTTGAAACTTAGAATTTACGTCATACAAATAATTAAGCACTTGGATGTACGATAATTGACGCAGCTACTCAGAAGCAATCTTGAAGCACTCAAGCTTTAACCTCATCTCATCTTTAATACTTCAACCATTTTGAACCCACAGTTCATAAAATCACTACTTACAATACCTTTCCAAAATCAATATGTTTATAGATGCTAGTTTTACTTGCGATTTCGTTCGCACTAACTTAAGCTTTTAAATAAGTACTCTTAAAAATGCCTTGATTTTTCCCTGTTCTTGTAAGAGAAACGGATTTTTTATCCTATATGTTACCCCCAGATATAATTTTTTTATTTAGGCATATTTCATCAATACTTGTCCAGCGGGATAGCCGGAAAAGCCTAAAAGACAGACTTCTGAATTTATATAGTATGTATATAAAATAGATATATGCAACCGTGGATTTTTTTGGGAGTCCCATAAAAGAGAAATATCCCCACCATCTATCTATCTATTAAATCTCACACGGAATAGGTGGCGTATTAGATAAAAGCTTCCTGGCAGCTTTACTTTGCTGAAATTTTTATCAATTTTCCTCATATTTCAACTAATTTACCTTATCAAGCTATATGTATACACTAAAATCTGCGTTGCGAATCACTTCGTCCATTGGTGTAAACTGATTGGTAAAATCCAGTTAGTAGTTTTTAAGTTTTATGCGAACGAAGAGGTAGGCAGACAGACAGACAGACGAAAGCAGCAGGGTACCCACTTTCGATTTATAATATATAATAATAACGGGTGCTAAGATTCCACGTTGATAACTCAGGATGATGTTAGTGGTTTGTGTGAAATTTGAAAAACTATAGAATAAACGTTTGCACTTTTTACCATTAAGTTCATGATCGAATCTAACTAATGTTTTAACATTTTTAAAATTTTCTGTAGTTATTTGTTTATTATTATTATATTTTTTTATTATTTTATTCTTTTCAGTTTTAGTTCCCAAATATTTTAAAATTTACTCTTTTTACTTTTACTTTGTACCAAACTAATGTTTATTTTTATTGTTTTTGAATGTTGTATATGCCTGTAATAGTATTTTAAATAGATTAAGACTGTATTAATTACATGTAAAAAACAAATATGTATGTTAATAATACTGTTGGCATGTCTTACTAAATAAATAAATAAATAAATCTAAGTGATGAATGTTGCATTATCGCAATTTTCAAATATAAATGGCGAATGTAAGTGCCTTAAAGAAAGGATGATAATAGAAACCGAACGGGAAATAAATGGGGCGAAATGCTTACCCTAAACTTCCCACAAGGATATATATTGATATTTCCCTTACCCTAAAGAACACTATCTAAGAAACAACAACATATGAATTGCCTGTGGCGGCGCGGAAAAAGCAATGAAAGCATTTTCACATGAACAGTTTTCATTTCGCAAGCTCCCCTTTGTACCCTAAGGAATTCCAAATAGTATCTGTAGTTTGCAAGACCCTAATAATGCCGCAGGGAAGAGGGACCCTCTGCTCTTTCCCCTTCAATCAAAATTGTTTTTTTAGCCGAACTCCTATAGATATATTGCGGAAATTTAAACTGTAATAAAATATGGTAAAACATTTCTAACTAAAAACACTTAGGATTATTGAAGAGGGGCTAAAATACCTACAATGGGGCATAATGTCATAAGGGTCAGGGTTTACTAGCATACAGTCGAAGCGAGTCGAAGCGTCCAATTCTTCATATTATAGAAGCGGAGTTAGTATATGAATTCGCACGTGTTAACGTGAGAATGCGCGCATTTTCCTCCCTGTGCGCGTATTTATTTGAAACCAAAACGTACATTACTGTATTTGTATGTTTTTTGAAATATTTCATTTCATAACAGTTTCATAATTATATTGCTTTAGTAAATTAATATATACCTATATACCAGTCTAAAAATTTCTTAAAATTGATCCAAACGAATATCCAACTTAAGACAATTGCTTTTAAGGCAAGTAATAGATAAATTTAAATAAATTGTAGCACCCTGCGTACTGATGCTTTGGTAAGACTAAATTCATCGATATATATATATATATATAAATAAATTATAAATTTATTTTTTACTTTAAATTATATTTATTACTTTTCATTAGGTGATAGAAGCAGACCGAGGTGAATATTTTTGATACGACAATATTATTATTATTTATAATATTAGTTGCCTCTAGAGATACTTAACATTATCATTTACAAAATTAGTTACTACCTACTGCAACACAGAGTTCGTCAATAGGATATCTTATCGAGTGTTTCATTGTAACAATCTAAGCAAATCACGTTTCGCCAGTTGTTTATTTAAATAAATTCTTTTTTTTTTTAGTTTATTTAAACAATATCAACTACCCCATATCCGAGTATTTCATTATTAAATCAATATTGTGTGATGTTACTATGTCCTTGAACAACAAGGTTAATTCGTGCTTAGTGCGAGTTTTTCTTAACCTACTCAATCGCGTCAGCTTAATCCCAATTTGTATGACGCTGCAAGAGCGACATCTAGTGACTGCTGTTCCATCGCCATACAAATTGGCATTACGCTAACGTGATCGAGTAGGTTTAAAGAACTCGCACTAAACACACTTTATCATGTAAAAAAACCCCTCGCATGTAAATAAATGTCGTTCACTGTTTTCAATTATTGTGATCATTTTTATGACATTATAAAAATATAATGCAATCATCTGCGGCCGACACAATTTTTTTATAGTTATTTCGCATCCGTCATACGTCTATTCCTCGGTCATTAAGAATATTTTTTAACAAAAATTTCTAAGTACATTTTTCTTTTACGTTTCTTAATTCTTATTTACGGTACCTATTGTTAATATTGGCCCGTTGGCGTGGTGATCCTGCCTTCAGCTCCGCGGATCCCGGGTTCGATTCCCGCCGAGGGGAGTTTTCTTTAAAAGGAAATTTGTCGTCAGTATTTATTTCAAAATTATAAATGTATATAATAAATACCAGTTATCTCTCACCCATAACACAAGTATAAAATTACTTACTTTGGGAACGGACGACCGTGTGAGTAAGTGTCCCATATATTTATAAAATATTATTCCATACTTACATAAAAAACAGAAAGAAATCTCACTATAGAAGGCTTGTTAAAAATGTTATGCAAGGCCTCACATAAACCTAATTTCATGCTCTTTCATCTATTAATATACATCCACGTCCATCAAATAAAATTTTTGACGGTTATTTACACATCTTACGCAATAACGTCAATACTAAATCTTGAGAAGTTACAAGATTTCCTATTAATAACAATAACATAAAATATTTACTATGACCTAGATGCTTTGATCGAAAGCTTCCTTCCTCCTTTAGTTAAATCAATTACTTGATTTTTGATGTTTTAACAATCATTAAGTTTTTGTACCGTAACTCATATCATAACAGGATCTTAATAAAACTATATTCTAAGTATATATATTTTCTTAATGATTAAAGCATCCATATTAACCGTGGGGTATGCGGCTGAGTACAATAGACCACCCTCATTTCTTACCGAGTTGTAACCGACCGAGTAAGTCGACCCGCTGTGTGGTATCCAGCTGAGTAGAATAGACCGACCTAGGTGTCGTAAAATACGACTAAGGTAAGTTGACGTCAGGCAAGCGGCCGGTCGTAAAATACGAAGCCAAATTATGTTAAAATTATGCATGATTAATGCATCCATACCTATATATGTTAAATACCTCTTACTCTGTTAGGTATTTTTTTATTCAATCTAGTTTCATTGATGTAAAAGCGATGTAAAAGCAAAATGAAGTTGATCTAAGCAACTGTCAATTCCCTCTTACTTATTAATGTAACGGAAGTCTTACAATATTTTGCATATATTTAGAAACTACTCTACAACTTATTATAAGTCGTAATTAATAACTTATTAAATTAGTTAAAATTGAATTAATAAGTTCACCCATAAGAATGAAAATATATATAAATATAGCTCACTGGCTCGTTTGCGCAGTGGCCCTGCCTTTGGCTCCGCGAGTTGCGGGTTCGATTTCCGCCGAAGGCCAACATTTTCTATAAATGAATTTGTTGGTCTTTGATCCTGGGTGCATATTTGTATTTAAGTATGTATTTAAAAAATATATAAGTATATATTCACAGTTGTCTGTCTACCATAACACAAGTATTGTTACTTACTTTGGGGCTGACGACCGTGTGTGTAAGTGTCCCATATATATATTAATGTTATAGCTTCCTCACTTTTTATAAACGCCATACCATGTTATATAATATAAAAAGAATTAACCAACAGGTAACAATTAAACGATTAAAGTTTACGAACGCAATTAAAATTACGCTTTATAGCAGGTAAAACAAATGATAACAAAATTTATCTTTTTACGATAAGAACATCTTCACGAACTACATTACAGTACATTATATACTTTACAATACGAAGTATTAGATTCAGCTTTAGAGTGAGAGAACGTATGTTCGTAAAACAAATGGAGTTTTGACTTTAGATTTTTGCATTACTGCAAACTGATGGAATATTAATTATTACAGGTAAGGCGTGCAGGTTGCCATTTTATTTAATTGTTATACCATACAACTGTCTTAGTCCGCGTTTTAATGTTTTTAATAATTTGAATTTACGTTTTAATTTTCTAGTTTAATACTAATGATGTTTGTTATATTGTTGTATTTAACAATTCTCAAAATGGTAAACAACATTAATTTGTAATATTATACATTACTAATATTATGAATGCGAAAGTATGTTTGTCTGTCTCGTCAGTTACGCTGTCGTGGCTAATCCGCTGTTGTAATATTGCTTAAATTTAGCACAATTACAGCTGCACCGGTAATATAAAGTATTTTTAAAAATCCAACAGAACAAGGAAAAAACTATTTTATTTAAGGTACTTAAACGCTCAAGTTGGCGCGTACGGAGTCGAAAGTACACTAGATCTTAATTTATTATACAATAGATGGCATTCGTTATCATAAATAAACATGTCATCTACTGCTTTGCGCATATAGCTACTAAACAAAGTGAACTTTGAATCAAACATACAGTTTATACAGATATTTGTTTTGGCAGTCGACCTATTTTCGTGTCAAAAATCAATGAGTAATGCATAAATAAATTTATGACTATTACAGAACTGATTACAAAATGGTTATAGTAGAAACTGAACACGGTCTACTAAAAGGTGTTCGTGAAAATAAACACGATGTTACATACTTTGCGTTTAAGGGAATACCATATGCAAAACCGCCGCTAGGTCTCTTAAGATTCAAGGTTAGTATTTATATACACTCACCATACATACATATAATAAAAAGGAAAATATTTATAATTAATTGCATGTAATTCACTGGCTATAGATCGTAATAAATGCTACATAATTCATCAAATTTAGTTGTGACTTTTCAAATGATAAATATTTATTATTTGATTAGATCTTGTAGGTAGGTACCAATTCTTTCACCTACAAAGAATATATTGTTCTTTATATAATAAAAATACTTGCAAGATCACGTTAGCGACACAGATGTACAAATATAAACTACCCTGAACCGATGAACGTCACTGCTTGACTGTTTTCCAGATGTCCACTTTTTGTCTTAATATTTTATTAATCAATATCTTTTAATATAATCTAGGCTCCCGAAGCTCCAGAACCTTGGCCAGACGTAAGGGACGCATCGAAACATGGACCAGTATGTCCCCAATATAATGATCGCATGCAACGTTTAGAAACAGGCAGCGAGGATTGTCTCTACCTAAATGTTTATTCTAAAAACCTTACGCCATCTCGACCATTGCCAGTTATGGTATGGATACACGGTGGCGCTTTCTACACTGGGTCTGGAAATTCGGATTATTATGGACCTGAATTTTTTATGAAGCATGAAATGGTCCTCGTAACATTTAATTACAGATTAGAAGTCCTTGGTTTCCTTTGTCTTGATAATGAAGAGGTACCTGGCAACGCTGGTTTAAAAGATCAAGTTGCCGCGTTAAAATGGATAAAAAAGAACATAAATTCATTTGGAGGAGACTCGAATAATATTACGATATTTGGCTGCAGTGCTGGCGCTGCATCAATATCCTACCATCTCATATCGACAGTCAGTAAAGGTCTATTTAACAAAGCAATATGCCAAAGTGGTGTTTGTCTAAATGAATGGGCATACAACATATACCCTCTAAAACGGGCTTTTCAACTAGGAAAATTGCTAGGTTACGATACAGAAAATACCAATGATTTACTTCAATTTCTGAGGAATGTACCAGTTTCTTTATTAGTGAACATAAAATTACCTACATTGGATATTGATCTCAAAGATGTAACAGACGGTATATTATTTGGTCCAGTGATTGAGAAATCTGATTTGAAGGTAGATAAATTTATAACAGAGTATCCACCTGATTTAGTAAAACAAGGACAAGTTTTAAAAATACCTATTATATTAGGTTACACGTCGGCTGAGGGAATAGAGATAGGAAGAAACTTTTCTGAAATGTTGGAAATATTGTTGAATACAGGAGCGGTTGTTCCCAGAGAATTAAAATTAAAATTTAATAGAGAACAAATGCGAGTCGCCGACAGAAAAATTCGAGAATTCTATTTTAAAAGCTGCGTTTTAACTAAAAATATGGTGCAAGAAGTGGTAAATCTTGAAACACATAGATTATTCGCATACAATATCTTCAGATTCGGGCGATATCACAGTATAAACACATCCATGCCGGTTTATATGTATAAATTTACAGCTGAAACAGAAAGAAATTACACGAAAAAAGCTTATAAAATGAACTCACTACCTGGAGTATGTCATGCAGATGATGTACCATATCTTTTTAACATTACTTGTTTAGATATACCATTAACAGATGAGTCTAAATATATTATAGAACAATTAGTAAAGATGTGGTTTCAATTTGCAGCCACAGGGTAAGTAGCTATCTTATGACTATTTGTTCTCCCAGATCTTTGAATTTTATAATAAAATTATTTATATAATGTGAACATAATTTGTAACCATATATGGCTAGCAAAATATGTGCATCATTTGCTAAACCACTTCAGTTATAAAACAATCTTATCTGATACTCTAAAATTGCTACTTTCATTTTGAATATTCGCTGCCTCATTGGCGCAGTTGGTAGTGATCCTGCCTTCAGCTCTGCAGGTTGTATAAAAACTGCAATAAAATATAAATTTTTTGTATGTTTCAGGAACCCAACACAATCACAGAAAACAATAGAATGGAAACCATTTACAAATGAAGAACGTTATTGCCTTATAATTGACAAAGATCTAAGATGTGATTTAAATGTTGACTCAGAAAATATAGATTTTTGGGATAGTATTTATGGTGATATAGGATAAAAATAATATATTAATGTATATAAAAAAAAAAAAATTCATATTTAAAAAATTGGTTTGTTTCTGGTTTGTTCAGTGCCATGTGCTATTTTAAAATTGATGTATTTAGTTATATTAAATTTATATATACCAATTAATTCTTATAACTCATTTTTTTTACTTTGCTTTCTTTAAAAAAATATGCTATTAACCTTTTATCAATTAATACATATGATAAAATCATTAAGATATTGAAATTGAATACTTACTATTTGTAAGAAAATTTACTGATTCTAAGAGAACAAGTTTTTAAACTTATGTGTTTGTGCATGCTAATCTTGAAACCCCTTATCCAATGATGGATGGTGTTCACTCATATATATATGAAAATTTCTGTTTATATATAGCGTAAATCTTATTTCAATTGGTTACAAAATAAAAAAGATATTTAAGGCTAGATGGTTGTATACCACAAGACTGATAGCACTTTGTTATTTTTTATCTCATCTCATCTTAGAAAGAGTGACAGTGGTATTGGATGAAGTACATAATTTGAAGAACCAATGAACTAGGCTGAACTGAATGAATTGGGCTTTCAAGGTGCTTGAGTAGCCACATCATTCAATTCAATTCTTGGGTTTATGGCTGATAAGGCTTACAAAACTAATGAGAATATTATTATGCTAATAAATATCGCCAATTATAGCAAATAATAATCTCATTAGTTTTGAATTATGGACCTTCACAAAGTAACACCTTATTCTATAAATTATTTGATAAGGCTTGCTTAACATTATAGGCTGTCAAAAAGATTTTACATAGGGTTCCAGGACATGCAGAAGCACCCAGTGAAGTGTATATTGGGTCTTTGCTATATATACTCTCAGATGGAATCTAAACCCATCTGTGGAGTTCCCAAAAGTTTGGCAATACTCTCTCTGGATAGTGCTATGCTTTCCTCTGAGGAAATAAACAAGGACAAGAGCTTGTGAACCTGTGCGCTAAGTAGAACAAACTTGTAAAGACTAACGAGGATGTACTTACTGAGAGAGCACAGTGGACTTTACGAGACTTGTTCAAACTAAAACTCAATATATTGTGCAATCTATGCCTGGATGCATAGGAAACACTGTTAGTCCAGCATAACGTATAACATGAACTCTTCTATCTAAGGTTACAATCCTCTCAATGTAAGTGAAAATTTTACTACTTGGAGGAAATTAGTATTAGCGGTGAACTTAAAGCAGTAGCAATCCCAAAAGATCATGTTTATAAGATGACCTTAATATGTAAGAGTGAAAAATCAACAAACGACACATAAAATATAAATACGAAACAACAGTCAGAGACACCACACTCCACAGCACGTGAAACTTTATAAAGCATTAAAAAATAAAATAAATAATTTCTGACAATGTCTATCATAAATTAAATATGATAATAAATAATAATCAAAGATTTTACACTATGTTTAATATGTGTACATATAATAATAATAATAAGTTAAATGTTAATAGATTTTGCTAGATGAGATCGATGAGATCAAGAATCTATAGTGCAGGGCGGTTTTACTACAGGCGCCAACACATGTTATCTCGCATCCCTCTTGCACATGTACGTATTTATGAATGAATCGTATGAAAATAGTCTCAGCTGCATCTCGCTCCACTCCTCCATACATATTTTTACGCACTCATTCTCATTTTGACTATCTATCATATAACAAGACAACAAGTTGATTTTATTAATGAATGGGCGGTGTATTAAATTTTTAAATTTCCCGTTGTAAAGTTCTAGTACTTTAATTTTTACTAAAATGTATAATTTTGTTTTAATTTAGTTAGCAAAATTCTTGAAACAAATATCACTAGAAGCAAATTAAATGTATCAAGTCTTATTTCACCAGTAGCTGTTGAGATATTTCTTAAAATGAGAAATATAACAACGAAGAAACGTGCAGTTATAAAACAATAAGAAGAGGATTTACTTAATCATTATATAAATGTAAGTGTTGAGTTTTAATGAATTTTGTGCATCTCAATAATAGTAAGAGCTTTCTTAAAATTTACATTCTCACATCTAAATAGAATAACCTAACCTTGCATGGATAGCCTAAAACCTTTAACATGCAATATAATTTTTATTTCATATTTGACTTAGTTATCGTTATATAAAAATTATGATATGTACATTAATTTCGATTGATGAATTAGCTATATTCATTATTATATTAAGGATATGTCTTGCGATTTTATATAGCTTCTAGTGTCTTGTAGTGCAATAAATGATTAATAATGGAACATTAAAGTGAAAGTTTTTTAGAAGTTGTTCTAATTGATCATAAGTGTGTATCTATCTTAGTTATGAATAATTTGGACATAACTTAAATGGTCTACTTAATATTTTTTTTAGAAGTATTTTTTAATTGAAGTTGTATACTTCATTGTATTATATTAGAACTTTAAAAATGATTGTCAAGTTTTTTATAATGAGACTCCGATGAAAAGGGAGTAAATAGCAAAAGAGAGCAAGTTTATTCTGTATAAAGCAATGTAGGGTATATTGCTTTATATAACACTATTGTTGATTTTTAATTACAAAGCAAAAGCAAAATTTAAATTTACGATTGATTAATTGCAGATTCAAGAATCCTCAGATCCAAGATTAAGAGTAATTTTTTATTTTAATATGATTGTCACATGATGTTATTTATAGTTATGATTTGAGATATCTTTACATTTACAGTGCTAATAAAAGATATAATAGTATGTGTAATGAATGAAAGAATAACAGCAATATTAAAAGACTGTTCTATAAAACTGAAAGTAAATATTTATGTAATTTATAAATCACTTAAAATGTGCAAATGTTTATATCTAACAGAAATTAAATAACTAACAATATTTCTCCTTCATACTTATGCAATAATAAAAAGCAATTTTTCTAAAAGTGAACCCATTTACTCTTTCTTAACAAATCAATGCATAATGACACAGACAACATTTTTTTTATATTATAGAACAACTATTCATATAGATTCAAATACAACCTTGTTCATAAGAGGTTCTATTTGAATAGTAACAATTTTTAATTTTTTTAATTTTTTAAAATTATTTTCAGAGATGGAATAGCACTAGACTAAGTGCAACTAAAGGAAGGTAAGTAATACTCAAGTGAAGTCTGAATTTATGAAGCTAAGTTAGATTCCCGTAATTTCAGCCACAGATGTAAGCGTGCACTCAAACATCAGTAGTCAAAAGCGACTGGGAAAAGAATTAAGGTTTTACATGTATTGCAGGTGCCAAATACCGGCTCTTTGCCAACCGCAACACATAACCATTACAAAAAAAAATGTAAAAATTAATGGATTGAATGAAATTAATGGATTAATTTTACAGGAGGGCAGTCCGACAGCTGGCCTCGTGACTCCACGAGCTACGCTGGTCTGGCCTCGCTGCTGCCAATGGAGACGTGCCGCCGCCCCTCACCCCAGGCCGGCCCGTCCGGCTATGCCGCAGCTGCTGTCGCTCCGCCGTCGCCTCGAGCGCTCGAACAGCGCCAGGCCGAACAGTAGCGTCAACCACCAGGACCTCTGTAATTTGAGAAAATGCATTTGAGGTAACTAATACTCAAGTGAAGTCTGAATTTATGAAGCTAAGTTAGATTCCCGTAATTTCAGCCACAGATGTAAGCGTGCACTCAAACATCAGTAGCCAAAAGCGACTGGGAAAAGAATTAAGGTTTTACATGTATTGCAGGTGCCAAATACCGGCTCTTTGCCAACCGCAACACATTACCATTACAAAAAAAAAATGTAAAAATTAATGGATTGAATGAAATTAATGGATTAATTTTACAGGAGGGCAGTCCGACAGCTGGCCTCGTGACTCCACGAGCTACGCTGGTCTGGCCTCGCTGCTGCCAATGGAGACGTGCCGCCGCCCCTCACCCCAGGCCGGCCCGTCCGGCTATGCCGCAGCTGCTGTCGCTCTGCCGTCGCCTCGAGCGCTCGAACAGCGCCAGGCCGAACAGTAGCGTCAACCACCAGGACCTCTGTAATTTGAGAAAATGCATTTGAGGTAACTAATACTCAAGTGAAGTCTGAATTTATGAAGCTAAGTTAGATTCCCGTAATTTCAGCCACAGATGTAAGCGTGCACTCAAACATCAGTAGCCAAAAGCGACTGGGAAAAGAATTAAGGTTTTACATGTATTGCAGGTGCCAAATACCGGCTCTTTGCCAACCGCAACACATAACCATTACAAAAAAAAAATGTAAAAATTAATGGATTGAATGAAATTAATGGATTAATTTTACAGGAGGGCAGTCCGACAGCTGGCCTCGTGACTCCACGAGCTACGCTGGTCTGGCCTCGCTGCCGCCAATGGAGACGTGCCGCCGCCCCTCACCCCAGGCCGGCCCGTCCGGCTATGCCGCAGCTGCTGTCGCTCCGCCGTCGCCTCGAGCGCTCGAACAGCGCCAGGCCGAACAGTAGCGTCAACCACCAGGACCTCTGTAATTTGAGAAAATGCATTTGAGGTAACTAATACTCAAGTGAAGTCTGAATTTATGAAGCTAAGTTAGATTCCCGTAATTTCAGCCACAGATGTAAGCGTGCACTCAAACATCAGTAGCCAAAAGCGACTGGGAAAAGAATTAAGGTTTTACATGTATTGCAGGTGCCAAATACCGGCTCTTTGCCAACCGCAACACATAACCATTCCAAAAAAAAAAATGTAAAAATTAATGGATTGAATGAAATTAATGGATTAATTTTACAGGAGGGCAGTCCGACAGCTGGCCTCGTGACTCCACGAGCTACGCTGGTCTGGCCTCGCTGCCGCCAATGGAGTCGTGCCGCCGCCCCTCACCCCAGGCCGGCCCGTCCGGCTATTCCGCAGCTGCTGTCGCTCCGCCGTCGCCTCGAGCGCTCGAACAGCGCCAGGCCGAACAGTAGCGTCAACCACCAGGACCTCTGTAATTTGAGAAAATGCATTTGAGGTAACTAATACTCAAGTGAAGTCTGAATTTATGAAGCTAAGTTAGATTCCCGTAATTTCAGCCACAGATGTAAGCGTGCACTCAAACATCAGTAGCCAAAAGCGACTGGGAAAAGAATTAAGGTTTTACATGTATTGCAGGTGCCAAATACCGGCTCTTTGCCAACCGCAACACATAACCATTACAAAAAAAAATGTAAAAATTAATGGATTGAATGAAATTAATGGATTAATTTTACAGGAGGGCAGTCCGACAGCTGGCCTCGTGACTCCACGAGCTACGCTGGTCTGGCCTCGCTGCCGCCAATGGAGACGTGCCGCCGCCCCTCACCCCAGGCCGGCCCGTCCGGCTATGCCGCAGCTGCTGTCGCTCCGCCGTCGCCTCGAGCGCTCGAACAGCGCCAGGCCGAACAGTAGCGTCAACCACCAGGACCTCTGTAATTTGAGAAAATGCATTTGAGGTAACTAATACTCAAGTGAAGTCTGAATTTATGAAGCTAAGTTAGATTCCCGTAATTTCAGCCACAGATGTAAGCGTGCACTCAAACATCAGTAGCCAAAAGCGACTGGGAAAAGAATTAAGGTTTTACATGTATTGCAGGTGCCAAATACCGGCTCTTTGCCAACCGCAACACATAACCATTACAAAAAAAAATGTAAAAATTAATGGATTGAATGAAATTAATGGATTAATTTTACAGGAGGGCAGTCCGACAGCTGGCCTCGTGACTCCACGAGCTACGCTGGTCTGGCCTCGCTGCTGCCAATGGAGACGTGCCGCCGCCCCTCACCCCAGGCCGGCCCGTCCGGCTATGCCGCAGCTGCTGTCGCTCCGCCGTCGCCTCGAGCGCTCGAACAGCGCCAGGCCGAACAGTAGCGTCAACCACCAGGACCTCTGTAATTTGAGAAAATGCATTTGAGGTAACTAATACTCAAGTGAAGTCTGAATTTATGAAGCTAAGTTAGATTCCCGTAATTTCAGCCACAGATGTAAGCGTGCACTCAAACATCAGTAGCCAAAAGCGACTGGGAAAAGAATTAAGGTTTTACATGTATTGCAGGTGCCAAATACCGGCTCTTTGCCAACCGCAACACATAACCATTACAAAAAAAAATTTAAAAATTAATGGATTGAATGAAATTAATGGATTAATTTTACAGGAGGGCAGTCCGACAGCTGGCCTCGTGACTCCACGAGCTACGCTGGTCTGGCCTCGCTGCCGCCAATGGAGACGTGCCGCCGCCCCTCACCCCAGGCCGGCCCGTCCGGCTATGCCGCAGCTGCTGTCGCTCCGCCGTCGCCTCGAGCGCTCGAACAGCGCCAGGCCGAACAGTAGCGTCAACCACCAGGACCTCTGTAATTTGAGAAAATGCATTTGAGGTAACTAATACTCAAGTGAAGTCTGAATTTATGAAGCTAAGTTAGATTCCCGTAATTTCAGCCACAGATGTAAGCGTGCACTCAAACATCAGTAGCCAAAAGCGACTGGGAAAAGAATTAAGGTTTTACATGTATTGCAGGTGCCAAATACCGGCTCTTTGCCAACCGCAACACATAACCATTACAAAAAAAATGTAAAAATTAATGGATTGAATGAAATTAATGGATTAATTTTACAGGAGGGCAGTCCGACAGCTGGCCTCGTGACTCCACGAGCTACGCTGGTCTGGCCTCGCTGCTGCCAATGGAGACGTGCCGCCGCCCCTCACCCCAGGCCGGCCCGTCCGGCTATGCCGCAGCTGCTGTCGCTCCGCCGTCGCCTCGAGCGCTCGAACAGCGCCAGGCCGAACAGTAGCGTCAACCACCAGGACCTCTGTAATTTGAGAAAATGCATTTGAGGTAACTAATACTCAAGTGAAGTCTGAATTTATGAAGCTAAGTTAGATTCCCGTAATTTCAGCCACAGATGTAAGCGTGCACTCAAACATCAGTAGCCAAAAGCGACTGGGAAAAGAATTAAGGTTTTACATGTATTGCAGGTGCCAAATACCGGCTCTTTGCCAACCGCAACACATAACCATTACAAAAAAAAAATTTAAAAATTAATGGATTGAATGAAATTAATGGATTAATTTTACAGGAGGGCAGTCCGACAGCTGGCCTCGTGACTCCACGAGCTACGCTGGTCTGGCCTCGCTGCCGCCAATGGAGACGTGCCGCCGCCCCTCACCCCAGGCCGGCCCGTCCGGCTATGCCGCAGCTGCTGTCGCTCCGCCGTCGCCTCGAGCGCTCGAACAGCGCCAGGCCGAACAGTAGCGTCAACCACCAGGACCTCTGTAATTTGAGAAAATGCATTTAAGGTAACTAATACTCAAGTGAAGTCTGAATTTATGAAGCTAAGTTAGATTCCCGTAATTTCAGCCACAGATGTAAGCGTGCACTCAAACATCAGTAGCCAAAAGCGACTGGGAAAAGAATTAAGGTTTTACATGTATTGCAGGTGCCAAATACCGGCTCTTTGCCAACCGCAACACATAACCATTACAAAAAAAAATGTAAAAATTAATGGATTGAATGAAATTAATGGATTAATTTTACAGGAGGGCAGTCCGACAGCTGGCCTCGTGACTCCACGAGCTACGCTGGTCTGGCCTCGCTGCCGCCAATGGAGACGTGCCGCCGCCCCTCACCCCAGGCCGGCCCGTCCGGCTATGCCGCAGCTGCTGTCGCTCCGCCGTCGCCTCGAGCGCTCGAACAGCGCCAGGCCGAACAGTAGCGTCAACCACCAGGACCTCTGTAATTTGAGAAAATGCATTTGAGGTAACTAATACTCAAGTGAAGTCTGAATTTATGAAGCTAAGTTAGATTCCCGTAATTTCAGCCACAGATGTAAGCGTGCACTCAAACATCAGTAGCCAAAAGCGACTGGGAAAAGAATTAAGGTTTTACATGTATTGCAGGTGCCAAATACCGGCTCTTTGCCAACCGCAACACATAACCATTACAAAAAAAATGTAAAAATTAATGGATTGAATGAAATTAATGGATTAATTTTACAGGAGGGCAGTCCGACAGCTGGCCTCGTGACTCCACGAGCTACGCTGGTCTGGCCTCGCTGCTGCCAATGGAGACGTGCCGCCGCCCCTCACCCCAGGCCGGCCCGTCCGGCTATGCCGCAGCTGCTGTCGCTCCGCCGTCGCCTCGAGCGCTCGAACAGCGCCAGGCCGAACAGTAGCGTCAACCACCAGGACCTCTGTAATTTGAGAAAATGCATTTGAGGTAACTAATACTCAAGTGAAGTCTGAATTTATGAAGCTAAGTTAGATTCCCGTAATTTCAGCCACAGATGTAAGCGTGCACTCAAACATCAGTAGCCAAAAGCGACTGGGAAAAGAATTAAGGTTTTACATGTATTGCAGGTGCCAAATACCGGCTCTTTGCCAACCGCAACACATAACCATTACAAAAAAAAAATTTAAAAATTAATGGATTGAATGAAATTAATGGATTAATTTTACAGGAGGGCAGTCCGACAGCTGGCCTCGTGACTCCACGAGCTACGCTGGTCTGGCCTCGCTGCCGCCAATGGAGACGTGCCGCCGCCCCTCACCCCAGGCCGGCCCGTCCGGCTATGCCGCAGCTGCTGTCGCTCCGCCGTCGCCTCGAGCGCTCGAACAGCGCCAGGCCGAACAGTAGCGTCAACCACCAGGACCTCTGTAATTTGAGAAAATGCATTTAAGGTAACTAATACTCAAGTGAAGTCTGAATTTATGAAGCTAAGTTAGATTCCCGTAATTTCAGCCACAGATGTAAGCGTGCACTCAAACATCAGTAGCCAAAAGCGACTGGGAAAAGAATTAAGGTTTTACATGTATTGCAGGTGCCAAATACCGGCTCTTTGCCAACCGCAACACATAACCATTACAAAAAAAAATGTAAAAATTAATGGATTGAATGAAATTAATGGATTAATTTTACAGGAGGGCAGTCCGACAGCTGGCCTCGTGACTCCACGAGCTACGCTGGTCTGGCCTCGCTGCCGCCAATGGAGACGTGCCGCCGCCCCTCACCCCAGGCCGGCCCGTCCGGCTATGCCGCAGCTGCTGTCGCTCCGCCGTCGCCTCGAGCGCTCGAACAGCGCCAGGCCGAACAGTAGCGTCAACCACCAGGACCTCTGTAATTTGAGAAAATGCATTTGAGGTAACTAATACTCAAGTGAAGTCTGAATTTATGAAGCTAAGTTAGATTCCCGTAATTTCAGCCACAGATGTAAGCGTGCACTCAAACATCAGTAGCCAAAAGCGACTGGGAAAAGAATTAAGGTTTTACATGTATTGCAGGTGCCAAATACCGGCTCTTTGCCAACCGCAACACATAACCATTACAAAAAAAAATGTAAAAATTAATGGATTGAATGAAATTAATGGATTAATTTTACAGGAGGGCAGTCCGACAGCTGGCCTCGTGACTCCACGAGCTACGCTGGTCTGGCCTCGCTGCTGCCAATGGAGACGTGCCGCCGCCCCTCACCCCAGGCCGGCCCGTCCGGCTATGCCGCAGCTGCTGTCGCTCCGCCGTCGCCTCGAGCGCTCGAACAGCGCCAGGCCGAACAGTAGCGTCAACCACCAGGACCTCTGTAATTTGAGAAAATGCATTTGAGGTAACTAATACTCAAGTGAAGTCTGAATTTATGAAGCTAAGTTAGATTCCCGTAATTTCAGCCACAGATGTAAGCGTGCACTCAAACATCAGTAGCCAAAAGCGACTGGGAAAAGAATTAAGGTTTTACATGTATTGCAGGTGCCAAATACCGGCTCTTTGCCAACCGCAACACATAACCATTACAAAAAAAAAATTTAAAAATTAATGGATTGAATGAAATTAATGGATTAATTTTACAGGAGGGCAGTCCGACAGCTGGCCTCGTGACTCCACGAGCTACGCTGGTCTGGCCTCGCTGCCGCCAATGGAGACGTGCCGCCGCCCCTCACCCCAGGCCGGCCCGTCCGGCTATGCCGCAGCTGCTGTCGCTCCGCCGTCGCCTCGAGCGCTCGAACAGCGCCAGGCCGAACAGTAGCGTCAACCACCAGGACCTCTGTAATTTGAGAAAATGCATTTAAGGTAACTAATACTCAAGTGAAGTCTGAATTTATGAAGCTAAGTTAGATTCCCGTAATTTCAGCCACAGATGTAAGCGTGCACTCAAACATCAGTAGCCAAAAGCGACTGGGAAAAGAATTAAGGTTTTACATGTATTGCAGGTGCCAAATACCGGCTCTTTGCCAACCGCAACACATAACCATTACAAAAAAAAATGTAAAAATTAATGGATTGAATGAAATTAATGGATTAATTTTACAGGAGGGCAGTCCGACAGCTGGCCTCGTGACTCCACGAGCTACGCTGGTCTGGCCTCGCTGCTGCCAATGGAGACGTGCCGCCGCCCCTCACCCCAGGCCGGCCCGTCCGGCTATGCCGCAGCTGCTGTCGCTCCGCCGTCGCCTCGAGCGCTCGAACAGCGCCAGGCCGAACAGTAGCGTCAACCACCAGGACCTCTGTAATTTGAGAAAATGCATTTGAGGTAACTAATACTCAAGTGAAGTCTGAATTTATGAAGCTAAGTTAGATTCCCGTAATTTCAGCCACAGATGTAAGCGTGCACTCAAACATCAGTAGCCAAAAGCGACTGGGAAAAGAATTAAGGTTTTACATGTATTGCAGGTGCCAAATACCGGCTCTTTGCCAACCGCAACACATAACCATACCAAAAAAAAATCAGTACGACACCTTTATAATGGCTAGCCCGTTAATAAAACGTCTTACAAAGTAGCGCGCTTTTGAAGCTAATGTTCGACGATACAGAAAACGAACATTACCAACAAAACGCCTACACAGTATGGGAAGAAAGAACACTGCAGTGTCCACCTCAACCATACTGTTAAATGAGAAGAAAAAGCCCTGCAGCTTTTACAGGAGGGCAGTCAGACGCTGCTAGTCATTAAATATTAAAGATTACAATGTCTATATTTACCTAAGCTATGATTAAAACAGAGTAATTATGCAAAAGTAATAATAAAATTATTTCGCTATAATCGGCGATGAAGTAAAATAGAAAATGTATATAATGCTAAATGTAGAGTGGACAATTGGTTATCATACCTGATACATGCAGGATTCGTAAAAAACACATGCACAAACCTCCACCACCGCCACCATACACAAGCACTATATACATTCACTATCACAAACTCAACAACTCAAATGTTTGAATTTCAACAAACATTCTCGGATAAAATGTGAGTAGTTATCCAAAACTTAATAACAAATAAACTATACTTTTGCACTATTTAATACGAAGAAAATTGAAACGTACTGACTCACCTGAAACGTTCGTTATACGTAATATATAACTGTAATCACTTTTTACTTACGCAAAAATATATAAACCAACAAATGATTTTTAATTAAAATTAGACAATTCCATAGACTTCTTGTTAACGCACACTATATACAATAACACGATATAATAGGAATACCACAATTCCCGTTCCGAGATGCACTTCTCTTGAATGACGAACAAGGACTGAATGTCACTGAAACGTTTTATCAAATGGAAGACTCCCCACTCCAGTCCCCACCGAAAACAATAACGGCACAGTGTTGCCCCTATTTAATCAAAAAGGGCGCGATTAGGGTTGCCACCTTTTTTTTGAAGAAAAATACTATTTTTCTTTTTAAATCAAAAAAATATAGTACTTTTAGGAAATTCAGGAAAAAAATAGGACACATCTATTTTCAATCATTATTTATTTTTCCATGATTATTTTTTATTACTTTTCGCTGGATAATGACACGGAGTTAGAGCTACTAACTAACTAAGCCCCGTAAATACATGAATGAGTTTCGTTCCTACATTCCCTATGCAGGGCTGCGGGTGCGTACCATTCACAGTTAATTAAAAAAAGCACGACAATTGCAATTAGCGATAAAAATATAGTATTTTTCGTGCTATATTCTTTTTCTATAATATATAGTACAATTTAAGCTAGTGTTTTTCAATTTATATATACATTTATTAAAGCAGGGACCTCGAAGCATATAGCATTATAGTATATCCTTAGTGTTTTTATTGAACTGTAATAATATTGGGAAGTTTTATTTTTTAATTTTAAAATATAAGTAAAAATAAAACTAAAATAATAAAAATAAAACTTTTCCTTCTATAGTAATATTTATTGTGTATGCTTTATTGAAGTGTTGTATATCATATGTCATACCTAATATCAGTTATATTCTATGTTTTAGGTGGTTATTTCTGAATAGTTTTTATTCTTTCTGCGACAGACAATATGGATTACAGACATACTTTAATTATTTAACAGAAAGTTATTTGTTCAAGATACTTTAACATACTATCCCATTTAGTTATGCACATTTCAACTAGATTTTTTGTCTGAGTAACTGTGTCTGGTCAAGGCACTGCTACTGTTGTTGCAATGAATTCATTAATATCTGATACAATGGCTGATATTCTTCAAGTGAGTTAAAATGTTTCAAATATAAATCATTTTTGTTTGTAAACACAAAAATTGGCATGTGTATGTTTAAAGTAACGGCCTGTTATCCACCCCAGCAGTGGGAACCATAAGCTTCCTCTATCCGTTTTTTGGAGAGAAGTATTGTAGCAAAGACCTACCATCGCGTTGCTCCAATGCGGATTGGTAGGTTACGCATATCCCTAGAATTCGCTAGAAGTATGCGGATTTCCTTACCATATTTTCCTTCACCGAAATGCGTGTCATAAATTGCAATTGTCAATTAGACATGTGCCTGCGCGGGGTATAAACCCATGATCGTCTTTACAGAGTCGAACGGCCTCACCGCTGAGCTATCCATAGCTTGTTCCATATTTATTAAAATGTATTTGCAATAATTTTCAGATGAACCTGGTCATAGCCAAAGAGAGTACTCATTGGGATGACGTCTAAGGGCTATATGCTGTTGATGCTTTATGGGATGAAGCACATGATTAGGTCAATTGATTTGACTAGATGAAGGCAAGTAAATATTTGATGTAAAGTATGTCAGTCTGTCCATTTCACTTTCTATTAAAACTGAAGCTTATATGTCTAATGGGCTAACTGCCTAATCCGTTTGAGATATAACAAAAAATGTTTGGTACAATTTTTCCTCTATTATAGTGATGCAAAAAAGTGTGTGATATAAGAATAGCTTAAAAGACATATTAGTGATGATCATTGGAACTTTGTCACATACAATACAGTATTTGGAAAGCATAATATTTTTAGCCTGGTACTGCTAACAGTACAAAATCAAAGATATTTAACATAACACAAAGATTGTCACAGATACCCCTTATATTTTATTATTAAAAAAACAAAATTTATAATTATAGTCTCTATTCTATACTTAAAATATAACTGTAGACAAAGTTATAGACACGAAAAAAATATTTTCCAGACACTATTTAAGACGAACCAGACACTATTTAAGAAGCTAAAAATATATTTTTAAAATTTAAAATCTCTGTTATTTGTCAATGCATCATTCTCCTACCCTTATCCCACTCTAAATGGGGTAGGCACAACATGTTTTAAACATGTTATCACATGATTTGGTATCTTACGACCGGTCGCCTGCCCGACGTCAACTTACCTTAATCGGTTTTCGCGACACCTCGGTTAGAAATGAGGGTGGTCTATTCTACTCAGGGGATATCAATGCCAAGATTGTCTGTAAGACTACCTTTGCAAACTAATGTTCTATCTATACATTATTAAAGAATAACTTATTTATTACAGGTTAAATATGCTGCGAACTCTTCCGCCTGGAAGTGTCCACGAGCCCGATGATGCAGATGAACATATATGAAGAGCTTCAGTCGAATCATAATTATTTAGCCTCATTTATTGACATTAGTAATAACATTTTCACAGCGCGAATGCTTTTATTCACTAACAATTTATTTTGCCGCCTGAACCATTCGGAATTTTGGAATAAGGCTGTAAAAGTCCGCTTCAATGCTAGAGGACTCAAGAGAAGGTTGTGTCTTCAAAATAGTATTCATATTAGTATAATTGACAAACATTATGAAGTTTGAAACTTCTTAACTAGGACCCAATGGATTTTTTCTCAAATCCGTGGATAAGGGGGCTCTAGCACACTAGAACGGATCATAATTTGGTTTCATTGTTTAAAACATGATTGGTTAATATTATTGTTTGATAGTTATAGTACCTTGTATTCCATCAGAAATATTTTCCAGACCCAAGCCATATCATATTACCGGTTCAGTATATTGATATATCGGTCATGTGCAGCAATAGCGGTACAACTCAAAAACTTATATTTTGAGATGAATGGGTTTAAAATTTTCATTACTCAGGAAAATGAATAACAATTGCTTAGTTGCTAGTTTAATTGTTAGTTTGCTTAAACGACGGGCTTATAATGAATTATGAGTTCTGCATGTATTGCTGCTAAAAATTGTGTATTTTAACATTAACACCATTTATTCCTATTCAAAACACGTGTTTTTACTTGTGTAGCAAAACTAAAAACCTGAGCAATCCTGGGAGTAATATATTTTCAAAACAGGATTATTTAAATTGTGAAATTTTTATAATTACGCTATTGTCTAATAAAAGTGAAAGATTTGATCTAGTTAAAATTATATTATCCATCACAAAAACTTATATCTTTGGAATGGCATTATATGGCATGTAAAGTGTTAATTAGTCAAAAATGTATATAACTTAAAAAACTATAATTCCTGATTAACTTGCATTAATCATAAATATGATTTGTTAAAAGTTTTTTGCATAATCGTAATCATAATGCGAGTTAGACAACGGTGTATCAATTAAGGAGAATTCACAGTACTGCAGATACTTGGAAAACGATAATGGAAATGGAAAATTTTATCGCAAGTAAAGTTATAGAACTATGATACATGAGGCAAAAGTAACTAATATTACTATTATTAACATTTAAAAAGTGATTCAAAATTTTTATTATTTTACTATATATACTCCATAAGTATAGAAACATAACAAGATGTAAACAAACAAAACCATGTGATTCAGGAGTGACAAATATGTCATAACAATAATATTATTAACAAATGAAAAAATTGGGATTCAACTGCAGTTGTTGTAGCAAAACAGCAATATATAATTTAATAAAATTCAGCAGATACAAATTAGCCAAGTAAACTACCTAAAATGGTAATTAGATTGATCAACGCAACATAATATCAATATTCTACGAGCTTCACTCTGTGATACTTAAATGTGTAGTAATTTAGTGTATTTAATATTATTCATCGTTTTCTTTAAAAATTTTATAATTCTTATTTATTGTTTCAAAGTTTGTAAAAATTATTGATAGCAATCACGCCATAATAAAGTGGTGCGAATACTATCAATAATTTTAAATTCTTTAAAAGAACTAAAAATTATATTAAATGTTAGTATAATGTGTTGTAATAAAAAAGGTACTTTATAGTAGGCAGATAATGCCTACTATAAACTACCTGTTTTGACATGTTTACATTTAGTTAAATACTTTATCCATGGAGTATAGTTCCTCATGATGTTTTCTTTCATCGAAAAGCTTGGTATCAATTGGCACATTAATTATGGCAAAATTTCACAATTTAATTCTTACTTTATATGTATAAATCCGAAGTGTTAACTGGTTTGATGGAAAATATTATACTTAGAGATAAAAACCACTAATACTCTATAAAACTACTACCAATATATCTAAAAAAGACTAATATTTATAATTTACCATCAAGTATACTCCTTTTAAGTATAATGTTTTTTCCTAAATACTAAAACGGTAAAAACGAAAGCATCTATTGTTTCAAATACTAATCTTGTAAATTTGTTTTCGAGTGAATACTTATAATTAATTATATTTAATAATAATATATAATAATTTAAATTACAATTCCTATATTTCCAAGATACATGATCGCCGATTCTGTTTCCTATTTAAAAATAGTAATCATTTTTGAAGTTGCACTTTTAGCGTGTTTAGGAAAAAACTTTTTTTTTTAAGAAGCATGCACATAGAAATGTAAAACGGCTGTTGAATATAAATTTTTTTATTACAGTAAAAGTCTTAAAGAATTTCCTTAAATATTTTGTTTTATTAAAATCTAAAAATCATTATTAATATGTTACAGGAAAATCGGTTATCCAAATAATCGGTAAGAGTAAAATGCGAATCGATAAAACTTTGACATCACTAGTTACGGTTTTAGCGCACCAAGTACATCACTAATTTTACTACGATTTTACGTCATACGTTATATATATTACTACTCCATATTTGAGAAATAGTCAGAGCTGAGACTAAATCCGTTTTTATGAATGAAACGGGTGAGAGGCAGATAGTTTTTTTATATATGAGAATGTAAGTAGCTATAGTGCTACTCTGCACCCCCCATACCACCGAAAATAGGCTCGCGCCAATGTATGAATCTCAACCATCTATTTTATAGTTAATAATCTATGATATAGTGTATTATCTATGTCAAGAATCAAGATCTGGTTAGCAATAGCATAGATTAATAAATAACAGGGATGAGAAAAAAATTATTTCCAATAATTGATTATTTTTTAATAAATATCGATTTTTTAAAGCAACTTCCATGTCACATCCATAATAAAAAATAACTTGGTTAGATCAGTGATCAGTCAGATCAGATTTTTTTGCAATAGCCACATTATATAAATTAGACATGGACAGCATAGATTACTAACTAAAATAATGGAGAGTTCACAAATCACAAGTAGTCATTATGACATGAAAACTTTTTGAATATTGCCCTTTAGATATGCGCATGAAATATTCATAACAACCATTCAAATTCAAAATATTCTTTATTGTACTGTTAAATCGTGAAATCTATAGTTGGTTCGGATAGCTGTTTCTACCGAGAAGAGCCAGCAAGGAACTCGGCGGTCGCTCTTTACAAAAAATAATGCTTATTACTAGTTATATTTATTCATTAAAATGTTGTGCAGGGTCGAAGGAAAGCTATATCCACATATTCTTATTATCTTAATAATTCTCAATAGTACATTGGGCTTTCTGTATCAGCCTCTTTTTAACAGTGTTTTTAAACTGCTGCAAAGCTAGAATTGATTGCGGAGTTTTATTATAAGACCTTATACTTAAATCCACAAACGACGTACGTACTTTTGCAAGGCGCAAAGCAGGAGCCGCAAGGTTATGTCGGTTTCTATTTTACAATTATTGAAACATCGCCAATTTTTTATAATTATGTATGCTACTCGACTCGACACCATAAGCGTCATATGTTATGTTATCACTTTTTGTCATTCTCGTTTGGGAATTATTTTAACTGCAATGAATAATGAATTCTGATGAAACTTTCATCTACAGTTTTGCAATTATTTGCAACGGTATTATAGGACATAACTATAACAATTTATATTATCTTCTCAGCTCTCCTGAAAAATGGTATAAATGCATAACGTTGTAAAATCCACACAACAAGTAATTACTACAAGTGTTAGTTTTAAACTTTCGCGATTCATACTAATTAATATATAAACAAACGGGTCACATCGCGATAATCTCGAGTTACCTTTGTATAAGGTTCGACGTTTCGGCAGAGTTGCATCCACCGTGGTCACGAACTGTTCGTGACCACGGTGGATGAACTCGAGATTATCGCGATGTGACCCGTTTGTTTATATATTAATTACTACAAGTGTGTTCTTTAGCACGATGATATAGAAAGTAGAAACAGGAACTTATTATTTTTTTACTATTTTATCAGTAAATGCGCGGGCATCAATGCAATTTTAGCTTATTAAATAACTATTTTTTGTTAACGTTATATTCGATATATTCGAGAGTAAATTGTACCAGGTCATTTTAGTTTGGATATGTACGGCATAAATTAAAATTTATTTTTTGAATTGTCTTTGGAGAACCATAAGTAAAGGCTTTTAAAATAAAGCGTAGGTAAACGACCCGGTATTCTATATTCCCAATCTGTGGTTTAGTAGTCTATGATTGTCATCGCGTATTGTCAATTGTCATTGCCTGGCTCCTACTCACGAAACTTGATTCGCAATGTTTAAAAGAGTGAAATAGTTGTATGGTGCGGGCGGCGCGCAGAAGTTACAACGTGTTGGAGATGAGGCTTGACCGTTGTAAGTTTATTGCAACGTAGCCGCTGGATTTTGAGTAACCTATATCAAACCTAAAATTTGTTCAACTGAATAGTGTAGTGTTAACGTCGTGTACAATAAAAAAAATATCAATTAGTTGTGCAATTAGTAAAGCAGTAAATGGATGTTTAAAATTTCTTAGACAGAGTGTTCTACAAGCATTATTATTTGGTTTATTGTAAAGTTCACCAAGTGTAGGACATCGAGAGTTTGAATCAAACACCGATACCGATAGTAGTGAAAATGTCTTACAATTCTTCACTCGATGATTTCTGTGGATCAAAATTTTGGGTAAGTAGGTCTTTGACCTTGGCATAACAGCTATAAATTACAGTAACCACAAGGCTAAAAAGAATTGCTCAAGTAATACATTTGGCAGTAGTTTTAGACTGGATACTAATATAGGTTAAGTTGTTTGTATATGTTACTACCGATTTAATTTATTACTCTGTTATTTATATTTTTTTTAAATAATTTTTATGCATTTTCTCAATAATGCAAACATGTATTTTTGATATTACTTTGTTACTCTTAAAGCTATTGAAATGATAATCGTAAATTAATAAGATAAATTTATTAAATTATTAATGTTTTTGTATGAACTTAACAAAATGCCACACCCGTATTATTCTTTAATTAATAATTTTCATCATTTATTCATTGTATATGGGAAACATTATAATTTTAACTATTAATTTTCATGTGAAACATTCTTCAACACACATTTTCTACATAAATTTTTCTTTATTAAAATCAGCTTCTACTTCTTAATCTTTTTATAGGATAATAATATTCAACAAATTTTAGACTAAGTCAAACTAAGTAAATTTATTTAGGGTCAAAGTGAATTATATTATAGCATGTATCCAAAGATGAATAATTACACAATCTTATATGACCCTGACTGTAGACATTTTCTACTAAAACATTGTGACCATGAAGCAACCAGTTTTTTTTTAACAATGATTTGATGAAGATATTTTATTGATATACTAGTTTTTGTAGTTTGTGTGAATTTTTATTTTTGTAACAGTTATCTAATTTGTATTTTTTTGTATTATTATTATGTCTTTACTTTATATGTCTTTATATAAATACTTAGTCTTTATATATAAATTTTCAATAGTACCTGGCCATTAAAAGGTAAAACAATAAATGTGCTAACCACAAATTTTTTTAGATAGTTGTTTCTTTCCTTTTTATATGTAAAATTTATTCAATATAAGGTTTATTCACAAAAGAGTAAATTTTTGTAACTTTAAAGGATAATTTGGGTAACTACATAAATATAGTAGAATAAGTATACCTATTAAACAACTAGCTTTCATTTACTTAGCAAATAAATTTTAAAATTGAGGATGCATTGAGTTTTGATTTTTATTAATGACCTTCAATTGTCAACGGCTCCCCCCGCGTGGAAAGATTCAAACAGTAATATAGTCTTGTCATAAAGATACAAATGGTTAAAGTGGGTCAACCTTAAAAGCTACACATATGCTGTTGTGGACTTTTTCGTACTATTTTTTATTGCTGCTCCTCTCCTATTCATCTTAGGGTGATGTTATTTGGCCTATACCTTCCTCAATAACTGGACTATCTTACATTGAAAGAATTTTTCTAATCGGTCCAGTAGTTTCTGTTCAATCAATCAATCAAACAAACAAACAAACAGACAATCTCTTCAGCTTTTTATATTAGTATAGATTATTTAATATTATGGATACTATACACACAATACTTTTAACTCAACCACTTATTGTATTATTAAAAAAATTTGGTCTCATAATCTCTAAATCTATATCTTTAGTCTGTCTGTTGCCAGTTTTATGTGCTACTATTTGTTATGCTAAAGTTTCAGTATATTTTTAGGATAGCAACTTAACATGGTACACTGAGAACCCTAAATTCACGCCTTGCTTGGAAAGAACTGTCTTAGTCTGGATACCATGTTTGTACCTCTGGGTGGCTGCCTTCCTGGATGCGTACTATATTCTAAACAGCAAAGAGAAAAATATACCATGGAACATTTTGAACATAAGCAAATTAGTGATAACATGCCTTTTAATAGCCGTAAAATTTGTGGATTTGGGTGTCTCTGTTCACAAATCATCAAAAGAAGAAGATGTTTTCAATGCAGATTATTATGCTCCAATTGTGAAGATACTGACTTTTGTAAGTATTTTTTTATGTTGTGAAAGATGGTTTTCTCTGTAGGAGAGTAAACCTTATAGCTAATATCTGGGTGACCGAGCCTTGCTGGGTAATTTTTTACAAAATAAAAAAAGAAAATTAAAAAAAAAGAATAAAATAATAGGGTAGGTGGGGCTCTCAATCCCAGGTATTTTCATTTCTTGCGACCACCAGTTCGCTGAATAAGCTACTCTGCCTTGACAGTTATGGCAAAAATTCAAATTTAGTATTTTTAATGCCCAAAAACAGGGTTAAAATGAATTCATTTTAAAATAAAACCTAGCAAGATCGATTTTTCTCCCCCAAAACCCCTACATGCTGAAGTTCAGGAAAATCGTTGTAGCCGTTTCCGAGATTCCGAAAATGTATATATATATTTATACATACAAGATTAACTCATTTAAATATTAAAGATATATGTATTAAAAATATATCAATAGTGTACTGTATGTAGAGCAATACTGATTTTAAATTGTAATTTTTTTTAAATACTATTTTTAGGCTACTGATTATTTCCTTTTTAATAATTAATACAAATGTGTTGTGTTTTATTGTGTTTGTAATGAAGCTTAATATGTTCAAATATTTGTATCTATTTCTACTCCTATTTCAGTAGGAATTTGTATACTGTATAATTCTGTAAATTTTCCTATTCCTGCAAGAATATTTAGATATTTTATGGAAAATATAATCTTAGTATATGAGCAATAATTTAAAAAGTTAGGTTTTGTGGAGATATATTATTAAGAAATAGTAGTACTAGTAAGTAATAATTTGGCTATAATGTGCGATAATAAAAGAAAATAAAGAGTGTATTATCTGTTTTCATACCTAATGCATGTAGGATATGCAAAACTGCATTCACTACAAAACTCTACCACCAGTATAACATTAAGCAAGCACTACACACAGTCACTACCATAATCCCAATTGTTTCACCATGTAACTGTAACATCATCATGAGATAAACTCCATGACAAATTCCAAATCTTGTGGTATATTTCGATCCTAGGGTCTGCAAGTAGTGAATATAAATAGATTTTTCTGTATTCTAACGTTTTACTTGTTGCTAAATTACAAAACTAATGAGAATATTATTTTGCTAAAAATTCCGCGATAAAAGAAAATTTATGTAATGCTAAATGTAGAGTGTATTATTCGTTCTCATACCCGATACATGCAGAATTTGTAAGAACAAAATCGCAAAGCCTATAAATTAAAATAATAATCGCTTTGCGATTTTGTCGTGGAGTCTATCTCCTGACTATGCTTCGGTTACGAGGCGAAACAATTGTTGAGATTGTGGTGGTGAATGTGTGCAGTGCTTGTGTATTGTTGTGTTATCGGTGTCGGGCAGTGCATGAGTCCTTAAAAATTCTGCATGTATCAGGTATGAGAACGAATAATACATTCTACATTTAGCATAACATATATTTTCTTTTATCGCGGATTATAGCAAAATAATATTCTCATTAGTTTTGTATTATGGACCTCCGCAAAGTAACGCCTATTTCTATAAATTGTTGCTAAATTGGCGCTAATTGAATACTCTTCCTAAGATTGTATTCAGTACAAGTGTATAAGTGTATTTTGCTATAAAGTAATGATAAGGCTATTCATTATAAAGGGTATTTGTTGAATAAAAACACCTGTTGTAATGTACGGCTTGTTATCTTAACATTGAGTTTTCGTGTAATGCTTACGTCATTGTAATGTTGACAACAAATATGAGGTTGCAGTTATAATGATTGTGAAATAAACAGTAAGTAATAGCGCCTGGATGATAATGGTCAGATTAAAATGATGTATTAAAAGATCGAATGACAGATAATATATATACCGATATATGGTCGATAAGAAATAACACCGCATCATTGTATTTATTTGTAGCTAGTTCTACATAGTAAATAGCGGTGTGGTATCCGGCGGAGTAGAATAGATCACCCTCATTTCTTAACGAGGTGTCATAAACTACGACTAAGGTCAGTTGACGTTAGGCAGGCAGCCGGTACTTAAAATACGTAACCAAATCATGTGACAACATGTTGTATATGTTGTAACATGTTGTGCCGATCCCACTTAGAGTGGGATAAGGGCAGGAGGATGATGAGCTGCACATAGTGAGATACATACACACGATTTCAAGCCGATGAAGTTCTAGATAAATCACGCAAGCAACTATAAACAAATTTATATAAAATTGTAAATTTTTTTTTATTATGGAAGTCCGCAAATGAAGTGCAAGAAACTGGCTAAAATATTGTTAACTAGCCATACCCAGTACGCTTCGTAGGGCTTAATTAAAGATTTATTAATGACTTTTCAATAAAATGTTCAAGGATATCCGCTGGATCAAAAGATTCTCTGAAAATTTCGTTAAAATCGGGCCAAACCGTTTCTGATTCTTTAAAAAGAAACATACATAATTTGTATCTTAAATGTACAGAATTACAAAATTACAAAAAAAAGTTACAAAAGTACAAATTTACAAAATACTTACTATGAATTAACAACTATTTATTTTATTGACGACACTAAGCTCTTTTGCGACTTTTGTTTATTCTATTATTATTTTGCATATAGTTATTCAAAATAAAATAGTTTTTTTTTAATATAGAAATAATTCATAATCATTTTCGCTAGGTAAAATACAGTTCCGAGCGTAATTTATAGTAATTGTACCTGTAAGACAGATGGAAAAGAATGAGGAAAATGTTTTATCGTAGATACATGAATCTGTTTAATTTTAAGCTACATCTAGCATCAAATAACATTTAAATGGCCTTCACACCTATTTATATATCAATTTTGATTTTATTAGTAAAAATAATACAAGTACCGCTAGTGGTATCCGCGACATCGTTCGTGTCGACTTTAGAATTTCCCGAAAGGGAGAATGAAAGAAAGAAAAACTTTATTTACAACATACACTATTAACAAATAAGGAGTATATAATTTAAAAAAAAGTGTTACACTTATATTAAAAGTAAAAAGTAAAAACAAATAAAAGAACACGAAAACATATAAACATAAACTAAAAATATCTAAAAATAAACTAAACTTTAATTTTATTGTTAATAGAATCGATAGAATTATTTTTAAAAAACTGAATTTGTATGCCAGAAATGGCTAAATATATTGTTAAAATGTACCATATTATTTATAAATGTACTGACATATATTTAATACAAATAAATAAATATTATTATTATTAAAAATAAGGTATTAATACCATCATTAATACTTTATTTATGAATGGAATGTTTTAACCTAAATGCTAACCCACTCAATAAGCTTCAATCGAACTTAATTACATCAATATTGGTCCAGCGGATTAGCCGTAGAAGCGTAACAGACTCGCACTGCACCCGCGGTATCAGTGTGTCACAAAGTTTTTCTCGACTAAATCGTGACCTAACGAGAATTATATGTAAAATAGCCGTTCCGTTTTGACCTTAACTAAAACTTAAGAAATGCACTATCTTTTAGTACAAACCGCACTAAAATCCTTCCAATAGTTTGAGAAAATCTTTACATATGAGTATCTATATATACGATGATACAAAGTACCCAAAAGCTGTCTGTATAGGATTGGTTTTCTCAATATCTATTGAACGGATTTTTGTATGGTTTTGACTAAAAGATAGTGCAATTCTTGAGGAAGGTTTCAGTTAATAGTAAATTACGGTTTAATTCCTGCAGGCTCTGGATTTATATGCAAAAAACTTAGTAACACACTGATTTACTCGCGGGCCTCGGACGCAGTTAGTGTGTTATAATTTAATCGTCTCTGCATTAAAATATCTCGTACTTTGACATAATGTTAAAAAGGTTACCTCGGACTAGTTTTTGTTCATCACAGGATGTCCTTAAATCTCAAATAACATAACAAAATAATAATATTCGATTACAGTATTGGTAATGTAAATTAGAAGTTGGTTATGTATTATATAATATCCAGTCATAATATTCTCTGGACGATCAAATTGTGTTCTATTAATTTGATCTGACCCCAATATGCGGTCTTAGAATTGCACAGACGTATTATATGTTTTTGCTTGTAGATCTAACACATTATATTGACATTTCATATCTGTCAATTTTGTCTTTGTTTATGTTAAAGTAGATAAGATAATTATATTTAGTATGGTTTACGATAGAACAGTTTTGAATTATGTGATTCAAACTCTTCTAAGAATATTACCAAAATATTCGATATTCCATATGACCTCATTGTTATTGTAAATATTTTTAGCTAGAAAATTATTTTATTAAGTTAATTTAAATTTAGTGTCATAAATCAGAACTCTTAATTCGTATCATTATATAATTTTTATGTATTATTACGTTTGCTTTATACATTGGTACCGGAAGAGCTCTTACTTATCTGTAGTAACATAGTACCTAAATTAATATTTACAATTCGTCATGCGCTCGGTTGCGGAAAACTTTAAGAGAAAAACCTGTATTACTGAGATTCGAAACAAAGCAAGACTAGAGTGCTTATATATTCTTTTAAATCATATCTTTAGAATTCTCTGGAAATATCGAATACTTTCAATGCGTAATGGTGCAGGTGTAATGCGTATAATATTATAGCATTTTATAATAGCCTCGCTCTCCTGCCCTTATCCCAACTCTAAGTGGGGTCGGCACAACATGTATCAACTATGTGGTTACATGATTAGGCTAAGTGCATTACGATCGGCCTGCCTGACATCAACTTACCTTAGTCGCCTTTTACGAAACCTCGGTAAGGAATGAGGGTGTTCTATTCTACTCAGCCGGATACTACACGGCGGGTCAACTTACCTTAGTCGCCTTTTACGACACCTCAGTAGGAAATGAGGGCGGACTCAGCCGGATACCACACAGCGGAGTGTATAGTAAGCCTATATTCCTAAAATAAACAGAGTTATCCCTGTAGGTAAATGAATACGAATAATGTCATACACGTAATATGAGAAATGATTAATTACGCTTTAAATATTATCTAAAAAAGTATTTGCATTTCAGATTTTATCAGCAACGTTATTATACTACAATAGAAAGTATGGCATGAGAGCATCTGGAGTTCTCTTTTTCTTCTGGTTGCTTTTAATATTAGCTGGCCTAGCGCAGCTTAGATCCGAAGTTCTGTCACACTACACATTAGAAGACGAGAATGTACGGTACAACTTCCTTAGTTACATGATATATTACTCACTGATAATATTGATGTTCATATTGAATTGTTTCGCGGATTTACCACCGAAGAATACGCCGTATAAATTTGAGAAGGTAATATATTAAACTCTATACATCGACTATTTTATTACACGTCCATTCCAAAGTTCTTAATTTTGTTTTGTTCATCAGAATCAATGTCCGGAGAGTGCATCCGGGTTTCCGAGTCGTCTAACATTTAGTTGGTTCGATCCTTTGGCTCTCACAGGATTCCGAAGAAATTTAACGGAAAACGATCTCTGGGCACTGAATCCACAGGATTCTTCGAAGGAAGTTGTGCCTAAGTTTGATAAATTTTGGGAGAGAACACTCAATAAAAGAGAAAAGTATCTATACTATTTTTATTTTTATCGATTTTAACCTAGAGTTAAATAATATCAAACCAGTTATTTTCACTTATTTTTCTTGTTTAATTTGAATATTAGTTGTATAAGTATAGTTATGATTTTACGTGTGGTATCCGGCTAAGTAGAATAGTATCACCCTCATTTCTTACCGAGGTGTCGTAAAAGGCGGCTAAGGTAAGTCGACCCGCCGTGTGGTATCCGGCTGAGTAGAATAGACCAACCTCATTTCTTACCGAGGTGTCGTAAAAGGCGACTAAGGTAAGTTGACCCACCGTGTGGTATCCAGTTTACTAGAATAGACCACCCTCTTTCTTACCGAGGTGTCGTAAAATACGACTAAGGTAAGTTGACGTCAGGCAGGCGGCCGGTCGTAAAAACACAGCCAAATCATGTTACAACATGTTTATAACATGTTGTGCCGACCCCACATAGAGTGGGATAAGGGCAGAAGGATATAAGTATAGTTATGATTTTTAACAAAAATTAGTGACAAATATTAAAAAAGCTTTTCATTTAATTTTATTTTTGGTCTGTGAAATGTTTTTCTAGAAGCAAAATATTTTCAGTGCCAGTGGACCAAAAGCGACGTACAGTAAAAACTCGGCTAGCGTAAATTTCAAACCCGAAAAAGAACGCAAGCCGGCGTCGATATTGCCGGCGTTGTGTCTTGCGTTTGGTGGGCAGTTTCTTTTTGGTTCCCTGCTCAAACTTTTTAACGATATTCTTATGTTCGTCTCGCCGCAGCTACTCAAGTAAGAATTTCTATGCACGATATATATTTTTAACAACGTTTTGCGTTAACTTTGATTTTAAAATACCCTTAATTATGAACTGTGTGTTTTCATGATCCAGAAAGAAAAACGAGAACTCTATTAACGATTTTTTAGCAGGATATTTAAGCTTAAAATTGATGGAGCTTAATTTGAAGTACCTGAGTAGTGACCAAGCTTTGGTCGATAATTTTTTAAAAGATATAAAAAATGCAATAAAAAAATTAAAATTGCGCCGGATGACATGTGTGAATCGATCCCAGGTTTTCAATATTTCTGGTCCGCCAGTTACGATAAGGCTATCACAGCTTTGCATTTGACAGCTCAAATATCATTTGCATTCAATTTACATTTTAGCATTTTTTGAAATACCGAAAACAGGTATAAAACGACATTATTTTTAAATTAAACCTAGCTATATCGATTTTTCCCTCCCCAAAACCCTCTACATGCTGAATTTCATGACAATCAACTATTTACTAGCATAGCTGAAGTCGTGATTGCAATCATGATTAATTTAATTATAACGTGCTTATTCAGTTTCGAAGTTCAAAGTATCAAAATTTGTCATATTAGAGCAATATTTGAGAGATAGGTTAAAAACAGTAAGTTTAAGTGGAATAAATGGAAGTGTGATGATTTGGAAAAGTATCAAAACCAATTAATTCCGTGAATGACAACATTTTGTGTTTAAAACACCATGAATTTAATTATATCTAATGAATAATCTGATAACTGTTATTACGTAACGAGTATTTATTTGTGACTTTTAAGGAGTAACATGTTTCATTCATTGTTTCGTATTTTAAATTTTAAAAATGTCGAATTTACTCAGCTGTGGGGATATATATTGTTTTGTCTGTTTTGCATAAACAGGTTATCAAATTTTAATGTCGTCGCGACTATATACCTTCGATACATCAAAATTTAGAATACGAAAAATATACTAGTTCTGTTTTTTGTAGACTATCTCGATCCGTATCAGACAAAAGATACTTATTTTGTAGAACATTTTAGAATGTCTATGTCCGTATCTGGCGTGAATATGTTGACAAGTCGACTAATTTATATGGTGAATATATCAGTGGAGTCGATAAGTCTTTTATATCGACAAACTTGTAAATATTTAAATAACTCTCTTAAACGTATATTGAAAGTAAACCTATTTATGACTGTGTGAATGTGCGTTTTGTGGATTTGGACTTGTTAAGTTATTTATGATATAAATTAGGCAATCCTAATGCCTATTATGGTTAAACAAATTAAAGGACGTAAATCGATTTATCAACATATTCACGCCTGGTACGAATTTATATTTTGCAATTACGTTACAGTAAAGATTGATATGTAAGTACTTAAATATTGAACTTTCTTCTAGGCTCTTAATAGAATTTGTGAAGAGCAATGAGCCAGTTTGGAAGGGTTATCTCTACGCAGTAGGTTTAGTTGCTTGTGCCACAGCCCAAACCCTGTTACTAGCACACTACTTTACAAGAATGTATCTCGTGGGTATGAGAATACGGACGGCTTTAACCAGTGCCATCTACAAAAAGTCTCTTCGCATATCAAATGCAGCAAGAAAGGAGTCCACAGTTGGAGAAATAGTAAATTTGATGTCTGTTGACGCTCAAAGGTAAAACAATATATTTAAAGCTATGGTTTATATATATTTACTTGAAAGTTTTAATTTATTGTGTAAAGTATTGTAAGAAGTGACGCTAGATCTATTCCCTTCTATTTTCGACACAATTTCATGATTTTTTTCTTTCATTGACCTTATACTATCCTTTTTGGGCGGGGCACATAATTCGACGAACTTATGGTCGTTGAGGTTTCAATGTGCTAGAGTGGTGACCCAGCACCAGAAAACGCAGTGTAGGCTGAAACCCACTAGGTCAGATGACCTAAATAATGTTGCGGAGAGCCTCTGGATCTACGCAGCACAACATCGTGTTGCGTTCAGGTCCCTAGAAGAGTACCTCCACTAGTGGACGTCTATTGGTTGATAAAAGCAGAAAGATACTCTTTAAACAATATAGTCCCACTTTACACAATACAGCTCCTTATTGGTAAGGTTTATCTTTTATTTTATTTATTTATTTATTCTTATATCTTATAAACTATTACAAATTTTCACTCCTTATACTACAATATCTATATAAAAACAGTTACAGATTTATAAAAAAGGAGTGCTCGCACTAGGATAACCTGTACCACGAACGCCATCGCCTTCCTTAGGACCCATTCAAAATATTTATAACTTATATAGTTATACCTATATAAATTAGTTACCTATTTGTGTTTGAGAGTGTGTGCGCGTGTGTGTGTGTGTGTGCGTTTGTGTCAACAATGTGTGATAGTAATTGTCTTCAAGTTTAACTTAATATTTTGCTCCGGATTTCAATATTCATTAAAATATTTTATGGAGCTTAACTTAAGCTCCCAAAATATTTTTATTTGACATTACCCTGCAGGTAACATTACTAAAGGGTATATAAACCATAATGGAGATATTTTTATTGTCTGATAACCGTTGCAGTTAAATTATAAGTATCTCTTGACTTCGACCTTATGTTGTGGAGAGGATTTTATAGTTCAACAAATATACTTTTAGGTTTGTGGAATTGACGGCCTATTTGAACATGATATGGTCCGCCCCTTTGCAAATCGCTCTGGCCTTGTACTTCCTGTGGGGTATTTTGGGTCCCTCAGTACTCGCTGGCCTGGCCGTGATGATAGTACTCATACCAGTTAATGGACTTATCGCTAACAGAGTAAAAACACTGCAAATTAGACAGATGAAGTACAAAGATGAACGTGTGAAGCTGATGAATGAAGTACTTAATGGAATTAAGGTAAGTAATTACAAATATCATGTCATAGTAAGTAATAGTTCGACTGAAAATCTCTGTACAACTGATATCACTTATCATTTGTAATATTTGTTAATCTACATGATCTACTGTAGATTGTGTAATAGATTGTATGAATGTGTCTATCTTATCTTAATAGGAATAAGGAAATATATTTGACATAAACCCCGAATGTTACATTTATAGTTTCATCTGAAATAAGTGATAAGTAAGGATTACATTTAATGTACGATCAAAACACGAATACACACAAACGCTTTATCATCATCGTCCTACCCTTATCCCAGTGGGCCCTAAGTGGGGTCGGCATAACATGTTATAAACATGTTGTCACACGATTTGGCTACGTATTTTACGACCGGCCGCTTGCCTGACGTCAACTTACCTTCGTTATAATTTACGACACGTCGGTAAGAAAGGTCTATTCTACTCAGCCGAATACCACACGGCGGGTCGACTTAAGTAGTCGCCTTTTACTACGGCTCGGTAAGAAATGAGGGTGATCTATTTTACTAAGCCGGATACCACAAGGCGGGTCGACTTACCTTAGTCGCATTTTACGACACCTCGGTAAGAAAGGAGGGTGGTCTATTAAATAATTATATCTAATTAATATATCGCCTTGTCTTTTAAACTTGTACAATAAGTACATATTTTTTTTAAATAATTTAGCTTCACATTAAATTAATATTATGTAAATGTTTAAAAAAGAAACATTTACATAATATTAGTATTTTTAGTATGCTTCAATGCCGGTAATCAAAAGCTGTAGATTTTATGTTAATACTAGCTTTTACCCGCGACTTCGTTCGAGTGAACCGTTGTCGTGTGATAGGTTCATAATAGATGGCCCTTTTAAATGTCATCGTATTCCTGTAGAATTAACAGGATTTCTATAGCCTATATGTTATTCCGGTGCATAAGGAATAATTGTGCCAAATTTAATCGATATTGGATTAGAGGATTTGCCGTGAAAAAGTAACAAACATACTGCATATCCATACTCACAAACTTTCGCATTTATAATATTAGTAGGATATTTTTTTTTGTCATTTGTGACGTCAAAACTCCACACTCCGTGTTTTCGCACGCCTTTTCGAATAGTTTATTATATGCTGTGCATTAAACTGGCCTTCGTGATAAGATACCAATTGCACGAACAAGATTGATATCAATGATAACGCACTGAAACCTTGAAAATTTTATTACTCATCACACACTCAGCACCTATCAAAGTTGAGGACAATGCAATATTAACTGAAATATAACCCAGCTACGCTTAGATGTGGCTGTGCAAGGTAGATTTCTTTTCAAGTGGAAATTCGAAATGTGTGCAAGAACTTCCATAAAAATGATAATTTCAAGTCAATCCACATAATACTTTCAAATTTTAAACTCCCAAACACACTCACAACCTTTTTATATATAAAAATTACACCTAAAATTTAAGAAGTTAATTCAGCGTTTATGTTTTATATACATACTAGTGTTTCGTATTAACTGAAGCGTTTAGTCCCCTCAATGCAATACGTGTTTCTTCCCTGTTCCTGTAAAAAACTACTTTTTTGTCTCCTAAGGTTACCCCCATAGCGAATAAAGGATGATTCACGCTACACCGTGTCGCGACCGGGCCGTGCCACGGCCGGGGCACGGCCACCGTGCCCCGGCCGTGCCAGTCATTCATGTTACACCGGGCTGTTTGGGTTTATTATTTGCACGACTTATATCTATGTTAAGTAGCTTTTGTCAGCAAGTGATTCCATCTATCGATAGACTTGACGCCTAAGTAAATATGCAGTTTCACAATTTGAATTAGCAGCTATTGCATTTGCCATCGATGATGAAGTATTGGAAATTATTTTATTTGTTATCTAAATACTTAGGATGGCTCATGTCGTAAATCACAGAGCAAATTACACACATTCTAAACAATTTGCATTGTCCATTTTGCTGTTAAGCTGCTAAACTCACTAAGATTTGACGTTGACTGCTCTGCGGGCGCCCGGGCGCATATGTTTATGTTACAACGTGTCGGGGCTGAACCGTGCCGGAGCCGGGAAACAATACCCACCGACATTTCAACGCCGTGCCCCGGCCGTGCACGGCCGGGACACGGCCGGGGCACGGCCGGGGCACGGTTAGGCATGAATCACTTCATACTAAAAGTATACTATAATGTTCGACCGTGCCCCGGAAGGGGCACGGCCCGGTCGCGGCACGGTGTAGCGTGAATCATCCTTAAGCCACAAATGCTTAACAGACAGACAGATGACTACGCATTTAAAATATTTGTATTGATTTGTACAAAATATTTAGAAAAAAGTTCATAATTCTTAGTGCTAGCGCCCCTGACCTGGTACTGCTCAATCCAGTATTCCAATTATGTCAACGATCGATATAATAACCTTGACCTTTGACGAAAGTTGATTTATTTAGAGATTATTATTTTCCCCTAATATGTTGAATGTTTCATGAAATTTGTTTCTTTTTCAAGCACGATCATGATTCTTGATAAGCCAACGTAATCCCATTCACGAATTACTATGTTTAATTGTGATAACAAGCATAATTCTTATGAATAAGGCATTTTTTAACATTTAAGAATTTCTTTTGTAGTATTAATTACCTATAACTCTATGCAAATTATTTAGTATCGTAAATAAATATTTTGTGTTGCTGCCAGTAGTACTTTTTATATGGACATTACATTTTTATTTACCATTTATTGCTTATTAACTTATAATAACCGTTTCTTTTAATCGTTGTTAACATTTTATGTGTTTCACAAGTTCTCACATTTTTACATTCCAATTATCATTACTTTTTTTTCTATATGTATGAAAAGAACACGCATATTTTGTTGAGCTACAAAATGAGAAATATTAAATAATTAATGTATAGATTCCGGCTATACTCACGTCTTATTTTATCGTATGAGCTCGACTAGTTTCAAGCCCATACGGGGCTCTTATTCATGGCCGCGATAACGCCGCGTAAAGAGCTCATAAATAAGAGCCCCGTATGGGCTTGAAACTAGTCGGGCTCATCAGATAAAATAAGACGTAAGTATACCCGGAATCTATACATTAATTAAGAATAACATTCACGATAGTTTAAATTCAAAAATATTACATACTGATGCATTTAAGGAAATCATTCTTTAGGATGCTGTTTTTTGTGGTCAATTAATAAATATATTTCCCAGTGAATATTTCGATGTAAGCAAATGTTCTGTCATAACACATTAATATATCAGTAAGCGGTACATTATCAATTGTATTTTAGCCACTATAGTGACTAACTGAGCTGTAACTGACATTATCGTATGCAATTGAATAAGACTATCTAATTGAGGACGATGTATTTTATCCGTACTAAACATATTAATAAGTTTCTTGTTTCAGGTTTTAAAAATGTATGCTTGGGAGCCGAGTTTTGAGGAGCAAATACTTAAAATACGTGGAAAAGAGATGAATGTATTGAAACAGGCAGCATATCTCAACTCTGCAACATCTTTCATATGGTCATGCGCGCCTTTCTTGGTAAGTTAGTTTCTCTACAAAAAAAAAAATAAGATTATGGTTCAAATATTCTTAAAATTTCTTAAAGCTAAAAAATAGTTTAGTACTAAAAAGTTTAGACATAAACTTAAGAGTTATATTATGAGGTTTAAGAACATAGAAAATATGAAGGTTCCATAGTCGGGTTCCAACAGCCAGTATCGTGTAGGTATAAGTCAGTAACGGGATTGGTGGCCGATATTTGGTTCTATTTCGAAAACATTTATTTACTCCGTGCTCCGTGACACGGAGAAAATAAAAGGCCATTAAGCTGTCGTTCCGGATTAATCTAACTTAAGACATCAGATAATAATTGTTTACTTTGGTTATTATGTTATTTATATTTTGCCCTCGTGTTTCAATAGACTGCATTCTGACGGTAGTTGTTGCGTTTAAAAGCGTGCGACATCTGGGATACCATAATAAATAGGCGATGATACAGAAAAAATATATGTGAGAAAATTAGGAATACAGGCGAATACGCTGAATACATGTTATTTATGTTAAAAGTTTTGTAATATAATATTGAAATCTAAAAACTTTTATTTTTGATTAAAGAATAAAAAATTTCACAACATTTCACAAATTTTTATTGTGAAATAAATAATAATCCCATAGTGACTTGTCAACAAATCTTATCTTATGACGTAGTAGGTTTTCATAATATATATTTTTGTGGTGTTATTTACTCATCGTTTACATTTAAGTTATTTAATTTTCTACTAATGTCAATCTGTATCTTATATGTCATATGAATTAATGATGATATGATGATGATATTCATTTGGTATATTATAATAAGTGAACATTTTATTTTAAGAAAATCGGTCCATTTTAATTAATTTTAAAATTCAGGAAATACATGAAAATTATGCAGATCTGTATCGCCATATATGTATTATAGTTTGTTATCGACATTTGATGTAAGAAGAATGATGTCTCCGGATTATAATATGCACAATTTAATAATAATAATGTAAAACACTGTACTCCGCCGTGTGGTATCCGGCTGAGTAGAATAGACCAACCTCATTTCTTACCGAGGTGTCGTAAACGGCGACTAAGGTAAGTTGACCCACCGTGTGGTATCCGGGTGAATAGAATAGACCACCTTCTTTCTAACCGAAGTGTCGTAAAATACGACTAAGGTAAGTTAACGTCAGGCAGGCGGCCGATCTTAAAAACGCAGCCAAATCATGTGATAACATGTTTATAACATGTGTCGACCCCACTTAGAGTGGGACAAGGGCAGGAAGATGATGTCAATCTGTATCTGACATGTCATATGAAATAACGAGTATTCATTTGGTATATTATAATAAGTGAACATTTAATTTTATATTAAGAAAGTCAGTCCCATTTTAATTAATTTTAAAATTCATTAAATACATGAAAATTATGCAGATATGTGTCGCCATATATGTATGTATTATATATAGTTTATTATGTATATATAGTTGTAATGTTATTTGATGTAAGTAGAATGATGTCTCCAGATTATAATATGCACAATTTAATAATAATAATATTAAAGAACACTGTACTGTACATTCTCAGTACTGTTTATACTTAGTCGGATTTGTTGAAGCTATATTTAATATACTAATCTTATTATTAACGGTTGTAAAGATGTTAAGTCTAGTCTTAGATAGGATGTACTCGGCAATACTAATGGAGTGACAACGTATTGTAATAAAAAGTAAGTAAGTAACGGCCTGTTACTATCCCACTGCTGGGCATAGGCCTCCTCTCTCCATTTTTGGAGAGAAGGGTTGGAGCTAAGACCTACCACGCTGCTCCAATGCGGATTGGTAGGTTACACATATCCCTAGGATTCTCTAGAGATATGCAGGTTTCCTCACGATGTTTTCCTTCACCGAAAAGCGTGTGATAAATTGCAATTATCAATTAGACACATAAGTTTTAATAGAAAAACTCATTGGCGTCTGCCCGGGTTTGAACCCATGATCGTCTCTAGAGATTCACACGGTCGCACCGCTAGGCCATCACAGCTTACTAGGCCATCACAGCGTATTGTAATAGTGACCTGTTATTGTTAGACCCAGTTGGTACACATAGACCACCATTAGGTTCACTTTCGACTGGTTTCAAATGGCATCAGACAGTATGGCCTGAAAATACCATAAACATACATCCAACATCTCTTTTATGGTTTTTTTAGTTAGTAGTTATAAATTTCAATATTTTTTTGTGTTTATTCTCATTTTACAGTTTTGAAACTTATCTTACTAATATTGTAAATGTGAAAGTCTTTCTGTTACGCTTTCGCGGCTATTCCGCTGGAGCAATCAAGAAATTCGAAACACTTAAAGCTTATATATAGGGCTAACATATATCATAGAATATGAAAAAGCCGTATGGTATCCGGTATTTCTTACCGAGGTGACGTAAAAGGCGTCTAAGGTAAGTGGACGCGACATATGGTATCCGACTGAGAAGAATAGACTGAGTAGTGTCGTAAAAAACGGCTAAGGTAAGCTGACGTCAGGCAGGCGGCCGGTCGCTTAAATACGTAGCCAAATTATAGAACAATATGTTTATACTCGTAACATGTGCCAACTCCACTTAGAGCGGCATAAGGGCAGGAGGATAATGATGGTGATAAAGAATTTAAAAATACTGTTTTTCACCAGGGAACGGAAAAAAATAGTACAAGGTATTTTTTAAAGCTAAAGTAGATATGAATGAAGTGGCGAGTACCAGTAGTTCAACATATACAGTAATTAAGTATCTTAATTAAGCTTTTGTCTATATACCGTGAGGCAATTAACTTCTTTAAGAGGGTGACATTGGCGGTTTATCAGCATAATGTTTGAGTATTGAATTAGTGGTTGTTATGAACAGTGTTATCGTACAATACTTATGCTTTGTCTACTCGCTAAAACAAATAGGATATACGAGTATGTATGTAACGTTCGTGTTGTAAATACTACTTAAATTTTGACGTGTTTTAATATAAAACAAATAAAATTAGAGAGACTGATAAAGATACTGCAAAATAACAATTTATTTATTAAAAAATATACCTCAATTTATAAGACAGAATTTAAAATATTAAATTTTATCTGACTGATTAAAACGTTTTCAAAATAATTTATTGCAAACTGTGCACTAGCAGCATTCTGCTTCAAAATGTTAAGCGCTGCTTCTTACATAGCTTCGGAATTTGGTAGACGTTATATGGTCTCCTCAAAAGTCATTCAAAATATGAAATACAATCCAAGATCATTCAGAGTGTAGTTTGAAATTTATTTAATTCACTTTTACTTTTACTACAACACTTTTTATTTTATTCACGGTGGATTTTTTATTGCTTGGCCACCACTTTCTGGCAACTATAATTTAATGAAATCTAATCTATACTAATATATAAAGCTGTAGAATTTGTTTGTTGGATTTATTGATTGTTTGAACGCGCTAATCTTAGGAACTACTGGACCGAATTGAAAAATTCTTTCAATGTAAGATATTCCATTTATCGAGGAAGGCTATAGGCATAACATCACGGTAAGAAGAATAGGAGAGGAGCAGCAATAAAAAATATTACGCAAACGACTAAATATAAAGTTTTCCTTGCGTGCGCTGAGTAAATAGTGATAGTTATTAAAAAATCATGTATCACAAAACTGTTCCCCTCTAAAAGCTCTACATCAAAATCCGCGACAGCATATGTCTAGCTTTTAAGGTTAGCCCACTTTAACCATTATTATAGTTATCAAAAGACTATAATATTACGGTTTTAATCTTCCCACGCGGGTGGAGCGGCTGGCGATGGTTTTAGAAAAAACTTTAAATTATTATGTTAATCGCAATCTTACGGTAGTATAATAAATCGTATCTTTTCTTAAGGTCATTTGAATTGTGTTGATTGAAAACAATGAACCATTAAGTAATTAACATCTTGGACGCTAGCAACGGTAAGGAAATTAATTTAATATTACCATTCCGCCTGGTGACGCTGTAAAAGCCGTTAGGGCTAACATCATAGTTTAAAAAACAAATATTTCCATACTTTAAAGAATAACTAAGCGTCTGCCTAAACAAATTTTTTCTCTTATTTGTATATAATTTATTATCATACTATAAATATACAATTTTGGCCTATCCGAAGAATAAAGTCAGATTTCCTACGCTTATACGTGGGACTTTACTCTTCGGATAGGGCGATGTGTGTTAGACAAAATTCTATGGTAATTTTATAAATGTTTCCGTTGTTTATATTTGATTCTTATACTTTCGAGCATGGATAGATTCGATTTTTAAATTGGAGATAGTTAAAGTTCGGAAACGCAGGTTAATCAAACGCTCGTAAAAATGCCTTTTTAACTTATCAATATCATATAATTCAATCGAATTTATCGCTTAAAAATCAATGCAATCAAGTATTACATGTTTATGTATTCATTAAGATAATAATAATCTCAATGAATCGGTTGCTTATGATCTTAATAAATCGTTTTGATGTAATAAATAACGATAACGGGACAATGACTTGTAATCATAGATATAGAATGAAATATTATTATTTATCGTTGTTGTTTACATTTAATTTAAGTATTTTTTTATTTACAGCTTGTATAAAGTTACCGATAATTTTTTTAATAGGTTTATATCGTGTATATTATATTTTTATTATGTTGACATTTTGACCATCTTAACGTCAGTAATAACAATGCTTTTAATATTTGCTGGTGCGTGAGCACCCGCTCCCCAAACTAAGTAACTTAATACTTGTGTTGACAACTGGTAAACATATAAGTAAGTAAAATATATACACATATAATTTCTAAATACATACTTAAATACAAATATGGTGTATTTGTATTTAAGCAGGCTCGAAGAACCTGAAATGATATTATATAAAAGAATTCTTTGATAAAATATCGCTTACAATTTTCCTATACAACGCCATAAAAAAAATTGTGTTATTGTTGTACAATTATACAGTGTAGTACGATTTTAATAATCATACAATTTATTCTATAATATGTATTATTATCTTTTATTGTTATTGCGCGCGTTTCAGATCATTTATCAAATATTTGTTATCAAAACAGGTTACTGTAAATTCACGTTGAACAGATAATGCTGAAAGTGTGCTATTGCACCATCTGATGAAAGATTGTTTTCAGTTTCGAGTATATAAAATTTATTTATTATTATTATACAATCTGGAACTATGTATTGCGCAATTATTTCGTCAGTATTGGATTTATTTCAGCTGATTTATTGAAATTACTAAATAAATAACGTATTTCACTTATACGGTGTTTGTCAAAAGATCAAATTTAATTTCGGACAATCTTCAAACGACCCATTGTGTAGAGTCGAATGCTGTCGGACGGAGTAGTAGATTTATGTTACATCATATCTACAGTTCCCTAATACCGAATTGAAAAAACAGGAGAGTGCTATTAATTATAACTTAATAACAATGAATAGATTTAAACCAATTAATTTTATGTAAGCAAAATTTTTATTCAGACAAAATTTTATTAAGACAATCTTGATATGTTTGTGTCGTGTATTTACTGCGATATAACTATACCCAGTCGGCAAAGCTCTTTTGATAGACGATTTGGTAAATAACTTGGACCTACAATGATACTATAGTATAAGTTAGCTGATTGCATATAAAAAAAAAATTACTGAGATAAGCTAGTGTCTTTACAATGATTTCCTTCACTATAAATGTGTCATAAATTGTGAATAATTAAAAAAAAATTCTTTTATAGGAATTCCCGGAAAAGTACTGTAAAATATTGAATTATTAAAATATAACTTTGCTAGCACTTTTATTAAAAATTCTTACTAAAAGCACAGCATCGTTTTGCGGCTGATTAGTTACTAATACAGAAGTACCAAATGTTTACAGATATGTAATTTGTGTGTCTTAATTAAGTGTGTGTGTAATTGTTTATTTTTAGGAAATGTGTCAAAAGATATTTCAGTCAGTATCATTTAAAAATCACATTTGTGTGCAAGACAAAATTTTATCTGAAACTATAAAGATTTGTTACAGATAATAACTTTAATTTTAATATTTAGTGAAGGAAACGTCATAGATACAAAAGAGTAGATGGGAAAATAAACATTTTATGTAATCATTATTCATATTATATAATTATTTCAAATTGAAACAGCCAATATTCACTACTATTACCTTTTTTGATTGAAGTGTATGCCAATGACGATATTTTTTTCAAGTTTATGATCTCGATTAAAATATCTAACATCCAATTTAATAAGGTTGTTTTTATGACGATATAATTTAAAATTAATAGCATATATTTATTAAGCTCATCTTGTATGTTAAATGAAATACTTCGTGTATTTCATTTAACATACAAGATGAGTTTTGAAGAATTTGATTATTTCGTATTATTAAATGTATTAACTTGATGTTTCTGTTTAAGGTGATCTTCTTAACTTTCTTCACCTTTTTGGTTACTGACCCTGAGCATAATATATTGACACCTACTAGGATTTTCGTATCGATGTCCCTGTTTTATGTTATGCATTTGCCTATAGGCCTTCTCCCTATCATCGTCGTCTCAGTGATCGAGGTAGATCGAAGTGTTCACTTATCACTACGAGGCTTTGGTTCCTTCTGGTATGAGCAGCAACTACTAACCCACATTCATCATATAATAAGCAGTAGAACTTAACGATGTATCGAATACATAATAAAGTGTAGAAAATATATTAAAGTTTAACTCTCGTGACTTTTAAAATGCTCAAATTTGCTTAAAAAGGTCATTTCCATTTTTTGTTTTTACTATTTTTAGTGTAACATGTTTTTAAAATTGTCCCTCAATTCAAGTTTCAATGTCAAAACCCTCGTCGATACCCATTCTGTCCCCATCGGAATTTTGATAATATACAAATATATTCAAAAATGTTTTCTAAATTATACCTAGAACGAAAAAATATTTTTATTTCTTGTATCCAAAAAGAAAAGGCACGAGACTTATAAAAAATAACATTATAAAAAAATTATAGACAAATTAAAGATTCAATTTTTATTTCAGTTTACCCCGTGCAATAGTTTCTAATGATCTCGTCCAGTTTGTTATCAAATTATTTAATTCACAACGTGAGGTTCCAAGTCTTGTTAAAAAAAACAAGTTTGATAATACTCGAATCTCAAATATGTAAAAATATCAATTTCGCAAAACAGAATATAAAACAACTACGGGAATCATTCAAACGACAAATTTAAAGTCAGCCAGATTTTTTCTTTACGTTGTTTACCCACTGTAATTACTAGACAGACCACTACAGAATATTGGCAATTCTTCCATATACTCATCGATCTATTATTTATGGTTGTATTGCACATATAAAAATACTAATATCAAACAGATTATAGATATAAAATAGTTTAAAGACTTCAGTCTGTTAATTAATTAGAGAAGCAACGACGAGCCACAAATGATGCTTACAAGAGTACAACCAACCCAATTAATATCGTAGATCGCACGTGCTGTAGTGCAGCATGTTATACTGTCTCTTAAATTTAAAATGTAGCACCAATCTAACTTATCTATTGATTAACTAATAACACGTTCTTTCGGGATGGTCGTAGGTGTCGCTGATGTCATTCGGGTGCTTTGTCTTGGTGAATGATCATGAAGTACTGGACGCTAAACGCGCCTTCGTAGCATCGTCTCTTTTCAACATACTACGTTTTCCACTATCTATGCTGCCTAACGTTATATCGAATGTAGTACAAGTAAGTTGCAGATGATCCAAGTCCAAAAGATAGGGTTGTAACGAATTTTGGACAATTATAGTGGTAGCTTTTCTTTCTTAATGTGTTTCTTAGTGTCTTTGTGTGTTGCATTTATGTAAAGTGATTGTCACTGCGTAAATCATAATCATAGTCAGTGGAATTTTAACACTCATTTATGATGTTATTTCAAAATAGAATTCGCTTTTCAATAAAAAAATACAAAACTTGAACGACTTAAGACTTGTAAAGTGTAATTCATTCAAATATACTTCAAAAATAACTTTGATTCGTCGAATAATGTTGAATCACTTGAGAAAAGTTCTCCAACCGAGATGAAACCGTATGAAACTTGCCGAGTTATGATTTTAAAATGTCGCTAACTGTCAATGTTGCGGCACATATCAGTTTTCATTCCATATCTTTCGAAGTTAGTATACGGACTTATCATTACAAGTAATTTTTTCCGGTAATAGTAATCATCTCTTTAAAGTATTAGCATTTCTTTAAATCTAATGTAGGTTTGACTAAAAATACATGCATGTAACAGTAATGTACCATGTTTTGTCAGTTTCATTCGCTATAGCTAATACATTCGTTACAGCCCTACTAAAAGACATACTCACATACATTTTAGTTTCATTTTTCACCATCCAACATTAGACTATTGCATGCTCGGTGAATGGCAGAATTTTCTGATCAGAAAAGCTGTTTTTTTCGTCTGTCACATATTATCATTATATCGCCCATGGGCTGCTATAGTGGCACAACTCAAAATAAATCATGTTTTGAAATAAATGAGTTTTATTTTTTATTGGTAAAAAAAGGCATCAAAAATGCTTTAGTTTAGCCTAATATTGAATTGAGTTCAATCGGTATTGTTGCTGGAAATAATGTGTATTTTAATATTTATACCTATTCCTATTCCAAACACGTGTTTTTTGAGTTGTGCCAGTATTGCGCCCATGAGCGATATGTTTATATGCATCATGAATATATTGTTTATTTTTTAGACCGCAGTCGGTATAAAACGATTGAACAAATTTATGAACTCTGAGGAACTGAACTTAAACGCTGTAGAACACGATCCGAAAGAACGTAAGTAACGTATGGCGTTATGTGAACTTATTGCGCATTGTATATAAGTCAATAGTGTTGTTTTACAACCGTATTGGCCGTTCTCATCCTACCTCCGCCCCCTTTGCACGAGGCAGGTGAGGACTCAGTTAAATGTTAGCCTATAGTATTAATTTTAATTCAAATACCAAAAGTTATTAATACTGTTGTATATTTCGTGAAATGTTATAAGATAATAATAATAATATAATAATAAAACGTTTATTTCGCACCACAAACCATACAAAAAATAAAAAATAAATAATAAAAATAATTTATGGTTGTGGATTGCTGGTGCCTATGGTAGGTAAAAAACCCGTATTACAGGTCACCAGGCCTCCACCCCTCGAAATGTGCTACAATTAACTTAAACTAAAACAAACAGAGCGAAATAACAGCTTATGCTGTGTGTTGTATGTGATACGTGGAAAAGACTAATACATGCATGTGGTAATTATTATGATATAAAAATGTTAATAACTGTAAAGTTAAATATATATTTTACCAGCGAATCCTCTTGTGATTGAAAATGGACATTTCTCTTGGGGCGATGACTCTCAACCCATTCTGAAAAATATAAATATACACATTCCGCGCGGCAGCCTTGTTGCTGTGGTGGGAGCGGTGGGATCCGGAAAGAGTTCCCTTCTATCTGCTTTTCTGGGAGAGATGGACAAAATTTCCGGCCGCATAAACACGACAGGTATAATTCATTGAAGTGTCAGGAAATTTTAATATATTGTTTAAAGTAATGCTTAAAAAGACTTGAATGCAGCATTGAATATTCTTTATTATTAAATTTTAGGGTTTCTACTAGTCATGTAGTTTAAGAAGCTTATTTTTTATTATTTTGATACATATTATTTTTATACTGCTTAAACAATTTTTATATACTGCCAGTTTTTTTTTTGACACTTACACACATGGTCGTCCGTCCCCAAAGTAAATAGGTACAGGTGTAACAAATATACATCCAGGCTCAAAGACCAACAAATTCATTTATAGAAAATGTTGGCCTTCGGCGGGAATCGAACCCGCGACCCGCGGAACCGAAGGCAGTGGTAGTGTCACTACCCACTGCACCAACGGGCCAGTCAATAATAAATAAATATTGACATGGCAGCAGAGATTTTTATATTACGTGACTATAATATGAATGTGGTGTGGACGTGTGTGATGTGTCTGATGTACCTGGGACCAGATGAAGGCCGAAAGAGATTAATGAATTTTGTTAGGATATGCATCTTAAAGAAGTAGCGTCAGACTTGACGGATAATAGAAGTGATTGGAATATGAAAACATATCGTATCGATCTTTCGATCGATCGAAAAGCGGATAAGGCGGGAGAATGATGAACCGCTCAAGAAATCTCAATCCAGCATACTAGGAGAAGCAATAAATGTGCTGCCATAGTTTTTAAAGATACCTTTCATTGTTTTATATAGTACTAGTACTAGCTTTTACCCGCAACTTCGTTTGCGTGGATTGTTGTTACGTGATAGGTTGATAATAGATGGCGCATTTCAATGTCATTCTATTTCTGTAGAATTAACAGAATTTCTATAGCCTACGAGTATATATTATCCCGGTGTATAAGAAATAATTGTGTCAAATTTCATCGACAGGATAGGCTAGGATATTAGTAGTAAGTAGGATTATTTAAGATTCTTTTTAAAATCTTTGTTGTCTACGTGACTAAAATAGCAGCAATGCAAACAAGAAAACACAATACGTATATACTCATAAACAAATATACATTGCAACCTAGAAACAGAAAAACAAAGGAATATCTTGATGTTGTAAAATTATAATCCACAGCTTGGATATAATTTTTATACTTTTCTTAGAGTAAACACCAATGTTTTTACATACCCGCTGCGTAAAGTATTGTTGATATTACCCTTTTAGGTGAAGGAATTGATCCTATATATTTTCAAATTGATAGGTAGCGTAGCCTACATACCACAACAAGCTTGGATCCAGAATGCAACACTACAAGACAACATTATATTCGGAAAACCACTAGACAAGAGCAAGTACAACAATGTTATAGAGGTCTGTGCGCTAAAAACAGACTTTGATGTGTTACCCGGCGGTGATCAAACTGAAATTGGAGAAAAAGGTAAAGTAAAAAAAAAGATAGTTTAATCGAACTTTATGGAAACTCCCCAGATTATAGTAACTAAACCGAACGTAGTCTTACAAGTACTGCTGTAGTTTGTGCAATGCAGCTGTCCAACACTATGAAATATATAACAGTAGAATATTCTCGTATTTCATAACCGTTTTAATTTGTTGTTATATTTTGTTGTATATTTGTGATTATTTTGCCGCCAGCTTGGCCGGCTGGATAGAATAGTACCACCCTCATTTCTTACCGAGGTGTCGTAAAAGGCGACTAAGGTAAGTCGACCCGCCGTGTGGTATCCGGCTGAATAGAATAGTACCACCCTCATTTCTTACCGAGGTGTCGTAAAAGGCGACTAAGGTAAGTTGACCCGCCGTGTGGTATCCGGTTTAGTAGAATAGACCACCCTCTTTCTTACCGAGGTGTCGTAAAATACAACTAAGGTAAGTTGACGTCAGGAAGGCGGCCGGTCGTAAAAACGCAGCCAAATCATGTGACAGCATGTTTATATCATGTTGTACCGACCCCACTTAAGGTGGGATAAGCGCAGGAGGATGATGATGATGATTTGTGATTATTTTCATTTGCCAATTATAGTTTAAGATCTGTCTACTTTGGATTGGTTCGGACATGGCAGAAAAGGTCGGCACTTAAATGAACCCAACGAAAAATGATCTTTACAAACCTCTTGCTATTATTAGCACTGTACCGAACAAAGAGGTCATCGAATCCGGTCTGATTTCAGGTATAAACCTATCAGGCGGTCAAAAGCAGCGAGTGTCGCTCGCACGCGCTGTTTACTTCGATGCAGAAAACTATTTTTTGGACGATCCACTCAGTGCTGTAGACTCACACGTCGGAAAACATATATTCGATAAGGTATTATTTGTATACATCTGCGTATCCTTTTATAAAACTTTCAGGTTAAAGGTTATTATTAAAATATTAAAAATAATTTTATTCAATAACGCAACAGGTATTAGCGCTAGTATCTCGATCCAGTATTTTGTCAACTATTTTTAACATACTAATAGGACAGTCATCTAGATTTGTATATTTCATAAAGACCTAAAATAAAATATATAAATATATACTTTCATGATTACATAAAAATATAGACACTTATAACACAAAATCGGAAATGTCTATTCCTTGATATGTCTCGGTTACGGGGCGAAATGGTCATTGAGATTGTCCTAGTGAATGTGTGTAGTGTGTTGGTGGTGGTAGTGAATTGTGGTACGTGTGGTTACTAATCCTGCTAGTGTAAAATATGAGAACGGATCGTTCTTCGAGCACTCAGCATCATATAAATTTTATTAACAATCGCGACTTACAGCCAAAGAATTCTATAATTAATTTTGTATTATGGAATTCCACTAAGAACGCCTACTTTTATGAATTCTTATACCCGTTTTCCCATTGAAAATGTTTGTAATTTCGGATCGTAGAAATGTTTTTTATTACAAGGTGTGTTTTATACTTGATATGCACTAATAAAATTATTTGGCTTAATTTTAAAGCATAAATGCAAGGTTTGATTCAATGATATAGAACCGTAAGAAGTCGTTAGAAGATATTTCTTCTGTATATATAAGTTGAGATGCAGCTAACTCCTTTTTTTTCACTCAGGTCATAGGTCCAAACGGTCTTTTGAAAAATAAGGCTCGCTTATGGGTGACGCACAACGTGTCGTACCTCGCGCAAACCGACCTCATACTGGTCCTGCGCGACGGGGAGGTGTCTGAGGCGGGCACCTACCAACAACTGCTGGAGAAGAAGGGCGCCTTTGCCGAGTTTTTGTTGCACCACCTGAGTGACGCTGAACGATCTTCCGCTGAAGGTATTTATATAGACCAAGTAATTCATAACAACAAAGGTACCTTAGTATTTGTAATTCTTAATTAGCCACACCTTTATATCGACTCACATTATAAAACGAAGTCCTCCGACGCGTCTGTCTATTAGCGATTTTCTCTTCAATACATAGAAAGATTCATGAGAAAGGTATAGGTTTATAATTTGATAAGGTTTTGCGTTAAGTGGTTGAAACATGACGATAGTTTTTTTTTTTTAATTATCGGGGACGCGGATTAATTCGTTTGAGATATACTAACACGATGTGTCGTGAGATTTTTACTCTTTTATAGGATGACTCCCTAAAAAGTAGTTCGCAATAGAATTTTATAATCATTTAAACTTATCTTGCTATAGCCCATTCTACTTTCATAAAAATGATGTAATTTTAAGAGGCTATTGCAGTTAAAATAAAGTTATATTTTCCACTTTATGATTTAATATTCAATTGTTTTAGAGCTGGATGAAATCAAACAAGATTTAGAAAGCAAACTTGGATCAGAGTTTCAAAACAAACTACAGAGAGCTCGGTCGTTATCCGAATCCACATCTGAGTCTGAACTACCAGCTGCTGGTAAGTGTAAAGTTTCCACAGATATAGAATATAGTAATATCGAGATCTTTATTACTGGCAAGTAACAAGTAATTTTAAGCACAATTTAGCAACTAAATGATAAATATAAATAAAACATAGAGAAATAATTTGACCGTAGTGAAATATCGTTGTTTTTCAACTTTATTCGGTTACTTCAAAGTCAGTAGTAGTAAAATCCGTAAACAAAATATCCAAGTGACCAATGGGAAGGCAGGATGTTTTCCTATTTATTACTTCTCTATTAATTTAAGGTGACCGCCGAGGTAGCGTAAAGAGGCGTACGCCGGACGCAACACCCAATAATGATATTAAAGATAAAACTAAACTGATCGATACTGAAAAGATGGAAACTGGAAGTGTGAGTATTTATATATATATATATATATATATATATATATATCTCTTTTTCTAATTCTTCTATTAACCGTACTTTTGACTTTCTTTCAAAGACCCTATGTATGGCCCTCGTAAACAGTTAAAGTTTCGGTATATTTTGGTTCCCTAGTGACAAAAGTTATAGTTATAGAATTTTTGTATCTAAATTAAACAAAAATCGTTCCTTTAATTTTATGCGATCAAATAAATATTTTTTGTCTTTTGCCAAACAAATAGAAAAAATTTATCGTAAAAATTAATGTTCATCGGAACTGAGCCCGCTGCAGATGTTTTTATGATAATTTTTGTATTTCACAGGTAAAGTGGAGCGTATACAAACATTATTTGATGTCGGTGGGCGTTGCCGCGTCCACTATCACAGTTGTCATGAATCTAGTGCTGCAAGTCTTCCAAGTCGGATCTAACTTTTGGCTCGCGAGGTGGTCCAACGACTCTAGTATGGTACTTATATATCTTAATACTTTTTTTTAAATTAAACACCATAAAGAAAATTATAAACCACATCAAGTATATTGCATCATTATTGATGTATGTACCACAATTATTTTTTGTTTTCTATGACATTTTGTTACATACTGAGCCTGGATGAAGGTGCTTAACTTATTAGGTTTGTCCAATCTAAATCGACGATGGAATTAAAAAATCAATTTATTAACGTAATCACTACGTTTAGCATTTATAAATGTTAACATTCAATGATAAATCATTACAGAAATGATATGTCAAAATACACGTTGCATAACACAAATAACAAATTTTATCCGTACGCCGTGTTAGCAGTAAATAAATTTACCAAAAATATTGCTATGCCATTTGCAAGAACACACTGTGTTGTGTCTATAGGTGTAAAACAAAATTACATATCGTTTAAACTTAATTACTATCAGACAGAGTTGAAAAAAAGGTTGAAAATCTTGATTTCTAGTAGTTTTTAATTAACCTAAACTATTTTAGTTAACCTAGGTTAACGATAGGCTAGGTAGAAATCTTATCTAATCTTAACTTTTCTCAAAATTACAGATAGTGAATGGCACTGTTGATAGAAGTGTAAGAGATCTCTATCTCGGTGTATACGGAGGTCTCGGCGCTGGACAAGGTAAGTTTATTTATTAATTATAAATTATCAATGTTCCACATTAAAAACCAACATTTTAATATTGATGAATACATACAGAAAACGTATATATGTTTTATAAATGTGTAAGCACTTCTTATGATGTTTGTAAGAAATGTTTTTAAGATGTGCATGCTAAGTTAAAAAGGCTTATAATTTCTCAAGTTCAACCTGCCAACTGAAGAAAGTTGAATATTTCACAATGTTGTGTTTCGATGAATAATATGCATTTTAATTTCACAAAAAGGAAGTGATATAATAATATTCAGTACTGGATGTATTAAATGATAAATCATATAGTAGATTTTAAACTTTCGCGATTATACTAATTAAAATGTAAACAACCGGATCACTGTTGGGGGTGACCCGGTTGTTTACATTTTAATTGATAAATCATATTTTTTTTTAATCTCTTCTTTTTAAAAAAAATAAAAAAAATTCGTTTCCATTTTAATTCAACATGAGAAAGTTATAGAAAAAAAATAAAGTTATCAATAAATCTCGATTCATCGAACTAAAGAGATTTATAGACACATTTTTAGTTAAATGAAAGAGTAATATTTCTAAATAATATTTCTAATTGCTGATCATAATATTGTTGGAAATAGCTTCCACTTAATATAAGTTACATTTTATGGAACTTTAAATATTCATCATATATATTTGCTTGAAATCTTTCAGTTCAATCATTATATAACATTCATTTAGTCTATTTAGTGTTACATCTGTATTACTGAAGTTTAAGACGTCATAATTTTTTGTCTAGATTAATGTATGTTAGGTGGCAGTTCGAACTAACCAATTTTTTATGTAAATACTAATGCAAAATTGTGAAATATATTTTCTAAAAATCAAATCAACATGTTAAAAGAGCATATTCATATCTATATTAAGACGGTATGTTTTCAAATGCCGTGTTAAACATATTAAACACGAATGAATCTATTTCTCTAGAGGCTATTAAGAAATTTAATTCTCAAACAAAAATTCGCTCTATTAAGTGATAGTGACCATAAACAAACATACCAGTAATGAAACAGCTTTTGTAATATCTGATCTCGTCTATAAACATCAATATTTCAGTGTTTGACAGTATTTTTTATTATAATGTTAAAAAATGATTTTGTGTACACGTATCGTTGTTACTGTTATTTGTATAGTCTGTTACGTACATAATAATGTCTATATATTATGTTAATATTAAGTGATATAAATAATGAATACATTCTTTACACTTTATATATTTAAGTAATATTTTTATTGCTTTCTATTTAAGTTGAAATCTATCGTTTCATAATGGGTTTGGTAACTAACAATCGTGCATCGCATGAATTTTAAGGACTTTTATGTATTTTAATATAGTTTTTAATTTTGGATACGCATGTTATACTGTGAAAGTTTGTTTATAATTAGTGATACGTAGTTAAAATATTGTATTTATGATATAAATTGCATGCTCTAATGTATTATACTAGTAAAAAATACAAGTAATTTATTGCTGAATGAAAATTATCAACGTACCCGTCTAAATTTGTTTTCAATTCATTTGTTATTTTTTTGTGACAACAGACAAACATTAAATAGTATTAGTACATATCTATTTTAAAAAAATTGTAAAAATAAAATGTTGCAATCAGACATATCTGATCATAATAATAGTATAAATATGGACCTACTAAGATTTATTATTGCAGGACCATTCTTCAGGAACATTTTTATTAATACGTACTTCTAATTTTCAGTTTAATTAAACATTAAAAATAAAGTAATAGTGCCGAGGTACCGGTTTATTGGTCCTTGAACTAGTAAAATTCAAACGACAATAATAGACAGTTCAATTAAATACTTAAAAACTAAGCATGTGGCAATTTGTCACTTCTGAACTGTTATTAGTAGGTTACTAAACACTGATATCGATAATGTACGACTTTCCGATCTCTTCGAGTGAAAGATTTTCCAAAAACATTGATAATATGTAAATTGTATTAGTTGAATGAAAGGAACTTAAATTGACTGTAAAAATGCAATGCGTCCAGCATAATACTTATTAACAACTTCATTATTATCTAAATGCACATAGTGCATTGCAGCCGTAGCTCGTGAACTAGAAAAACTGTGTTTTAGTAGCTAATACCTTCCCGTACTAACTAAAACGCAACAATTTTCCAGACAGAGATAAACTTATATGTGGCAAGTAGTTTTACTAAAATTTATTTTAAATATCTACACGTCTTCCGTAATTTGTGTTGAAAAGCTGCGCTCTATTGTGCACTCTTAGAGTGTAGTGTAAGTACGTGTACGTGGTACGTGTGGCAGTTCTGTCGGTGTCGGTGTCGTCGCTGGCGCTGTACCTGGGCACGCTGGCGGCGGCGCGCGCGCTGCACGCGGCGCAGCTTGCGGGCGTGTTGCGTGCGCCAACTATTGGCTTCTTCGACTGCACGCCCGTCGGCCGCGTGCTCAACCGCTTCAGCAAGGACGTGGACGTGCTAGACAACGTGCTACCGATGACCCTCCGCGGTTGGACCTCCTGCTTCTTTTCGGTACGCCCGCATACATCCCACCACTTTGTGGACCTACGACAACTGAATTAACTCTTGCAGCTTAACTTCGGATCGCTTACAAATATATGACAATATCATCAAATATATTAGTGCTATATTGACACCAAAGAATATTTAGTGTTACTATTTTTATCTATGGTATATGGATGGTCTATATAACATATTTTATACTAATGAATAACTAATACCACGAACAGCTGCTATACCTCTGATTAACTATTACATCGCTTTCACAATTTTTAATTATTCTGTTTCACCTTCATTTTCTAGGACCAGGAATAGTAATAAAATCAATAAGTTCTTACCATTATATGCCAGCAGGGCCTATTGACAATAATGAATAAATATTATTACAACATAAGCAAAATAATAAAAATAAGTTTATCGTAGTAATATGAAAGTAATTTCGATATTTTTCTACTGATTTAAATATAATTTTACAATTAGAAATCAATTCTCCAAAAAAATTTGTTAGGGCAAAAAATTAAAAAATTTTGGTGGTCATAGATAGATATAAGCAATTAACTTATCTAAAACGTCATTATTGTAGGCATTGTTATGATTTTTAAGCGATCCGAGTCTTCATGTGTATACATATAAATGATACTGTTTACAATTACATCAATCTTTACATAAAACCAATACATTTACTGTGAAATGTATTTGGGATCAGCTTATGATTGTAATGGACCGTTAAAACCAGGCGAGTTTGAATATGTTATCTCCTAAATCGTTGAAGGTTTTGTAGGTTTGCGCTGCTTTCTTTTTATTTCGAACTCTTTATTGGTAGAGCATGTTTTTCCTATAGTCTATAGCTAGCGTAGTCTAGAGCACTTTTCTACGTAGCAATGTGCACAGATATATAACTAATCATCAGCCCATTAGTTGTTTTGAAGGTCGGTATTTAACGTCAACTCAATGCTAGTCGTAAATAATGTATTCATTATATCAAAGAGATAAGCGAGAGAAACAATTATAAACTCGGTAATATAATTCGTGGACGTTTACAGCGATAGCGTCATTTTTCGCTGATTTAATGCCATACTTGGCTTGTTGGCGGGCAGCGAGGATTCTGCACGAGGTTTTACTGGACAATGTGTTAAAAACGCCCTTGCAATTCTTCGAAGTGACGCCCATTGGCCGGATACTCTCTAGGTTTTCTAAAGACGTGGACGTTGTTGACACGTCGCTTGCATCGCAGCTCTCCGACGCGATATTCAGCGCATTCGAGGTAATCAAGCTATATTATTGTGCTAGTGGGAGTAGTTTCATTTGGCGGGTCCCTTTTTATTAGGTCTTCTATTTTATTTTTTCTGTTATGTTCTGTATAGGTGTAAATACAATAATAGCACTGTACATTTATAGGTAAAATCTGTATACCTACATTATACGTTGTAAATAGGATTCAGTTTAAACGCTTAGTAATTTCGTTGTGACTTTTTATGTTTTTATCAATGTGATTTTTATTAGGCAGCCAAATGTTTTGTACGCTAATATTTTGTTGACCGCTACATCATTTTCAAAATATACTTTTTTATATAACAAGGTTTCTGTAACTTATATTTCTGTACGCTTATATGTACGTGTGTTTAAACTTAATAAAATAGTTCTGTGTGCATTGTATTAAATTTTTTCTGTAGCGTGTAATTTCTATGGGAATTTCATATGCAATATAGAATCTTGCTTAGCTTTTTTCTGTTGTGAGCCTAGTTTGCTTTTCAAATGAATTTCTGTTATCCCAACTACTTGCTAACTATTTGCTTTTCTAACAACGCATATAATACGTTACCATGTTGTTACTTTTTAGTATTTAATTTATCACAACAAATACCTACTTAGAAAATTTAAATAAAAATTTCATGTGATAACACCAATAATAAACTGATCCCAATATGTTTTATTATTATATCTTTATGTAAAAAATGCATTAATATATTCCAATTTATTCTTATTCCTGTCAATAGGTTTTGGGCACTCTATTCGTAATCAGCATCTCAACACCAATATTCATGACCACAATCCTGCCCATCGGAATTGTGTACTATGTGATTCAGCGGTTTTACGTGGCGACTTCGAGACAGCTGAAGCGACTGGAGTCCGTTTCACGATCGCCCATATACTCGCACTTTGGGGAAAGCATAACCGGCGCTACTACGATTCGAGCCTACGGAGTTACGCAGAGGTAGCTAGGTTATTCAAAATTAAGGGTATTTTAATGACTTGTCCTCAAGTTTTTGTGATTGTGTTGTATTGTAAGCCTGATGTTGTTAAATTTGAGTATCTCGTTCTTAATAATTCTATCTCTACTATCATGACGTATTATATCTATCTATCGTACAACGAATTACATTTCCCTTTAGATTTATAGAAGAGTCGGAGCGTGGCGTGGACCATAATCAGTCATGCTACTATCCCAGTTGTATCGCTAACCGATGGCTGGCCATTCGACTCGAGATGATAGGCAACCTTATCATATTCTTCGCAGCCTTGTTCAGTGTATTAGGGCGTGCCAATATCAGCCCTGGCATTGTAGGTTTCTCCGTCAGCTACGCCTTACAGGTACGCAAAAGATATCTAACATAGAATTCATATATTTCAATTTCTTTTATATTATCAATAAAATAACACTCTACTTTTAAACTAAGTCCTTAATAACATTAAGTATTTAATGAGTAATAGAATCTGGCATTCAAAATTAGTTTATGTTAGAAAAAGTATAATTATGTCATAGTACATACTAAATCGTGACAAAATGAGAAAAATATGTAAAACAATATTATATTATTCACTTAGTAATTAAAGATATTGTTAAAATAAAGTTCTATTAGATAATATTAACAAAACAATATATTTTGCGCTATCCGAAGTATAAAGTCACATATCCCATGTATAAGCATAATAAATGTGACCTTATTCTTTGGATAGGGCGATTTGTTTTTATCTACAATTTTAATTCATAGATTACACAAACATTGAATTGGCTTGTCCGAATGACATCTGAAGTGGAAACTAATATCGTAGCCGTCGAACGAATAAAGGAGTACGCCGAAACAAAACAGGTGATTTTAAAATTTCCATTTCGACCTATTTTGGACTTATTTTTTCACTCCTTGTTGTAGAGGGAATAGCACCAGAGTTGAGGAATGGTAGGTAATAATGGAAGCAATTTTGCATATTGTGCCAACCTCAATTAGGGCGGATACTGGCAGGGCAATAATGATGATATTTTTACTCCAAACATAATCTGTTCCAATATTAAAAATAGTAATAAAACTATACTATAAAATCAATTCATAAAATTGTATAATTGTTGTATAAATAAAATTATTTCTCTTCTATAATCATAGTTATAATAACAGCGGGTGTACTATATAATATATATGTACGATTGTTTATATGAAAAACATATGACAATTTAGTTATATATATGAATCCAAAATTATTTCAATTAAATTTTATTACATTCACTGCCACTAAAATACTAAATATAAAATTGACCCTAAGTTTTGGGGTTTCTAAATTTGGGAGTTCTGTCAATCCGAAATGAAAAGCGGACTGTATAAATGAGGATTGTCTTTTGTCAGTAATCCTGTGGCGCGTACGCGGGGCCTTGCCTTTGCCACTGATTTTATTACTGTCTCAAAGTAACTCAATAAATACCCCCGTATTAACGCTAAATATTTGGTTGTGGCAAAGGCACCATAAGAGGATAGCTTAATATCTTATAGACCCTGGATTGGGTTTGGGTTTTTAGATTTGGGAATTCAGTCAGTCCAGAATGAAAAGCGGATTTTATAAATGGGGATTATCTTTAGTCAATTGTCCTGTGGCGCGTACACGGGGCCTTGCCTTTGCCACTGCGATTTTATTGCTGTCTCATTATAATTCGATAAATACCCCCGTATTAACGCTAAATATTTGGTTGTGAGATAGGAGGCACCCTGGACGATAGGCAGCGGGCCGGGCTCCACGTGGCCGGAGACAGGCGCTCTGCAGTTGGAGGGACTGTCTCTGGGCTACCGCGAGGGAGAGCCGGCGCTGCGCGACCTCACGTGCTCCGTGGCCCCGCGGGACAAGCTCGGCATCGTGGGCCGCACCGGCGCCGGGAAGTCCACCCTCACCCTTGGACTATTCAGGTACCTCATCATAATAACAATAGCTTGGTCATGCCGTTATAAGATGTATAATTTAAGTCTCTAAAATCGTTAAGAGTTATATGGCTTAAGCGCACGCGCGTTATATCTATAAGTTAAATTTAAAAAGTCATAATCTTACATTACACAAGTACATTTGAGACAAATTGGAAATTTATATTTCTGACTATTCACATAGCTTAGTCGCAACACTTAAGTTACAATAGATAGACTTCCCATGAAATTGTCAAAAATCATATATCAATAATCAATATCAATAATAACAGTTTGTTTATAGCATACACAGGTTGCGATGTAAACTGAATATAATACACCATTTTTTCGTTTTTATAGGATAGTAGAGGCGATGAGCGGTAAAATCCTAATCGACGGAATCGACATATCAACGATCGGCCTTCACCAACTGCGGTCGCGCATCACCATCATCCCGCAGGACCCCGTGCTGTTCTCCGGCACGCTGCGCATGAATCTTGATCCCTTTGGAACATTTTCTGATGATGATATATGGCGCTCTTTAGAACATGCCCACCTTAAGGCTTTTGTCAAAGGTATGAATTCTTACATTATTTATATAAATCTCCCTTAGATCCAGTACAATTTATACTTTATATAAAAAGCGTACTTACGTGATTAAATGTAGTTTTTGTAATTGAGTGAGTATTACTCTTATCCCTTTGACTGTCAAACCTTTACTTTATCACAAAATTTGACTGGCAAATAATTTGATCTTGATCATGATGAAATATGCATTTAGTTTTTATTTGCTTGTTCTGAACATTTTAAATGATAAAGTCCAGGCTATATAACAGATTAAATAAGTTCAGTTTCTAGAAATATATATCTAGATATATAGTTGTAAAGATGGCTCTTTACAACTACAATATTATTCTTATTAACAAATGCCAATTTGTTACTTGATAGTAGTTCTTTACCATAGATGTAATAGTACTATACAATTTTTAAATAAGTTCTATTGAACTCTATTGAAGTACCAAAATAATGGATAATCCTTTCGCGCGAGATGTATGCCCAAATACTAAGGGTTTATCTTATCTTTCTTCATCTAATTTAGATTTTTTCCTATATTTTTATACTTTCCTTTTTTCTTTAAATTCCTTCCTCCATCCTTTTTCTTTAATATAGCTATAGGAATAATCGCGTTCTTTGCTTGTTTTATTTTAGGTCTCCAAGCAGGCCTCCTTCATGAGATCTCCGAAGGTGGTGAGAATTTGTCGGTAGGACAGCGACAGCTCGTGTGTTTAGCGCGAGCTTTGCTTCGGAAGACACCTCTGTTGGTTCTGGATGAGGCTACTGCTGCCGTGGACTTGGAAACCGACGAGCTTATACAGGTAACGATGATGTTTTATTTTGTTAAGACTTTGATATTTGATGAATAAAATAATTTGGTACAGCTAAAACTTATATACCATGCTAATATAGAGAATAAAGACCGTTTTTTCAGCAGAAAAGGTAAAAACACCTAATCGAGAGTAGTTTAAGTTAATACGACGTCTCTGATACAAATGGTTATCATTGAATTTGATAATAATTAGTGATTACGTGTAATTTATTACTGATCAAGAATTTCTTTAATAAAAGATTTGAAATAAAAAATATGATAAAAGATATAAAAGTACATAACAAAATGGTCTTGTTAAACAAGCTTCTTTGTCTAATAAAACATAAAAAGGAGGCAGATGCATAGTCTCATTTGCTCTTTATTTCTCTTTATTGTTAGGGCACATTTAAGGCTGGTTTCGCACCTCTAGTATAATAGTTGTATGAAACTTCCCCAGAAAACCATCAGGTCGGAGTTCGCGACATGCACCGTGCTGACCATCGCCCACAGACTGAACACCATCATGGACTCCACGCGCGTCATGGTGCTCGACCGCGGGCAGCTCGTGGAGTACGCGCCGCCCGACCAGCTGCTGCAGGACAAGGCCTCCGTCTTCTACGGCATGGCGAAGGACGCCGGCCTCGTCAACTGAGGCCGGCGGCGACTGGTGGGAGACACGCAGTACATCTGTAGATATAGACATAATAAAGAGAATGGTAGATATAACTCGACATATCTTGACTGTTAATGCAACACGTTCTATGAATTTAAACTATCGTGAGTAGTATTCATAGTTATTGTATAGAACCGGCCATACTCACATCTTATTAATTAACTATCTATTAAATTATCGTATTAATTTCTAGTACCTAGAAAAATACGAGAAGCCATTGAAATTGGCCGGTACCCGAATTTTAACAGAGATGGTGGATGGACACTACTTCCGGCGTGGAAACCGATTTTTGACACTACCGGTTCATATAAAGACTGTAGGACGCAGTTCCCGCCGCGATAACGTCGTGTAAAGAGCTCATGAATAAGAGCCCCGGATGGGTTCGAAACTAGTCGGGCTAACCCGATAGAATAAGACGTGAGTATAGCCGGTTCTATACAATAACTACGTTCTATGAACTTTGCCGTCTACAATTTTCGTACTTAAATGTTATAGTAGTTAGGCATTTATAATTTTAATTTTGAAAACTTTTAAAGCAATAACGCGCGAATTCTATAAATTAGTAATAATTTAATTATATTAAATTGATGAGCATTTGATAAAGTTCTTAATAATATTAAAGTTAAGATTTATATGTAACATATTGTTTAACAACACCAATCTTTATATCTGTCGTCGTAACAAAGTAGGTATAGGTATAAATTTCTGTGGCCCGCCGACACAGTTGGCAGTGAGGGTTACTGCCTACAACTCTGCGGGTCGCGGGTTCGATTCCCGTGGGCTAACATTTTTTGGAAACATTTTATGGTTTTACGAATCTGAGTGTTTTTTTATTTAAGTATGTCACCCCTAACACAGCAAGTATTAAGTTACTTTGGGGACTGACGTCCGTGTATATATTTATCCAATATATATTATTTTTTTTATATTTCATATCTATGGTTCATCTAATGCACAAAATACAAGACATCACGAAAAAAAACGAATATGTAACATATGGTATATTAAATAATATATATATATCTATATAAGTACTACACTTTGACTGGCCCGTTGGAGCAGTGGCTAGTGACCCTGCCTTCAGCTCCACGGGTCGCGGGTTCGATTCCCGCCGAGGGCAAACATTTTCTATAAATGAATTTGTTGGTCTTTAATTGGTATTTAAAAAATGTATAAGTATATATTCACCAGTTGTCTGTCTACACAAGTATTAAGTTACTTACTTTGGGGACGGACGACCGTGTGTGTAAGTGTCCCATATATTTATTATTATTACTTATTTGGATAAACCAATATTTTACATCGACTAATTTTGAAGTATAACACTTCAAAAGAATTTATTACTTACAACTTACCCATTAGGTATGCAATAATATAACAAATTATTTATAACTATTTAATTATATTGGTAATATATATGTAGTACATTTATTACAAGCTTAAAGTGTTCGTAACTAGAATAAATAAAGAACTAAATTAGTTCCATATAAAGAACGTTTTGCATTAAAAGTTAAAGTTTTTTTACCAGAAGTTGAGTTCTCTTTTATTAAACATTGTATTTAATATTTTTAAATACCCATTAAACTGTTATTACAAATAATTTATAAGAATCGAAATATGAATATGAAAGCAGCAATAATATATAGTTCTACTCAAAAGATAAGTTAATTACATACAGTAATTTAAATTACAAAAAAATTCAATTAGATTTTCTTATATAATTTACGTAATTTAAATTCAATATGCGACAATTTTGTGCGTCATATAGCCTTCACTCACTGTTCATATGATAAATGGTATAAATAAATTATTTCGCTTAACAAAAACTAATATAAAATAAGAAATACAAGAAATGAAAGTGACTTATTCCAAAAGTTGCGAAGCTGAAATATATTTTCATTACTCGTTTGTTTTCTATTATGTATATAATGAATCATACTATAATTAAAAAATCGTTTAATTATTCTTATAATGTACGAATATTCGGTTCGGTACAAGTATCAATTGAAAATGTTGTACTTTTGCTTTAGGTCACTTTTGTTCTCAATGGGTGTTAATTTTTTTAAACAGTTAAACGAATTTTATAATATTAATTGGTAACAAAATAAAGAGCGCTAGTTTTTTTTAACACAATTTGTTAATGTTTTTTTATTATTTGTCAAATTGGGCTCGGGTCTGATTGTTATATTGAAATGCTAAATTATTTTGATTTACCATTTACTTTAAAATAGGATTCATATTCGTATGTATAAAGTTCCGTTGTACAAACCATTTCTTATGAATAATATGTTTTTTGTTTATGCATGTCTTCCATAATAACCGTGCCGTAATATATTAATATATTTAACATACATTTCTTCATTGCCTCATTGAAATTGAATTAAGTGTTCTGTTAAATGTAGATAGAAGTAGTGATATTATTTTTCGACCATAAAGTTATTATACTAGAGCAGGGGAGCCATAGGCCTATGTGAGTGTCGCAACAAATAATAAGAGAAGGAAGATAAGGCTCATAAACTTATATTTGTCTAATCTATACTAATAAATAAAGCTGAAAAGTTTGTTCTTTGAGTGTAACATAGTCCATTTATCGAGGAAGGCTATACGCTATTTAACATCACGCAAAGATGAATAGGAGAGGAGCAGCAATAAAAAATATTAGGAAAACGGCAAAATTTAAACCTTTCCTTGCGCGCGGTAAGTAAACGATGAAAGTTATTCAAAATAATGTATTACAAAATTGTTTCTCTCGATAGTTTTAAATAAAAGTCCGCAACAGCATATGTGTAGGTTTTAAGGTTAACCCACTTTAACCATTTTTATGGTTATCAAAAGACTATATCGGTACCGCTGGCGATTGCTAGTAACATATAAATACAAAGACAATAACTCGCATTGCATTCTCTGCATTGTCTATGGATACATTTAAGGCTGGCTCCCTTACTCTAGTATAATGACTCTAAGGTTTCAAACTCTGGGTTACAATGAGTCAAGCCTTATCAAAGAAATTAAAAAAAAGATAAAATGAACAGTGAAGTGAGTGAGTAAACTACTTTACTTCAGTTTTCTTCATTTTTAATAGCTTCATTTGGAATGTGAACTGGCATTAACATTGCATTTAAAAAAAGGTAGATAATATTTAAAGCGGTTTTCCAAACCCTTGTAAGGTACTGATTGAAATTAAATGTTAAATAAGAAAATCCGCATTGTTGTAATGTTTCTGAATTTTCACTTTTAATTATGTAATATGCAATTTAAGTTTGTGGCAATGATTGTACACACGTAGTTACCACTTTAAACCGCCCGTTACTTATTACATATTCTATTTACATCATAATTAGGGTATTATATTTAAGCGAGTATTTTGTTTAATTTATAATCTATAAATGATGACATTCGAAAATTAAAAGACAATGCACTATATGTATTCGCATTATTGGTTCGATAAACCAACAAAGAATGGCAGTATATTGGAATTTCGCCCTTCCATCAAACAAAAAAGGGACGAAATTCGAGAAGTGGTTGTAGATTCTCTCGCGACGAACACGGTCGAGAGTCTGTCAAAGGATCAGAGCCTTTAACTTTTAAATTTGCCTTTTTCCGTTATATTTGACACCAAAATTTAGCATTGCATTTAAATCAACACACAATCAACAAGATGGAGTTCAATTAACTCATTATTTTTACCGTGCAGCTTAAATTTTAAGAATGTCAATCTTTATAGAGGAGTTTTTTTTTAGAAGTTGACGGATTTAGTTATATTGTATTAATTTGATATACTTAATTAGAGTGCTTAATGAGAACTGCGTACTTATCGAGTTAATTTACACGTTTGGTAGCTTTAAAGATTAATACTTATACTTAATTTTGTTTATAAAAATATAATACATGGCATTTATTGCATGATATATACATGGTTAAATCTTACTGAAATAAACTGTTGAACATTATTTATAGAGTGTACTTAACTGTCATTTTATATGTTTTTAATTGTACGAGATTATTATACTCTCACTTCTCACAAATGATAATATTTTCTATTTTTATGTCGCACTGTTTTGCACCTGTATTTGGGTATTCAATTTCATTAATTTTCTTATAAAATGTTAATATGTTTATATCTCGCTAAATAACCTTAAACTATAAATAGTACCAGTGTTACAATTTTAAGCAGTTTTTGTATACACTGCATTTGGTTGCAATAACCTAAAATGCGACATTAACACAGTTCTAAAGATTAGCAATAACATATTATAAATGTGTTATAAAGTTTGTTGGTCGTTCATATTCATATAAAATATATGGGTTTAATCAAAGACTGGTATAGACTACTTCGACATGGTTTAAAAAGGCATTTTGACTCGTACCCCAAATTCAGAACTAAAAAATATTTTGGGAAGGATGGGTGTTAATAATGATTTAATTTAATATCAAGTAATAACAATTAATTAAAAACTATTTCGTTAATAAAATTTGACATCATTTCTTAATTCTGTTTCTGCTATATACGTAAATAAATATATATAGCAGAAACTAATCTTTTATTTTTTTTATATTATTCCTTAGTGGTACGACCAATAAACAAAAGCATTTAAATGCCTCGAATTTAGATTTTATCTTTGAATTGTTGACCTTGATTAGATTTAATTTATTGATTTGCTGTATTAATAGTTTAAAAAAATTCAACTGGTCAAATTTATGTTAAAAAAATGTAAGCTATATTTCAGCCGAATAATTTTAAATTTGGTTTAGTATGACTGATCGAATAATTCGCAAATTCGATTCCCTTGCAATTGAGATTAGAAATTTTTTTATTGTATTTTTGTATAAAAAGTATCTTGCCGTATAATATACTCATTTAGCTAATGCTTCAGCCCAATTAGTTGGCACCGAGGGACCGAAATTGCGATGATATTATTTGCTCTACCTGCCTAAACTATCATTAGAGCAAATAAAATATATATAAAAGCTTTTAACAATGGCATATCCCTACTGTTAACCATTGAGGGGTTACTTCGTCTAAAGCCAATCCCGCAGCAACATAAAGTCATGTTTATTACAAACATGCATTGTCATCGGAAATGGACCAGTATGTAAAATTTCAAATCAATCGGCCACCGGGAAGTGGGTCAAATTAAACTTGCAAGATTCCACCATCACAAATATACATGCAAGTCCAGTTAAAAAATAAAGGCTTTTATAAATAAATAAATAGCTATTGAACATAGATGCATCTTTGCCGCCAGATAGAATATATCCATACTAGTAATCAGATTGTGTTCATTTTTTTCCAATAAAGTGGTGCTAACTCTTCTAATAGACTTCCGATATTGCCAAAGAACTAGAACGAAAGTGATTATTTTTAATAACTACATAAAGATAATAAGAGGTTCGAATAACTTCCCTTTATGGTTAATAAGGAGGTCTTTTAGAAAAAAGAGTTATAATTTTAAATCGATTGTTATTATAACATAGGTATAATTTACTTAAACTTTCTGATTAGTATTTTAACGAGTGACGTGCAAACCGTAGTGAATAAGTTTATTTGTTATTTCAATGGTCACAATACAGGAATAAATTTATTTGTATAAATAATGTTTTTTATTTCATTAAATTTATACAAACATTGACCCTTAATTAACGATTATTAGCAACTTAATTCGACGAAACCGTAACTTTTGCACGTTATAGTAAAAGAGCGAAAGCTTTTAAGAAATAAATAATTAATTTTAACCTGACCTAATGCACACCGAAAGATAAAGTGTTTCCCTCAATGATGCAATATGTGTATTTTTCTATTGAAAAACGGCAATCTCTATTCTTTATGTTAACCCTATGTATAAACTTTAATTGGACCAAATTATATCAATATTGGTCCAACAGATTAGCCGTGAAAGCTTTAAACAGACAGAACATACCTTTACATTTTAATATTTGTATTAATATATTTGCGTAGGTATTATAATTATTATTTGAAAACTAATAAAATTGAGCACGAAGAATTTTAAAATTTCCACTGAAAAAATGATTGTAATCGCATATTATAATTGCAGCCTATCTATTTTAATATAAGTTATTAGTATATTTTCCTGTTTGCATAAATTCTTTCTTTTTTGATGATCTCCGATTAAGACAAAATACGCTAGTACAAAAATGTCGATAACACATAGTTTTCAAGAAACGCGTCAACTCGTCATACCCTTTTTTTTGACAACCCAGTAATATTAAAATATTCCGTTATTAAATTGAATATTGCGGACGTAACTGTCCTAGAATAACTAGTTTACTTCGTGCTAAAATTTAAAACTTTCGTTCTGAAACCATAAAGTTATACTAGAGTAGAAGATGGAGCCATAGGCAGTCCTGCAAGTGAAAGGAAGGGAAGATAAATATCCTTGCTTAATTACGCATAAAAAAAGAGACAAATAGTTTTATTTATTTATTATGACAAGCATTTTACACATACTTATAATTATTACACTATCATAGGGCGAGTTCTAAGTAAAACATTTTTTAAGATTTTTTTCATAAAAACTACCACTAAAATATTTACTGCCACTATTAACAGTTTTAAACATAACCTGTATCACTTTGCAATCACTTTATTTATCTTAATTGAATCATCACAGATCATTTCGCCCCATCCAAAGAATAAAGTACCTAATGTCATGTTCTATGTTTAAACGTGTAACATGTAAACTTTGTTCTTTTTTTTTTACTTTACTTTTTTTTTAAATTTATTTTCACAATATCAAATACTTTTTGTAACAATATAATAATAATAAATGTTAAATGTTTTATATTCAAGAAAGGTTCACCTTTCGTGAATTATTTAATTTAAAATTATTTCTTCTTATTGTAATATGATATGGGCTAAAAGATAAATATTTAATTTATACAAATAAATTTATTTCTGCATTGTTACATTCTGTATTTTATGAAACTTCAATAATAATGCTTTAGTTGTAGGAGACAAAAAAAAATAACTTACTGTTAGAAAAATAACATCTAATAATACTTTTTTTGAATATAATACTATATATATCGACACGATCGACAATAATTCAAAAGTAAAATCTTAATTCGAAGTCATCAATCGTAGTTATTTTGGCAGCATTCAACTCTGTACTTTAATAAATCATAAATGTTACTGTTTGTATTCACATAAATTATTACAGCTATATCATAAGTACACGGTTGTCATTTAGCACAGTATTTAGTTTAAGGTCAATTACAATAACTTCTATAAAGAAACAAATAAATATATTGAATTACATACACGATCGTCCATCTCTAAAGTAAGTAATAATATAGTATTTAAACAAATAAATTATTTTCTTAAATTAAATATTGGCCCTCGACGGGAATCGAACCCGCGACACCCAGAGCTAAAGACAGGGTCACTGCCATCTGTGCCAAAGTGCTAGCCATAAAGATTTCAATTCTTACATTGAAAGATACCCTGGTAAATTTTATCTTAAAATATCGTATATTAAAATACTTAAATTAAAAATATCGTATATTAAAATAATTAAATTAAAATACTTAAATATGATACAATTTACACGTTTTATATGATAAAAAATATTATTTCGTTTAAAATAGCATCACGAAGAACTATATCATAAACATTTAAGACCAATGCCCGCAGCTTGAAATTACTCGATTTTGAGAAAAAATTCACGCCACATGATCTCGAGATCATGAATTGATCGAGAATTAAAACTCAAACTCGAGTTTGAGTTTTAATTTTGATTAGAATTTTTTTTATTTAAAAGTGTTTAAGATATTAATAAATATATGAGACAATTACAACACGGTCGTCCGTCCCCAATGTAAGTAATACTTGTGTTATGGGTAATAGAAAACCTGTAAATATATACATAATAATATATAACTTTAAATACAAATATACACCCAGAATCGAAGAACCAACAAATTGTTTATAACGGAAACGAACACACGATCCGCGGAGCTCAAAGCAGGGTCACTGTTAACTGCACCGACGGGCCATAATTATATAAAACAAATATAAAATAAATACGCAAGCAGTTAAAGAAGTAACTACGTTTGCGATTTCACGATATCTTTTAGTTAAACAGATGAAACGAAGAGCTTTTTATACTTTTTTTTCTAGCACCAATAAAGTTTCATATTATTTTAAGTACACTGTAAAGCCATATACTAAAGCCTATTTTATTATAAAATATGTCATTGCTAAAAATAAAATTGTAAATCGATGTCTCCGCTCACAGCACTAGATCTGTATTAATAGGAATTTTATATTTGAAAACTAAACGCATCAATAGTTATTATTGAATTTATTACGATTACTATATTTATTCGATGAGAATGAATGAAAAATGTGTCGCCCTATCCGAAGAATAAAGCTACAAATTGTTATAAATGTTACGTTATTAACAAAGAACATGTAACTTTTTTTACAAATGGGGCGATGTGACCAAACGAGTGTTAAATTTGAATGTGAGTTGATATGTGACTAGAGCGAGGCCGAAAAAATACGGTTGAACTGTATGTATGCATATAAAATGCGCCAGAGTTGACGCATGATAAGAGAGAAGGGAAAAGAAAAAGATGCCGTGCCGACCTCCCTTAGAGTGGGATAAGAAGCAAGAGAATGAAGACAATATTTATTCGATACTGCTTTTGACTTAATAATACAAAAACAAACACTTAACGACTTTATCACACGTAAGTTATTCGCTATTATACACTGTCCATTATATTAACCATCTTTTGACAGATTGACGATAGTGATGTCCTAAAGATTCTCGTATGCGATACCATTCCGATTATAGTACCTACTATCATTAATCGAATTACGTACCTAAGTAATTCGATTAATGATAACCTACGTAAACTAGATTACTACTTGAGAAAAGAAATTCCAACTTTGAGAAAACTTATTGTTTCTTTGAAAAGAAGTGGTCTATTTCATGGTGAAAAATCTTCTTTGGTCAAAGTTTTGAACACAATTGGCTTTTCATATAAAAAGTTAAATAAAAGAAAATTATTAATGGAACGCACAGATATAGCTATAGCACGTTGTGATTTTTTAAGAGAGGCAAAGAAAATACAAGATTGGGCAAATATTGTTTTCACGGATGAAACATGGCTCAACGCTAACCACACACTATCTCGTTTCTGGACTGATGATACTGCTGATTCCACTTCCTCAGTACCAATGGGAAAAGGTGAGCGCCTAATCATTTGCCATGCAGGTACAGCAAAAGGATTTGTACAAGACGCACTGTTGGCATTTAAATCGAAGAAATCAAATGACTACCACGAAGAGATGAATGCAAATGTGTATGAAGAGTGGTTCAAAAAAATGCTCATTTCATTGGAAGAACCATCAATAATTTTTATTGATAATGCGCCCTACCACTCCCGTCAAATTGACAAAATGCCAACACAGGCTAATAAAAAACATGAAATAATTAATTGGCTTCGGGACAATGGAGAAAATGTGGACGACTCAATGTTAAAAGTTGAATTAATAAAAATATTAAAAACCAAAAAGAGAGCAAAACGCTATGTAATCAATGAAATGGCAGCAGAATATGGCCATACTGTTCTTCGGATTCCTCCATACCACTGCCAGTACAACGCAATAGAACTTATATGGGCACAAGTAAAAGGGCATGCTGCGAGATGCAATACAAGCCCCCCATTCACAGCGAATAAAATGTTGCAATTGCTAAAAAATGCTTGCACCCACGTAACGGCCGAGAACTGGGCAAGTGTGGTGGAAAGAACTAAAAGAGTAATATTCTCTGATTGGGAACGTGATATTGCGTTTGATAATATATTATCTACACAAGAGCTAATAATAACTGCTACTGAAGACTCCTCATCGGAGGAGTCTAGTGTTGATTATCATTCCGACGACTCGTGCTAATAAAATAAATTAAAATATCCTGATTGTTTTATTTGTATTCATGTATTAACTAAGAAGAAAGTAAAACTTTATATAATGTTATTAAATGTCTTTTAATACTCGTAACATCGATTTCTACCGATTATTTTTAATCTGTGGCATAATCGTAGTAACCCATTATGTGTGACATCACTAAGTGGGCGGTACCCATCCATAAAGTACAAATATTATTTGTATGATATTTGTACGTAAGCAATACAAAACTTAATGAGCGTGAGCTGTCAAAAGACTGATAATATGATGGACGCAGTATAGCTCCATACAATCACAGAATATAACATTTTGCGATCGTTTCTTCCTATACTATTTTCTATTCTCTTCTATTATGTTTATATCTACAGATGTACTGCGCGTCTCCCACCAGTCGCCGAGCGGCCTCAGTTGACGAGGCCGGCGTCCTTCGCCATGCCGTAGAAGACGGAGGCCTTGTCCTGCAGCAGCTGGTCGGGCGGCGCGTACTCCACGAGCTGCCCGCGGTCGAGCACCATGACGCGCGTGGAGTCCATGATGGTGTTCAGTCTGTGGGCGATGGTCAGCACGGTGCATGTCGCGAACTCCGACCTGATGGTTTTCTGTGGAAGTTTCATACAACTATTATACCAGAGGGACGAAACCAGCCTTAAATGTGCCCTAACAATAAAGAGAAATAAAGAGCAAATGAGATTGTTTCTATATGTCTCTCTTTTTATGTTTTATTAGACAAAGAGGCCTGTCTAACAAAGCCATTTTGTTATGTAATTTTATTTCTCTGTCATATTCTTTAATTCAAATCTTTTATTTATTTAATTCTTGATCAGTAATAAATTACACTTAATTATACGACTAACCAAAGTCTTAACAAAATATAACATCATCGTTACCTGTATAAGCTCGTCGGTTTCCAAGTCTACGGCAGCAGTAGCCTCATCCAGAACCAACAGAGGTGTCTTCCGGAGCAAAGCACGCGCTAAACACACGAGCTGTCGCTGTCCTACCGACAAATTCTCACCACCTTCCGAGATCTCATGAAGAAGGCCTGCTGGGAGACCTAAAAAAAACAAGCAAAGAACGCGATTATTCCTATAGCTATATTAAAGAAAAAGGAAGAAGGAAGGAATTTAAAGAAAAAAGGAAAGTATATAACACATGTATCCTTCCATGTTTATCATATGGATGTCAAACATGGGGATTTAATGAGAAACAACTGACACGAATTCAAGTGTGTGCCAAAACGGAATAGAAAGAAGCGTTATGGAAGTGAAGCAAAGGGATAAGGTAAGATTAAAAGATATAAAGGGCATAACAAAATTTGAAAATATATGTACAGTATTCAAGAGCCTGAAATGGAAATAGACAGGACACATGCTCAGAGAAGAAAAGGAGAAATTGACAAGACTAGTATCGGAATGGTATCCTCGTGAAAGAAAAAGGAGCAAGGCAAGACAAACAATGCGTTAGGAAGATAATATAAAAAGAAGAGCTGCCCCAGTATGCGGATTGCAAAGGACTGGACAAAACAACAGACAAATTAGAAAGCATTAGAGTAGGCCTTTGTCGAAGGACAGGCTGGAAAAGATTAACCAGCAACTGAAAAAATTTCAACGTAACTCTTATTAAATTAATTATGTAATAGGATAAGAAAATTTTGTTACAAATTAAAGCAATAAAAGCTTATTTATTTATATAGCTTTATTAATTCGTTATAACTTCGCATAAAATGAAATTATATTCTCGGTTCACGCAATTAAATATGCTGTCGGGGTTAATGCTGTTGTTAGTCATGCGAAGGTGAAATGCGATTTGTAACGAGAATTTGATATAAAATAAATTGTAATATATTCAAAAACCTAAAGCGTTAGGCGAGTTTAAAGTAAATGATTGCATACCTACGACGAAGGACTTAAGATGTGCATGTTCCAAAGACCGCCATATATGGTCATCGGAAAATGTTTCAGCAGGATCAAGATTCATGCGCAGCGTGCCGGAGAACAGCACGGGGTCCTGCGGGATGATGGTGATGCGCGACCGCAGTTGGTGAAGGCCGATCGTTGATATGTCGATTCCGTCGATTAGGATTTTACCGCTCATCGCCTCTACTATCCTACAAAATAAATAAAAAAACCGTTTAGTATTATATACTAATTACAAATTGTAACAAATTGAGTATATTCGATAACTCTTGGAAAGATTTACATGTTAGATGTTCTTGTGGTGCTTGAAATAGACGGGTTCATGTGCAACGATTGAGATTATTAGTGGGAATTCTATCAATAAAATATAAGCTCTTCAGACAATATGTCCCGTTATTTGACTTAAATGTTTATAGACACTCTTATTTTAGATAAATTTGTCAATTTTTGTGTCAATAGTCAATAATAAAAATTCTTGCACAACTTGTCGGGCGAAAATGTCACCCTATCCGAAGAACAAAGTTACATCTCCTATGTATAAGCATAGAAAATGTAACTTTATTTTAGATTTTAGATAGAAGGAAGTGTCCACGCAATCCCTATAAGCGAAGGCTGCGTCATATTTTGAATTCTTCCTTATGTTCTCAGGGGCTTTATGCGTTATACTTCCCATAACGGCGTAATTCGTCTATAATGTTATCATGATAAGGTACCTGAATAGTCCAAGGGTGAGGGTGGACTTCCCGGCGCCGGTGCGGCCCACGATGCCGAGCTTGTCCCGCGGGGCCACGGAGCACGTGAGGTCGCGCAGCGCCGGCTCTCCCTCGCGGTAGCCCAGAGACAGTCCCTCCAACTGCAGAGCGCCTGTCTCCGGCCACGTGGAGCCCGGCCCGCTGCCTATCGTCCAGGGTGCCTCCTATCTCACATACAAATATTTAGCGTTAATACGGGGGTATTTATTGAATTATAATGAGACAGCAATAAAATCGCAGTGGCAAAGGCAAGGCCCCGCGTACGTGCCACAGGACAATTCACTAAAGATAATCCCCATTTATAAAATCCGCTTTTCATTCTGGACTGACTGAATTCCCAAATCTAAAAACCCAAACCCAATCCAGGGTCTATAAGATATTAAGCTATCCTCTTATGGTGCCTTTGCCACAACCAAATATTTAGCGTTAATACGGGGGTATTTATTGAGTTACTTTAAGACAGTAATAAAATCAGTGGCAAAGGCAAGACCGTGCGTACCCGCCACAGGATTACTGAGAAAAGACAATCCTCATTTATACAGTCCACTTGTCATTTCGGATTGACAGAACTCCCAAATTTAGAAACCCCAAAACTTAGGGACAATTAGGTATTGAGCTCTCCTATCTCACAACTAAATATTTAGCTTATTCTTTGCATGATATTTATTGGTAATTTGACTACTTACAGTTGAAGTTAAAAATATAACTCATTTTTTAGTATAACACTGAATGGTAAAAAGTTATTAAAGAAGTAATTTTTTGTTTTATAAGCTTTTTTCTGCTCCTCACAGTACATACAAAAGAACAAATTGCGACCAACGTGAAAACTACAAAAAGTAATCGAGTAACGAAATTTGAAATCACCTGTTTTACGTCGGCGTACTCTTTTATTCTTTCAACGGCTACTATGTCAGTCTCGACCATAGATGACAACCGAACAAGCCAATTCAATGTTTGCGTGATCTATAAAAAATAACGTTTAGGTATTCAAAATATAATATATTATATATAATATATGCAATCAAGCTTCGTAAATGCAAATCTTTTGAAATATTTAACGTCCAACTGAAAACCGGAAGAGGGATATTTTAATTCTTCTCTTACATGCAAAATACAATCCTAATCCAACACCTTAATTTAGGTGTTGGATTTAGATTCCTGTAACCCCGTTTTCTCGAAGCCAGAAATTATACAAGTAAAAATAATGTATTATTCGATGAAATTAAAAAAGGAATACTCTATTAGACATTGTTACGTACACGGTTCGTGGATTTGGATGAAAACACCTGATGATTCGTTCAGAAACTTTATTTCAAATTTTCAGTGCAAATTTCAGTATTAACAATCACAGCGCAAATTCCTAGTCCAGTAACGTGGCCGAGGTCACTATTTTACACTTTTTTTGCTTCTGTGATCTTTATTTATTTATTGTACATACACATCTTTACTGTACGCAATTCGAAAACAAATTTCTAGAGATGCGCGATACGCTCATATATTAAAGAAGAAATCGACCCAAAAAGTTATTTTTCTCGATTATCCACGAGTCATAAATACAATGGTAAGAATATAATTTGTAAACAAACAAGTATAACTAATCATTTTGGCACGTTCGTATAATCTTACTTACCTGCAAGGCGTATGTGACGGAAAAACCTACAATGCCAGGGCTGATGTTAGCGCGACCTAATACACTGAATAAGGCTGCGAAAAATATGATAAGGTTGCCCATCATCTCGAGTCGAATGGCCAGCCATCGGTTCGCGACAGAACTGGGGTAGTAACATGACTGGTTATGGTCCACCGTACGCTCCGATTCTTCTATAAACCTACACGTGAACATTCAACACATCAATTGTTTGAATAATTGTTAAATTAGTAAAGAAAAGTCCGAAAATATATTATAAAATAAAGAAAACTAAGATAAAATGATGAAAGACCTACAAAGGATATATAATAAGAATATTTACTGAAGCATTTATTAATGCAATAAGATATGATGACGAGTCGAAAATTGTGTTATATATCCGAAATAAATAAAGTAATCAATTTAATTTTAATGATTTTAACTGCAGACAAACTGAAGCTAAATACATGATTTAAAATCCAATGTTTATTAAATATACATTATTCTAAAAAATCTTTTAACCCTTAAAACTAGCTAACTATAAAATAATAATAGAAAAAATATGAAAATCATATTATAATGATGAACAGTGAAAGGCTTCGATTTAAATCTTTTAAGGTTTACTTAAAAATAATAAAGACTGAGGACAAGTTACTAAAATACTCTTAATTTTGAATAACCTAGCTACCTCTGCGTAACTCCGTAGGCTCGAATCGTAGTAGCGCCGGTTATGCTTTCCCCAAAGTGCGAGTATATGGGCGATCGTGAAACGGACTCCAGTCGCTTCAGCTGTCTCGAAGTCGCCACGTAAAACCGCTGAATCACATAGTACACAATTCCGATGGGCAGGATTGTGGTCATGAATATTGGTGTTGAGTAGCTGATTACGAATAGAGTCCCCAAAACCTATTGACAGAAATGAAGAGTAAAGGATAACATCACATGCAAAAGACTCACCAGAAAATCTTAAAACACTTACTCCATATTACCAATCACCAATGACAAAACTAGCATATTATGTAGATATACAAATTTTACTTATAAATGTATAGTGGACTTATTATTTTAATTGAAATAATACAAAGGGCATAATTAAAATATAGCCGCTAAATTAACTGCCTCCAATAGCAAAATATTAGATGAATTACCTCAAACGCGCAGGTTAGTGCGTTAGGGATCAGCGATGGAAGCGACGTGTCGACAACATCCACATCTTTAGAAAACCTAGAGAGTATCCGGCCAATGGGCGTCACTTCGAAGAATTGCAAGGGCGTTTTTAACACATTGTCCAGTAAAAGCTCGTGTAGAAAACCCGCTGCCCGCCAACAAGCCAAGTATGGCATTAAATCAGCGAAAAATGACGCTATCGCTGCAAACATCCACGACATATAGTAACAGTTTTAAAAAATTTCTCACTTGCCTATCTACTCAATATAATGAATACATTTTTAACGAATATCGTTGGGGTTATTGGCGGTATAAACTAATTAGCTGAAGATAATATTAACAATTAAACAAACAAAGATTATATTATCAATTCATATGAATTTGTAGTGAAGTGCAAACTATCTATGGGAAAAACATGCTCTACAAACAAGCAGTTAGAGACATGGAAATAGGGCAGGCAAAGTATGAAATATTTAAGGAGATAATAAATCACAATGGCCTGATTTTAGCGATATTCCAAATTCATAATATAAGAGGTAGTTTTAAAATTAGAGGAGCCATATAGGTACATTAATCAATCAAGCCCTATCTTTTTGTAGCCTTTCTTAATATTGCTTTTTCTTTCTAGTAATTTTGTTTATCCTCCTTTTGTAATTTTTATCGTATAAACATATTGAAATACATTTATAGCCATAAAAACTCATCATAGTAAAAAAAAGATAAGACCGTTTTATTTGTAAAGTTCTGAGGTTTGAACTCTTTAAATATTTTTTGATTGAATGGATTAATGGTTGATTATACCAGAGTAGGGGAGTCATAGATAGGCTTGTAACTGAGAATATCATAATAAATAATACGACGGAAGATTAGATTCATATACTTATCATTGTTTAATCAAGCAAGGCACATCCTTGACTAAAAAAATACTATGAATACTTGTAGTACACCTTCAAAATGGACTCTACTCACTACCAACGCGTAAAAAATAAGATATATGATAAACCTCATTTGCTTCCTCTTTAATGCAATATGGAACATTTTGGGCTGGCTCATGGCTGCCCTACTCTAGTATAATAACTTTAGGAGTGAAACAATATTTATAATCATAGAGTATATCATCTATAGCACAGATATACCTAAATATTAACAAACCACCGAATAACATGCACATTCAAAACGATTAAAAACTATTATAAATAAATAGATAGGTAGTCCTTATAAATTCATGCGATGCACAATTGTTATTCGCTAAACCCATTATATAAAACGACAGATAAGTAGGAAAAAACAGACGAACAAAATACTTAAAACCATTGATAGATAAATGAACCAAGATATACAGCTCTATACAAATATCAGAACAAAAACTGTCCAAAGTGAATTGACACTGTTAGAAAAACAATATAAATGTCAGCAAAATAAAACAAAAATCGACCTTAACAGTATTCTAAAAGCTGACTTTTATTCAAATCAACGAACACAAGTAGCACTGTTATGCGTCGTCTATCGACCTAATCAACAATCGAGTATTTGTCCACTAAATTTTAAAGCCAAGCGTTACATAAAACAGATTAATGCTGCCGCTCTTTAAAATAGGCGAACTATACTAAACCAGTATTTACATTTCAAAAAGGATAAAGTTAAAATCCTTGCAATTAGGCATATAATTAACACAAAAGTTTTGTCACTTTTACTTGCCGCAGGTAAAATAGTTGTTGATTTTCAATCCAGAATAAATCTAGGGAGATTTCACATTTTCAGTTTTTTAAAGGAAACATCGGCACTCCTAACATCTATTCTGATTTAAAAGATCGTTTCTTAAGGACACTGGAACTGTGACTAGACTGTGTATCTTGGGTATTATAAATCAATGACTTAAATATACATATTAAGTATGTATTAACCACGAACCCGGTCTTTACTCCTATGATGGCATATTGTATAATGGCTCGCCTTAACTGGCTGGAATAGCTCTAATTTCTCGAAAAATATCTGGCATGAAATATAATTCCTTCTCACTCTAACTGTAACCCTTTTTCATCTGATGATTTGTTGTGCGCATCAAAAAAAATAAATATAACTTAAAATATATATTTTTATTAATACAGGAGTATTCAAATTGTTCGCAGCAATAAAAATACGAGAGTTTCAATTTTACAATTTTTGTGTTAAACAATGATATTTTTATAATATTATGAAATAAACTTACCATGTCCAGCACCAAGACCTCCATACATAGCAAGATAGTTATCTCGAATGCTTCTATCAACAGTGTCATTTACTGTCTGTGACAAATATAATTACTTAATAAATTTTAAATTAAGTAACCAGTATTACTGGTAACTGTTATATATAACAAAAGAACTATAATTTTAAATATCAATTATTGTATAGTATATATAACTACCATATTAGGGTCGTTGGACCACTTCGCAAGCCAAAAGTTAGATCCGATTTGGAAGATCTGCATCACGAGGTTTATGACAATCGTGATAGAGGATGCGGCAACGCCCACCGACATTAAATAGTGTTTATATACGCTCCACTTTACCTGTGAAATATAACAATTATGATAAATAAAAACTGCACCTAAGATCTTTTGTTTCAGATTAATTTCAGAAGCTTTTAAGAGAAACTACCTATTTGTTTTATACAGAAAAATATTAAAGGGAGATTTTATAAATTAAGCTAAACAATTTTTCATTAGAAAAAATAATTAAAAAATTATATAACTTTTGTCAATATGCTATATATATGGGAACACAACAGTTAAATTTATCACACATCGTCAATTGATGCACGAGCTACATTTCTTTTTTTTCTATTAATTTATTCTTGAAACTTTTTAGGAAAAATTCTCTTTCACAATTGCTAGAAAATAAATTATACATACATTCTAAAAATAATTTAATTTTAAATTTATGCATAGTTAAAGAATTAGTATAATATAATGTGCATAAACTTTTGAACTGTGTAGGATTTAAAATAAATTAATAAATTTAGTTTATATTTATTTTATTTCTGCAAAACATATAGGTATATGAATACTTACACTTCCAGTTTCCATCTTTTCGGCGTCGATCAGTTTGGTTTTATCTTTAATATCATTATTGGGTGTTGCGTCTGGTGTATGCTTAATGCTGCCGCGACGGTCGCCTTAAAATATAGTCTGAGTATAATAGAGTAAAATGTGCAAGCATGTCCTGAATTCCCTTCCCTTCCTTCCCAATTATCACTTGATAATTCATCGCTTATAACTTTTACGACGATCGACAAATACCCATTAACCATTCGCCGAAAACATTAAGAAACAGAGGCTTTATAAATATTTAGACTAGGCAGACTAATTTCAATAAATGTCCACCAAAGCTCTTTCAAACTGAACAAGCCATGTTAGTTGGTTTTGAAAATAAATAAATGTTTGAAATGGTCATAATAAAAAATTTACTGTAACTGAATCAGCTGCAACTTAACAAAAAAGTTAAATAGAATTTTTAAACTTACCGGCAGCTGGATGTTCAGACTCCGATGTGCTTTCAGACAACGACCGAGCTCTTTGTAGTTTGCTTTGAAACTCAGATCCAAGGTTACGTTCCAAATCTTGCTTGATTTCATCCAGTTCTATAACAATAGGAATTAATATGTACCATTAAAAGTTGGAGCTGTGATAGCCCAGCGGTAACACCGTGTGACTCTTTCGACAAGGTCACGGGTTCAAACCCAGGCAGACACCAATGAGTTTTTCTGTTAAAACTTATGTGTCTTATTCATAATTACCATTTATCACACGCTTTTCGGTGAGTGAAAACATCGTGAGGAAACCTGCATATCTCTAGAGAATTCCGGAGATATGAATAACCTACCAATCCGCATTGGAGCAGCGTGGTAGGTCTTAGCTCCAATCCTTCTCTCTAAAAACGGAGAAAAGAGGCCTATTCCTAGCAGTGAGAGAGTAACAGGCCGCTACTTAGTTACTTATTAAAAGTATTGAAAACTTCTTGAGATGGTAACATTTTGTTAGCTACGACCATTTTGTTACCGACGGACCACCGTTTTTGTGTAAGTGTTAAATACATTTATTTTTTTACTTAGGACATGTACCATTAAAAGGTAAAATGTAATAGGTAAAGATAAAATGTGTATTTCTTTTGGAAATAAAAGAAATACACGGTTGCCTCGGTTTAGTAAATATCATCCTCTATTGAATACCTTCAGGAGAAGACCTTTTAGCGTCACTCAGGTGGTGCAACAAAAACTCGGCAAAGGCGCCCTTCTTCTCCAGCAGTTGTTGGTAGGTGCCCGCCTCAGACACCTCTCCGTCGCGCAGGACCAGTATGAGGTCGGTCTGCGCGAGGTACGACACGTTGTGCGTCACCCATAAGCGAGCCTTATTTTTCAAAAGGCCGTTTGGACCTATGACCTGAAAGAAAAATTCACAAAAACAATAGTTACTTGTATGCTTGACCTTACATATATTTACTGATTACACGTCTTGCAGTGTATTAAAGATGTGACAAGAAAGGAAGAAAGAAGATATGGTTCTAGAGGAAGGCTAAAAGGAGGTGTCGGATTGTGTGAAATATATAAAATGAGTAGCACAGTTAACGAATCATAGTACAGAATGGAAGATAAAAACAACGTCGTGCGGATCCCACATAGAGTGGGATACGGGGAGGAGAATAGTGATGAATAAGAATGTCTTGCTGTGTCTCTGACTGTGTCCATACTTATATAGGACCTGCAATTGAAATGAAAAATTATGTGGACAGTGACGCTTATAGAATACTAACCTTCATAGAGACCTAAACCTCTTCATCCTAACTCATCTTTTAGAGATAATAATTTGTTGAGTCGATAGAGCTTGTGACTTTTCAAAAAAAAAACATTTAATACCTTATCGAATATATGTTTTCCGACGTGTGAGTCTACAGCACTGAGTGGATCGTCCAAAAAGTAGTTTTCTGCATCGAAGTAAACAGCGCGTGCGAGCGACACTCGCTGCTTTTGACCGCCTGATAAGTTTATACCTGAAATCAAACCCGATTTGAATGACCTTTTTAGTCAGTGTTAGAGCAAAATTTAAAAAAAAAAATTGCTCGTTAAATATTATTAAATTAACCTGGCTCTCATATCTCCCTTACAGAGTAACATTTGAAAAAGCTATACAAGACTATAATAAGACCGCAAGTTAACGCTTGTTTTAATTTATTTATTCTTCAGGGGACAAGAGTTGGCAATGAATCAGCTTAGCTATTCAAAGCGGAAACGCTGCCGGCATTCTTGGGAATATTCCACATGGGCATGATTTGTATAGTCCTAGCGTGTAATTTAAAATAGACATAACTTGTATATTTTAGTTGTAAATAAAAAAATAGCAATTAATTCAATTACTAATTAAATAAAAATGTAACTATTTTGATTTATTTATTCTGAATGCAATGAATAATGCATAACATAATTGCATACCTTTCTCTCCAATTTCAGTTTGATCACCGCCGGGCAATACTTCTAAGTCTGGTTTTAGCGCGCAGATCTCTATCACATTGTTATATTTGCTCTTTTCTAATGGTTTTCCGAATATAATGTTGTCTTGTAGTGTTGCATTCTGGATCCAAGCTTGTTGCGGTACGTAGGCTGCGCTACCTATCATTTATAAAAAAAAGGTCAACCTTCAATATTATATCGTATGTAACATCAACATATTGGGAACATTAAATTGTTATTTGTATATTATCTTAGTTAATAAGGAATAAATACTTTTAAATAAGAATATTTCCAGCAAATTGAGAAAATAAAAATTGAGTTCAACCCCAGAGATATCTATCTATCTATCTGCTCCAACACGGATTTGTAAGTTACACATATCCCTAGAATTCTCTAGGAAAAATCAGGTTTCTTCACAATGTTTTTCTTTGCCAAGAAGCGTGTGATAAATTGCAATTATTTATTAAAACTCATAATTCTAGCATAAAAACTCATTGGTGCCTGCCCGGGTTTGAACCCGTAACCCCTCAAAAGAGTCGCACGGTCTTACCGCTGGACTATCACAGTAGACAACATTAGAGCGTAAAAAAACTTAATAATTAGTAAACGTATCCTTGCGACGAACCTTAGTAATGAACGATCAACGATTGAATGAAGAGCACTTCTTATGTTATAAAGAAATTATATAAAAGCTCGGTTATAGTAAATATCTTCTTAAGTACAAAAACAGTTTTGAATGTGTATCAAAAATGCTAATAGATATAATCTGGAAGTATAATAATATAAAAAATTCCACCACATATTAATTACTGGTTTAAAATATTAATAAAACCTCCACATTAAATACTGACTATGAACAAAAACAATGAAATATACCTGAGGTATTAACACGGCCGGAAATTTTATCCATCTCTCCCAGAAAAGCAGATAGAAGGGAACTCTTTCCGGAACCCACCGCTCCCACCACAGCAACAAGGCTGCCGCGGGGAATGTTTATGTTAATGTTTTTCAGGATGGGTTGGGAGTCATCGCCCCAAGAGAAATGTCCATTCTCAATCACAAGAGGATTTGCTGGTAAAATATATTAACAATAATCGTACATATCAGATTTTAAAATATTATTTATAACTTGTTGTAGTTGGCGAGACTTAGTTATTAAACAAATGGTAAATAAGGTAGGTCTCAATGAAATCTTTAATATTTAAATGAGTTAATCTTGTATGTATATATATAAATATATATTTCCGAATCTCGGAAACGGCTCCAACGACTTTCATGAAATTCGGTATTTAGGGGGTAAAAACTCGATCTAGCCAGGTTTGATTTTAAAAAATTGTCTTTTTATCCCTGTTTTTGGGAAATTACTAAAATTTACGTTGAATTAAAAAGACAATTTTCGCTGTTACACGTAAAATCAAGGTAGCTCATTTGGGGAACGGGCGGTCTAGAGAGTTGAAAATACCTAGGTTCGAGACTCACCTTGAAACTAGTCGGGCTCATTCGACAAAATAAGACGTGAGTATAGTCGATTTCTATACATTAATTATGAATACCACTCACGTAGTTTAAATTAAAAAAACGACAGATAAATACAAATTTGTCGCGTGATAATAATTAATCAATTTTAGCTAATGATATTCTCAGTTGAACAATCAATTTTTGTAGATTAACATACGGCGGAACACACTTACATTCTTTTGGATCATGTTCCACGTCGTTATCGTTCAATTCCTCGCTGCTCATAAATTTGTTTAATCGTTTTAAACTTACTACGGCCTAAAAAACAATTTACAATATTGATCAAGCACACAAAAGTGTTCTTAACATATTTGGAATTGTGCGCTCTGTTCAATCAGTACGGTTTAATGCCATTCAATGTAAACATATGACATGTAGAGTATCAAAAATAGACACGATACCATATCTACATTAAGTAAGTGTTAAAAAAAATTGTTATTTTTATACGCTTAATTTAAATTATTTTCAATTTTGTTCAGCTATTTTACAGAGCGTCAGTACTCTAGTAGTCTCCTTTTGTATATTATTCGTTCGGCTATTAAATTTGATTGACAAATACTCACACATGCATAGGAAATTGTTGCATTTATATATATTATAATAGACTAACAAAGTTTACTTCTGGCCCTTCTCTGAAGAAACAATTTTCCTCAACTACTTAGTAGTGGATAATTTCATTATTGGACTATTTAAAGTCAATATTTGTAAATGCATAAACATTTTAGTATAAATAGCTTTCAAAGTATAATTATAAGGTTTGAGTTGATAGCGAGTTGTATTTTAAAATATTATCATGTTCATTAAAGTTTCACTGAGAATTTCAGATAATAAACACCTAGGTATATAATTCTCAGTAAAACTTTAGAATAGATGTAGCAAAAATTAAAAAAAAATCGTTATAACCCTATTTTTTGAACTGACCTATATTACTGCGACTTACTTGAACTAAATGCGATATGACATCAGGCAGTACAGATAGAGGAAATTGTAAAATGTTGAAAAGAGATAATGCTACAAAGGCGCGCTTAGCGTCCAGTACTTCATTATCATTCACCAACACAAAGCACCAAAATGACATCAGCGACACCTAAAATCAAAAACAATGGTTATCTATCAACTCTTAGTCTCAATACAGAAACTCACTCAGATGAAGCCGTGGGCAAGAACAGATCTATAATAAACTGTATTACTTACTCTTAAACACAAAAATTATTACAATAATGCAAAAGTGTACAATTTACGTGTTTATTACGCTAATACATTACCAAGAAAGGGGCGCATGACCATATGAAAGACGTCGCAGCGCTGAGATATGCTGACTGTTTTAATACTTTCATCTCTTTGCCACGTATTTTACGTATTTGCTCCTGGAAACTGGGCTCCCAAGCGTACATTTTTAAAACCTTAAACAACATATATATAGCAGACAACTGGTGAATATATACTTATATATTATTTTAAATACATACTTAAATACAAATATACACCCAAGCTCGAGCCTGATACCAATAAATTCATTTATAGATAGTTTCGATCGTACTTTGAAAGAAGATTTCTTTGAAAGTATTTACCTATTTGTTCACCATTTCTGTAGATTATTCTAACGAATTACATTTTATATAAGTAACGATAGTATTTAAATTAACATTAAATTTATTTTTATTCCTTGTAAAATAAGATAGGCACAGATCATGTAATAAATTACAGATGATTCACTGGATGAAATTTATCATTATTAACCTACCTTAATTCCATTAAGTACTTCATTCATCAACTTCACACGTTCATCTTTGTACTTCATCTGTCTGATTTGGAGCTTTTGATCTCTGTTAGCAAGAAGCCCATTCAAAGGAATAAGTACTATCATCACGGCCAGGCCAGCGAGTGCTGAGGGACCCAAAATACCCCACAGGAAGTACAAGGCCAAAGCGATTTGTAAAGGGGCGGACCAAATGAGGTTCAAGAACGTGATCAACTCCACTAGCCTACAAATAAATCATGCTTTTTAAGTATTCGATTATTAATAAAATGCTAGCAAGAAAGTTTGAAATGAAAGTCATTGGGAAATATTTATTTCCAGTAGTGGAGGCTCATACGTAGTGACCAACGTCTTTGTTAACCGTTAGCCCTTAATTTACGCATTATGTGTTTTTTATGGGACTTTTTTATCCTATATTTTCCTCCGATGTATAAGCTTTAATTGTTCCTAATTTTATTGATATTAGATACAGCTGATTAACCGTGAAAGCGTAACCAACAGATTAACAGACTTACGCATTCATGTTATTAATATGGATGTATATAATATCATGTTTGATTGGTAACTACAAAAAATTAAATCGCATCAAAATTACTTCAATAACATAAGCTTGGATTTCTAGAATATTCATTGCTCAAACAATTTTTATAACAAATAATGTATCCTTAATTTCACCAAACGAAAACATAGTGTTTATTCTCTGTATATAACTATCTTTTTCTTTTCAGACCAAAATTAAATAAATAACATAACGCCCATAAAGTATACAGGCGCGCCCAAAATTCAAGATAAGACGGCAACCAAAAATGGGCCTGCGTGTGACTGCTCTAGAAAAAAACCTATTTATTTTAAGATATACCTTTGGAACATAATAACATACCTTTGTGCATCTACAGACATCAAATTTACTATTTCTCCCACTGTGGATTCTTTTCTTACTGAATTCGATATGCGAAGAGACTTTTTGAAGATTGCACTGGTTAAAGCCGTCCGGATTCTCATTCCCACAAGAAACATACTGATCCAGTAATGTGCCATAAACAGTGTTTGGGCTGTTGCACAAACAGTGAGGCTTACTGCGTAGAAATAGCCCTTCCAAAGTGGCTCATTGTTTGTGACAAATTCTATTAACATTCTAGAAGAGAATCAAATAATGAATTTCAAAAAATATTAATATCAAATAATAAAGGACCTGTAGATTCTAAGTCGAAGCTTTTAACCTAAAATCTGTCTGTTTTTGTTAAGGCATGTATAAACCGTTGGATCAATGTTGTTGCGATTCGGCACTTTTTTGATTAATCTATAAAACTCGTGTGATGAATGTTCGTTATCAAGTGAATTGGCAGCATAGTTTTGAAACCGAACTGGCATACACGGCGTTGTTTTCTGAAATTGGAGCTCGCACTCCAAGAGTCTTTTTAAAAAAGCCAAGTATAGCCTTTAGTGGCGCCGATCGGTGTTAACAAAGAACTCCTATATTATAGCTGGTGGAAACAATCGAGGGTACTGCTGAGCAGTCATCAGTCAGTGTGTATTTAATTATTTTCGTACTGTCCACCAATTTATCGTTTGACTTCTCTTCTGTCCTAGTGTAGCTGATAGCGACCTCTTTGATGCAAATTGCTATATTTCTTGATACCAAAACCCAGGACTTTATAATGTTATACCTATATAATGTTATCAACATTCCCTTTGCATGTGGTATATTTAGTTAAATCATACTGTCTGAATTTATCCCTATAATTTAGAAATTATAGCATATTCATTTGATTCAATGCCTCTCGTATACATATTTATTGGTCAGGGATTATAATCATTTTCCTTAAAAAAATATTGAATTATAGAAGGTCGATTAAACAATCACAATTATCCGCGTTGATTTTTATAATCGGCTCGCAATAATGCAATATTACGGTTTTTACAGAAAGTTCTTACGCAACATAACGTTATTGTTCTATAGGATTCGTTTTTCATAATTTTGAATTGTAGAACAAAGCAAAATAATCATTGAAATTAACACTATTACTATCTGGAAAGCTCTTGCAAAGTAAGTACTATATTAGATACTATATGAAACTTATTAATCCTCCACTGAAATGCTATGTACGTATGAAAGCAACCAAAAAGGGTACCTAGTATATGAAGTCATTCAATTTTGTTAGTGAGGAAATAATCTTTTAACTTAGCGTTACACAACAATTTTTTTGACTATGTTATATAAAGCTTGCACAAATTCTTACCTCAGTAGCTGCGGCGAGACGAACATAAGAATATCGTTAATAAGTTTGAGCAGAGAACCAAATAGAAACTGTCCACCAAACGCAAGACACAAAGCCGGCAGTATGGACGCCGGCTTGCGTTCTTTCTGGGGTTTGAAATTTACACTTGCTGAGTTGTTACTGTACGTCGCTTTTGAAACAATACCACTGAAATTATATAAAAATTAGCTTTAATTATTTATATCTTCAATTGTGTAATTGATATTAACATTTCAAAACATATTTGTAAGAGAGTAGGTACTGGTTAGAACTGGGAACAGTGATTTGTATCCGAAAAACGAATTGTGTTATATATTTGATTTATGTCTTATAGACATCAAAAATGTTTTTATGGGTTAAGATAGACTATAAGATCAAAAAATTTATGTTATACTTTTCTCTTTTCTTGAGTGTTCTCTCCCAAAGTTTATCAAACTTTGGCACAACTTCCTTCGATGAGTTATGCGGATTGAGTGTCCAAAGATCTTTTTCCGTCAAATTTCTTCTGAATCCTGTGAGGATTAAAGGATCGATCCAGCTGAATGTAAGACGGCTAGGAACCCCGGACGCACTTTCTGGACTTTGGTTCTGATGAACAAAACACCATTCAGTTGAGAATAGACGTGCAACTAAAGTATATGTATAGTGAATTTTTTATTACCTTAAATTCGTACGGCCTAATTTTCGGTGGTAAGTCCGCAAAACAATTTAATATAAACATTAATATTATCAGTGAGTAATATATCATATAACTAACGAAATTGTACTGTGCTTTTATGTCTTCTAGTGAGTAGTGTAACATTATTTCGGATCTAAGCTGCGATAGGCCAGCTAATATTAAAAGGAACCAGAAGAAAAAAAGAACTCCAGATGCTCTCATGCCATATTTTTTATTGTAGTATAATAAAGTTGCAGATAAAATCTGAAATGTAAAAACTTTCTTTGTACCATTAAACATTTAATTAAAAGGCTTCTACACAGTAAGGATAAACATCCCGACCAAGGTTTAATATATATTTATATTTTCATAATATATTTTTAAATCTCAAAATCCGCAATGATTTCAGCTACCACAGCTAATGGTTTAAAACAAGCCAATTTAATCTTTATGTCGTATGTCATACGGTCGATATTTCGATTTGATATGACACTTACGCTATTCTAAGTGAAAGTATTAGTAAAGAAATATCTACCGTATATTGTAATTGTAAGGATTACATTTCTTTGTGTTATCCTGACCATGTAGAATGAATACAAAAATTGATCTTCCCGACCAAGGTCACTTTGGTCAGGCGTTTTATCCTCACCGTGTAAAAGCCTTTTTATACTTAAACCGTAATTAAAACCTTTTCTTAATTAAAAAAATTATGATTTATTTTCAATGACGGTTTTAAGCCTCAGTCCTTCTATTAAAAGAAAGGGTTACGATTTCTTATAACAGGGCGCTTTTTTTTAATGAATAAATATTTATTATACATTAATAGTGAAATAAAATTTTAGATAATTACTAACACAATAAAAACCGTCACTGTTATGCTGTAATGCTGTTTAAATTTTTTTACAAAATAAGTAAAGACAATACAAATTATAGGTTATCATCACACACACAGCTTAAAAAGTTCCATAGAATCTTGACCTCGTTTGAAACGGTATCTTATTAGTAACTTTTTTCTAAATTATTTACAATTCAAATTCGCGTCGAGGACGGTTGTATCTTTTTCAATGATTCAGTTAAATTTATGTTTTTATGTCAGGGTTGTCATTAGGTATATATATTTTTTTTCGTTTACCCTGTACAATTTGACTTTTACTTAAATGCATGGGTACAATTAATTTCAAGTGTATCATCTATCAAATTATTATCGTTCGTATTCCGACTTTATTACACACAATTTCACAATGATTTCGATGTTACGTCATATTTCTAATATTAGTTTTACAATGACGTAATCATTCTACGAAAACTTGTCAAGATAATAAAACAATAAACCGTCAACCAATATCACCGTTACTTTATATGAAATTTTTTGCTATATATTTTAACTAGTGGTACCCGCGACTTTGTTCGCGTCTACTTAAACGTTCAAGTATTAATATTATTTTTTATGCGTTTTTCCCACTGTTCCTGTAAGAAAAACGGATTTTTTTATCCTATACGATTAGGGTTGCCACCTTTTTTTGAAGAAAAATAGTATTTTTCTTTTTAAATCAAAAAAATATAGTACTTTTAGGAAATTCAGGAAAAAAAATAGTAGCAGTATTTTCAATCATTATTTATTTTTCCATGATTATTTATTATTACTTTTCGCTGGACAATGACAAAGGAGTTAGAGTTACTAACTAACTAAGTCCCGTAAATACTTGAATGAGTTTCGTTCAAAAATTCCCTATGCAGTGCTGCGGGTGCGTTCCATTCTCAGTTGATTAAAAAAAGTACGACAATGGAATTAGCGATAAAAATATAGTATTTTTCGTCCTCTATTGTTTTTTTTATAATATATAGTACAATTGACTAAAATATAGTACGATACTATATAATATAGTACGGGTGGCAACCCTATATACCAAATTTCAAAATATTAGACAATCTATTAGTCAAAGCGAAACAGACAGATGCATTTAAATTGAAGAAGATTGCATTTAAAATTTTATGATAGAACTTTATGATGCAACTTCTGAATTTAGTTTTCATATCCCCCGATGATATCCGCAAAGCAAAATTTTGCCATTATCTAGAGTCTAGATCAGTGATTCTCAACCTTTTTTTTGTTGCGGCACATAGTTAACGATTTCAAAATTTGGCGGCACACAAAGAAAAAGATAAAAATTATTTACTTACTACAACACACTGCGTAAATAGTTTATGACAAAAATTTTAAATATACGAAATAAACTAATATATACTACAATAATAACTAAACGTTTATTACGGGGTTAATTACAAGCTAATAATAAAAATATTCTTCATTTTAAATTATATAATTTAATAATATTAACATTATTATATATTTGCAAAATTTGGCGGCACACTTTTGAAATTTGGCGGCACACAAAAGTGCGGCACAGTGGTTGAGAATCGCTGGTCTAGATAATGGCATGGATGGATGGATAGCAAATGAATAACAAAAATTCGATTTCGATGTTTATTTTCGTTACTGAACCTTCTTTGCGGTGCATTTCGGTGAATAGACTGCCTTCATTTCTTACCAAGGTGTCTTAAAAGGCGACTAAGGTAAGTCGACCCGCCGTCTGGTATGCGGATGAGTAGAATAGACCAACCTCATTTCTTACCGAGGTGTCATAAAAGGCGACTAAGGTAAGTTGACCCACCGTGTGGTATGCGGTTGTGTAGAATAGGCCACCCTCTTTCTAACCGAGATGTCGTAAAATACCAATAAGGTAAATTCAGGTCAGGCAGGCAGCTGTTCGTGAAATACGAAGCTAAATTATGTGACAACATGTTTTAACATGTTGTCACATAATTTAGCTTAGAATGGGATAAGAACAAAAGAAGGATGATATTTCTTCTACATAATATAAAAATACTTACGAAAGTCAGGAGCTTGACAATCGGAGCATAATAATCTGCATTGAAAATATCTTTGTTTGATGACTTGTGAACAATAACACTCAAATCCACTAACATTAAGAGTATTAAAACACATGTAATCCCTAGTTTGCTTATGTTCATAATATTCCATGGTATATTTCTCTCTTTACTGTTTAGAATGTAATACACATCCAGGAAGGCAGCCACCCAGAGATACAAACAGGGTATCCAAACTAACACAGTTCTTTCGAAGCAAGATGTGAATATAGGGTTCTCAGTGTACCATGTTAAATTGCTATCCTAAAAGTGAATTTAAATTTAGATTAGCACTTACCAGTAGGAATGTAAAGAAATAATAAATTTGTTAATCTATTATTTTATTACCATAATCAATTTTTAATAATCGTGTTATGTACTAGGTAAACATTATAAATTATTTTTTTATATATATAAAATTAGTCTTTAATATTAAAAAAAGGAATTTTACAAATAGTGAAAAAACGATTTTTAACAATCGATTTATTTTGAAGGGAGAAAATTCGATTATTTAGTCATCGATTTTTTCCATTCCAAGTCATATCCCTACTTAGCGGTGCATATGTCGCAACTGTAAACTAAAGATTGATTATGTATTCTACTTAATTAAATATAGTTGAATTTTATAAAAAAATATTATATTTTACTTGTATATAAATTTTCGAACTGACGCTAAATTGTTAGCCCTAACGTTTGATGCGTCACCGGGCGGAACGGATAGGGTGTAAAAAGGAAATTCATCAAATTCAAATTCAGAATATTCTTTAATCGAGTAAACTTATAAACAAGTGCTTTTGAATCGTCAACTCTACTGGTGGTTCTAAAAGCTGTTCCAACGCAGTCAGTTTCCTTAAATGGTAATCTCAACAGCGCGTGGCGAACCCAGCTGACAACCGACGGGGTTCTGGCGACCGACTAAACATTATAACAATTACGCAGTCACTTGACCTAAATTCTACTGATAGCGGTACGCAGCGCTTTCGCGCTGCGATCACCTACCCGCATATCGAGCGTGGTGATTATTGGCATTAACCTTTAGAATTTTTTTTGTCATGAATTAGAATATACGACCACAGCCCTTACCACTACGATAACCTCACCAGGTAACTTATAACGCACTTCATTATGAATTTAATTTTCGCACTACTGCCAAACACTTAACAATTGTCGAGCACTATTGTCAATTGTACTACATGGGAAATTCTTTCAGAACCTTGAGTCTGAGTACCTACTGTTAATTTACGGCTGTTGTCAAATACGGCCAAGGTCATAGACCCACTTACCCAAAATTTGGATCCGCAGAAATTATCCAGAGAGCAATTATAGGACATTGTAACTGATATCAATAAGCAATAATTCGATGTGTATTATAATAACAATGTAAAATTATATTTAAATCTAGTAAATCTAATAAAGAAAAAAATACATATGTAAAGTCCCTTGAAACTTTCAATGAATCACTAGTTCGATGTTTAAAAAAGAATGCTAGTAAGAAATTAGGCATCCATTTACTTTTAGAGTCACTGCACAACTAAATAATTTATTTACATCGTAGACTATGTTTACACTACATATATATAATACGATAAAGGTTACGCAAAATCCAGCTGCTATGTTGCAATGAACTTACAATTACTCAGTAGTCTACAGCTGACTAATAGCTAACAACAACTGAAACTTATTTCTATACTCAACATTTTCCTGGTCCCTAGCAGCCTACTTTGATTATGAACATTTTAATCTTTCAAGCCTACTTTCCAAGATCTTATTGACAAATTCATATAGTAATTACGAAGAGAAAAATAACATAGAAAGAAATAAAAAGCCACTTAACCCACTCGATTCTCGAATTTTTATAAGTTCTTTATTCTTTATGTCAATTTATGATGCGCCATCTCTTAACAAGATCCGTATTTAAAAGCATTATATATATTACATACACACACTGATCAAAACTGTACCGATCATAGATTAATATGTTATGGTACCGATATATATGAGCTATGTAAGCGAATGTAATTTTTACATTTTTAATATTAATTTTAAAAAAAGAAAATAAGAAGCAGAGTAGAAAAAATAGTAAAATTAAGTAGTAATTTTTTTTTCTCTGTTTCTATATATTACATTTTTTACACCGCTTATTTATATTATTTAAGATACTTTTTCGGTATAAATGAGTTGAAATTTTTTTTTTAAAATAACCATCGGCGGCACCATAGACTATGTGGAACCTAAAACTATATAAGTACCTACGTATAAGATATAATAAACTAGCGGCCCGCTCCGGCTTCGCACGAGTATAAAATATACAGCCTATGTCACTCAGTGAAAAAATGATTAAAATCTATCCAGTAGTTTAGATTTATTCATTACTGCACGTGGCCCGCACCCGTTAAATTTGGAGTAAAACAATTCCCCTTTATTTATACCATGAAGATTTCCTGCTATCTTTGAAATATCTAAATTCATATACTACATTTTTACTTATTTACTTTTTTCGCAATGTATTTTATTTTTACAATTAATTACAGAATCACTACATATTATAAAACAAAGTCCATATTTCCGTATGTACGCATAAAACTTTAAAACTACGCAACCGATTTTGATGCGGTTTTTTTTAATAGATAGAGTGATTCAAAAGGAAGGTTTGTACGTATAAAAAAATTCAATACGGAGTAGAGAAATACTGTAATTTTTGAGGTTTCTGTAAATAATTACATTTTTGTCCGCTTACATTGCAAACGCAGGCTAAACCCTACGAGATTTATCAAAATGATGTACTAAGTATTTGTACGCCTTGAAAAGGTCTACAGAAAAGTCCGCGATGGTATATGTCTATCTCTTATGGATAACCCACAAAAGCATTTTTTGTCATATACTTTTTACGAAAAATAATGCCTTATGTTCAAAGCATTTTTTATACAATACAACATTAATCCTTATGCAATTAAGTACCTTAAATAAATTGTTGATTTAATATAGGTCAATATGGCCGTTTACAGTATGTAATTTAAGTGAACATTTTCCGAGATATTACAGATTTAAAATGCCGTGAGGACGCCGCGCTTCACCCTATAGCACTTCGAATCTTTTAAGAGTTTGTTTAAAGACATTCTGTAATTAATTGCAAAAATAAAATACATAGGTAAAATGTAAAAGTAAATAAGTAAAAATGTACTATATGAGTTTAGATATTCCAAAGATAACAGGCAATCGTCTTGGTATAGGGAGAGGAAATTGTTTTTCTCCAAATTTAACGCTTGCGGGCCACGGGCAGTAATGAATAAATCAAAACTACTGGATCGATTTTAATCATTTTTTTACACTGAGTGACATGGGATATATATGTTATACCCGTGCGAAGCATGGGCCGGCCGCTAGTGTCTTTATATACAACATTCACAGCTTTCTTGTCATAAGACAATACAAACATGTGTTCTTTAGAGGTTACTCTTGCATTTTAAATCTGTAATATCTTCAAAAATGTTCATATAAGTTATATGCTGTAAGCGGCATTTTGATCTATTAAGGATTAATGCTGTATTGTTTAAAATTGCTTCGAAAATAAGGTATTATTATTAGTAAAAAGAAAATGACAAAAAAATGCTATTGTGGGTTATCCATAAGAGATAGATATATACCATCGCGGACTTTTCTGTAGACCTCTTCAAGGTGTACAATACTTAGTACATCATTTTGATAAATCTCGCAGGGTTCAGCCTGCGTTTGCAATGTAAGCGGAAAAAATGTAATTATTTACGGCATCACTTTAGAAACCTCAAAAATTACAGTATTTCTCTACTCCATATTGAATCTATTTAAAAATTATATATTTAAAAAAAGCACAGAAAAAAAGTTGCGTAGTTTTAAAAATTTAAGAATACATTTAATTTAAGAGGCATAGGGACAGACAGAGAAAGCTACTTTGTTTTATACTATGTAGTGATGAGCAACACTGCTGAACAGCATACCTTATTTTTCTCTATGCCGATTGCCAGTTGCCAGGAATGTAACTGGGAGTAGAAAAATTCGATTAACAAATAATCGATTATTTTCCCTTCAAAATAAATAGTTTTAAAAAATCTATTAGTTGGAATTAAAATAATCGTTTTTTTTCTGACTATTGGAAAGTTGCCTTATTTTAATATTAATATTCAATTTAAAGGCTTATTGAAGTGGACAACCACCAATAAATAATAACAGATGCGCTGTTTGTGAAATTTGAATAAAATGTAGTTTGGATATATTACTTTCATCCAACGATACATGTCTAATCTTAAAAAAACAACAAAAAAGTGTAAATTAAGAATATATTATTAAGTGATTAATAAAAATCCATTATTTAAAAAAATCGATTATTTTTTCACATCGCTATTCGCTAGTTGCCACTAAATAAAAATATGGCGACGAAAAGTGGCGTCTAGTTATCATCTAATTCGCTGTTTTAAAAACTTTCTTGAAAATCGGGTTTAGATTATAGCTTATCGAAAGGTTTTATATAATATATTGCAGTTTTAATAATATTGAGTTATATTTCTATATATCTAGTTTATATTGAAAACATATTAGTTTATATTCAATCATATCGTATCACGAAGTTATAAGTTATGGCCGAGTATTTGGCGGCTATATTTGGTACTGAAAAAGACAAGTAAGTGGTAATAAATAAAAAATATATTTTCAACTCTTTTAAATATTGTATTGTTTTATACAGTTTAGTAGATGTTAATTTCTACAGTTATTCTTGCTAATCTTTGAGTATAACCTCAAAGATTAGATGTATCAAAGTGATTAGTGATTTACGAGTTAATGAGACTATATCGGAAATCTAGTGTTACTTTATTTGATATTTTTTAATTCTTGAATTAGATGCAGAGTACTATGCAAAGTTCATAATATAAACATTGTTTGTTACAGAGTTAACTGTTCGTTTTATTTTAAAATAGGAGCCTGCCGGCATGGAGACCGATGTTCCCGAATACATAACAAACCTACTTTTTCTCAAACTGTATTATTACAAAATTTATATGTGAACCCTCAGAATTCTGCTAAATCTGCAGATGGCAGTCATCGTAAGTGGAATAATTTTAAAAAAATTACATGCACCATAAATATTTATTTCAAGTTCATATTATTTTAGGGCATGGGAAATGTCCATTTCATTTTCGGATAACTCTCCAGATATTTATTTAAATATGTTACAAAGTATTACAATAATATTAAGTTCATTTATTTAAGTTGGTAATGATGTATACTGTACCTGTCTCAATAGCTTTCCAATTAACACATTCTTGTATAAGAAGGTAGTAAACATATATAAAATATACATGAGGATTTATGGTACATTTTATTATGGTGTATTACACTATATTAATGCCACCACAGTTACTCATTTGTTATTATATAAGTAATTAATAAAATCTGTTTGATTTCGAGCTGAGCTCACTCAACAGAGTGAGTGTTATCAAGTGCAGTTCTTTTCTGAGTAAAAAAAACAACCTTAACCTTCACGATTTTTATTTCACATATATGAAGAAATATCAGAAATCATGTTATGAATGAAATTAGTTGGTGGTTGTCTAGTTTGTCAACTCATTTTATATTTCCTGAAAAACAGTATGTGTATACCTATTTCTCAAAACTAAGGCAAATTGAAGCAAAAAATGGAATTTTACAGTTGTGGTAGCAAATGTATCAGATGAAGAAATGCAAGAACACTATGATAATTTTTTTGAAGATGTCTTTGTTGAGTGTGAAGACAAGTATGGGGAAATAGAAGAAATGAATGTATGTGACAATCTTGGAGACCATTTAGTGGGAAATGTTTATATTAAGGTAAATCATATTAATATTAGTAGTACTGGTGCAACTAGATCCATTTACAATAATTTATGTGAATCTGAATTGTATCATCATCATCATCATCATCTTCCTGCCCTTACCCCACTAGTGGGGTAGACACAACATGTTATAAACATGCTGTCACATGATTTGGCTGCGTTTTAATGACCAGCCGCCTGCCTGATGTCAGCTTACCTTAGTCGTATTTTACGACATCTCAGTAAGAAATGAGGGTGGCACTATTCTATTCTGCCGGATACCACACAGCGTGTAAATCTGAATTGTATCATTATATTAATTTCACCTTACTTTGTAGGTTAGCTGGCAGAGATCTCCATATTGGGGATAAGTTGATCTTTGTACACTTTTTTATTTAATGTTTTTCCAACATTTTTTTATGATACATAAATAAATTTCAATAGAGCAAAAATATGTTTTGTCTTTATGCATATTATAGGCAAAATAACCTAAATTTTTCTAATAACCACAATCAGTTTCCTCATTAAGTTGCTTATATGTATATATACCAGTATTACATATCAAATACAAAAAATTTACATGTTCTATGTACTATCATAGAACATGCAACTTTATGCTTTGGATGGGTGATATCTCCCTAAATTTAATATGCACTAGCTATTTTAAAATAACGTATTATTCCTAACTTATCTACTTTTTTTTAAACCTCTTACTTTTGGACAATGGAAAAAATGCCTAAATATTAATTTTCTAAAGTAAAAATCCTATACATTACATTTATACCTCCTTATAAATGATGACAGTGTGATATTATTAATGTGCAATAATAATGTAGCATTCGGTCCAAATTACCTACTTTAGTATTGCCTCATTATAGATGAAATATTTGTAGATATTGAAACCAATAATCCACACTGGAACAATATGTTGATTCTAAGTGTTAGCGCATACTTTCAGCAATAACACTATATAATAGAATACCACTATTCTCGCTGCGAGATACACTTCTCTTGAATAATGAACAAAGACTGAATGTCACTGAAACGTTTTATCAATAGGAAGACTCCACCGGTAACAGCAACAGCACAGTGTTGCCACCATTTTAATTAAAAAATGGGCAGAAACCTCTTGTTTCATGACTGTGTTGCCGTAACATACAAGGTGGAAGTCATTGGCGACAACATAAGTTCCAAATTCGCTCTCGATAAGTGGTCAATGTGCCTTTTTTATTTCAATAGTTCAGACGAGAAGAAGATGCAGAAAAGGCTGTGAATGATCTTAATAACCGTTGGTTTGGAGGCCGACCGGTATATGCAGAGCTATCACCAGTTACAGACTTTCGTGAGGCATGTTGCAGACAGTATGAGATGGGAGAATGCACTAGAAGTGGATTTTGCAACTTCATGCACCTGAAACCTATTTCGAGAGAGCTGAGAAGGTACAACTATTTTACTAGGGAGCTCTTTGATTGATGCAGGAGAAAAAATTGTTTAAAAACGCTTCGATAAAATCCAAGTAAATTATGTGCTTATATAACATCTGCAATGGCTTTTTCAAGATAGATCATTTTTGATAGCTTTAATCAAGTAGTTAATCTCATGGTAAAAAACTGGCATTGCCCTTATATATTAATGTTGGTACTAAATTATTTTTTATAATTTAAAATAAATTCCAGAAATTTTAGAGTTGGAATTGAATAAAAGATTCATTAAACTATTTGATTATGGTCATTTGCTTCATTTCACCCCATATCAGATTTAGCTAAATGTAGTACAATAATATGATAAAGTTACCATAACCAACATTTGTTATAATAAAATCTATATATACAGTTATGTATAACGGTGGAACAATTCCAATATACCTTATCACAATTTCTTTTTTCTTGTCTTAATTATTGTCGAAGAATCTTAGGAAAAAAATGTTAAGACCCTAAAAATTAAGAAAACTTATTTATAGAATTAGGCGTTACTTTGCAGAGGTCCATAATACAAAACTAATGAGAATATTATTTTGCTATAATCCGCGATAAAGATTTTTATTGTGGATTATAGCAAAATAGTATTCTCATTAGTTTTTTCTTTCTGAAATAGTTAAGGAAGTATGTCATATTGTGATGTAATTTAAATATTGTGTTTCAGATATCTTTACGCGCGTCGCAAAGGCGGTCGCAGATCTCGAAGCCGCTCGCGTGACCGCCGCCGCCGCTCGCGCTCGCGCGAACGTAGACGCGAGCCGCCGCGCAATTCACGCTCGGGACGATACTGAACACTTACTGACTCTTCATCACTCTTGCTCGACCGGAATATTTTTAAGTATTACTAGCAGCTCAGTCTGTTGGATGCCCCGAAAACTACAAGTTTGTCCTTTCACAGTTATTTAATATATTTAGTAATTTTTAAACTTTTAATAACCACACATGTGTAATAGCTCCATTTATAGCTAAAAGCCACATTTGTAGTGCATGCGTTCTACAAATCTTGTATGAACGTGGATACTTTTACCGTTACTAAAATTTTAGAAAAATAATTAATTATAAATTATTTACCTAAAATGATGTACGGAACACCCAATAGCAACATCTAATTTTAGAAATTATATAAACAAACCATCCTTTAGTATTACTTGATGCGGGAACGACGACAGATCTCTATCATTTTAGAAACATATGTAATATCCAAATATAACTTAAACATATTTTACTCAGCGAAGTCATGATAAAAAATTACATGTATCCTGATAATTTGCATCTTGATACTTGTTAAAACAATTATTTTTCGTTCTATTAAATTTATTATTTTATATAGAATAGTTTTTTTCAGTGTTACAGACAAATTGAGCATTCAATTTGCATATTCTCTGGAACTATTTACAGCTTCATTAGTTTGTTCGCGATCGCGCAAGAGTTAATAGGAGTTTCTTTTAATATGTTTATAGTTGTGCGTTTTTCACTTCGAACTATAGGACCTAAGTAATTCATAATATGAAATCCTATTTCGGTTTTTGGATACTGAAACAAGAATTAACATTTTATCTTTATTATTTATTAACATGAACTCATGTTAGACTTAAAAGAATAACAACTTCAGTTTTTATTTTCAGTGGTATTGGACGATTACTGAACTATATTTGAAGATAAAAGCGCACACGTAAAAACTACTAGTATAACATGTATTTTAAACGCGAACGGAATGGTGAATATCTATCTGGTTTTGATTAGTCTCAGTTAATGTTTTGATTGATATGAAATGGCCATAATAAAACAACTGACAAATTTTTAATGTAAATTAAGATTACTTATTTCGCTGCGAAGTCTTTAATAGGTAAAAGAAATCAATGTTTTTGTTACATATTCTGCTTTTACTTTTTTTGTACTAAGTACCCAAAACTTCGGTGCGTTGAAAATTTGGTTTTGGTTAGCCTGTAGCCCTATACAAAAAATTATTATTAATTTATTTTTCAAATCAGCTACAAAACATTTTTCATATTAAAATGAAATACTAATCGTGATTGTCAGACAAAATTATATAATTTTTCCATTAGTATTCCAATACTACTCACGAAAGTCTGTGTGCTGAAATTTAAAAAAATAGGTTTTTTTCCACACTGATGTACTTTGCTCTCACTGCCTGGCGTTACTTTTATCCAATAATTCATACACAAAAGTTTAGAGTTTAAATAATAGTTAACTTTATTTTACATGATTGTACTCAGTCTTATATGAATGTTTATTGTTAGCTGTATGCATGTAAAATTTATATAATTACTTTTAATTGAGCCTAATTTACATAAACATATTTTCGTTGGCGTTTATTGTACTGATGACACCGCAGTTCCGTTAATAAGATTGTTTTGGGGCTTAATACCGAGCGATATATATAAATTTCGATTAGATTCTATTTAAGACAGTACAAAATTAGAAGTACGTGAGGTCCTGTACTGTATGGCACTTTTTTTTAGTATTCCACAAGTCTATTTTTTATAATAAAATATAGCTGTATCTCAGGAACTTATTTAAGTTTCTTTGAATTGAAGAACTTCTTGATTCAGTATATTTGACTATTAAGACCACCTTATTATATCGCTCATTTTATATTTTGCTTTCTTTATGAACATTACATTAAAAATTTTCATGTTACTCCAAACATATGTAGTTATTATTTAAGACAGTAAAATCTTGAGTCCCATAATCTTATTTATGGAATTACTGTCATCTTTCTATCATAGTATATTTTTAAGACTATGTAACGTAATGAGTTAGTAATAAGAATTTATTCCTATACATTGGTGTTCATTTTTTTTTATTTACCCAACTCATCACTTTTTTTAAAAGCTCATATAAAAAAACATGAAATGCACCGAATGATATATCTACTAAGGTGGCTCTCCTTATACAAATAAAAAAACATTGATACGCAAAAATAACCAACACTGTCATAAGTTGATAATTTTGGTGGTGCAACATTTAAATTTTATACAGGCTCATTATCTTTAAAGCTACGACGCACGCACACTCTTTAAAGGAAGTATTATTACTGTGATAGCCAAGCGATTAAACCGTGCGATTCTTTCGAGGGGTCACGGGTTCAAGCCCAGGGCAGGCACCAATGAGTTTTCTGTCTGTCCTATTGATATTGCAATTTATAACACGCATTTCGGTGAAGAAAAACATCGTGAGGAGACCTGGATATCTAGAGAATTCTAGGGATATGTGTAACATACCAATCCGCATTGGAGCAGCGTGGTAGGTCTTAGTGCCAATCCTAATCCTTATTGCCAATCCTGATCCTAAAGATTGAGACGAGGCCTATGCCCAGCAGTGGGGTAGTAACAGACCGAAAAGTATGAATCCCTAACAGCTTTAGGATCAAAAAAATTCAAAGTAACCTGAAAGCAAATTATGGAAACAGAACTAATGTTCCTTTTTTGGACATATCTGTGTGCAAAATAAAAAACAAGACAAAAGGCACGTACTATCCTTCAGTCTTCACACATCAAATGAGTGCATTGAGGAATTATAACTCGAAAGTTACACACACTCGACGGAGATAAGCTCATTAAGTGAATAGGCTACTCTAACACCCTAAATAGGCCCATTTATTGTCTTACCGTTATTATACCCCCTCATTAAGAATTTGGGACCCTTATTTAGTGTTGTATAATGCCTATACCTATATGCTCGTAGTCACTTAAAATAATAACATTTTTCTTCGATGTCAATTTATTTCTATAACATGAACTAAAAGTTGAATTGGTAGGGAGATAAAGTATCTATGTTTCCTTTTAAGGCGTACATTTGCTCCTAGTCTATTACACATTTTTTTCTTTATTATATGTACATATATACATTGCATATTTACTAAAGTAAATTTTACTTGTCAAATGTCAATCGTAATATTAGTCTATGATTTTATTGTGATTGTTTAACTGAAAATAAATTTTTACGAACTCAAACTGGTTTTTCACACGACTTTTAATTTTATATGAAAATATGGAAGAATTATTTAATATTGAAGCTGAAGACGATTTTAAAAGTGTAAATTTTGTTATATTTTACAGCTCTTTATAAACCACAAACCTTTATAAATTATAAATAAATCTTTAATTTCAGGTAGTTAACAGCATTTTAGATAACATATATATCAAACGCAATGATTCTAGTCAAATATTAGAAGAAATTTCCTTAGCAACCGCTAAAAATGAAATAAAAGATATTGTTTTTAAGACTAGTTGCAATCCAGAAAAGATACACGAATATTTGTTATCGAAGGGTTTAAAAAAAGAAAGAAGCCAAATAGTTTCGTCTCTCATAGAAAATAGGAAAAACGAACTACTGTACTCAACATTACTTAACTATAACAGCGTCCACGGAGAAACTGTAGCTATGTTTGATTGGACTGTGAAGTTTGTGTGTGGCACAAGTGAACTAAACACACTAAAGTATCTTTTAACTCAGTTATCATTTACAACACTGAATAAGGGTCATCAACAACAGAGGATTTATGATCTAAATAAAGAAATGCTTGTGAGATTAATCAATGCCATCGAAAAGGAAGGTGCACAATAATAAACTTTTGATTTTTCTAGTAATCATAATTAAACATTACTTTAAAATTTGTTGTTAATCTATTGAACAATAAATCAGCTATATGTATATGTTAAAATAAATCTAACTACACTAAACTAAAATACTAAACAAAATAGAGTTCTGTAGATATTATCTTTCGATGAAAATATGATCATTGTTAAGTTAGTATTTATATTCCATAACTAACCATAACATAACTAATTATAGGCAGACAATTATTGAAGTTGGCATTTCAATAATTATTTACTTTTTTTTAAGTAGGAGCCTCTAAATATCCCTCTGCTGGTGTGATCTCTTATTTATGAGAATGACTGGAGCGTGCAAAACCTATGGCTTTAATTGGCAAGTTACACTTATCCAAAGTATTCTCCAGAAAGTGTAAATAAACTTGAATCATAAAAATCAATTAAACATGTAAAGTGCCTGCACAGGGTACAAACTTCAGAGCTCATAATTTAGGATCTCATAGTCCTTATTCAGGCCAAATGGTTAATCGCTTACCAACAGTTCACAAACTATAGGCCTGACTTTTCTACAAAAGACTCATGTTTTAAATTTTATAGTTCATCATATTATAGACCATGTCTAAGCTCGGATCATTCTGTAACTGAAATGTGAAGCCTTTGCCCATCTTTTAGTGTGATAAATGATTTAGCAAAGAAATTTTTGTGAGAAAATTATGTAAATGACTGTTACAACATGTCTCAAGTACAATCTCCTTCATGTAGTTGGTCAATAATGTGTCATTGAGTCGTTGAGAAAGAGTAAATAAAAAGGTCGACTTTTGAGGAAATTGGTTTTTATTTATTGAACAGGTGTAGAGGAAAAATATCGTTTTTTTATATAACTTAACATTTTTCAATCTTTGACAACAAGTATACTTAAATTTTATTACTGATTTGTATTACTATTATTTACTTCAATCAGTTTAACATAAGACGTCAACCAATGATTCTGATTTTGAGTTAACAACCTCACGAAAAGAGTAAACAAGCTTTAGAAACCTTTTCAAATTCCTCTTCTTGAGCCTCTCCGGCTAGCGAAGGTAGCCGTCAGTGCTTGATATGCCGTTCTATCTCTCGCGAGGCTAAAAATCTGAGTAGCACTCGCGACTCCAGTCCATTCTCGTAAATTGCGCAACCACGACTTTCTCTTGCGACCGATGCGGTTAGAAACATCTGAACTGTTAGGTATTAAAATAAGATTGATATCCTCGCTCTGCGAGAGGTCCTGGGCGGCGGTGATTACTTGCGGTGAACCGCATGCTCGTTTGCCATCCTATTCCATATAACATAATCCTAGGAAGCTCGAACTAAAGGCTTTCTTGGCGTATTGTTGGTAATATAATGTGACGTCAAAAGGTGAAATAAAAAACTACTTAGTTTTAAAATTTATTAATAAGAGACATTCACACATCAACATCAAATTCCGGTAAATTGAACATGAATATAAAGAATGTTCAATCCCATACATAATTTTTGTTCATTAATACATTACAATCAATACAAATTACTGAGCAGTCAATTTTCTAAAAAAATATACTTAAGGATGTAAATGATAAAGTGCTTTTCGAATTGGCACTTCTGCACAACTTTTGAGGTGTGAAATGTAGCTGTGATTTTTGTGGACTTTGTGCAAGTTAGTTACTTAAGATAATAATTTTGAGCGAACACAAGTCCTAAAACTAAACCTTAGGTGTAAGTGTTAATGAGTTTTTTCCTTACAGGATTTACAAGATCTATATAGGAGGTTACTTTTAATCGCAGGATTGTCTAGAGATCGTAGTAATACTCTTGTAACTTACTGACTTGTCATAGAGCATTGACTTTCGAAGTGTGATGAAGCAGACTTCAAGCAGCACACTTCTTTTTTTAAAGTTGAGCCGGAAAAATATTTTTTGGCCTAAAGGTCTAAAACCATATGTTAGTAATAAAATTAGTTGCTTTTACGATAATTTGCTATAACAAAAACTAGATTTAAGCTTATAATATTTTCAATCCAAATTATAATACAATTTGCTGCCAAAATACTTACTATCTTCACAATTTAATAATCTAAAAGGTACTATCCGGAATATGTATCAGACTTGTAGGAATTTGATATGGAATGTCTCACTCGTTTTTACTGCTGATATATTCAGGAGATATTATATTCTCCCCATTCATGCAGATGTGTCACTTCAAATTTCATTAGAAATGTATAAAATTGCAAAAAACGTTAAGAAATAATTTTACCAGACATAAATATAGAAAACGACAAAAATTGTATAGTAATATCAAACCTTACGCATATAATATCTAATCGTATGTATGAGGTGGAAACAAATATATACTAGTAGCAGTAATACCAACCGCTGTCACTAACTCGTTACAAATACTACACATCTAAATAGTATATTTAATTGATTGTAGGTTTAAATATTGTATAGATATCGCATAAAAATTGTATAGATTAATCAAAAACTTGGCCACTGAATATTAGGTCCAGTTAAATATAATACCACTTCGAAACATACAATGGAATCGACGCAAGGGCTTCTACAACACCTACAACAGAACTATAGGCGTAGCGGATACTAAATATATATTGATTTGAAATTCATATCTATGCATTATAAGAGAGCTCAAAACCAAACTAAATTTATACAACTTATAATTACATGGAGCAGAATATAACATAAGTGCATAAAATATACTTAAATAATTAAACGAAATCCATTTGTTTTATCTTATTATAACAATATACAAATGCAATTTTAATTTGACAACAGAATTCGTGAGAGTTAATAAGATTTAGGAAATCATAATTATTCATATATACATAATAATGTCTCATCATTAAAAACTATACTATGTTTTTTTCAAACTCATTATAAGATCAAAATTGGAATCAAATATGTTTAGAGCTTTTTATTGTATTAAAAAGCTGAAACACAATCCATCGAACATATGTGTAGAGCACAAATTTAATAATTTCATACAACAAATTATACAAAAAAAAACGTACTAGGTGTTTTCAAGCCCTGATCTAAATAAAGTGTTTTATTAGAAATTCAGTAATATAAATTCCGTGAGCGTTTTTTACTGAAAAAGCAGTACCTACCAAATTGTTTTTTTTTTAATTCAAGATTTAAAAAATTTAAGTGTTTCGTTGCCATCTTTTAAACAGTAACATAAATTATCTTTAACTTTTCTAAGGATTATTCTATAAATAGGAGTACAATAGCAATCGAGAAGTATTTAAGGAGCGAGTTACACGCCAGACGTCATAACTAATACCCCTGTAATAATGGCACCAACTTATCGCACCGTATACTGCCTATATAACTTTGTTATTTATTGTATATAATTATAAAAGACCATCCTAGCGAATTTAAAATATATAGAACCTTAATTTTACAGAAGCAAAGCACGCTAAACTTAAACTATACTCATTCTACATGAGAGGTCTCATTTAAAACTGAAATTCACATAATCTGAAATCTAAAATTATTCACTGAACTTAGTTCAATGTCACCTCGCGGTTTTAAATGGAAATAAATTATAGGCTCATTTGTAGACGTCTGCCCCGAGGACCAAAGGTAATATCAAACTCGCAGTATATTTAATTAGCCACTGCCACGTCGGTCGTCGTTTCCTAGAACAAAACATTATTAATCATGTCTTCTATATAAATAAATAATTAATAAATTCTATATAATTCAATGACTCACCAATTCAGTTTTTAATTCTGGTACAGAAGGAATCTCTGGAATTAATTCTGTCATCTTATCAATGTTATCAGATGCTGCAATAAGTTCCTGAAAACAGTATAACTCACAATTAATATTGTGTATGCAGCCTTGATTGTTCGGGTTGATGAATGACCCATATCAGGAAGTCACATTTTCAAACCCGGGCATGTACCAATAGTTATCTATCAAAAATTATATGGCCAATTAATATAGATTGAAGCAAAATAGAGGGGGTTTCAACCCGATAATAGTACCATTTACAAACTATGAAATTAAAAATAGTGCAAAATTTACATATATTTACATGTGCAATCACTATCGTCTAAAGTGCAGTAGCACAATTAACAAGAAACACTAATTATGGACACCATAAATTTACACATAAATGAAATTTAACATTTAAGGCAAGTGCAAAGTATGTAAACATGCAAGGATTTCTAAAAAATTACTTGAAGCTATATGGGAAAAGGGTTCAGGGGACGGGACAGCGGAGCATAGGGCGATGAATAAAGACTGAAGTATAAATATCAGACAACTGTGTCCGGATCTTCCAATTAATAATAGTTCCACACATGCTGGGAAGATTTGTACATCGACTAATTACATCTTTAAACAGGGTGTCAACACCTCGTATTACACGATACTAATCCTCTACTAGATCTAGATTATCCGGCGTATTCACCTGTGGCACGGGCGAGGAGCTGAGCTCGCTGGGCGGCGGCGGCAAGCTGTCCGAGCCGTCATGCTCCGCGTCGCCGGCCTGAGGCAGCTCGCTCGCTTCCGATATTGACGGAGGCATGGAATCCTCGGGCGTTATCACGGGCACAGAGTCCGTCGCTTCGTCGTTCAGCGGGGTCGCATCGCCATTCATTATCGTTTTTTCGTTATCGAGTTGCCCGTTGCATTGAACATTTTCTACTGTCTGTGTAGACTCTTTCGTCCTCATAATTTCTTCATTCAAAGCGTCATTTGGGGTGTGCCCGTTAGAGATCTGGTTTGAATCAGAACTGTTTTCAGTGTTACTTTTATGACTTTCCAGTGCCATATCACTTTCGGTAAATTCTGTTTTGTCGTTGTTACTTATCGTGTCAGCAATTTCTACGTTATTTACGCACGGTACCCCCTGTTCAGATAGGTCATCAACAATAGTTTCTGGTAGGGTCACTACATCATTTTCAATGCCCACATTGTCATTTGCAATCATATCAATTTTCGAAATAGTGGTTTCCTTGGGAATATCGATTAAAACTGGTTCATGTATCTCAGTACTATTAAAATCTCCACCTGTTTTGGCGTCATCAAATTCCTTTACATGAGTCAGATCTGTGTTGGTTTCGGATGTTTCTTTTGGATTTTCTTCAATTTTCCCAAGTATTCCTACAGCTTCGGTTTCGACTATGGACTGAATATGTTCTTTTTCAGGAGCTACAACTTCGATTTTTATGTCTGATTTGATCTCTTGAACATTTGTGCGTGCAGCGTTTACAGAAATGTCAGCAGTATTAGGGAGTGAAGCATCTGCCAGTTCTGGTGCCATAGTGGTGACTGCAAAGGAAGCCACTGACGAGGGAGGAGGATTTGCGGGGAGCGGTGGAGGTGTAGGCTCTATTAAAGGCGATTTTTCAACACAAACCTCATTTTTGTCAGGAATTTCAATAGCCGGGATGGGTTCAGGCTTTTCAGCTTTGATTTCTTCGGTTTTTGTATCCACGGTTTCGACTGGTTCGGCAGTTTCATGTATTGGTTCTTCTAATAACAACCCATTAACAGGTAATTTTTCCGGTTCAGCTTCTTCTTTTGGTGTTTCAGTCCTGTCCGTTTCTTTAATTACATTAATTGGTTCATCTGTGACCGAAGTATCATCTTTTGGCGTTTCAGGAGTACTACTGCCATTTGTAATGGGTTCGGTCACTGGGGTTTCTGGAGTTTTTTCATCTTTTAATTCAGTTTCAGATTTGATTTCCTGTATCACTTGAGACTTTTCATTTTCTGGGCTGGCTTCCGCTGCCTAAAAATTAAAAACGACATTTAATATTTGAAAACAAAAAATCTACAAATATTAAGTGAGCGAGAATATACTACATTTTTATAAACAAAATTTACTATTTACCAAAATTTCATTATGAACATTTTGAATCAATTTACTATCAGCCATATTCGTCTCGTATGTTGCAACTTAGCTCAACGACTGAATTGGCATCGGGTCGCATAAGGTTATATAGTGTGAAACTTATGTTGTTACGGAAGGTTGGCTGTCATTTGCAAAATAACAGTTACCCTTCAATGCTCATGATCTAACAGCATTATATTACTTAAATGTCCAGCAGGGTTCTCACTAACATATATTAGAATTAAAATTGCTGTCCTGACAGTTAATTCAATTTATGTAACAAAAATTTATCGAAAACAGATAATATCCATATTGCCGAACTATAAAAAATATCCCCAAACCTTAGCAACTGTTAATAGACTATCATATTTATTTGTCGCGGGACTATGACTACTAGCTATGTCAGACCTTTGTCAATACCTAAGGATATTTATCAAAGCAAATTCAAATTGCCTCTCAACACAATTAAAACTAACACATACTACTTCGAAGAGAAATGATAAACAGACATGAAATCTTTGACTAATTTTTATTAGATTTTCATCAATATTCCATAAGAATAAATAAATATAAGCATACAATATAAATGCTAAAAGTTGTTAAAACCGTTTTATCATTATGTATATTTGGTATTATTTCTAATCACAGCTGGATCTATAAAATTACCTAAATTTTGTCGTCGTATGAGAGCAACCGTAGTTATATCAGAAGCAAATATTATTGTAATATTATAAATATGTAAAATTGTATTGACGATTTTGTTATACTCAAAAAAAAATACAAAATCTTTTCCATAAAATTTTAACCGCAGATATGTGGCTAGCACAAAAACGACACCAGCACTCAAGGCCACCTTTGTTTACTGGAGTAGAAATATATTTTATCACATGCACATACTTGTTGAGTGTTCTGTTACAAATAATTTCATAACAGAAAATACATTCTATACTTTTTGAATTATTAGTCATTTTATATATACTGCTAGTCACTCAATTTTATAACAATATGAAAACGTGCTGAGCGAGAGACCTAACTGCATTAGATATTCATCTAACTATGGTGTATAGTAAAAATAATGTTGTGCCGACCCCACTTAGAGTGGGATCGGGGCAGGATAATGCTCATTTAATATATTTCAATAATTCGTTAAGTTATATTAATTCTTCCGAATCCAAACGTGTCAACGATCACGAGTCATTCAAGTCTATAAGCTGAGACGGTTATCAGACATATTTAACCTTCTTCTAACGCTGACTAACAATGACAACTTGAATGAATCAGTCAATTATTGAATACAAATTGCTTCCGTTAAAAATATGTACAGCCACGTCATTCACACGGACCACAAATGGTTACATTAAGTGTTAACACAACGGAGATGTCAAGCATTAGCAATTACTCTATATTAGTAGTTCACGCGTGTTACTTGGTAATATGTATGATATAACAACCGTAATAAGAAAAAAACGCTGTGCAAGTAAAAAGTAACTCCAAAAATGCAACTATTTCGTACAAGATGGAAAATGGCTACTACGGTCCTCTGGAAAGGAATGAAAAATTTAATAAAGTGTCTTGCAATAAATTTTGCCAAGTATGGTCAGATAAAGATAGATATTCTCTAGCACTAAAGTAATGTATTTCAATCTACGGTAAGCTTGAAGTAAATGTGGATTTGGTTGTTCACAAATTTTATTCACGCGGGCAAGGTACCACGTTAAATGGCAGCCATTATAAATAATAAATCCAAACATTCCTTAACTAGGATTTCCGTTACAATGAAGTTCGTGAACTACACACCAATCCGACCGGAAAACGGTTTAGTGTTAACGAATACAGATTCATGTTCCGGTATACATAAAACTGACGATAAAATATCAAAAATTTTACTTTCGTAACTTTTTAATTATGTTTTTTCAAATGCGAGACGAAATTTTTTATTTTGTGTTTTAAAAGTAAAAATTTATTTTAATAATCCTGTTATATTTTATTACAATAATATCTCTGTATTATTTTCAGTTCAGTGAAGATTTTTTGGTACACTGTGGAAATTTATTTTACGATGGAAAATGATTATTATAACTACGCTAGTTCTGCATCTAAAACTAGTTGAATTAGAGCATTATCGGTTCGCCATAAAATTAACCGCGTTTAGTCTCAGTGTTGATCGGAGCCGCCATTAATCAGGGCTGAAGCAATTATTTTTGGAAATTCTATCAAACTGAAAGAATTAGAAATCTAATCCAAGGTGTTATAACATCTCTTTATATATATATATATATATATATATATATATATATATATATATATATATATATATATATATATATATATATAGTACCTACATTCAAAAGTAAAATGTTCGTAACATTCCCATCAATCCCGCAAACTCTTGCTATTGACACGCTACTAAATTTAGCGACTTTTTAGTAAAATTAATTTTCTACTGACTTTTAATTTGTTTGTAGGATGAAATATACAGTTAATTGTATTCGGTAGCAACCCACTATTGAACAAAGGTCGAAACGATGAACGTAACCATTGTCCGAAACGAACAACAATATACACAATACGGCTAACATCCGAGGCGCACGCACAGGAAGCCAGCTACCTGGTATTGTTTAATAATTCACGTACATCAATAATAGATTTTATTTATCCGTAAAGTCGAGAGCACATTAGCAGCCAGGGCGTAACAAAACTGTTTCGATGATGGACTTTTTACTAACTTAACCTGTCAAAACGATTAAATATTATAGAGATATTAATTGATATGCGTCTTATAGCAATGTGATTTCTCTCACATATATCTGTAAAAGATTTATATAATAAGACATACATTTTGTTATAAAATCATTTTCAGTTGCAGTCTTGTGTGCGCCTGTTATTTTCTCATGCTAGACGTTCAGCACAGACGTAACTATAATAAAGGGCTTAAGTTTTAAGCTATTGTTACCCAGGAACAAACACGGCTGCGAAAAAATAAAAACACTAGTTTGCACTGGCCTTTAAGTTATATTTTATTCTACTGTTTGCTCGGACCGTGTCGGTCATTATCACGCTGATGTTATTTAACTCTGAATTTTATAACGGTAGTATAACGTATGTTTATAAACAATCTAACTCTAGTCTTATTGTTTTGTTGTTAACATGTCTGTATTGACATTATCTTATTCATAGAACCCGTTAAGGTGAAAATTGTTAACCTTTTTTCCATATTGTCCTTTTAAACACATCTAGTTTCCAATTACAACTTTATCTGATTGGACTTTGGTACAGAAATAGGAAATACGTAGTTTACGCAGATCTTCAACTGGATTCATCATCATAGTTTATTTGAACGTGAAGGAAGGACACACAAAGTAAGACACTCGCATTTATTATATTGAGGAAGTATGGAAGTTACGAAGTAGCTCATTTATATTTTTAAGTATTTTAAAAGTTGCTCTTCTTTACTGAAAATCCAGTGGAAAGTAGTGGATAAAAATTATTGATTCATTGTTAAATCAGTTATAACTTAATGGCCAAAAATTCTAGTTTCTTCTTTATTTTATATATTTAGTAAAGGTAAAAACCTTTACTAAATAGTTTAAACTATTATTTCATTTCACACGAATCAAAACGAGCCCTACTTGGGCCGGTGAGTAAAGAGTTCACGCGAATATATAAAAAGTGCGACAAAAAGTGTAGTGCAGATACAAAACGGTTTGTAACGGCAAATATTTTTTTTATTTATCTTGCGAGTCTGTTTTTAAATAGCTGGTATTCCTAAAAAATCGTGAAAATTGATGAGGTATTAGAATAGAACGTCCTAACGGTTAGTTTCACTTGTAAATAAACTGAAGGCCTTATAAAATTACTTAGCATACTAATTACAAATGGAAAAAAAACTAATGACTGCCTCGCGATAACTTTATCGGTGAAAATGAGGATATTTTCTGCATTTTACTTTACTAGCAGTTACATCGACTTTACTTTGACATTCAAAATAATTAATAGTACCACTGTGGTGACTGTATAAATATTGTATTTATAAGTAAGACTGATTTTGTAATTTACAAAAAAAAAATGTGATTAATGTAGAGTTTACTATTTCACCATACTAAATCTTAAAAACCACGCATGTTTCCGAAACGATATTTTACAACTTTTCGATACAGTTTATCTCCTGTTGAATTTTCTGCGCCGAATTAAAAATGGTGAAACGGCACAAGTAAATGGATAGAAATTGTTTAAAAATCAGTATTCAATTTAGTAATGATCAATTCATTTTAGTGGAACTTCCAATTTTTCCCCGATCCGCTTGGATGGGAAAATTTTGCCAATCTGCTCTGACTTACCGGCACCTTGGTTCACTTTTTCAAAACGTCGGTGAAATAGATCGAGTTGTTGTAAAAGAATGCAGGATGGATGAAGTGGCGGCAGGTTTAAAGAACAATATGTGACCCCCGAATGCGTCTTATAGTTAGAGAAACATTTATGAAACGTCAGACCTGTCGTATTGTATCGTTCAGAATGTTGGGTAATTGTAAAAGACTAATAAAAGAAGAGTGCATGCAAATGAGATGAGAATGTTATGGATATGTGGTATGGCAGGACTGAATAAAATACGAAATGTGCATACAAGGCTCTGAAAGTTGTGACTATCATAGAAAGACGAGAAGTGTAAGATTAAGATGGTATAGACATATAATGACAAGGGATGAAAACCATGTGATCAAGCAAATATGAAATATGCATGTGAATGGATATGTGAAAAGAAGGCCTAAAAAGAGATGATTGGATTGTGAGAAATATGACATGCATATAAAAGGAGCAGCGCCAGAGTTGACGAATGATAGGGAGAGAATGGAACAGAAAAACATGTGCTCGCCCTACTTAAAGTGGATAAGGGCAGAACGATGGCAGTAAAAGATGGATTGTAAAATGCTCATGTATTTAATATTCTACAACGTAATACCTTATATTGACTTGAAAACAAAACAGACGTTAAATTGCAAGCAGATGTTTAAAAACCAGGTTGACACAATTGCACACCGAAATTTTTTAGGTGTTTAACTGGATAAATTCAAAATTCGACGTCATAACTGAGCTGCATTAAATGCCACGGGAAAACTGACACGTATTGTTCGGTCTCGTCCCTTACTAACATCGAACAAAGGTTTGCTAATTTCAATAGTTCACGTACCAAATGAACGCGCATTTATCCGATAACGGTAAACAGCGCGGTGAATCAGCAACACCATTATACAATTGAACACTCATAGAAACTTCTTTTTTTAACCGGTTCTGAACTATAGCAGCAATAGAATATTTTCGAACATACTTTTTATAAATAATATATAATGTACGTAAATTTAAGTGTACATACGTATGATAGGTACCTTTTAAATACTATACGATTTAAGTAATGGTTTTGAAAGGAGTAAACGAAATGCCTATTATTATACCATGTAATATCTTACTATTATTATAAATGCGAAAGTTTGTGAGTTATGGATGTATGTTTGTTACTCTTTCACGGCGAATCCGCTGAACCAATATCAATAAAATTTGGCACAATTATTCCTTATACACCGGAATAACATATAGGCTGTAGAAATCCTGTTATTTCTACAGGAATAGGATGAGACTAAAAAACGCCATCTATTATCAACAAATCACGCGAGCGAAGTCGCGGGTAAAAACTAATTGTTCTGTTCGTTTATATTTTTTGTAAGTATGTTTTTGGTATAATAAGGTATTATATTATATATTGTTTTGGTCAATTAATGTTGTATTAATAAATTACAATAATCAATTAGACTATTTATTATTAGACTGCCCGGGGTTGAACTCGTGACCCCATCGAAAGAGTCACATGTTCTTAACACTGGGTTATCACACCTTTTTTTAGTACTAAAGAGTATAATAATTATTACTATCAATAAAACTGAACTCGCTTACTGCGGCTCGGTTTGAAATATCTCATTTTCGAGAAAATTATAGAAACTATTCTATAATTTTTCATACATACATACAATAAGTCTTCTTTCTATACTTTATATACTTTCTTTCTATACATTCTATACTTAATAAGTCTTCTTTCTACTAAGAATATTTTCTTTATAATTTGTTCTACTTCGTACACGTCACGTGTACGTTTTAATGTATATAGTAGATTATTAATAAATAAACTCATCATCCTCTTGCCCCTATCCCACTCTAAGTGGGGTCGGCACAACATGTTACAAACATGTTGTCATATGATTTGGCTACGTATTTTACGAGAATAAAATACGTAGCCAAATCATATGACAACATATGTAAGACATGAGGGTGGTACTATTCTATTCAGCCGGATACCACACGGCGTTATTCCATACAACTAACTGTTAACTATTAATAAAAAAAACTAACAACAATAAAAATGTATCTTTAAATTATTTAAACTAAACACTTCTGTTGTTAAGAATGTGTAATGTAAATTAAGCCGTGCTAACGAACACTCATTATTTTGGTGCATACACACAGCCAGCAGTCCCATGATGTTCTTCGCATTATATTAACGACATAAGTGGTCGCATTGCAGACGGCATCGTGTGACCGGCGGGGCGTCGGCTGAGTATAATTTGCATGGCCAATAAATAAGGAGATAGCAGTAGCATCTCGGCCGGTTTGGACCCACTATCATAATATAACTCATAGTCCAAGCTCGCTATCAGAGGTTGTCGCCCCGTCTTGGCACCGATTACACCAATCGCTCCGAGTACATATCCAGTTACCTTCACTTTGCAAACAACATCGCCTATATACATTTTAGCTAGAACTCTATACAATTCACAAACGAATACACGTTATTATAATTTTAAACCTTAGTTCAGTATTACATCGTAACGATAGTCCTTTAAGACATCTATCTATAGTTATTATAAAACAAAGTCCCCAAAAGTTGTGTCTCTATGTAATCGATTTACTCAAAATCTACTAAACGGTTTTTGTACGGTTTTTACTAAAAGGCAGTGCAATTCTTCCAGAAGGTTTAGGTTAATAGCACATAACGGTTTTATGTAAATTGTATTGAAGATGTCGCGCAGTTAAAAAAAAAACTCTCCTGCTGCTAGTCGCGTGCGCTGCGCAAACCAGAGGTACACTAAAGTAATGTACTAGAGAATTGTAGACCTACAAAAAAGTCCGACAGCACAGAAAGACAACATAACTTTATATACTTTACTATAATATATATGTTACTAATTATAGTATTTATGAAAATACTTTTATGTTCAAAATTTCAATTAGCGAAAAGTTTTGTGACACAAATAAATAAATGAATAAATAATACCGTTCTGTTATTTCATTCATGTTCACTGAATTATGAACTAATCAATCCCATTATGTTTCATAACTATCACGAAAATATTAATTTCGTAATACTATGAAAACCATGGCGCAGATAATGTGTTAAAATTTCACACTCTGATGACTAACAAGTTGTTAAGTCCATGCAAGTGAAACTGCGGTCAGTCGAGTCGATCTTCACTTTTATTTACGCAATTATCATCGGTACTTACTTTCGTACAAATATAGAGCAGCCTTAAATGTGTTATGTTGCTTACTAGTGATATCATCATTACAATATAAACAACTACATGCTTTCATTTTAATATAGATACATTAACGCGTTAACAATTCATCATCATCATCTTCCTGTCCTTATCCCACTCTAAGTGGGGTCGGCACATGTTATAAACATGATGTCACATGATTCGGCTACGTATTTTACGACCGACGGCCTGCCTGACATCAACTTACCTAAGTCGTATTTTACGACACCTAGGTAAGAAATGAGGGTGGTATATTCTACTCAGCTGGATACCGCACGGCGGGTCGACTTACATTAGTCGCCTTTTACGACATCTCGGTAAGAAATGAGGGCTATTCTAGTTAGCCGGTTACCATACGGCTATAACGCGTTAAAAATTATCTAGAGTTTTTTAAACATAACTAACGAACTAGCTATAGCACTAACGACTTTTAAACAGTACACAACCCATCTAGTAACAACTAATAATATAAATATATTTGCAATGATAAAAATAGTAATATACCAGTCTGTAGATACCCAAATCGTTAGAATAACGCGTTCTAACTTATAGCTGATGCTTACAATTAAACGGCCGTCCGTGGTTTAGCAGTTTAACTTATCGCAGTTATTTTGCCTAGATATAGAGATTTTTAACTGTTTAAAATATGGCTACCACAAGTTTACAAGATTAGTTCGTGTAGGATTCATAAAAATATATCACCAATTACTATGATATACAATTACTATTGTGTCGATTAATATAATGGGAACACATGGGAAAAAAGAATTCAGCGTTGACAATTTCAGACGAACGAATTTTAAAAAGTAAGGAGTTTGATTAATTAATAGAAGACTTAAGGCGAACGAGATAATAGTATCGAATTTTACAATTGTATTGAACGTATCTTGTTTTCGTTACAACGTATACAGAAATGACAATATAAAACAGTTCAAAAAGAAGTTATACACAAGCCATTTATGAGTGATAATGTGTTCTAACATTACGCAAGCCAAATAAATAAAGAAGCAATATTAACACTAATATAATACGAAAAATTAAAGTAAATATATTTCCCCTCTATACAATAACCATTTTCCCCTCTCCCATTCTCATAAGAATGGCCCGCTCGGAATCAAATTATTAACACAACAATAGTGTGATAGTTGCAAGAGGAAACTGAATCCTTCCTTGTTATGTCAAAGGTCCATTCAACGCTGATATTATGAAAATACGAAAGATGAGCCCGCTTGAACAAACGTTATCATCCATTTGGTAAACATGCAATTTGATTTCTTCGAGCTCTCTACCGGTAGCAAGTTTTGATACATGTATTCGTTACTAATACAAGCACACCATTGTCAGTACCACGCTATATAACCATAAACACGGCATAAACTGGTTCCATTTATAGATACCAACCAAGCCGTTCTTTTTTTGCCCGACGTTTTAAGACACTGGATATCGTAAATAATATCTAATAATTGTATTATTAGGATTTGTTTAAGTCATACTATCATTATAATTAATAATGTAATACTAAAAAGAAGCCTAGTAACGTTCAACGAGTTTGGAAAGGGGAAGTGGTTTGCGAGCGCGACGGGCGCGCATTGCGAGGGACCGGCCTTCGGTTCCGCGCCCACTGGAGGCCTCGGAAACCTGCCCCGGACTGCTAATTTTATTTTACACGCAAACAAGTTTTGATGCAAAGCAAGGAACCCAGACGACTACGCGGACTTGATATTAAAACATAAAATATACAGGGTTATCGTTATCATCGATCATCCAAACTTAACATAAGTATAGTATTTGTCTGGTCAAATAGCGAAATAGCGACACCACCCTTAGACGTTTCACTCTTAGACGTTGGAATCCAGCGCCGTACGTGTAGGTAATTAAAAAAAAAAAAAAAACTAGTTGACCACGTATCAATGTTACGTATAAATGTTATTATTAAATGAATTTTCTGGCACGTTCCCATTAAAAGTTTATAATACTATTAGAGATATTTCAGAAAAACATTATGAATTTTTTGATGTATATGAAGTTTTGGTACTCCTTTTACTGAGCTATTTTAATATGTATTTCATGTTAGTAAGGGCTATTTACTAAAATTATCCAATTAAGCTCTTGATATAACGATAGATCCCTCTGATTCTTCCCGGATCAATCACATTTTTGTGATGCAGATATTTGCAGGGTTGGGAGAGTCACATACTAAACTACTCTTCATTTCAGACTACAGTCCACGCGAACAAAGTTCCGCGGGTAAAAGCTAGTTCTTTATAATTTTTAATTTTGTATGCAATATATTAACTCAATATGCTATAGTTGTTCTTTTAAATCCGATTACATTATAACAAACTAATTTGAAATAACTTTAGCTATACGAAAATGGGTTATTGTCTTAAGCATGTCAAAAGCGCTCCGGCCGTGGTAGGAGATGAGTGTTAACGACCGTACATTAACACGTGGTGTGGATCGACATAAACAGACAAACGGCTTCTCAGCCTGCAAGATATTAACTTATTAGTTTTCGTTGCTTATTATTAAACATCTCATACAACATACGAAACCGTGTTTATTTGGTATAATTTAGTGATTTTTACTTACAATATTTTATTATACAAGATTTTCAACCTATTACGCTAGTTTAGCATCAAAAACATTGGACATGGTAGATTAGAAAGTGTTATATTTATCTGAACAACGGTACCGAATTGAAAATTTTATTTTGCATTTTACTTGATAATTAAATGAACTCAACAAGAAGTAAATAATTATTGTCTTAAATAAAATCGCAATATATCCAAAATTAAGATCATGGGAAATAGCTACCCAATTACAAACTAACTACCGCCAAGTAGGTACTGTACTTTATATCCACAGACAGAGAGATTAAAGACATGCCAAGAACAAGTTTGAAAAGCAGCATATAAAAAAATTAAAAAGTTTGCTATTAACATGATGAACATTTCTCAAGTAGTAACTTATACAATTATATAAGAAGTCATAAACTATTATTTCATCTTGATTCTCGGTATCTAAAGCTAAATTTTTTTTAAACGTGAATTTAGTTTTATCTACAAGTAATCATTATTCCTGTTACGGTCATAAAAAAGTTCGCAAAGAAAACCTCCATAATCTTATGCCGGTTTTAAAGCATAGACAATTCGGCTTTTCATCAAAACCCTACTTCCGCCCTCTAATGAAAAAGGAGGATTTTGTCTTGGATTTTTTTATAATATTCAAAAGCAGATAGATGTATTACAAAAACATCTCAGTGCAATCTCAAAAAAAAAGTAACATCAACAAAATATGTTAACAACAAACAATTTCAATAAAGATGATGCCAATTATTTTACATTTAAAACAAATTAAGGTTCGATAAGAAGGCATTATTAGGGTTATAAATGCTGAAAATATATATACAACAGCGTTTTGAACAATCGATATCACAAATTACATTACAAATTCTCATTGTTTAACAATTAATTGTTATAAAAACACGTACTAAAGAGCGTAATGTATAGTTGAATACTATTTCATGTTTCGGTATGGCACGGTGTCGCTCATCATCAATGAATTAGTACCGGTAATGGCACGATACGTCGATATCGACTGCGGACAATGTCGGCTCACGTTTTGTTAGCGCGGATATAGCACCACTTTGAATTGTAATGAGCATTGTTCATCGCGGCGCTCCGCTTCGGGTGCAATGCACTACGTCGCAATAGTTTCTTGTCATAGAAATCGGTGGTTTCCACCTGGTCAACCGCAACCCGCAAGGTTACATCCGAGACAATCGTAACAATATAATATTTCGTATATATTCATATATCGTAGATTCAATTATCATTTTATGGTTAGCCTATTTTACAAATAGACTTTAAGGTTTTTCAATGTTTTTTAAACACACACGGTCGTCCATCCCCTAAGTTAGTAACTTAATACTTGGGTTATGGTAGACAGACAACTGGTGAATATATACTTATATATTTTTTTAAATATATACTTAAATACAAATGTACACCCAGGCTCAAAGACTGACATATTCCTTTATAGAAAATTTTGGCCCTCGACCCGCGGAGCCGAAGGCAGGGTCATCACCCACTGCGCCAACGGGCCAGTCTACATTGCCACTAAAGTATGGTATTGATGCTTTTTGACTAAATCAATAGGACTTTTTTTGATTCTGAATGTGATCGTAAAATTATAGGCGTTTAATTACAATCGGAAAAAATGTATTTGATTCTTTAAATTAAGCTTTCTAAATAAGCATTTTATTGCTAATACATAAACAATCACTATTATGTTTGAAACATGAGGTATTAATTAGAGCAAAAGCTAACTCAGTTGGATTGTTCTAAAATTATTGCACAGTTACCTACAAAAGATTACGATACATTTTTTAGGAACACAGTATTTAATGTTAATATAAAATTATTCAAAAGAAACTTTAATGCCATTGTTCATACAGATTCCTATGAGAAAGTGATGTATGATATTTTTGTTCAGAGATCCATCAAAGAGGATTGGGGTCAAATTAAAAATATTTTGGTCTAAGTCTAAAAGAATTAGTAGCTTCTTATGGAGGAAAACAAAGTTGTTTTATTAATTATCGATTAATAAAGCAGATTAACCGACTACCTTGACGATTTTAAAGTGCTTGTAAGAGCTTATTTGAATAAAGATTAATTTTATTTTATTAGAATAATTTCGATTCAATAATACGCCGTGTGGTATCGAGCTGAATAGAATAGTACAACCTCATTTCTTACCAAGGTGTCGTAAAAGGCGACTAAGGAAAGTCGACCCACCGTGTGATATCCGGCTGAGTGGAATAGACCACCTATATTTCTTACAGATGTGTCGTAAAATACGACTAAGGTAAGTTGATGTCAGACAGGCGGCCGGTCGTAAAACACGTAGCCAAATCATGTGACAACATGTTTAAAACATGTTGTGCCCACCCCACTTACAATGGGATAAGGGGAGGAAGATTACGAGTAAATAATACACAATGTTACAAGACAATTGCAAATCTAAATAATCAATTGGTTGATAATAAAACATAATAGAGAAGTGAAGGCAAATACAAGAGTATATGTTGAAAAAAATAATTGAAGACATTATTATCCACTAAAACAGTGTCCTTGTAAAGTTTACAAGAAAAAGAGTTATCCTTTTCAAGAATTTAAATTGTAGAGGCTTTTTTGCTTGTTATTATAAAATTTAAAGTTATTGTAAAATTTGTTTTTCATTGGTGAATTTTTAGGATTTTTAATATTCACCATTTACAGTAAAGCAAATTACGGTCGAAACCTCGTAAATTCCTTAAAACTAAATTGTGTTTTCAGATCCTTTATTTTAAAGTAAAAAGGGGATTTGCCTCTAATTCAGATATTCTGTTAATTTTGGGTAAACATAAAAGCTGTATGTGCAAAAAATAACGTTCCAATGTTCATTATTTTTTAAGTTCTTTTCTTAAATTATATATTTGGCCATATTATTACTTTTTCAATTTTGCCCCACTAACGCTGGGACATATAACACCACTACACAAGAGCCAACGACTACACTTATGTCCTTCATTTTAGTCTCAGTTTCAACTTTTCAGGTTAATCGCCATTTACTAGTTGATTTCACATCGCCTTCGAGTTTCTCCTAGCGGGGTCAATGACTCGTGTAATTAACAAAACAATTTTAAGATCCAATTGCGGCCATATGTTAACAATTATAATATAACATCAGCTATAAACAGACTTAGCGGGACTAAAGTGGGCCAAGTTAGTACACAATAATGGATGGTCGGAGCGAGGGCGCGGGCGAATGTACAGTGCATTGTGTAGTGACCGCGTTGACGGAATACGAATAAGATGTAGTACGGAGTAGAAAGTTATTGATTATAACATCATTATTGCAACTCACTAAACAACCTTAATGGACGTGAAATAGGCCTTTCACTATTTTTATCTACCATTTCTTATCACAAATAAATTTTAGTTCGTACACTCTCTTTTTATTTATTCACTAGCTAATACATATACGACCAGTTTATATTTGTCTAAATAGAATAAGTATATAAGGTTTTGGGTTACATAAAAGTTATTTCGTCTGCTAGTAAATTGAACGAGTTAAGTTTTCATTCTACTCTAACCCTAACGTAGCACAGAATAACCTTCAATATGCTGAAGCACTAACGGCTTTTACATCGTCACCAAGCGTAGTAAATATAGCACCCTTCACTATTCCTAGGCCAGCTATAAAGCGGGATATTCCGCTTTTATTAAGGGAGTAAATTTTTAATAACTCAAGAGTCAGGAGTATTACGTAGATACATTAATTTTATAATACACAAATGAAATTTTGTTAAATAAAATTGTGAGCAAATAAAGATATTTTTATTTCTTTCCTACATTTTTTTTTCATAAGATTAAACTGTTATATATCATATAAAATATTTCAAAAGGTAAATATATTTCCTAGACAGAAAATAACAACATAAAATTCAATAACCGAGATATTTTTCAAGAAACATAACTTTAATGTTTCTTAAATACAGACTGGTTGGCTGGAAGATTCCAATTCCGGAATAAGCCCGCTATTGCAAAGATTTATGGTATCACTAGTAGTTTTTATAGTTAAAAAATTTAGATATCCAATTTTTTAAGTTTGAAATTTTTTTTATGTAAAAGAGATAAACCTAAAACTTTTGTGTTAACCGTTTCAATAATTTCATCCGCCAGAAAAAAAATCTGTTGAGGGGTCTTACATGAAACCGAATAAACGGGTAAAACTATTCTATCTGTTAAGTTAGAACAAATCACACATTTAGATTAAAAAAAAACTAAAATCGGATAATATAAAATAAAAATAAATATAAAGTAGATTTAAATCCATTGTAAGGGATTTTTAAACGCAAACACCGCTTTATTTACACGTTACTGCTTTGCTGCTTGACAATCTACTTTTTAAAATTTAATACGACTCCAAGTCGCTGCGTTCGTATACAGTTTTCAAGCCAACTTTCTAGGCTGGAAAAATCGAGCATTAATATTCTTAGATGTTTTCGCAAGCTACATGAAGCTAGCTCTGTACTCACCTCCTCGGGAACTTTCTCCGGCTCGCCGTTAGTTTTGGACTCATCTTCCTTTTGCTTTTTCTCCTGTTTTGGTTTGTCTTTCCTACTAAAACTGATCGATCTCAGTGACCATTTCTTCTTGACCTGTGCAGGACATGCAAGCCGTTACAATAACTCTACCAGCACACATGCATGCGTTGACAACTTAGCGTGTTGCTTTGCTATACAGAACGACGTAAAACAGTATGGCAATGAACTAGTTTCAAAGATTAATGTGAGGATATATCGTAAGCACGTGGTATGAGCTGGACATAAATTAAAATCCATTAAAATGCACATTAAACTGAACCGTGAAGCAGAACGCATTTCGTTTTAAGTTTAATCTATTTAACTGCCAATTACAGTAGAATTGATTATTAGTGAATTGCTACACAAAAAATTGGGTTTCGTTGCTCATATAAACTAAGCACTAATAACTGCGGTCTTCAAATACTAGGAACGAATTGATCATTGCTCGATTAGCTATATTTGTAATATTGCTTTTATATATAAAATATACAATTACCTTTTCTTTCTTGGGTTTCTTGGCTTCTTCTGGAGAAGGTGTAGATTCTACATTTTCTTCCTTCTGTTCGTTGTCCCCATTTGTAATGACAGAAGACTCTTTATCTTTTTCATCATCTGCGTCTTGTACTTTACCTTCTTTCTCTGTAGTGGCATCTTTCTCATTCTCTGGGGTACCACTGTCGTTTTGCTTTTCTATTTCCTACGCGACATAATAATAAGCGAATATTAGAATAACAGCCTGTTTCTATCCCACTACTGGGCATACGCCTTCTCTCTCCATATTTGGAGAGAAGGGTTGTAGCACCGACCACGCTTCAATGCGAATTGATTGGTTACACATATCCCAGAATTCTCTAGAGATATGCAGGTTTCCTCAAAATGTTTTCCTTCGCTAACAACCGAGTGATAAATTGCAATTATGAATAAGACACGGGTTTTAAACATTTTTTAAATTCTATCATTTCATTTCATCATTTAAAAACTAATCGGTGCCTGCCCAGGGTTTGAACCCGTAACGCCTTAGAAAAGGATCGCATGATCTTACCGCTGTGGTATAAGAAAGCGAATATTGTTTCTTTGTTATTGTAAGGTGTAATAAAATCTAGATGCTATAAATAAACAGGATACGGTGACGCGTTCGGCATATTGTCAACATTCCAACATATTCTTAAAAAGGAAAGCACAGCACATTCCGCCAGTGCTGCAATCGCTTTACGATGTTACACTCATTCCAGTTCAATAACAAATGCAACAAATTAATGAAATGTAAAGGACCCCTTATCGTCGTTATTTTTAGGAGTGATAACAAATTAAGGTTTAATAGGTTAGACAGGCAAGCGTGACATATGTATGCGGGCCCTTTGTTAAGCTATACAATTCCAATTAGGACGTTTTTAGATACCCACATGGCTTATTGTATAATAATTATAGAAATTAAGGATTAGTGTCACTACAATACTTCTCTATTAAAATTTAGAATTATTATAAAAATATCTACATATATAGATAGGGTTCTGATTTTGAGTAATATGATCTAGTTATAACTATTATCATACAAAAAATACAGTGTGAAATTATATATACTATTCCAAAATATAAGACAAAAACTACGCATAGTGACAGAACATGAATATATCGTAAAAAAATTAACAAATATAATATTTTTATTTGGAGTAAATGTAATGTTCTAGGTCATGAATTTCACTTATGCTGACCGCAGTATTAACATAATTATAATTTTTTATAACATATGTTTAACATATACATGTATATTTATTTTTAACATAACATGTATTTCTCGACAGTTCGTCATATTTTATTTAGTTCATGAAATAGCATGTATTTATTTCTCTTACTTAATTCTCTTAAAACAATACAGTATGTATATATTTAAATAACAAGTCTTAAATTAATTATTCGATAATATTTTATACACTAAAGTCAACCCGCAACTTTTGTTAACCAGGGGCGCTTGCAAAGCAATTAGGAATACGCAAATACGAAACTACGAAATACGAATATTGTGTAAATTTTCTTAACGACGGTTACTATCTATAGGTCTTTCTTTACTCTATTGCATTGGCTCTATCCAGGTACGATTGTTGCTTGTTAAACTGTAAATTCGACGATCAAATAATATTCTCAGCTAAAAAAAATTCGTTAGAACGAGAAGGGAACCCACCGAAGTTTCGTGTATGTGTGCGTCGCCGTTGAGCTGTGGCTTCAACGCATCGATGTCGGCGAGCTGCTCGACGCGACCCTCGCCGCCCGCGCCCGCCGCCACCTCGCTCGCGCCATCCGCTTCCTTGCCGCTTATGTCTACCGAGCGCTTGCTCTGCTTGGCACCCATACTCGCTTATAGCCTAATAAAATTTATACTATTAATTTCTCAGCCATGTTTTTAATAAAACGCACATATTTCGTTCGTAAACCAGTTTTTTCGTTATATTAGATTTAAGCCTAATTTAACGACAATTTAAATGAGAATCATTTGTACATAACGCGTTATACGGGGCCATACGAGCAAGTTATACGAGAATGCTCCGCATTTCCGTATTAAGCCGAACCAGAACCAATAGAAGGTATATATAGGTAGAGGGTATATAGAAAAACTGATAACACTACAATATCAGAAAGTTCGAAGTATATGGTCTTCGGTACACATGTATATAATAAAATTAGTTTATATTTTATAATTAAATAGAGGTTTAAGTAAATAAATAAAATGCCACAATTACACAAGAAAGGCTGTTATTTTACTGACGGATCCGGTTGATGTCGATAGTCGTCATAGTATATTAAACTAAAATAGACAGTACAAGGAAATGAGATAGAAAGATATATCATACTTCTAACGTTTCCTTTAAAACGAAGGCAGAACATGTTGTATTTCGCAAATTATTAACTGTGCAGCGCAGTTTCACCCGCAAAGCATGCCTTGTGATTTTATATTTACTTTATCGCGGATTATAACAATATAATTTTATTATTACTTTTGTACTTAGTTATAAACGAAAACTAGTTGTTAGAGGTTTTCTGGTACAATTTAATTTAAAGTATTTTTTTAACAAAAATGATTTAAGCCATAGGTACGTCAAACCAGTGTTACCTACTCTACTATTCTAAGAGAAGATTTGATGTTTTCATATTGATGCCTCCGTTTTCTGTTTTATTATGTGATTTTCTAATAATTACTATATTTCAGTTTAAAAATGACAGCTACAGGCTAAAGCGGCAAACCACTATTGAAACATTTGCCATTGCAAGAAATGTACTTCGCTGGTATGATGCTGAAATTAGTCAGAAATATCTTTTGAAGCCACAGAAAAGCAAATGAATGAATAATTAAACAATTTATGATTTTTAATTAATTTTTTGTGTATTTATAATATTACTAGAAAACACTAATTCTGCGCACGTACTGGCAGCGTAAAACCAAGTAAAATTACAGCCACATTAGAATTTCTAAATTGTTATGTAAGCAGAGCCATGTATATTTATGACTAAACAAGCCTGTAAAGTATTCCCCACATTGTTTATTTTATTATAGTGAATGTTTCACCGCAAATCGAAACTTTTGTTTTAAAGCAAAAGCTTAGGGGTTAGGGACGTACTCTTGATTCTAAATACCGTTTAAATAAATACTTAACTATTTGGTCTTGTATTAAAGTTACTTTAAATTTTAATAGTTCATGTATACACATTACGTTAATTTCCTGATCATATTGTAACAATATCCTAGCATTTCCTATTGTTAATAGCATTATAATAGCCGGTAGAAAAAAAACACGAAATAGTTTCAAAATTTCGAAATATACCAAATTAATCGAGACATATGCAATACTGTAAATCTAGTTCAATACACCGGATATATAACCGGATCGTATGATTCGTAACGTGTTTAACAATATGGCACTAAAATCATTTATAGTAAGCTTATTTATAAAATACCACAATAAATGCAAATATTAACATCAAAAAATAGTCGGCACGACAATTTTAAATGAAAATTTGAAAAATTTATCAATTATGTTGGTAACAACTTGAAAAATGTTTTTGACATAATCGTTCATTACAGACTACTTCTTGTGCGAAATTTCATTCTCAGCTGTACCAGACATAATTCGCGTCAACGTTAAAGGTTTCAATATCCTCGATTATGTAGTGCTTTTATATTCCCGAAGGAATGGGTATTTCTTATCTCCTATATGTCGGCCCAATATATAAGATTCAATCGTATCAAATTTCATACTGTAGAGGATTAGCTGCGAAGCTGTGACCGCCTGACAGACACAGACGTTCGCATTTATATTAATTTGGAGGAACTGATCTCTATCGATCTATTTATCGTATATTTTCAATGTTTCACGAATGCAAAACATTTGAACTTTAAATACTTAGATATTATAAATCAAAGTTCTCCGTCGCGTCTGTATAACTAATATCGTGTCTTTTCGAGAAAAACTCAAAAATTATTAATCCAGTTTCATACGGTTTTCATCAACAGGCAGAATAATTAATGAGACTGGTGTAGATGTATAATTTGCTAAAAGTTCGTGTAAATTGGTTATCAAATGTTGACAGAACAGTTTCTGTAAAATTTTAACTTAAAAATTACGTATAGCTTGAAAATATGATTTAATTAATACAAAGTTTACTAAAAATATTTATTGATTTACCAATTTGTCTAAAACTTAAATATAAAGTCAGCTGGATTGTTTAAAATATATGTTTAAATACAAAAACATTAAAAAAAAAATTAACTTGAAACTAGATTTAACAGAAGTAGATAGAACGTGATATAAGTAGACAAGACAAGCACGAAACAAAAGTCTGTAAGGCTGATTATAGACGCGTCAATAGGTCAGGGTGCTGGGAACGTACTGAAATAACTATTAAGGACCAAAATAGTAACAAGATGCATCGTTTCGACACTAATGTTGCAACTGCTTGTTCTATTCAATCAATTTCAATCTAGGAACGCAAAAGATTTATAATTATAAACCCTTGACTGGAGTCGCTAAAATAAGTTTCTGATGAAAAAGTGACCCCCTATAAAGTTTAATACATATTATAAAATATCCATATAGGTATTTCCAAAATTTTTAGTTTTATTAATTAAGAAACACCCTAAGCGATAAGAGATCCATATTTATGGAAATTTCACAAATCATCATAAATTATTAAAATAAAAAGGTAACTTTATTTTATTTTTAAATTGTCTATGCGAGAGCCGAATTTAAAAGTAACTATTTCTATATCATTTTTAAACAGGCGTATTTACTTATTCTGACATTTTCAACAATTACCATCATATTTCACATAATTTACACAAAAACCTCAATAAATTATGCACCTAAAAATTCCTTGCGATAAATCTGTCTAATAAACCAAACCGCACGGAAATTCGTAACGTGTTTTTTGATTTTACTGCGAACAGACTGACAGACGCAACAAAGGGATTTTCTATAATATGTCGCTATAATTTTTGTATAACTTACACACAAATTGTATTAAATTCTTTAAAAATATTACCGTTAAAAAAATCAACACCAACCTACGGAAATACGAAATTATGTCAAATGATATGTTGTTATTGCATGAAATTATAAAGTGGTTAATGAAAACTTTGGCAACTGTGTAACTAAGAACTAAATTAATCGACTGTTAACACTTCGAGAAATAAAACTAAAATGAAAATACCACTTTCTTGTATCATGAATGTTATGAGCCTCGTAAATATTATTAAGTCGTTAATACTAAGTAATTTAAATATCTAACATATTTTCTATTGCTCTATTATTGCTTTATGACCAGAGGGTCATTTTCATAATTATTAGACACTCCTCTAAGATAAATATTTAGTCTTTTCAAACAATCGTTTTAATGTAATGACCTCTATATAAACAATCTAATTAATAATAGCAATCAATTACAGCTATTTATATAAAGTACCTAGTTAACCGAGCCTTGCTCAGGTAATTTTTTACAAAATTAAAAAAGTAAAAGGGTAGGTGGGGCTCGATCCTAGGTATTTTCATTTTTCGAGACCACCCGCTTCCCGAATAAGCTACGCTGACTTGATATTTAACGTCAAAAATAGTGTTTTATATATTCTATAAATTAAAAGTAAAGTTTAGTATTTTTTAATGCCCAAAATGAGAATAAAACGATTTTTCTTAAGATAACCTAGCTACATCGACTTTACTTCCCCATTTACTTCCCCAAAACCATTAACATGCTTAATTTCAGGAAAAAACCAGTTTCCGAGATTCCGAAAAAAAAAATTACCTATATATACATACAAAATTAATTCATATAAATATTAAAGATACATATCATCAGTCATGTAGCCCACTCTTTATCTTTAGATACAAAAATGCAGAAAATATTAAAACCAATAATTGTGCTAGCCAGCCCATAAAAACAAAAATCAACACTACTAGCTTTATAGCTTTACAAAGTTAAAAAAAAAACAATTAGTCTACATAAAAACAATAGTGGGCGAATCTCGCGTAAAATATTTCACATACCATCGATTGTAAAATAACAGACAGTTCTCGTCTGCTAAGACACAAAGTTACGTACTACAAATTGATTCACGAATCGGGTTGAACGACCTTTCCCCTTCTCCCCCCACTTACTTTTTAGGCACTGTCATCCCTAATCTATCGTCGTTGGCATAACAATGGGAACTGAGAGCAAAGCTAGTTCTGGTTCGGTAAAATTTATGTAGCTGTACGATGACCTTGACTTCTACTTCAAGGTCAACAACTCGAAATCACCATATAAAGTGTTCACAAGCAAATTTGAGCATTCCCTGTATAAATCTTAAATCACATAAGACTAAGAATACTTAGGAAAGAATTCCTTTTTAGAATTCATGTTTAAAAATAATATTATAAACAACCAATAGGAAACTATAAATATGTACAAGACAAAAAATTAAATAAGAGAGAAATTTATATATCTTTTTCAAATATTTTACCTTTATTGATTTGAGACATATAGAGATAGTGTTTAGTGGTATCCGGCAGAATTTTCATTTCTTACAGAGGTGTCGTAAAAGGCGACTAAGGTGAGTCGAACCGCCGTGTGGTATCCGACTGAGTAGAATAAACTACCTTCATTTCTTACCAAGGTGTCGTAAGGCGACTAAGGTAAGTTGATTCGCCATGTGGTATATGGTTGAGTAGAAAAGACCACCTTCTTTCTTACCGAGGTGTCATAAAATATGACTAAGTAAGTTTTCGTCAGGAAAGCGGCCGGCCGTAAAATACGTAGTTTTGGCTACGTATTTTAAGTTGTAAACCAAACAATGGTTAAAAAATATTTTTCTTCTATTACTTAATGTGGCAGCAATATCTACTTATGGAGAACAAATAGTATCACCACCACCAGTAACAGTAATGCTTATCTTAGGTACAATTTTTAAAAAGGTATAAAAAATCCATTTTTAAACAAATTATAATACACGTTATAAATATGTTGTCACATGATTTGTCATGTGACAACATATTTATAACGTGTTGTGCTGACCCCAAATAGGGATAAGGGCAAGAGTATGAAGATAGTGTTTATTTGCATCTTTTAATTTATTGTTATTTTAGAGTTTCCTGGGAACAAAGTACTGCACTGCATAAAATGTAAACAGTTGAATGATGAATTTAATATTTATAATGACTCAACTAGCACATCACCAATTGCAATTTTATGGTCCTTTAAAATGAATTCAGAAAAATAGTAAAATATATATATTCTGAAGAATTACATTATTATAGTTTTTTTCAGTCAAAGATGATTTGAAAGATGAAATATGAACAAATGATGACCATTATAAAAAAATATTTAACTTCTTATTTTATTCCTAATAATTATGGTTAAATTTATAATTCTAATCTTGATTTTCATTAACAAACTTCAAATCATTAAACTATCACTTGACTGTAAAAAAGTTGTAAACCAAACAATGGTTATAAATATTTTTCTTCTATTACTTAATGTGGCAGCAATATCTACTTATGGAGAACAAATAGTATCACCACCACTAGTAAGAGTAATGCTTATCTTAGCTACAATTTTTAAAAAGGTATAAAAAATACATTTTTAAACTAATTAATATTCCTTAACGGTAATATTCTTTGTTGTAAAATTAGGTAAAATAATGTATGACATCTCAGGGTATGGCCATAATGGAAATCACATCCCAAAAAGGGACCTGAGGTTCTTAATGTATGCAGTGTGATATCCAGCTGAATAGAATAGTACCACCCTCATTTCTTACTGAGGTGTCGTAAAAAGCGACTAGGGTAAGTTGACCCACCGTGTGGTATCCAGTTAAGTAGAATAGACCACCCTCTTTCTTACCTAGGTGTCGTAAAATACAACCAAGTAAGTTGACATCAGGCAGGCGGGCGGTCGTAAAAACGCAGCCAAATCATGTGACAGCATGTTTATAACATGTTGTGCCGACCCCACTTAAAGTGGATTAAGGGCAGGAAGATAATAATGTTTGAAATCTTAGGGTATGGTCATAATGGAAATCAGGTCCCAAAAAGGGACAAGCATTTGTAAAATTTATAGAATAGTATGCCAAGTGAAATAGTTGAACTTTTTTTACATTAAATAAGGGTTCCAATTCTTACATTAGCTGCAGAAAATTAAAATTTATTGATTAATGGAAATTTGGATATTTTTTTATAATTTCCATTTTAATACAGTTTAAATCGTTAGTTATTGTTTTTATAAATATCTATATGATTAATAAATAACAATATTCTCTTCACATGATTACAAGTATCGGAAAATAATTTGTAATTTTAAACTAATAAATAGATCCATGAATGGTTATACTTATCCATTCACGAGAGCTTTCATGTTGTGTCATGTCCTTTCACCATCGAAAGAAAATTTTATAATCATACATTCACAATGGTTAAAAACATTTTTATAAACCAAGTTTATTTTAATTGAAATTTGGAACGAATTAGAAACCTTTGTTTAGCGACTGCACCGGTTGAGTTAGGATGATTCATCGTTCGATTCGATTAGTGAATGCATAAAGACTGGGTTTCCCGGAATAATGCATTTCGATTGAGTGTACAACGAAAAACAGTATTGATTATTTCATGTTTTCAAATGCATATTACTTATGACTGTTGAAAAAAATTTATAACGTTTACATTATTTAAAAAATTCCTACCTGCTAAATTTAATAATCGCATAAAAAATATCTCCGATTATTTTGAAACGTACTTAATATATTGGAGTCCTTTTAACAGTACTAATTATTTTAAGACTCACTCATAATAATTTGGTGTAGTATTTTAATTATTGTATTAATGAAATTAAACAAACAGCCGGCACGTTGAATTATATAGAATATTAAATTCAATGTATTAGATGTAATTATGACAAAAACTTTTGTTAAAATTAAACTTACCTTTAAAATATTCAATCCGAACAGTCTATGCAAAGATATAACACTAAATTTACTAATTTTATTCACTTCGAGCACTCACAGCCGTACACAATATGGCGACAAGGCAAAATCTCCACCCATCGAGAACAAATTCAAAATTAAAACTCTATGATTGGTCAACCTAATCGAGACGCTTCAGTTTTACCAACACAACTAGGTATACCAACAAAATAATTAAAATAACTACATTCAAATTAATACGTAATATATGTATATGTAAATTATACATACAGTTTTTACATATATAAATAAATATATATTACATAAAGAAAAAATATATATTTCACATGTAAATATCACGAATATTTCACATAAATTACACTGTGGTTATTGCACTTATCCCGTTGTTCGTTTTCAGTGACAATCAACATTGTCAAAAATGAATCTTTTGATCAAGAAGTTGAGGGTATATTAAAAATTGTTATGATTGCTACAAATTTTTTCGATGTTTTATCGATTGAAATTAGGTATTAACAAAAAAGCACGTTTAAGTATTAAAAAATATTTCACTTGATCGTAGTCTAATCTTTCTTTTTATTTGTTTTGAGTTTGTGATAATGTTTCATAAATTTTATGGAATCTTTAATACGGAATATTACATTAAATCATGTTGCCGTTGAAAAAAACAGATTTCATTGATTGAAAATTCATAAATTTTATTGCTAATTTGAATGTTTAATAGAGTAAGATGATTCTCATTTCAATGTTGCAATATTGAAATAAACCGAAAAAGTAAACTTAATTGTCTATGAACAAATGCATCGATATGTCGCGTTTCTCGTGTTGCTCTTGACTCCATCCTTATAATTACTGTTATAAAAGTTTCCTTTATATTAAACAGAACGTTTTATTCTCAAAAGTTTTTTCAATTATTGTTTTTATATTCTACGTGGTTTGAGTGTTTAATGTTGTGGTGAAGTGCTGAATTTGTGTAGCGTCACCTGACTGAACTCATTGTCATTTCCCGCCATTGTGGGTTTGCTAAAAACTAAATTCGATTTTTTGTTTCTTCAGTGTTGATTAGATGTGAATTCATAAAATAGTGTTGTTTTGCGCGTAAGTAATGTCATTACACGGTAATGATGTTTGTTTGCTAGAAATAGAAGACTACAACTTGTACGAAGAAGAAGCATCTGATCACGCTTGTTCAAGGTAGGTGTAACCGGCGTGGTTACAGATCTTTCAACTACAATCATAAATATGACCATTATTTTAACAAACAATCACACTTTATTTCATAACAATGTATGTTGCAGTATTTGTATATTTCACTTATGATTATGTGCCCATATGAGAGTGCTCCCGCCCTGTGCCGGTCTGTAGTCAGCTGTTGGTCCGCCATGTTTGGACAAATTGAATAGGCGTAGTATGCGCTATCACACTCATACCAATATAAATACATATATACATTTTAATTCAAACACTTATTTTAATGAAGCAATATTAAAATCATTCGAATATATTGACCCTTACGAAATTTTATTCTTTTAAAATATGGTTTTGTTGACATGCTGTCTGAATTTGTTGTACACAGTCATTTATTTTCGTTTGAAGAGTGATCAATTTAAAAAACATGTACTGTTAGAAATATTAAGATAATGGTAATATAAATAGTCTGATAATTTTGTTTTTACCTCTTGCCCTTTTAAATTTATAAACACCTACTGTTCATTTAATTGTCTCATAAATAGTTTAACACATAATGGAATGAGCTTAAATTCATTTTCAGGAGTGAAAAACTTACCTCTGGTAATAAAACTATGGAAGCAGAGAAAAGAATTCGTCGTGAGATTGCTAACAGTAATGAAAGAAGACGTATGCAGAGCATAAATGCAGGCTTTCAAGCTTTGCGTACCCTACTTCCTCGCCATGAAGGAGAAAAACTTAGTAAAGTAAGAGAACTTTACACTTATTTTGCTTACATAAATTGTGGTCACTAATACTAATATATAAAGCTATTTTTATTATTTATGTCATAAATTTTACTTTTTTTCAGGCTGCTATATTGCAACAAACAGCAGAATATATCTACTCTCTGGAGCAAGAAAAAACTAGACTTTTATCTCAGAACTGTCAATTAAAGAGATTGCTAAATCAACATGAAGGAGGAGATATACCTCTAAAAAAAAGAAAAAGTGAGGTTATTACTCATGTACCTTCTATTATACCAGATTCCACAGATGATACTATCACAAACTCACGATCCCCTGAGCCTGTAGCAGTTATAACTGTTTCAAATATGACTCAGAAAAAAGAGACAGAAAGTGGAGAGTTAAAAGTGCAGCTAGAACGTGAGAGGCGATTGCGTCGCTTACTTGAAGATCGTCTTACTGCATTGGAGACACCCATGTATACTGAATCAGGTAGAGAAATTCAACACTCAGTAGTTCATTATGAACAAACTGATGTTGCAAATTGTAAGATGGAGAAAGAGGAAGATGAAGTACCTCCTGCACCTGAAGTAGTGGCTCCCGTACCAGTGCCAGCCCCTTTACTAGAAGCTGCTATTAAAGCAGAGCCGAGAGTGGAAGTGGAAGTACTGTCTGACCCAGCCCATGATGGTTCCTCAAGATTGTATCTTGCTAGCACAAGTCGGCAGAACCTGGAAACGATAGTTGAGGCCATTCGTCACCTAGAGGGTGATCACCTATTTGGAGACGTTGGAGGTGACACACCTCTTGCACTAACTAAAAAAGTAGAGCGAGCCCCACCACAGCGACCTGGTGTCATAGTAGTGAAACATTCATGATTGCTTTAAACTAGTCTTGGACTTTCAGCTCGATAAATCGCTTCTATTTGAAGAGACCTCACCCTCCTCGAATATTTTTTAGTTGTATAAATGTCTTTTCCAAAGTGACAAAATTGATAAGTCTGCATTTTGTTTAGTAAAACATTGAAGTTAAGTTGAGTGAAAGAGATTAGATGCATGAACTGTGACAAGTCGATTGGCGCTGTGCTTAGTTTAGTCTCAAATTAATTATGTTCTAGATTATTATAAGTTACTCAAGGCTTATTACAGTTATTGAATGGTTCCAGGATTGACTGATTTTCGTAAGTGTAGTTGAAAAATTAGATTTAGTAAAACATGCCACATGCCAATAGAATTTTAAATACTAAAATTGTAATTGCACATTTAGTTTTTCCACTCTTTATTTATCATGTATACTGTAAATTGAAAAATAGAGCAATAATACAATTGAGATTAATATTAATGTGTTGTATGTAGAAAACCAGCAATAAAATTGAAATAGTTTATAATTGTTAAAGAATTACAAGTACTTATCTGAAATTTTAGGTACATATGTATATAATTCAGGCATGTGGCTACTGTATGATTGATTTGTACTTTGTTTAATGTCATGAGCATCACATGTATCTGAAATGAAAATTTGTACATTTTTTTAATTATATTCAACATTCACTATATAATTATACACCTGACAGTTTAAAATTAATTTACATTAAATCTTAAAATGTAATACATTAACTTAAATTTTAAACTCCAGTGTAGTTCATTGTTAATAAATGCCAGTGGTTACTTTGTATTTGATATCAGTAAGTTATTATTAGTAGTATTGTCATCAGTATATTTAGTAATGCATTCCATGTTATTAAAAAATCAAAAACATGAGCAAACATTTACTAAGTGTTTGTAATGATATAAACGGTGTAGCTCTACATAAAGTTACTGTCAACTTAAGCAAAAGGCACATATTGGTTATTGTAAGTAACATATTTTATTTTTAGTGTAAGTTTGCCTGTCATCCTGTTAAAACAGCCTATTAAGGATTTATAGAAATATTTTCAGAAAAAATGGCTAAATTTATCAATGGCTAAACAAAAATCTAGTTATTTAGACATCAAAACATGTTAAGCCTATTCACTTTCTTGGAATACATATGTTACTGTAATACCTGCTTTAATTTTATATTATAAATTGCAGATTAATCACTTCCAAAGTTTAACTTGGTGTTATTAACAATCATAGAAGGATGATACCTGTATGAACTAAAAATATTCATTGACTCTCAATGTAAAAGGCATTTAAAGTCAACGATACCTATTAATATGTTTATCGTTGATATAGTGCTAATATATGTATATTGTTATTTAACCATCTCTAATAAAAGAATGAAAAATATTTCAATATAACAATCTATAGATGAATATCTCTAAAGATTTAATCTGCAAAACATATAAGACCCTTTTTAAACATAAATAGCAGTTATTAAGATTGATTAGGAACAGTATCAAGGAAATGCAAAAATATTGATTAATAGACATCTTAGGCAGACTATACTGTTACTGAGTTGAAGTAAATTAAGTTTAAAAATTTCAAATGTAGTCTAATATAATAAGAATACCAACTCATACTTTAGATAGATGTAAAAAGTTTGATAATTTTACTTTACTAGATGTAGTAATAATAACTTACAACAGCTCATGACTACATGGTGAATGAAGTGACTTTATCATTTGATTAAGTGCACTGACACCTCTTTGTTAATAATATGACCAGCAGTGCTTTTTGTTAATACTTTTAAGTTTCTATTTAGTTTGAGCATATTTTAAGTTAGACTCAGTAACAGAGTGAAGTATTATGTAAAAATAGTGTTGTGATTCTGCATATGGGATCATATGAATTTATTAAGACTGATCATTAATTCATTATTAAGTTATGCTAGTTCGAGCCACTACATTGGTCATATTGGTGTGAATGTGTGCGAATTGAATTATGTAGTTATTTATGTGTGTATGATATTGTGATGTATATTAGGTTATCAACTGTCAGTCTTTGAGAGATTCTTTATTCATCATCTAGCAATAATTAAGTCAATCCTGATAGTAAACAGTATAATGTTGAATAGTTATTAGAATCTCCCTAATACTGTTAGTTGTCTGCTGTTCGACGATTTGTTTTTGTAAGTAATTTATGCATTTGTGTTTCTTACAATATTATGAACAGCAATAATATGTTATTTAAATGCAGAGTTCATTGCAAATTTACGAATTATAAACTTGATGAATGGCATATTTACTGTGAGATTTTATGTTGAATTACAAATATATAATTGTACACAGATAAGGTTTCCTTAGACAGAATAATTTTATTGAATTTATTCCAACTTTGAGTTTTTTGTTATGTATATAAAGCACTTAATTATGAACTCTGCTGCCAAGTACTGATGATGTCCTTTGGAACTTTCTACTCTGTTTCTGAGTCTGTAGCTGTAAGAATTGTCTGCCTACCGCCTTTTACGTTATGTCAGTATAGTATAATTAAACAATGTAACAACAGACTTGTTTATACTATTAGTGTAGTCAAAAGTATTTAGGTATTAAGAGATTTTAAGTCAAAGAAAGCAAGTTAAATTGTTTAAAATGTGTTATTATTTATGTCTTTAAAGTATTAAAATGGTTATTTCTTATTAATTAGTTTGTAAATGATAATCACCAGTATATTAATTACAGCTTTCTTTCACACGTCTCTAAAACCAATAAAGCAGCATTTTATCATATAAGCATAAATATATAGAAGATTGTTTAAGAATCTTATGTCTAGTAAATGCTAAAACTTAAAATTATGATAAAATCAGATTGAAATTACTTAAATTAGATGAAAATGTTTTATTGGATTTATAGTCAATAATTAACTCATTACCATTTTCTACACTCTATCTCGTTTTTTTATGTTAGTTTGTACTTTACTCATACAATTATTAATTTACATAACGTACATGTTAATCTGCATTTTTAAACTAGTTTTGTTGAAAATAACATTATTTTAAGAAGCTCAAATTCAGTTTGATGAGTCGCTTTAAAGTTAGGGAGGGGATGAATATATAACAATTTTAATGTACAGTTTATAATCGAAAACCACCTGCTTTTACCTTTAATAAACAATATAAGTAGATATAGGAAATGATAAATATCTTCATCCCATCCCTAAAAGACTCAAGTTCCTATACATTATAGATAGTTATGGTAAAGTATATTTTACAGCTCGTAATTAGGATAATAATGATAAAGTGTAGAAAACGATTTTTTCCTTTTTGATATGAAGTTGGTAAATATATTTCCTCGGATTTTAATTGTACCACATTTGACCTACATTTATGAATATTTATAAAATATTGATATATATGCGTTTTATTTTGTATCTCCTTTTCATTAAAATAAAAAAATGGTTTTAAAAACAATATAGAAAACAGCAAAATAATATTATTATTACTTTTGTAATAACTATTTGATGTAAATGATTTAGTGGTATTAAACTATCAAGGATAATAACAATATCAAACGTTAGAAAAGAGTGAATCTTATAACTCCAATTTATGAAGCGGTACCTGAAACGAGTCATCACGAGTGTTTTAAGACATCCAGTGTCAATGCCTTCGCAACGAAACTATACTTTAATGATGACGATTTAACACTCCTTCGTTTATACAATATCTTTAGAAGGTAAAAAGGTTTATACAAACATACATCCTTGGTGTAGAGACTAACGACTTTGAAAATTTTGTGACACCATTTATTAGTGGTGCCGTATATCTTTAATATTTAAATAAGTTAATCTACTATTTATATTTTCGGAATCTCGGAAACCGCTCCAACGATATTTCTGAAATTCAGCATGCATTAGGTTTGGGCGAAGTCGATCCAGCTAGGTTTTATTAAAAAATCGTTTATCCCTTTTTTATTGAATGTATAAAACACTATTTTTGCCGAAAACTGTCAAAAATCAGCGTAGCTTATTCGGGGAACGTGTGGTCTCTTGAAATGAAAATCGATCGATCGAGCCCCACCTTCTCAATTATTATTATTTTTTTTTAATTACCAAGCGAGTCTCGGTCAACCAGGTATTATTAATTAAATAGGTACTTTCCTTTTCCATGCTATGAACATGTCACATGATTTGGCTACATATTTTACGACCGGCCGCCTGTCTGACGTCAACTTACCTTAGTCGTATATTACGACACCTCAGTAAGAAAGAGGGTGGTCTATTTTACTCAGCCGGATACCACACGGCCGGTCGTCTTACCTTAGTCGACTTTTACGACACCTCGGTAAGAAATGGGGGTTGTCTATTCTATTCAGCTGGATACCACGCGGCCTATATTAATTAAATACTATCACTAAATTTAATAATAAGCGGAGATTACACGATATTCAACTTAAAAACTTTTAACTGGGTCAAACAAAGATTTAGTTCACAACGATATCAAGTATCTATATTTTATTAACTGTATTCCCTTTTTATCTAAGATTACAGTAGGTACATATTTTTCCTGGCATCTGCACATGATTTAATAAGGTTCCCTATGTTTCTTATAGTTCCAATATTCATAATTAAGTTTTATAATAGGACCAAATTGTCCTGCATAGATAATACACTATATGCTGTCCTGTAAGGAGATGATCAACGTTTAGACGGTGAGAATTTAAAAGTGTATAACACTTACATTTTATTACTATACATTTTATTGTTGTAGGCCCAATAGTCCCAGAGAAACTAACAGAGAGAGTAAATTATAAAAAAATCCATCTTGCAAACGTATACAGAACAAGTGAAAAAAAAATTGGTTTAAGGCGTTTAGGTGGACATTTGAGGTCTTTTTCACCACTTAACTAATTTGTACTTTATGATTGCAAATTTTTAGTTAATTGTCGAAAATAACTTAACTGCTAGGTATATGTATGTTTATATATTTAAACCACAATCATCAAAAATTGGATTATAATAAAATTTCTAAATCGATTCATAATGAGGGAGAAATTGATAACAAAAATATACAATTGAATTAAAAACCACCCTTTTTTAAGTTTAAAAGTTATCTGAGAAGCACGGACTGTGACTAAATTAACTGTTTTGTGACTAAATTCTACTATTTCATTCAATTGTCGTTATTTGTATAGCGTTGTGTCCCATACACAAGGTTGGCTTAACAACATTAGTCTGCCCATTGCACACCGTATATACTGCGTCCATCATATTATCAGTCTTTTGACAGCTCACGCTCATTAAGTTTTGTATTGCTTACGTACAAATATCATACAAATAATATTTGTACTTTATGGATGGGTACCGCCCACTTAGTGATGTCACACATAATGGGTTACTACGATTATGCCACAGATTAAAAATAATCGGTAGAAATCGATGTTACGAGTATTAAAAGACATTTAATAACATTATATAAAGTTTTACTTTCTTCTTAGTTAATACATGAATACAAATAAAACAATCAGGATATTTTAATTTATTTTATTAGCACGAGTCGTCGGAATGATAATCAATACTAGACTCCTCCGATGAGGAGTCTTCAGTAGCAGTTATTATTAGCTCTTGTGTAGATAATATATTATCAAACGCAATATCACGTTCCCAATCAGAGAATATTACTCTTTTAGTTCTTTCCACCACACTTGCCCAGTTCTCGGCCGTTACGTGGGTGCAAGCATTTTTTAGCAATTGCAACATTTTATTCGCTGTGAATGGGGGGCTTGTATTGCATCTCGCAGCATGCCCTTTTACTTGTGCCCATATAAGTTCTATTGCGTTGTACTGGCAGTGGTATGGAGGAATCCGAAGAACAGTATGGCCATATTCTGCTGCCATTTCATTGATTACATAGCGTTTTGCTCTCTTTTTGGTTTTTAATATTTTTATTAATTCAACTTTTAACATTGAGTCGTCCACATTTTCTCCATTGTCCCGAAGCCAATTAATTATTTCATGCTTTTTATTAGCCTGTGTTGGCATTTTGTCAATTTGACGGGAGTGGTAGGGCGCATTATCAATAAAAATTATTGATGGTTCTTCCAATGAAATGAGCATTTTTTTGAACCACTCTTCATACACATTTGCATTCATCTCTTCGTTGTAGTCATTTGATTTCTTCGATTTAAATGCCAACAGTGCGTCTTGTACAAATCCTTTTGCTGTACCTGCATGGCAAATGATTAGGCGCTCACCTTTTCCCATTGGTACTGAGGAAGTGGAATCAGCAGTATCATCAGTCCAGAAACGAGATAGTGTGTGGTTAGCATTGAGCCATGTTTCATCCGTGACAACAATATTTGCCCAATCTTGTATTTTCTTTGCCTCTCTTAAAAAATCACAACGTGCTATAGCTATATCTGTGCGTTCCATTAATAATTTTCTTTTATTTAACTTTTTATATGAAAAGCCAATTGTGTTCAAAACTTTGACCAAAGAAGATTTTTCACCATGAAATAGACCACTTCTTTTCAAAGAAACAATAAGTTTTCTCAAAGTTGGAATTTCTTTTCTCAAGTAGTAATCTAGTTTACGTAGGTTATCATTAATCGAATTACTTAGGTACGTAATTCGATTAATGATAGTAGGTACTATAATCGGAATGGTATCGCATACGAGAATCTTTAGGACATCACTATCGTCAATCTGTCAAAAGATGGTTAATATAATGGACAGTGTATAGTACAGTTGCTACAACTGGCCTAAACTCGCCAGTTATTTTCTTTCTCTCGAAGTGACTGCCGCGCTAGAGTAAGGTTAACGTAAAAATACTTTTAAAATTACGATGTGAAATTAAATTTATACGTAAAATTAGAATATTTTTGTGAGCTTTAGTTACAGGTACGTTTAGTATACATTTACTTACACTTCAATATATTCGAATTCATCTAACTTGTAGTTTTAGCACCTTGAAATGATGCCTTTCCTGTAATGAGCCTTTCCTGATGAGAAAAATCTCTTATTATGTGTATCTATTATTTTTTTTATACACGTCATAAGATTTAATAATAAATATCATAATTTTATAAAATATCAATTTAATTTGATGATTGATGATAAATTTTAATATTATTGAAATATGGATTAAAAATATTGTGGTTAAGTTACGTACAAATTTTATATTGGCATTGCAAAGTGATAATTGATTTATTATCAAATACTACATATTACCACATATTAAGAATTTATATAAGGTACACGGTATTTTTAGTGTTAATTTACTGTATTATTTACTTTACTATTAATAACTATAAAACTAGTTCTGTCATTTGTTTGAGTTATTAATATTAAAGCATATAATTACTACATTACGTTCGTACATACATTAGGTCATTATTAACTTGAACTTTTTTACAAAAGTACCTAATTCGATGTAAGAGCTTTGTTATATATATTTTTTTCTAAACTTCACTAAGAAAAAAGGAATTCCAACAGTAAATAAATAAAATAAGCAAGGCACGAGAAGTCTGCGTTCTATAAAATGCTCATAAAGTATGCACAATTTTAAGTTTAATTTATGTTAACTATAGAAAAAATGCATAGTAATGCATGCGTCGTAAGTTATCGAAATAATAGATTGCGCCAGGATATTATATTCTTTTACATAGTATACCTTTATTTTTCAGTAAATAAATACTATAATAACCTTTTTATTTTTCCAGAAAATGACAGCGAAATTACTATACGTAATTATCCATTACCTATTAGGCCTTCTCGTTTTACCTCTTATCGTGCAATGTGACGATACTAATAACTCGTGAGTGTAATATTTAGTTTTATTTAAAAAAAAATCTTTATTACGATAAATACCACATTATATAATAAACCATAAAATTAAAAAAATTGTCCTATAGCTAATTACTATTAATTAATATTTTTTTAGGATGTTGGCGATATCACCGCGGATAATTGAAAAAGATGACCTATCAAATTCTGTTAATGATCTCGGTTATAGATTAGTAAATAAATTAATCGAAGATAAAAAAGATAATAATGTTGTCATTTCTCCTACTGGAATTGCTGGTAGGTGAAGAAAAATAAAGTATTATATGCTTGATTATTGAAAAAAATTTTTAGAGAAAAGTAAAATGAAAATAAATATCAGTATATTTATTATTTATTATATTATATATTTTCATACTATATATAAACCCAGTGGGTTATATAGCATAAATAAGTCAGGTATATAGACTACTAAATTTAATATGTATTAGATATCTCATCTAAAGCGGATTAGCTGTGAAGTGTAATAGACAGACTAACAAAAATTTACGCATTACTTATACTAATATTAATTAGTAACAGAATTACAATGACCGTAATCATAAAGGTAAGTCAATATATACCAGTATATAATATATAGTTTTATTTAAAATTATAATAATAAAAAAATATATATAATTTTTATGTGGCCACTCACCTACGGAACTATTTCTTTATATTCTCCCGTTACTTGTTTAATACAAAACTCGTTTAAGCGGTGCATCTTAAACTTCACGACGAAACAGGAAAATGACAAACATAATCTGGTTTACGGATCGTCAAGGAAATGCTTGTGTAACCTTCTTTTACTTAAGTTTCTAAAAAAGGATCTAATCGCCGGGTCGGTTCTCTCTGGGTGGCGTTCTACATAATAATAATAATAAATAATAATAATAATATATAATATACATCCCAAAATTTCCATGTTTGGAGTCCTCTAGGATAGGTTATTACTACAAACTATAGACTTCGTAAGCTCATAAAGAAATCAAAGGGTCACGCTGGAGCTATTTCATTCAGTTCGTGAGCAAATTACGAAATGTTATAAAAAAAATTAAACTGAAGTCGCCATAATAGCTCAAGTTGTAACGCCAAGAAATAAAGCACAATATTTAAGAGTACTTTATGTAAATATCAACGGCTAATCGTTTTATAAATTGAGGTCGCTATTTCATGACCTAAATCAAACTGATATTTCAAATCATTTATTCGGTGAACATTGCATTATGAAAAGCGTAAAATTATTTGTAGCGTATTATTTGTCAATATGAATGCATTTAATTTGAGTGTGTGTGAATAATTGCATTTTTGCTACATACAGAACAAGTAAAAAGACATCGCACAATGGCGATTGTTCATAATATATTTTTATACTAACATGCAAAAATGATAGAGTTCAAATCAGCTTGAAATTTGGAACTTTCGGTTTATACTAATTTTGTCACATTTGTCTACCACTGTAATTACGACTCCAGATAAATCGAAAAATAGAATTTTCTGGATTGATTATAAGAAGCCTTGGCGTCTCATTTTTCGGATAGCGATCAATAAAGAACTCTGATGCGCAACAAGCGACCTCAGCTATGTTACTGGCCGACGGACCTTCTCTGTGTCACTAGGTATTTTCCTTCAAATCCACGAACCTCGTCTTTTCCAATATACCTATGTAGAAATATTATTGATTTCCTGCAAAATTTAAAAACAAAATTATTATTATCGTACACCCAGACAAACGCCTCCTCTTAAAAGAAAAGTATTGAAGCTAAGACCAGATTCGCAGCCTCGATGCGGATTGATTGATTATACATTTCCCATAATGTGTAATGATATCTGTGTTCTTTTTTCACCGAAAGCACTTAGTGTAAAATTGTTTAATCATTTTTATAATAAGAATTCCACGCTTTTGGAAGTACGCCGCGTGATGTCCGGCTGAGTAGAATAGACTACCCACATTTCTTACCAAGGTGTCGTAAATGGCGTCTAAGGTAAGTTGACACACCGCGTGGTATCTCGTTGAGTAGAATAGACCACCCTCTTTCTTACATAAGTGTCGTAAAGAAGGACTTAGGATAAATTGACGTAAGGCATGCGACCGGTCGTGAAATACGTAGCCAAATCGTGTGACAACATATTTATAACGTGTTGTGCTGACCCCACTTAGAGTGGGATAAGGGCAGGATGATGTACATAGCTGGCTCGATTCTCGCCGAGGGTCAACATTTTCTATAAACAATTTGTTGGTTCTTCAAGCCTGGATGTATATTTGTATTAAAGTATGTATTTAAAAATTATATAAGTTATATTCACCAGTTGTCTGTCGGCCATAACACAAGTATTAAGTTACTTAATTTGGGGAAGTCAGGCAGGCGACCGGTCGTAAAATACGTAGCCAAATCGTGTGAAAATGTTTGTAGAATGTTGTGAAGACCCCACTTAGAGTGGGATAAGGGCAGGATGATACTTTCGGAAGTTCGACCGATACAGCCAGAATTAGAAACAAATATGAATATTTTTAAAAATTGCATCTGCTTTATACGATTGTTCGAATTTCTAATATGTTCATATCTTCCTTTTTTAGGATTACTAGCAATGGCTCTGCTAGGTACTGTCGGAAAAACATATGACGAACTGGCCGATATCCTCGGATTTTCCCAAGGTGAGCTACGCGTAACATGACATTGATAACCACATCACATTGTTCACAATAACAACGCTTTTGTAACCGCATTTTCCGTAAATGGATTTGGTTAAATTGATATTTTATTTCAATTAGTTATTTACAGATGGCTAATAATATATGATTAATAATATAATCCATACTTATATTATTAAAATGAAAGTCTGTCTGTCTGTTACACATTTACGATATTAAGAATGGATATAATGTGTAACACGTTTACGAAGAGATTTTATAATCGACTTGTGTTAGCCTGGTACATAAGCTTTATTTATAACTTTTATCGACTTTAATCTCCTGGGTTATATGCAATGTGTGCATACACTGTCTATATTATAATAAAAAAATTAAAAATTATTATTTTGGTAAGCTTCAACATATAGAATAGATCGTTTCTGCCGTTTAGTATGTATGGATTTAATAATTGTTTGTACTAAACAGACATAAAATTGAACCGAGAAAACCACGAACTTTTTGGGGCCTTATTTAAGGACTTGAATAGCAACGAATCTTCGAGCAAAACTATTTTCGCCGAGGCTGTTTACGTTGATAACGATTCCAACCTGCGAAAGGAATACCGATCCTATTTGGAAAGAGTTTATAACGGAGAAGTAATAGGTGTTGACTTCGCAGACAGAGTTACGGCTAGAACGTCAATAAATGAGTAAGTTTTAAGACTATAAGGTAATATTTTTTTATATAAAAATTTGAATAATAGGTATTTTTTGCTCATTAATGGTTAATCTATTGTTTAACCGCTAACGAGCTAGCTAAAGTTACCTTGTTTTTTTTTCCAAATCGACAATGGCACTAACAGCTTTTACAACGTCACCGGGCGAGCGCAGATGTGTTGTAGAGAAGGGTCAATATGGAGAGTTACGCACAGAAGCTCTTAAAGGTGCCTCTCATGGCCGCCTCACGAATCAGGGCGAAGTATATTTTAGTGCAGTAAAGTAATATGACGGAGAGTAGTCAACACACTGTGGGGAAACCGCTATCGACCAAAGTCGATGTAGCCAGATCTCGCTTTCGGCGAAGACGCTAAATGTTTCTAGTGTATGTATGTGTTTACGATTTAATCGTCAGGCTCAGATAGGACGCTTATATTTTCGATGGCATTGGAGCGTGCGATTCCACAAGCATTTTAATTTTCTCGAAGCACTTTAGAAGATGAGCTATATTAGAGTGGTCGAGGTCTCTATGTAGATCGACGTTACGATTAAACACTCAGACAGTGAATGTCCTGGGAGGCATGTGATAAGGAATTCATTAGATTGAACTTATAGTCTTTACTAGTTATATAAATAATAATAAATTAATTAATATATGGTCAAATTTAAGACACCGTTATCCGTCCCCAAAGTATGTAACTTAATAATTGTGTTATGGATGACAGACAACTGATAAATAAGTAGTGGCCTGTTACTCTCCCACTGCTGGGAATAGGCCTCTTCTCTCCGTTTTTGGAAAGAAGGATTGGAGCTAACACCTACCACGCTGTTCCAATGCGGATGGTTAGGTTACATATACCTCCAGAATTCTCTAGAGATATGCAGATTCCTCACGATGTTTGCCTTCACCGAAAAGTGTGTGATAAACTGAAATTATCAATTAGACACATAAGTTTTTAACAGATAAACTCATTAGTGTCTGCCCGGTTTTGAAGCCGTGACCCTCCCTCCGGGAGTTCCCTCCTCGGGAGCCAATCATTGCTACAGTATCAGGTTATGCCTATCATAAATATGCATCACGTCATCACAACTGGATCATTATGTAAAATTTCAGCTCAATCGGACACCTGGAAGTGGGTCAAATTTAACTCAAAAGATTCCACCTTCACATACATACATTGAAAGTTAAATAAAAGCTTCTAAAAATATATAAAATATAGCTAGTAGAAGGTAAACTAAAAAAATATTTTTTCGATATAACTCATTATTATAAGCCCTTATCCAACTCTAAGTGGGGTCGCCACAATATGTTTGAAACATGTTACATGTTTTGGCTAGTTATCTTAGTCGCCCTTTAGGATACCTAGGTAAGAAATGAGGGTGGTCTATTCTACCTAGCCGGATATCACACGGTACGCTATATATTCGTCGATCTAATTAGTAACATGTATAAAGAATTTTGACCATTCCGTTTTTAGATGGGTGAATAACAAAACAAGCGGAATGATATCCAACTTTATCAAGGAACTTCTTCCATTTGACACCAAAGCTGTTCTATTGAGTGCATTATACTATAAAGGTCAATGGAAACATCCATTTATACCTGAGCAGACTAAAAAGTAAGTACACAATTACAGTAAAAGTCGTAACTGCTTTGAGATATCGTTGATCGTAAACAATAGCATTGAAATCGTTTAATACAGAATATCGCGTTATTAATCATCCTTAAAAAAATACTTAAAATCTTACGTGTTTTTCATAGTTATTATAGAGAAATTTCACAGAGTAGAAGAGCCGTAGGCTGATCTGTAAGTGAGAGTGAGATAATAAATAATGAGAGAGAAAAGAAACTCGTATACTTTATCTCTTCTAAACACACTGAAAAAAGAGGGATTGCTCTTTATTCTAATAATCTAGGCTGGCTTCCCTACTCTACTATAATAACTCTACTTTATTTTCACATCCCTTTAAAGTGTTTTCAATTATGCAATTCCTAATTCAAATTAAATACTAGTAATTAATATAGTTCATATTGTGGTTGCCATTTTAAATTGTATTTTCATTGTATAGGACAATTTTTTTTTTGTTTTAATGTTCTTGATCTACAAACTATGTATATTGGCCTTGGTAAGAGCCAAATACATATGATAAACTAATGACCCGTACCGTTACTGCGTTCGACATGAAATCATGTGGGCGCTTTATCAAGACCTCGTAATAAGAATAAGAATGAGAATGGACCAGTATGTAAAATTTCAGCTTAACCAGACACCGGGAAGTGGGTTAAATTTAACTTGCATGAACTTCCACCTTTACATACAAGGCAAGTTTAATAAAAGTTTTTAAAAACTGAGTCAGCCAATATACCAATATGGTATAAAAATGGTGCTATTATAAATTTTCAAGCCAAAAAAAACCTCATCTACTACTTATCTGACCCGCATGGCTGCCAAATAAAAACCCAACGATAAATCGATATAACTCTACCATTCTTTTTATTTCAGTATGACATTTTTTACACCAAATGGGATGCTATCAGCTGCCCTTATGTTAAACTACGGGCACTTTGACTTTATGCACTTCGTAGAAGAAGGTAAATAAACTGACACAGACTTTATCGCTCCTTTTTGTTCAGCTTATAAAACTATACACCTATAAAGACTTGGAAAATTTTAGGTACTTACATTGCGGATTTAATTAAGACATATTCTTATATATCACCCTATTAGAAGAATAAAGTAAAAGTAAAGGAAAAACATTTCCTATGCACACATGGGAGATGTAACTGTAATAATGTTATTTTTTGGATAGGGCGATATTTGCCATAATTTTGTTAGCGCATGTATAATAATATGGATTATAAGATTTTATGTGATAGAGCTATATATAGAAATCTTTGCGTAGTTTTATAATTGATTCTGCCAAGTTTATGTTCATGTACAAATATACTTATCCTATTGCCCTTATCATACTCTAAGATTCTTTCTAAAATTACTCATTACATTTTTTAAATCGTAGTTACATATGTATATAATAAACATTAATACGTCCGTACCATCATCGTAAGCGCATTACAAAACAATTCCCATGATTCCTGAATATCCCATTCAATTTGCATAATGTGTATTTTAACTTGCATAATATTTACGTACATGTATTATGTTTTAGATATCCAAATGATCGCGCTTCCATACAATGATACCAAAACAAAGTTATACGTCGTAAAACCTCACAAGCCAGACAAGTTAAAACTAACTGAGTTAATGAACCGATTAAATTATTCAACGCTTGATAATATGATTAAAAGACTTACAAGCACAATGTGCGTTGTTAGATTCCCTAAAATGGCCCTACAGTACAATACTAATCTAGCCCGCACGTTCCAATCAATGGGGTTGGAATCAATTTTTGACCCTTCTCAAGCTAACTTTGCATTGATGATAGACAGTGGAAGTGGTAATAAAGTTGATGATGAATTAGTAACGAAAATAAACGACGAAGAGATATGGGATACAAAAAAATTAAGAGACGTTGTTGACGCACTGCCAAACCCTGGAATATATGTGGATAAAATAGTACATGACGTCAAAATAAATTTTGACGGTAAGTCGAAGTTTCTATTGATAGCCCAGGCTTGATGCAGGCCCTTTGATAAGGCAGGCGCCATTGAGATTTTCTGTTAAAACTTGTGTCTAATTGATAATTGCAATATATCACACGGTCTTTGGTAAAGGAAAACATCGTGAGGAAACCATCATAAGCATATGTCTAGAGAATTCTGGGAATATGTGTATCTACCAGTCCGCATTAGACCAGCGTGAAAGGTCTTCGCTTACCCCTTCTCTCAAAAATCAGAGGGAGGAGGCTCATGCTTAGGAGTGTGATAGCAACAACCAGTTAATTTACTACTTTTATTAAGTTAAAGTTTTATTGACATCTGTTGCGCAATGTTCATTAAATGTGGCTCAAATGTTATAATTGTACTTCAAAAGTCAGAGCTCCAAGCCCTGATCACTACATATTATAAGTGATACTAGAGGAAGGTTTGTACGTATAATAACATTCAATACAGAGTAGAGAAATACTGTAATTTTTGAGGTTTCTGTAAATAATTACATTTTTTTCCGCTTACATTGCAAACGCAGGCTAAACCCTACGAGATTTATCAAAATGATGTACTAAGTATTTGTACACCTTGAAAAGGTCTACAGAAAAGTCCGCGATGGTATATGTCTATCTCTTATGAATAACCCACAATAGCATTTTTTATCATTTACTTTTTACGAAAAATAATGCCTTATTTTTGAAGCAATTTTTATACACTACAGCATTAATCCTTATCCAATTAAGTACCTTAAATACATTGTTGATTTAATATAGATCAATATCGCCGTTTACAGCATGTAATTTAAGTGAACATTTTCGGAGATATTACAGATTTAAAATGCCGTGAGGACGCCGCGCTTCACCCTATAGCACTTCGAATCCAGCAGCTATATCGTTCTTTCAAGAGTTTGTTTAACGACAAGGAAGCTGTGAATGTTGTATATAAAGACATTCTGTAATTAATTGTAAAAATTAAATACATAGGGAAAATGAAAAAGTAAATAAGTAAAAATGTACTATATGAATTTAGATATTCCAAAGATAGCAGGAAATCTTCTTGGTATAGGGTAAGGAAATTGTTTTTCTCAAAATGTAACGCTTGCGGGCCACGGGCAGTAATGAATAAATCAAAACTACTGGATCGATTTTAATCATTTTTTTTACACTGAATGACATGGGATATATATTTAATACCCGTGCGAAGCAGGGGCAGGCCGCTAGTTAGCTTATAAACAGAATACTGTCGTTACTTGTGGAATTTCCGAACATTTTTAAATCAAAAAACCTCAGCACTTCGGGGAGTTACACAATAATTAATTTGAGTCAATTCGAGTAAGATTAGGAAATGGGATACATACGTTCGTCTTAATTTTTTTAAAATTCTTAAATTATTTTGATGAGCCGACGGAACGAACTGGACCGGGGCAAAAATTCACCCCACCTCTCGTACTTAGTTCAATGTCTCCAAGATATATGAATACATCTGGGCTCAAAGTTTTTAAAAAGATTTTTGAAAAATTGTTTATGTTATAAATTTTCTATCGATTGATCTAAAATACATGACGAAATCCAAGAAAATAACGCATTTGAGTTTCTAAACAGAGCTTGAAAAGGAGTTGTAACACAACTCTCTACAATAACATAAAACTACAAATAAAATCACATAAAACATAAACAAAAAAAAATTTTCATTGATAGATTGATGTTGTGTTAAATATTTTCCATGGTTTTACATGTTTAAATATACTCAAAATTTTCTTTTTTCACACAGAATATGGTACAGAAGCAGCTGCAGCGACAGGTGCATTCTTGGCTAGATCAGCACAGCTTTTTTATTTAGATTCACCATTTTATATGTTTATCAGAAATGAAGAGACAAAACTTGTCACATTTAGCGCTGCTATATTTGATCCTACCACATAAGTGTGGAATCTATCATATGTTAAAATAAAATAAACTATATTTATTATACTTAGAATTTATTAATGTGTATTACTTTAAATAAAATTACTACTAGTTACAATTTTTTTTTTCTATAAGTAAAATCTTTAATTAATTACTAGAGTTGAAATTTTTGATAGTATCAACATGTAATTTATTCTAAACAAATATTAAATGAAGGCATAGGCATGCTATAAAATATTTTGACTTTCTCATTATTGGGATAATAAATAGTATCAATTAGATCTATTCAAAAATGCCTACTTCACTTTTTTTCTTCTTTCTTCTTAGTGCATTATGAATTTCCCAAAATATTGTATCACATGCCACTGATGTCACATTGTGTATGTAGCCCACAGGTTGCACGTGTAATAATAGTGCAATAGACTCTAAATAATGTTACCCTTATGTTGCTAGAACAACTTGCAAACCTGTGAGCCAGCATATTTGCTCTCATTGACATGGCCTTTATTCTCTTACAATATCAGTGTAATCTTTGAGATCGGGAGTAAGCATATGCCCAAGATATTTAAAAATAAACACCCTTATTAACTTATTATCAGTGCGCTTGATGGGCGGTACTTTGTTTGGTGTTTTACCCTCTGCCTCAAAGACTATCATCACACTTTTTTTGGTATTATAGGTTAGATCATGACTTTCCACATAAGCCTCAAATTTGGCTATTACTTTTCTGGGACTACAAATGGACGCACTAAGGAGTACCATATTGTCTGTATAACTTATTAACTTGTATTATTTAAGCAAACCCCATCTATATAGCATCCAACCCTGATGCTACTAAGCTAACCAAGCAAATAATTCATAATAAGAGCGTCTGTGAGCTTAAACTACGCTGCTTCACCCCACACTCCAACCCATGTGATCTTGACAAGAGCCCAGACCATCATCATTTGGTTTTTATACGAGTATTTAAAAATACTAGTCAGTGCAGGTGGTACCCCAACTTTATCCATTCCTCCATAGAATATTATATGATACCATATCAAATGCTTTTGACAGGTCAAGAAAGCAAGCATAAATAGGCATTTTCCGTTTTGCAAAGTACATGACAGCATGCTTGAGAGTCAATACAGGGCTCTCCATGGATAATCCAGGCCTAAAACCAAACTGGTTATCATACAACTCAACAAACTTATTTAGTACTGTATAAAGCATGCTATCAAATACCTTAGCTATTACCGTAAGGGCCTATAGTTGTTTCTAAAATGTATTACTCCTTAAATACTCTATCCTATCATTAAGGGTCTCTTTCCACTCCTCTTCAGAGACACTCTGTGCCCATTCAGGTATGGAATCTTGTGGCAAAGAAAAATTGGCCATTAAGGACATTACCTGGAAAAATCATAATTGGAAACATTCTATATTAAAGAAATATTTTCAAATTAAGAGCTTAATTCATGATAAATATCACTTCTCCTTCTCTTTCTCAACTGATGGATGTCCACTGCTGGATATAGATCTCCTTAAGGGATCTCACCCCAAGATTTTGTGCTGCCCGCGATCTTTTTGAGGTCATCAGTCGGTTGCCATTCCAGCCCCTCAGGACCCCAATGCCCATCAGTTCTACGATACTATGTGCCCCACCCATTGCCACTTCAGCTTTGGGATATGATGAGCTATGTCAGTTACTCTGGTTCTTCTACAGATTTCCTAATTCATGATTTGATCGTGTAGAGATACACCAAGCATAGCTTGCTCCATTGCCCACTGAATGACTCTGAGCTCTGAGTCTCATAAGAAAGCAAATTTTGACCAAATGATATAATAATGGAGTAATAATACCTGTTCTGCCCTTACACTGTCCATCTGGATAGGATCATTTGCTCTTGGCTCATTCCACACTTCTCTTGTTAAAGTACGCTCCATAGGCTCTATTGGTGGCACATTATTTGGTATTATATCTGGCACTTCATCAATCTGTAAATTTAAGATTAAGCAAAGAATAAAAAATAGCATAACAATAATAGTAGTATATCAAAATATAGTTTTATCAATAATCATATTGTAAAATTTTAAAGTAATTTGAGTTATCTTTTTGAGTTTATCACTAACGGACATAGATACACGGCGAAGGCTTTTGTTTTATAATATATGTATATATAGGATACGTACACACGATACACTTTACTATAACTTTCACTTTGTTAGTAAAACAGATTTACTTACTTCGCTATCGTCCACACTTTCTGGGTCTGAGAGAAAAGATTCTAACCATTGTGGTAAGGGTTCATAGCCAAAATTTTCATTTTGCTCCTCATCACTTTCATCGTTTATTCCGTCCATTAACTCATGCCGTGGCGGCGGAATCACATTTTGTGCAGAATCATCAGGAGGGTCTGGACCATCACACACCATATTTTTAGTTTTAACCAAACTCGTTAAAAATGGTATTCTTCTTAATAAATGGTTTTTACTAAGTCTATTTTATGATTAAAATCACCTTTTGTACACTGTAATCTTTGATTAAATTTTTATTTTGATTATTATTTCTAATGTTTTGTGACTTGAGACTACTAGGGATGTAAAAATTGTTGAATATTGATTTTTATATTAATCGATTTTATACTTTAGAAAAGTTTAAAAAAATCGATTATTTTACATTTTTTTTCTGGATTTGTAAGATTAGACATGTATCGTTGGATGAAACCAATGTAGCCAAACTACAAATTTTAAATCGTAATCCACAAACGGCGCATACGTTATTGTTTATTAGTAGTTGCCCACTTTAATTAGCTTTTATCTTAATTAACTATTAATATTAAAAAGGCAACTTTTCAAATAGTCTGAAAAAATCGATTTCTATATATTTTGATACGAATTCATCGATTTTTGAGCTTAAACGTAAAAAAAAGACATATTAATCGATTATTTTATTATTATTATCGATTTTTAAACAATTTACAATAAATCGATTATATTATTTACCCTCCTTTTATTCTCCATTTTGTTGTCTTTTAAGATAATATATGCGCTGTTGGCTTAAACCAACGTAGCCAATCTACAAATTTTTATCAAATTTTGAAAATAACGAATCTAAGTTGTTTTCTTATTGTACTAGTCGACATCATTCTTATTAATTATTAATATGAAAAAGAACGATTTTCAAGGTAGGTTACACATATCCCCAGAATTCTCTAGAGATATACAGGTTTCTCACGATGTTTTCCTTTACTGAAAAGTAATAATAATAATAATAATAATAAATAAATAATAAATAAATAATAAATAAATAAACATATGGGACACTTACACACACGGTCGTCCGTCCCCAAAGTAAGTAACTTAATACTTGTGTTATGGGTGACAGACAACTGGTGAATATATTATACTTATATATTTTTTTTAAATACATACTTAAATACAAATATACACCCAGGCTCAAAGACCAACAAATTCATTTATAGAAAATGTTGGCCCTCGGCGGGAATCGAACCCGCGACCCGCGGAGCTGAAGGCAGGATCACTACCCACTACGCCAACGGGCCAGTCAACTTAGTCAACAGTTACTGAAAAGTGTGTGATAAATTTCAATTATCAATTAGACACATAAGTTTTAATAGAAAAACTCATTGGTGTCTGCCCGGGTTTGAACCCGTGACCTCCTCGAAAGAGTCGCACGGTGTTGCCGCTGGGCTATCACAACTGATCAAATTGGTATAGACAAAGATAAATACATATATTTGTAGCTTCCGTCTCATTATATTTTATTGTGACACTCTCACTTACAGGTTTTTTTATGACTCGATCAATCTATATCAGTTAAATAAAATATAGACTCTGTTGTTCTATGTTACTGGTCATAGACAAATGTTTTTTCTGTCAGGTGTCAAATGTAAATATAATTTTTCAGTACATACCTTGTGAATTTTCCAGTTTTTCTTTCACTAGTTTTTCATTAACTACAAAAATTGGGTTTTCATGGAGTAAGGTTTCTATTTCCTTGGCCATATTACTTGTAGCAAATATGGCATGGAGAAGCCACGGAATAAACAATGCCGATTTGGTTCGAAATCTTAGAGGTTCAAACAAATATTTTTCGTATCTATTATTCGGAACAATAAATATATATATTTTTTGCCTTAGAAATTATTTTTCAGTCAGTTTTTAATTTTAACCCAGTGTTATGTAATTAACGAAAATTACCCTTTACTCAGCTGTTATTGTTTACATTTAAGTTATTTGCTAAACAAAAAAACAAACAGAATATAGATTTTTTCATATAAACTAGGTACAAGTTGATTATGTAAATTTGAGTCATGATACTCATAATGCACGACATTTTTTTACAGCAAATGGTATAATAAAAACTGATGCTGTAGCAAATGCGATGACAGCTGTCGATCGGAAGAATTACTGTCCACATGCTCCATACCGTGACTCGCCTCAGTCAATTGGATACTCTGCTACTATTAGCGCGCCACATATGGTAATAACTTTTTATGCTATAGCCTTATAATTGAGTATTAACATTAATCTTGTATGCTAAGAAACTGTCTGATGCATACAAGATGGATCAAAATTACTTAAGTATTGCAAATTTACTTATATTCTAGGCTTTTATATTTATTTTAATCATTGGGTAGAGATGATTGTGATTATGATGATGTGTTCTATTACTTGTGCATGTAAAGCAAAACAAGATACTGTCATTTTTATAATTACAAAGCAAAATACCTTGACTATTATAGGCTTGTTGATGCAGTTGGTAGTGACCCTGCCATCAGCTCTACGGGTTGTGGATTCGATTTCTGCTGATTGCCAACATTTTCTAATAAAAATTTGTTGGTTCTTCTATTCTGGGTGTATATTTGTATTTAAAATTATATATTTATCAGTTACCCATAACACAAGTATTAAGTTACTTACTTTGTGTGTTACACACCAAGTGTGTTAGTTTCCCATATATATAAAAATTAAAGAAATATATTCATTTCTTACAGCATGCTCATGCATTAGAGAGATTAAAAAATCAATTAATTCCTGGTGAAAAGGCACTTGATGTTGGCTCTGGATCTGGGTACCTGACAGCTTGCATGGCTTTTATGGTGGGAGAGACAGGCAAGGTGATTGGTATTGAACATATACCAGAATTAGTTGCATTGGCTGACAAGAACATTCAAAGTGATAATCCAGATCTACTGACATCAGCAAGAGTAACACTTGTTGGTGAGTTATTCGATTTTGGGGTTAATTAGAATTTACTTTTTACTGTTTTGTTTTCATATCATCATCCTCCTGCCCTTATCCCACTCTAAGTGGGGTCGGCACAACATGTTACAAACATGTTGTCATATGATTTGGCTACGTATTTTACGACCGGCCGCCTGCCTGACGTCAACTTACCTCAGTCGTATTTTACGACTCCTCGGTAAGAAAGAGGGTGGTCTATTTTACTCAACCGGATACCACACGGTGGGTCAACTTACCTTAGTCGCCTTTTACGACACCTCGGTAAGAAATGAGGTCGGTCTATTCTACTAAGCCAGATACCACACAGCGGGTCAACTTGCCTTAGTCGCCTTTTACGGCACCTCGTAAGGAATGAGGGTGGTCTATTCTACTCAGCCGTATACCACATGGCGTTGTTTTGTATTCATATGTCTATTTAAAAACCTCTGCTATAACTGGAATATATATATTCAAGTTTAAACAGCTAGACATTGGTCTCTTTAAGAGATTCTTTGGTCGATAAGGGAGATTAATAAAATGAACAATGTCTATTTTTATTAATGCAAAAAATAATTTAATATTTCCAGTTGGTGATGGTCGTTTAGGATACCCCTCTGAAGCTCCATACAATGCAATACATGTTGGAGCAGCTGCCCCTACTTTACCACAGGCCGTAAGTTGATCTCCTTTTTATTTTTTTCGATTCGACTATATGCTGTTAGCCCTAACGGCTTTTACAGCGTCACCGGGCGGGACGGGCGAGCACAGAAGCATCGCCGAAGTTGCGAAATGCGGAGAGTAGAGCGCAGATGCTCTACTAGCGTCGGAGAATGTCGTCCTAAGGGTGCCTCCTGTGAGGCCGGTAACATATATTGTACTCTTGTATTGTTTCAGGAGAACCAAACAAGAGTTTCATAAATATACTTCTGTAATGATATTAATTATATTAAAGTGGACCCTTTATGCATCCTCATAATCTTAACTTTTAACTACAGGCTGAATGATTTCACAAATTAGACAACCCATTTGTATATATTTAGTTAGCTATGTCATTACAACAGTGTATTACAACAACCAAATAAAAGGAGACTGATAAACTTATATTTATCTTACTATTGAGGTGTTTAAAAAAGATAAGAATGCATAGATTTAGCTACACTTTGAGCTCGCGTTAGATAGCAGTGACACTAGTTGTAAGAATTATAATTTGTGAAGATTAACGTAGTTTATTTCGGGCTCTTTTCGGTAGAGGCGATTTGTTGAAAAAACAGTTGAGAATATTTCGATTAATTTTACTTTGAAATTATTAGTTACACAGACTAAGACCTCTTTTGGCAGTGCTAAAAGTATTATTATTAGTAAACGGAATTTCCTACTTCTATTAATTATTTCCCTTTTATTTTACTAGTATTTAAAATCATAAACATCTCTTACTAATGTCTAAAATAAAACTATAATAAATGTTATAAATAAAAATGAATGATGTACGCCTACAATAGCAAGGAGTGAAATAATCAGAACACTTCTAATAAAAAAATATTTATGGTCTCGTATTTATAAATATATACATAGTGGTACCGACGATACGACATTAAATAACTTCACTGCTCACTTGGAAGTAATACATTACTTTGGTATAATTCATTGTATTTAAATATAGAATTTAAGATAAATATATATTCTAACAAACTAAATACGTTTAAATTAAGAAACACGCTCATTCATTAGGGTTCACTCACCTTGTAGTGCGCGCGTACGGCGCTCGGTGTAGATATAACGATCGCCGCGAAGTCTCGAAGATCAAACGGACCGGTGACATACAAAAGTCGCGGCGCGGTGACTGCAAGGCCAAGTCCAAGACCATTTTTATATTTTTGATACAGAGGAGTATAATATTGTTTATAGGGTTTATTTTTGTATGGCATGCTGCCATCGGTCATTGATCCATACACATCATGAAGTTTAATTTCAAAATGAAAAATAATATCCTGTGGCTAAAGTACTTCATTGAATTAACTGAATTTTTTAATGTAGGCTGCTAAGGTGCGTAGCTATCTAGGATTAAAATTAATGTCGTATCGTCGGTACAACTCTATAAATATCAACAATAAACTTTAGAATATCAATTTTTTTTTCTAGCTTGTTGAACAACTCAAGCCGGGTGGTCGCTTAGTTGTCCCCGTTGGTCCAGAGGGAGGTGAACAGCATCTTACTCAGGTATATATTAAAAAAATGTGACTTCTTTTATCTTTTACCGATCGACGTCTGGCCACATCTATAGTCAAAGAGTATTTATTTATTATTCCCACACTACCAGCCTGTTACTTTCTCACTGCTGGGCTAAGGGATCCATTATCCTTTTTTTAAAAGAAAGTTGTAGCTTAGACCCACCACACTGCTCCAATACGGATTGATAGGTAACACATATCCAAGGAATTTTCTAGAGACATGCAGAGATATTACTGAAAAACTCATTGGCGCCAGTCCGGGATTGGAAATCCACACCCCCCCTGAAAGATTTACATAGATTGCCACATGTGTACGCTTGTTTTAAACTCAAAATTTTCTTTAGTCAAGTATATTGTTTTCAGTACTTTTTAATTGTAAAAAAAAACAATGCCACAATAATTTTTATAAATTGTGAATATAAATTAATCGAATACATATTACCTTAAATTCTATAGGTAACATAGGTTACCTTCTAATCTATACATATAATAAAATCGTTGAGATGTCAAATCTCTGCGTTTGTTCCCGCTAATCTCAAAAAACCGTTGAACCGATTTCGACGCTAATGTTTAATGTAATAAAAAGCTTTATTTAACATATAGGGTATGTTTTATTTCAGTCAGTCCGCAAATAAAAAAGATATGGCAATTTTAAGTTGATAGGTCGTGCACTATGATACTGGTACTTGTATTTTTCGTTTTTCGCCATTCCTATTAGAGGATTTCGTCTAAACAAGTTATAATATCGTTCATAAAGTAACGGCCTGTTACTATCCCACTGCTGGGATACTTTGTCTTCTTAATATATAAAAAAGAATGTTTGTTGTCCTCTATAGACTCCGAAGCGGCAGGACCGATTTTAATCAAATTTTCAGACCATCTTTTAATTAAATGACTCAGCGGCTGATACTGTAAAGTTTTGTGGCGATCGGAGCATTTTTTTATTACTATAATTAATATATCTTTATTTAAGCACGGCAAAGCAGGCTGGACATACTAGTTTAAAAAAATGAAACTATTTCTTCTTGAAGGTTGATAAAGCTCTCGACGGAACTACCACTGTGAAGAAACTCATGAGTGTTGTATACGTCCCGCTGACTGACAAGAATCACCAATACCGTGAGTGATATACTACCTTAGCTATAATATGTACCACTCTTGCGATAGTCGCAGCTATTACATACTTTGCTTCCTAAAATATTACTGTGATTTACTCTTTATCTTAAAGACGACGTCAATTGACGCTAATATGTAAATGAAAGAGATCCGAACTATCTATAAAAACCATTAAGTCTTTTTACCACAGAGTTATACTAGAGTAGGGGAGCCTTAGGCTTGCCTGCAAGTGACAATGACATAATAAATAATGAGAGGAAAGATAAAAGTCGTGTACTTCATCTCTGTCTAATCACACATAAAAAAGAGAGACAGATTATTTGCTTTTTTTCGTTATTGTAATACGACATATTTTACGCTGAGTTCCCTACTCTAAGTATAATATGCTTTTTACTCTATGGTTTTTTTACTTTTTAAATTAACTGTCAATATCCAAGTGTAAAAAAATAATAATAATCAGCGACTAGACGATTAAGCGCGATCACGATCGTATGAGTTCATACTCGGCTGTACTCGCCAATCATTGTCTATGATCCACGAATTGTAGGTATTTCGGACAATCAACGGGCATGTGTGTTATACATATGTATAGTATGATAATACGAACAAACGTGTAGACACTCGCACGATGACCGTCCCAATTACAGACGATCATAGTAGATTTTATTTGCTGATTGAGACCACACCGGTTCTCTTATACACCGGTTCTTAATTTATTTTAATATTATAATTTTATTTTTGTGTTCCCTACATGAGCAAGATCAATTCAATTCTTTCAAGATTTAGTAAAGTTCTAAAAAAATATTAATAACAATCTACTTAATATTTTTGGGTCAACATGATTTTTACACTTATTGATGTCCAATTCAACATTATCCTTTTTATCATAGTTTATAAAAATTACGTTAAATGTAAATGAAGTTTTTATATTTGAAGAAGCTTCAATGATGATTTTTATTTTTCGTAAAGTAATCCTTACCTCTAGGTTTATAATCATAATTAATAATCTATTAATATACAATTTGTATTCCTGCCTCAATTACCTGAGATTTGTATACCATAGGTCTGAAGTGAATATCGATTATGAATATCAAATATCCTATTTATTATATAAGGGCTAAAAATGACTTATATCGTCATTACAGAATTGTATAAAAAATAAGTCTATTACAGTTATATTAAACAAAATCACCATGCTATTATTATATATAATGTATTGAGTAGATTATAAGAAAACAGTTAATGTTAGCTTTATTTTCCTATTTATTACATGTCATTGTATAATTTTACATTACATATTCAATACTAATATTTAAATTTGACAATTTTTGTTAAGATTGCAATGTTCAATAAATGAACATCCTTGTAACATATGTTATAATATACATATAGCATCAATTAGTTAATTATTATGAGTTCATGATTTATTTAATAAGCTTCTTTAAGGATACCATAAATGCTCATAAAAAATTATAGCAATTTTTTTAAATTAAACCTAAATTTGTATTGGATTGGAAATTTCGTCACTTTAATTAATGAACAGTAGACTTAGCCTACAGCTTAGCTTATAAAGACAGACATATTAAAAATCACATCAATTGACGCTTTAAATGGTTAAATAAAATATAGATTTTTAGTTTATAAATTCTGGTTCGTTTTTTTTTTTATTAACCGTATGACTGATCAATGTAGTACTAGAATTTTATGATTTTATGACGAATAAAGCTCCGTAAAAATGTTTTCACGACTTAAGACTCGTGTACAAAAATTAAGCGCACCATTAACTAAAACTGCATAATAACATGAATGAACTCATCTTATTGTTTTAATTATAAATTTGTGTAAATTAAATTCAAAGGAAAATTAGACGGTTTTTTATTATTTTGATATTTTAAATATATTTTTTACTATTATTAATCATATTATTGTTCTAGGTCCATGGAGTTAACTTAGATTTTTTAATAAAACACCAGTGGATAAATATTATCACAGTTTTATTCATTTTACTGTAAACTACTAAATTGACGATGATTTATTTATTTATATTTATTATTCTCAATCTTTCATATACTGTATGTGTGCAATAAATAAATTAATAAAATGTACAAATGTTTTATTTTTGGTTCCTTAACGATTTTCCTGAGTACTTCTTCTTACCAAATGATTTCATCTTATCTGCTTCTGTAGTCTCGGCTTTGACATGTAATATTGTGTATAAAGTTTGTGCTTCGCTTTTGTTTTCTATAATTTCTGCTAATTCCTCCTAAAAATGAGAGTATAAAATCAGAATTTGAGGAAAAATGTCTTAATTTATGGTGTTTGACAAGAATTTGTTTTTTAACGTTTTATATATTGAACATTACCAAATAAAAACACGACACAATTATTAGCTTTTATATTGCCTGAGATTCTGTCACTAGATTCAATGAGAGCTAAACATCTCAGTGACTATTTATTTTCACCAAATATAGCTAAGAAACATCTAGCTTTGAGGCTTTTGATCAAAACCAAACTGCATTCAAATTACTATTAATTTTGGAGCTATAATGCTATCTATACACAGACGTCAAATTTTTATAACTACGATATTTTTTCCTTACATTCATTCATTAAATAAGAACCCGACCGAAGTCGACCCATTTAGGGTCTAGAACTTCTTTCCACAACTCATGCGACATTCACGGCGACTTTTATACTATTGACCAACTATATGAGGGAGGTAGTATTTAAAACTCGTTGCAACATTTTACAGCATTCCGCATGTTGATATACAAAAATGGAAGGCAATTTGGCAATTTTCAAGAAAGTGCTACTTATCTTAGGCTGTATTGTTTTTTATTAGACGTATTTGTAATACCATAAATAGTAAGCTGTAAGTAAGCAACACCAAAAATGCCATTAAAAGTAATATAACTATTTAAAAAAAATCTGGAATAAAAACCACGCTTCAAATTTATTATTATATTAAGAACGTTTTGAATAGCTTTAAGATTAAAACATGAATACATTATGGTACCTGAGTGAGGGTAATTAAATGATCCAATGAAATCCCTCTATTCATCAGTCTGGTGATGTTTTTTGTTGTAACTCCGGGCAGCTTCTGTACGAAGTCGTGAACCAAAACATTATATCTTTCGTAGTACATATCATCAGCGGTATTATCTCCACTAAGGGCTACAGCCTCATCTGCATTGGGATTCTGTCTACCTTGCTGTAAATATAATTTACACAATCAAAAATCCAACTGAACAAAAATTGAATGCTGATCTATGCAACAGAATGAGTGTGTATTCCCAAGAAAAAGACAAATACCTGAGGTCGCTAGATTAAACAAACAAACCATTTGGTGCGTAAAAATATAATAAAGCTGTTTTTATATATTTTTAGTTACAGTACAACTTCTTTTTGCCTTACAAGGGGTTCAAGCAATGCTTCTCTTGCGTCTCCCAGTCTCTGAGATACGCTCACCTCGCTGCTGACGGAATGGGTATTTACCCATTATTATTTTTTAATTTGCTTGTATTTACAAGCTAATTAAGAAAGAAAAAAGGGTTTTACGCTATGTTCTAAATGAACATCAAATGTTTGCTAAAAAGGATTTGGGCAAGTGTAGCCTGTAAGTTGATTATTATATGCACGTCACACTTTCCTTAATTATTAAGATTATTTCCATACCTTCAGTTCATAAAACAGTTCAGCAGTTGCATAAGGACTGGGAGACCAGACCAACTTCAGTCGGGGAAAATGAATTGTTAGAAGCTGCAGTTTCTGTTGTATGTCTGCACCGGATATGTCGGTTGAAACTACAAAACTACCCTAAAAAAAGTTTATGTATAAAATAAAAGGAATTTGGATATTTGATAGTAGCTATAAGATTGTAACAGAGTCTTGTTTGTCTATTCTCTGTTTATTACAGTTTAATATCTGATATAACTAATACATGCTCTCTAAGGCACAGAAAAATACCGAATCGCAGGGATAGCACTGAGAGACACTTCAGATATTAAGGGCCTAATAATTAATATTTGAAAAAGGCAAATGGCATCAGTAAATGAATGCCATTTTATTATTAAATAGAATCGCCTAAAAGTGGGTCTATTACATATATTCTGTTGCTATTAGGTAGTATCAGACTAAACCTCATTATAAAAAAATACATAACAAAGCTAATAAAGCTAACAAAATATGATGTACAAATATGAATGTTTTTTTTTATAACACACATGGATTTCCTGTACAGAATTTCCAAGAAAAAATATTGTTTATATAACTTTGTTTATATATATTTTTAATTTGCATTACATTCGCGAATCTATTTAAAGGTTTAAAAATCAATTTAATTAGATGGCAGTTGAATATTATCTGCACTTCTATCTGCTAATTATTAGTTTTTAATTTAATCTTTGACCTCAATTTTCTATTCTGTTCAGAGTATAGTGTTAATGGTACCTGCAAATTGAATGGTTTATTCTGGTCGAACTCAATGAGCAGGATAGGCCGGCTGTAATTGCGACACATCTGCGTACATTGCGTATATAATCGCCCAGAGTTTAATGACCCTATCAGATCTGATATTGACTTCCGCTCCACGCATATGTCCGGGGTCAGAATATAGTCGCCAATCTGACAAAAAAAATTTACATCTGTAGTTATTTAACATGTGTAACAACACCTTAATAAATAAATTATACTCAGTTATTTATTTAACAGTCAACATAATTTGAATAAAAAAATTTGACTATTGGACCAAATTATAAACTTAGGTTCATAATTTAGTCCAATAGTCAATTAGGTTCATATTAGTATGGATAAAATGTGTTTAATAAAGCAGTAGGTCATATTCAGCTTGTTGAGTCAGTTACTTAGCACAAAAGTATCTTACAGTTATCATAACTGGTTCGATGTTTATTCCTTTTTTGTGCAACAAAGCAGGTAAATCGGAACGGAATTCCCTCATGTCCACGATGACGACCGGCTTTTCCTTTGTACGTTGAATTTGGCCACCTGTCGCGAAACAAATCAGTTTCATCCTGAGCAATGCTATAGACTCTATATATGTATAGTATAGAGCATAATTCATCCATCTTTAATATTTAAATGAGTTAGTCTTACATGTTCTGACTTTTGGAAACGGCTCCAACGATTTTCATGAAATTCAGCATGTAAGGGATTTTGGCGGAAAAAAAATCTTTTAAAAAGTAATCGTTTTATATAGTTTTCGGGTACTGAAAAAACTGGTACAATTTTATGAGTAAGCAATAATTAATGCGGTGTCAATTTCAAAGTCATAATAGCTCATTTGAGTAACGGGCGATCTTAAAATTCAGGATAACAGGATCGATTCCAGATATTCTTCATATATTATATAGATATTATCTTTTTTATTTAATTTTTTTATATATTTAACAAAATAACCGAGCAACCATTATAACATCGGATTAAAAAAAAATATGTAAATTGTTTCCAAAGTACGGAACTATATTATAACATAAAAAATAAAGTAATAAAAGACTATAGACAAATAATATTAATCTTTTTACAATTTGACCACAGATTTAAACAATATAGAGCTATAATGTATAAAATGTTCAACATACCCGCTTTTCTGGTATCTACTGAGATGTCTTCCTCTTCCACATTCATGTTGAAATATTCGTCGGTTTTCCCATCTTGATATGAGGGCACTACCATGACCTGAAAATACCATTCACAGTCTACTACAGTAGATTTGATATTTGCACTTCGCATGTTTTCGCATGCATTGAGAGTTTCTCAATACTTCGCATGAAAATATCAAATCTATGGTCAAAATAAAATGTATATTAAAATTTAAATTAATACTAGATATCAGTATACCTTAAGTTAATTGGAAGATGTTGTTTTGGTTTTATCATGTATTTTTACGTCATTAATATTCTAACTATGGAATTATGACATTTATCAACAGTTCTTGAGTTAAATGCTAGCTAATACTAATAAAATTTCCTTAAAAACTTTATCTTAATTGATATTTATTTTTATTAATTATGCATAAATATGGATTTATAATTCATTAAACGCTTAATCTTTACTAATATATAAAGCTGAAGCGTTTTTTTGACTGATTGATGGTTTAAACGCGCTTATCTCCTGAGATTACTGGACTACTGGACCGATTTGAAAAATTCTTTGAGTTCTAGATAGTCCATTTATCGAGGAAGGCTATTCGCATACCATAACGCTAAGATGAATAGGAGAGGAGGAAAAATAAAAAGAATACGAAAATGGCAAAATATGAAGCTTTTCTTGCTTGCGCTGAGTAAACGGTAATAGTTATTAAAAAATCAAGTATTACAAAATTGCTCCCCACTAAAAAATCCTAAATAAAAGTCCGCGACAGCATATGTCCAGCTTTAAGGTTGACCCACTTTAACTATTTTTATGGTTATCAAAAGACTATATTACGGTTTTAATCTATCCACGCGGGCGGAGCCGCTGGCGATTGCTAGTGGTGTACAAAAAACACTGCGACTAAACCAGAATATGCCTCAAAAATCGCTGGAATATGTTTAATATGCCAATCTGCATTTAGTGGTAGATCCATATCCTTCCATCCAAGGAAAGCGGAGGTCTTGGTCTAACAGGGAGTGATAGTATCAAGAGTATCAGTTTGTTATGTAAAGGTTTAACAATATAGTTAAAAAACAATACTTACACTTTTAGTCTGTATAAGTAATTCAAACGCTTGCTTCTCCCGTCTTAGTGAAGTAAGATACGATTGCTCTTCAACAGTTTTGTCATGAACCAAAAAATAAACCTTCGACCTTGGCTCTTCAGCTTTTTTCCTACACTCGAATAATTCTATTTGTCTCACTGCCGACACATCACTTTGGTAAAGTATAATGTATTCTGGACGTAAGGACTCCAATGTTTGTTCTAGAGAAAAGTGATTTCCGTTTTGTTTAAATGTTTGTATACAGATAATAGGCTTTCCCGTTTCTAACTGAGTTATATCCATGTTCTCTATCTGGAAAAACGTAAAAGTTATGTATCGAGTAATTACTTTTGCAACTAAGAGAATAGCACTGTGTATCAATATCACATTGTTGAGCGAAAAGACAAATTCAATTGTTTATAGTCAGCTGACATTCTTCTCTGAGTTTGATACTAGTTTTTTTTAATACAGTTGAAGCTCTTTATTCGCGCTCCCTTTATTCGCGGTCTAATAATTCTTTATTCGCGGATCGCATCGGTCCATACATATACATATGGACCTAAATAAAAGCATGCGGTATCCTTTGTCAAGGCCTCGTCAAGTGGACTAATAAAAAGGTAAATAAAATTAATCTTATTACAACTACGCCTAGATTGCGTTTTCAAAAGCTATCGACGTTGTTTGTTTCGTTTGGCGGTTCTTTTGAGTAAGCCGCCTCCGCCGCGGTCGGTGTTATTGTAAACAAACAGAATATTTAGATAAAACAAACTTATTACTCAAAACATAACTAAATTATTAAATTTTTTAAACCATTGCCTAATTTGAAGACAATATGTAACTTATGAAAATCAAAAGTCCAAAACTTATTTTATTTGAAACTGATATTTGTTTTGCTTTTTTAATTTCGTCGCTTAGGAACCTATCTCCTATAACCCTATATAAGTTACATATTCACGGTTTCTGTATCCCCCGCGAATAAAGAGCTTCTACTGTAGTATGCTTTTTAGCCACAATAGCATTTACAGTGTAACCGAGCGGGACGGATGGGTAAAAGTATGAGTAAAAATGCTGGGGTACGAAATCAACTTAACGTAAATCCACTCACTACTATCATAGCGCGAAAGCTCTACTATCACAAATCGACCAAAGTATTTCTCTCTTGTTCCCATGATTTATCACTGTGAATGAATAGTCTTGTGTCGTCAGTGTTGTATGAACTTATGAAGAGCTATGGGACTTAAAACCTAGCAAGATCGATTGTTATCCCCAAAACCTCCTACATGCTGAATATCAGGAAAATTATTGGAGCCAAGAAAGATTCAGAAAATATATACATATATATACAAGATTAAGTTATTTAAATATTAAAGATTACCTGTGAAATAGACTCGAACATACTGTCATCTGCTGTCTTTTTGTCTATATCACCAACCATTTGAGTCAGGGTCAGTATATAATTAGATTTACTCATTTCATCCTTCGTTTCTTCATCCGATTCATTCGTGTTTTTACCTTCTGTACTATCTTTTCCAATTTTATTTTCATCAGTTTTGATAGATTTACACAATTTTCTGTATTTAGATGTTACTGATGATATTGTTAGGTCCCTTCTGAACGCTGTGTAAAATAGATATTTATTTTCGCCCATTGTAAGGAAGTGGTTTAATTGCGAACATGATTTGTTATCTTGGCACAGGATCAGTATTTTTGTGTTGTGGAGCGACCCGTCTGCCTTTTTCTTTACTTCTTCTGGTATCTCATCCAATAACAAATCACACAAGCATTTCCATTTTGGCGATGATTCTGGATCAAATTCTACAAAAATAAATAAAGGAAATCAAAATAGATCGTACAATTTTTTTGTAGGTATCTATTATAAAAATCAGATTTAGGAAACCGACTTAGATTTGTTTATTTATTTTTATTTATATCAATCGCCGTGTGGTATCCGGCTGAATAGAATAGTACCACCCTCATTTCTTACCGAGGAGTCGTAAAAGGCAACTAAGGTAAGTCGACCCGCCGTGTGGTATCCGGCTGAATAGAATAGTACCACCCTCATTTCTTACCGAGATGTCGTAAAAGGCGACTAAGGTAAGTGGACCTGCCGTGTGGTATCCGGCTGAGTAGAATATACCACCCTCATTTCTTACCTAGGTGTCGTAAAAGGCGACTAAGGTAAGTTGACCCACCGTGTGGTATCCGGTTGAGTAAAATAGACCACCCTCATTCTTACCGAGGTGTTGTAAATAACGACTAAGGTAAGTTGACGTCAGGCGGGCGGTCGGTCGTAAAATACGTAGCCAAATCATGTGACAAGTTTCTAACATGTGCAGACCCCACTTAGAGTGGGATAAGGGCAGGAGGATGATGATCTTTATTTATATCAAATCGTATTTAAGTTTTTTTTTGTTCTGGGATCCTGACCAGAATATATAGACATTTTCCCCGTGCGGTTCATTTTTGAGTTTAAAGTCGTGTGATAGACAAAAACAATAAATATTTTCGCTAGAAAGATAGTAGTATGTACTGTTTAAACCTTATTTAAATATCAATTTATTTAACCTTATTTACCGTTTTTACTATTGTAGACTCTCGCTTTAGATAAACGAAACAAAGTCTCTGCCGAGTCAAGGAGTATCCATCCCGAGTTGATTCTAGCGTATTCAGGGGTTCTATATTTACTAACCAAAGCGTAGAATGACACGGCGTCGTCGTGGATAAGATTTCTGAAACGATTATATAAAAAAATGTCGCTTTCATATATTACTTATACATATATAAACCGTAATATAGTATCTTGTTAACACTAAAAATGGTTAAAGTGGGTTAACCTTAAAAGCTTGGCATATGCTGTCGCGGACTTTTATTTAGAACTTTATTAGGGGAACAATTTTGTAATACATGATTTTTGAATAACTTTCACCTTTTACTTAGCGCACACAACGAAAGCTTTAAATTATGCCGTTTTCGTAATCTTTTTTGTTCCTGCTCCTCTCCTATTCATCTTAGAGTGATGTTATATAGCCTATAGCCTTCCTCGATAAATGGACTATCTTACACTCAAATAATTTTTCAAATCGGTCCAGTAGTTTCTGAGATAAGCGCGTTCAAACAATAAAAAAAAACTCTTCAGCTTTATATATTAGTATAGATAGTCGAAAATCGAGTTTTCTTTTAATTTTCTCATGATCCGCTAAACTTACAAAATTTTTCTTCCATAAGAACCTTAGAAAACAAAAAAGAATTAGCGAAATTGTTCCGTCACTGTTCCGTGGTGCGATGTCCAAAGAAAATAGAGATTAATTGTTATACTAAGTGGTACTGACGATACGAAATTAAATGAATCCACTGGTCATTTGTAAGTAATAGATAACTTTGGCATAACTCGTGGCTTAAATAACGTTTAAAAAAATGTATTTTAGAAGATAATAATATAATTTAATTAAAGTCTTGCTTTGTCAGTAATAGATGAATGACTTGGCGCGGCGCGCTTGTACAAAAATTAAGAGAAAACAGTAACATTGTTGTTTTCTCTCCCTTGCACCCGACTATTAGTTTTTTGGTCAAGGTTATTTATCGTTTCTTGTGTAATAGGGTAAGGTCGTTGATCTCTATAAAGCGTTTATATTAAAACAAAACCTGTAAAATAATTCCTTTAGCTAAAATACTTCACTGAATTAACTGATTAGATGTTAGATACTGAGGTGTGTAAAATTGTACACTAAACTGTAACTAAAATTAAAAATAATGTCGTATGTATAGATGAATAAAGTTTACTGTACTTACAAAATCATAGTTCTTAAAACTTTTAAATCTTGGATATATTCCTTTGTTCTCGTACTGAGTTGATGCCAGACGCAATCCAGCTGCGACTGTAGGATCTTATGAAATTTCTTTGTGATACAATTTTCTGTGGTTATTTCCTATAATTAACTATTCACATCTTTATATCTAGAGGTAACAAAAAAGTAGCACAAAACGGAAATTTGCTTTACTTCGAACACAGTTAAGAAATATCAAATTTATTAAAAATCATTTAAAATAGGATATTGTATGACTTATGGAAAGATTTATGGAAAGTAATTTTGGGTTTTCTGCATAACAAGGATTCACTGATCTGAGCGGTCTGATTTAAACAATGAATTAATCAAAAGCCTATTAGAACTAGGTTTTAATTATTTTGCCAAGAATAATAAATTATTCAAATAAATAGGTATGAAAACAGATAGTACACTGACTGTACATTAATCTTTACATAGATTTTTTCTCTTCATGGATTATAGCAAAACTATTATTTATTTTTTTATTATAGAATATTATGATACTACAAGTAACGCTTAATTCTAAAAATTATCCATATGTGAATTTGCCTCCCAAATCAGCATGATAAAGATAGAAATTAGTCATGTCCAATTTTTTTATATTTTTTGGTTGTGTTGTTTTCAAAATAATTGATTAAACTCTTTTTCTAATGTCATATATCTCTACCTTAGACGCATAAGGTCTGTGTGTTTTGATGACAATAAAGCGAAAATAAATTTTGTAAACTAATCGGGATAGTATTTTCGTTTTTATGGATAATTATAAATGAAATATTGCTAATATTTTAGCGAAAGCTTATATATTTCGATTCCTAACACTATTAATATACAATTTACCTTATTAGTTTAAAAACTCATTTTTTTTAGAAACTGAAGACATTATTCGTCTTTGGTATTATGTCAACATTCGACCTTATGCGTCTGATGTCGAGATATATAGTATGTAGTGATTGTCACTATGAGTTACAATATTAACTGATTATAAAAGATTATCCATATATCCAAGACAAAATTACTTGCATATCCAATGTCCTGTTGATGCTTTTCAATTGTTTCACTGTGTAATTCATGATATCTAAGAGACATGCTTGTATCAGGCTCATATTGGATGTGAGGCGAACATGCAGTTCAACAACTTCTGCTTGTCTGCTCTTTAAACTTTTTATTATTGCACCATGAAATCTAAAAAAAAACTTTTTATATTTATAACATTTAAATACTGATTGCAGGTAGTCACTAAAAATAAGAAATAGAATAATAATAGAATAGAAGAAGAATAGAAATAGAAACCTAAAAGAAGTAGAAAGGAAACCCATATGGGAAAACATTGCCTACAAGACTTTTGAAGCATGAACATATAGTATAATCCACTTTTAACATTACATCGATGTTATCAAAAATGTATTTAAATTATAAAATTATAAATAAATTATAGTTAAATATTATTTTTTTAATAGTTTATTTAATAATAGTATTAACACACAATTTACAGACCATCATCATTTTATCATTCTTGATTTTTTTTCTTAAAATGAACATAACTATTATCTTAAATATATTTTAAATTAGGTTGTAATTAGTGTTCGTAAGAAATGCATATATTGTAATTTTCTTTCAACAGACCCAGTATTGACTAGTCCGTCATACCACCAAACCTCTACTACAAATCATACTAAGTCTTTGTCAAGCCTCATATTATGCACCCAGTGCCAGCAGAGCTTCTAAGCTCTATTCATTGCATTTCGCGCCCTCAATGACGCTTCAGCTTTTGCTCTACCCGCACGCTATAAAAGCCTAATGGTAAGCGAAAGATGCAGCCGAAGGTGGACTGCGCTTGCCACTATAATGCCTATCCACTCTTTTTATGAACTTTTGTAGATCGTAAGACTCCGGTAAGATAGATGCAGGGTAGGGAATTCTACTATATATATACATTTAAATAATACATTAAAAAAATGGACTAATTTCTATTACAAAGGTTAAAACTCAGTCCTCTGCTGACTTACTACATACCTTGGCCACAAGAATAACTCTGTAACAAACAGAGCTCGCATAACTTTTTCCACTTGATGATACCCAAAAGTAAATGATACAGGTGAATTTGAAAATGCCTTTATAAATCCAGTCTAAAAATAAGAAATAATTTTAATTATGTTAAAAATATTTCAAAATTTGTTAAATCATAGCTAAGTTATCTCACTAGTATTAATATATGTGTGTAAGCAAAGTAGTGATGAAGCTTTTCCAGAAGTTATAATAATTTTATTTTTACTTTTGTATTATGAATCTCTGCAATGTAACACCTAATTCTAAAAATTATTTAAATCACTTTTACTTCATGTATAGCCTAATTTTATTACTCAAAAGGAATAAAAAAAAATTATGTGGTGTCCTAATTACTACTTAACAATGCATGAATAAAATAGGGAAATTGGCTTATTCCTTAAAACTGATAACAACTTATATTTGTACGGCAATAATAACAGTGAAATAAGTATAGTAAAAAGAAACAATTTATTACTTTGCAGTAAACACTATGCTATCTGTGCATACAGACTGGACAACTCAATCTAAGCACTTCTTAGCTAAAATTTGTGCTGTGAGGTCATTAACAAATACCCTTAATTCTCTAAAATTTACCTTATTTTTTTGTCGAAATAGTCTCAACACAAAAGCCTCCTGACATGATTCCAGCACAGTGTGAGCTCTCAAAACTATAATACCTGTGACATGAGACACTGGCACCCTGTTCTTCAGTAAATCCACAACTAAAACTCTAGTTGAGACAAACATTACACCACCTTCCAAATATGTCTTTTCTCTGGAATTCATTAATATTGAGATATTTAATTTAAAAAAAAATTGAAAGCAAAGGGATACAGATCATGCTTCCCAACATATATAATAATCTTAATGCTCAGTAATGATTGATAGAGAAATATAATGTTAACTTGATAACATAAATTATTTAGCACTTTTATTCCTAATTACTTATACAACATTGTGTAATCTTATGCAATACTAGGTGTGTAAAACTTTTCTGACATATATCATACCACAAGTATCTTCAAGTAAAAGTAAATCTTTCAAATATTAAAATCATTCTTTCATTATTGCAATTACACATTGATCTATTGAACATTATAATAATTAAGTGTACCTAATATCTTCCTTTAATTATTTGTTTTCAGTTCATTAAAAGTTTAAACAATTGAACTATTATTACCTATCAGGTCCTGTGTTTGGTAATGGAGATAATTTAAATTTCTCAGTAAATAATTTTTCTTCATGCTCATTACTATTAAGCACGATAACTAAATTACTAGGATCCTTATGCACCCATAATAAATTGGCAACAACATTGTTATAATTTAAACCTCTGAAACAAAAATAAATATTTAAATTACTAATGACTACTGTTAGGCATACTCTTGCTGCTCAAAGATGTATTCAAAGTTTTCTATCTACCTACAGTTCTAATTCAACTCTGCAAATCAAACCTACTATTCAACTCTTAGTGCTGAGACTGATTGCTTTACAGATTGCCTCATCAATATTTTTCATATAAAGATATATTGCATGCTTAGTATTAAACTATAAATTGGCCAAATATTGTCCGAAAAGAGAAGACTACATAATAAGTTTACAACTTGTAGTATAAAAAAGAACCACACTACTAGAAAGTATTTCTAATGCTATACTGAATATAAAACGAATGAGAATATTATTTTTGCTATAATCCGCGATAACAGAAAATATATGTAATGCTAAATGTAGAGTGTACTATTCGTTCTCATACCTGATACATGCAGAATTTGTAAGAACTCATACACTACCCGACACCGATAACACGACACTATACAAGCACTGCATACATTTACCACCACAATCTCAACAATTGTTTCGCTCCGTAACCGAAGCATCGTCAGGAGATAGACTCCACCGCAAAATTGCAAATCATTAGTTTTGTATTAATTATCTAAAGTAATTAGTTTTGTATTAATTATCTTATTTAGAAAACCGTAACTTGAGAAATCATGATATGTTCGCTTACTTTGCAATTATTATAAGAGCGTCTTTTTCAAAGATATCAATAAACATTTGCTTCTCGTACGGTAGTATAGGATATTCAATTTTGATGTCTTCTTGAAGTTCATCGTTCTCGTTATTTGTTTCCATTCGGTTTTGAGATCTAACTATTGAAAAACTAGTTAAACTAAGTAAATAATACAAGATCACCGCTATAGTTTAGTGGCTTATAAAATATATGCAAAATTTAAATATCGGTGAAATTTACAAAAAGTAAAACAAAACTAGAGATGGAGAAAGTAATCGATTTTTTTAAACAAACGATTTTTTCATAATGAAATGAAAAAGCAAATCAATGAAAAAGGCAACTTTTTAAATAATCAGAAAAAATCCATTATTAATCGCTTATTTTGATTTAAAAAATCTATTATTTTTAATCGATTATTTTCTACTAAAACAAAACTTCAATCGGAAAACAAAGACAGCTAACCACAGACTACTTAAACTAGTTTGTCTATTATCTATTATATATATCGTTAGTGATCTATGATGTACATCGCCAAATTTTCATTATTCCGTATGAATCCGTATGATGTATCCACAAAAATTATTTACAATTATATTTCTCTCGCAAATCACGACTCACGTGGACATGAATTGTAAATGCCACGTATAGCTCTTTCTTAAAATACAAAAATGTTTTCAAAATCTGCGCATTTACGCTATAGCAAAATTTCATAAGACATAATGCTATGGAAATAAAATAAGCAAATTTTGCTGTTTCGACGTCTGTGTCTGACTTATCTTTCGAAGTTTCGAACAGCGTAGGCTGCTGAACTTAGTTTCCCTGTGAGGATTGTTGTGTGTGCTCCATCGGAGTATTGTATATAAGGTCATTATTTATGAAGAGCCTATTAATAAGTCTTTTGCTGCATTCAAAATTCTATACAAACTCCCTACAAAACTAATTAAATTTAAATTTAGTAAACTCTAAATACTCTTGCATAATAATACTGGCAACACTATATTCAAGATTATTCGTGATATGCAGATATGCATTTATTAGAACGCTTGTCGCTTTCTTATTTTCTTTATGTTGGTATTTCTGATATCCGGGTTTTAGAATCCGGTAATAAACCAGGCTTCGGTTCGCATTCCGCCATTTTGTGTCATACGCTACGATTGAAATCCGCAGCGTTGTGAAAGTTTCGGTATTCCATTGGTAAAATAATATTAATAGCAAAAATTAGTATAATAGTTATAGTGCAGACGAATTTTATATTGCGTGAGAGAGGTAGAGGTAAATATCTTTTTTGATAATGAAGCTTTCTAATGTATACTAAAATAAAATGAATTTTGCCAACATGCTCATAATACATTATAATGGATTATTTCTTTAGAATGCAAATGCAAGCCATGAATCAATACGGTAACAATAGAGGATATGGAGGCCCACCACAGCCGCAAAGACAAGGTGGGCGCAGGGGAAATAACAGGGGTGGTTCAGGGTTCCGTAACAATTCTCGATTTGATCATAATCAAAGAAATCAGAACCAGCCAGGAGGTCAACGTCCTTCTAATGAGGTCAGTGACTCTTTATGATTTGGAGTTAAATTTACTGCTATTTTACTTTGTTAAATTTACCGTTAACAGCATACCTTTCCGCCATTTTGTTTTTCTATTCCAGAAAGAGTTGATCCTACTTGATATTTCTAATAATTTTTACGTTATTTCAAATCGCATTTATCGTTGTAAGTTCCTAATTTTGGATTCCCTCATAATTTGGCTTTTATGTACTGATAAATTTAAATAACAATTCTCACGAATGTGAGATATAACTTATCACTCTAGATGATTTTATAATCAATAAGAGGAAAATGGTAAAGATATTTTCTTACAGTTACATAAATACAAATAATCATAGTCAAATAATATTTTGTTGCCTAAGTTTCATACTTTCATTATTTCATACTTGTTCTAACATATCTCCATCGTTCTTTGATTGTTATATGAGTTTGGATACATGGAACACAAAATTTGAGTTTATCATTTTATGTTATAGTTCGTAATATAAACTAAGTTGTGGTCATAAAAGGGCAATGTAATACATATAGCTCTTTAATATAACCTTGAAATGTTATAGAGTTGTTTTGTAATGGTATAGACCAGATGACTAAACTTCGTGGCGCAGCTCTCATGTCATAGATTACAGTGAAATACGTATTACAAGAACACAACACATTTGTCCTCAATGGACTCTAAATTGGACAATTAGAAACTGATTTTTTATCATATTGTATGGCAAATCTGTTCCATTTATTGTGTATGATAGTTTTCTTCAGATTTTTACCTTTTTAGAATTTTTATTAAGTCCACCTGTATGAAAATTTTATTACAGATTAACTTAAGTGTTAAATTCTAAATCTGAAGTGTGTTAATTACTATCTATCATATCTAATTTCGGGGACGCCTGTCGGTGCAGGGCGGGTGGTCAGCTCCTATTCCGGACTATTCCACCCATTTCCCCATGTTGGGACAAGGGTTTCACTGCTGTCCCGAAAATGTGTGTTAATTACTATCTACTTTTCTCTTTGTTACACAGAAAAGGATATTATTAAAGGGTCATGTTTTCATTCTGTGCTACAGAAAGTAAAATTCTTACAAAAGGTTAGAATTCTACTGATGATGATGATCTTTTCTTTGCATTGGAATTTGAAAATAATTTTTTTGACATCTTGCTTCCATTTTTTTTCAGTTTTTTGCAAAATTAAGACAAAGCCATAGCACAAATGTTAGAGTTGAGCCCTTTTATTGTTAAGCTTGTTAGTCATTGAATTCATTGTTTAATTTTATGAAAGGTGTTATTTGTATAAATTTCCTTCATTTTGTAACTAATATGATAGCCACCAATATTTAATTGTTTCAAAACAGCCGAGCCAACAAAATGAACAACCACCTCCACAACAACAAAAACAACAGCAGCCACCTTCACAGCAACAGCAGGCTACGCAAGTACAGATTCAGCAGAAAGAGAAGGATGTGACAAGCCAGCAATCACAGCAGCAGCAGAAGCAACAATCGCAAGCTCCAAAGCCACAGCTGCCTAAACAACAAAATCAACCCCAACAACAACAACAACAACAGCAGCAACAACAACCACCAGCAATGCAGCAACAGCAAAGAGAACAGAAACCAAACAACATGCCTAAAAATCAATCTCAAGACAATGTTGATAAATCTGTTATAATTAATGAACAAAAACATCAAAATCAGAACATGCAAGGATATCAAAAGGTAAAAGAAGTTTATGCTAACAACATATAAATAAGTCATAGTATCATTCACTAAGTAATGTTGTATGCTTCAATTTCATAAATTCTATCACAAATGTTGTAATTTATTCAAGACCATATAGTTTTACAGCATACAGTTTAACATTATTTTCGCCTTTTATTATGGTAATATATTCCTTTTAAAATTTATCATTCAATTAAATTAAAATGTCTATATTTACTTCAACTTCTAAGTAATTACGTACATATTAGAAAATTCATATATCCTAAATGAATGTGGGCAGTGTATTTATTACATTTGATTTTTTCAACTGAAATGAATTGTTCATAAATCTTTGATATAACTAAGTTATTTCTTAAATTTAATACTGATAATTGTTTTCCAAATTTAATACAACTTTGATTTTTTCAATTGTCATAGGGGCAACCACTTCCTAGGCTTATGGACTCAAGAGAAGATTCTGACATAAGTGTAATTATCAGATCTTTAGGTATTTATTATTATTGTGTTGCAATATGTGTGTATAAACTATAAATTTCTAATTTATTACAGAATATAAATGGTAATTTTGGTGGGGGAAATAGGCAAGGTGGGGGTACCTGGAGTCAAGGGGGGCCTAATCAGGGGGGAAGACAAGGGGGAGGTAACTTTGGACAGAAAGGTTTTGGTCCAAAACATGGGGGTCAAGGTCCACCTCGTAATCAGAGGAATTCAAATCGTGGTTTACAACAAGATGGCAAACCAATGCCAAGAGAGGTAGGTCCAGAAAGTGGTATAAAATTAATGAACAATAGTCAGAACTGAATTTTTAAAACTATTATGACTGTTTTCCAGGAACATATGCTGGCAAATAAATTAAAAGATCTTATGGGACCATTGATAGATTTGCCACCAATTGAACAAACGGAAGTGAAATTTAATGGAAGAAGTCGTTTGTATATTGGAAATCTGACAAATGATGTAACTGAAGAGGAAATAATGACTTTATTTAGTCAGTTTGGTGAACCTGCTGAACTCTTCATCAATAAAGAGAAGAACTTTGGATTTATTAAAATGGTAATGGGACAAATAAGTCAAATATAACAAATGTTTTTTTTGGCCTATGAAAGTAATTTCATACTTTATATTAATTTATTTTAGGACTATAGAGTAAATGCTGAAAAAGCTAGACGTGAGTTAGATGGTAAAATGAGGAATGGTAGAACATTAAGGGTGAGATTTGCTCCTCATAATAGTACTGTTCGTGTGAAGAATCTGCCGCCATTTGTTTCAAATGAATTACTGTATCGCTCCTTTGAAATCTTTGGCAAAATTGAGAGAGCATATGTGAAAATCGATGAGAGGGGGAAAACTCTTGGAGAAGGCATTGTTGAATTTGCTCGTAAGCCTAGTGCTTTGGCTGCAATTCGTAATTGTACAGAAAGGTGTTTCTTTTTAACTTCGTAAGTATCAGTTTAGTGGCAAAATTATATAAATGTTTTATCTGGTAATGAATACTATGTGATGTATTATGAACTCTTTTTCAGATCACTTCGCCCTGTTATTGTAGAGAACTATGAAGAGCCTGATGAGGCTGATGGCTATCCTGAGAAGAATCTCCCTAAGAAACACCCTGAATATATGCGTGCGAGAGAAGTATGAATGGTTTTATATTTCAATTTCCATTTTTAAAGATCCATTTATGATAAATACAGTCCAAACTCTATATAACGCTACTGTGCATATTTTTACGTTATAGAGAGTTGTCGTTAAAAGAGTGAAGAAAAATCTGCATTATAAAAAAAAAAGTATTTCAGACTAGTATTAGTAATTACATAAAAAAAATATTTTATCGCTATTGCGTATAGTCTGTTATTTTTGTCTGACATATTTTGCTGCACCAGTAAATTTGTTGTATTTTGCGATATTGAGGCAGAAAGTACTTTGTAAAGTACATAAACAAAAAGTTTTTAACAAAAGAACGGATTTGTTAGAAAGTATGTGTAATGCGACAGTCAAGTTTATTACGGGCTAAGATAATAAAGCGACAAAAGAACATACACAGCTGCACAGTTTTTACTAATTTTGGCAATTTAAAAACTACTTTATATTATATTGCTGTTGTTATTAAGAGTGGGTGTAATGCTATATAGAGTGTAATCATTGTATGGGAAACAAGCTAAACCAACCAATGCCAAGTGATATCGACGCTTTAGGGAGTTGTCATTAGATTGAGTGACATTACATGGAGTTTATACTGTATAATGTTTTTATTTTAGATTGGGCCCCGTTTCTCTGAGCCAGGAAGTTTTGAGCACGAGTATGGAACAAGGTGGAAACAGCTCCATGAGCTTCATCGCCAGAAGGAGGATGCCCTGAAGAAAGAATTGGCTGCTGAAGAAGAGAAATTGGAAGCACAAATGGAGTATGCTAAGTAAGTTCATTATTGTTTGAATTTGATGTTATACAAATAAAATATTTTATGAAAAGTCATATTTGAGTTGAATAAGGGAAGTAATACATTTTTGATATTTATTTCGTAAATACTATTACAAATGAAATGTAATAAAAAAAGCTGTATTTTATTATATTCAATATAAAGAAATAGTGATGAGGAGGGATGATAACTATGTGGCCAAACTAGTATGTGACTAGAGGAGAAGAGGTTATATTGTACTGGCTAACATGTACATTTGCAACATCAGCATTTACGCCATATTTTTAATATCGAATCAATTGGAAATCAGCACGACGTTAGGGGCCGCGCGTGCTCAACACATCAAATTTATATCAAAATCATATATCAAATCATTAACATTATTATATTATAATAAAAAATAAATAAATCAACTGAGCGTCGCAATCTATCAATTTATCAATCTATCAACCAAAGATCGTACAGGGTAGTAGCAGCCCGTGCAGTTTGTATAGATTAAAATCAAGTCAAATTATCCTTTATTAAAGTTTCACTTTCACAGGCTCTTACGGTTCCTCAAATATTAATGAACCTCGATTTTGCGATTTTATCATAGTCTTATCTTTATATGATACTTCAATTATGGGGTAAAACAGTTGTTGAGATTGTAGTGGTGAATTTGTGCAGTTGTGTATTTTCTTATTGGTGGTTGGTAGTAGGTGTTAGTAGTGTTTACGTCTCGTCTGAAAATCAGCGCTGTAGTCTGTACTGCAGCTTAATGCTGAGGTGACGACCTTTTCAGCAAAGTACAGTAGACAGTTTTTAATATTGTAATGTTTGGAGACAAAAATAAATTTAATGTAACTAGAATAGATATATTTAAGACTGTATTTTTTGGCTGAATAAATCTTATTATTATTTAAAAGTAATAATAAAATTATTTTCCTATAATCCGCGAAGAAGTAAAATAAAATATATATATAATGCTAAATGTAAGTTGACAATCGTTTATCATACCTGATACATGCAGGATTCGTAAAAACATGCACAAACCTCCACCACCGCCACCACAATACACAAGCACTATATACGTTCACTATCACAAACTCAACAATCGTTTCGCCCCGCAACTGAAGCATCATTACGAGATAGACTCCACGACCAAAATCGCAAGGCTTTGCGATATTACTTTTGTATTATGGATCTCCGCAAAGTAACGCCTAATTCTATAAATTACTTATTATTATTATCAATTTGTGTAGGTACGAACACGAAACTGAGTTATTGCGTGAGCAGTTGCGGCAACGCGAGCAGGACCGTGAACGTCAGAAGCGTAGCTGGGAGATGGCGGAGCGCGCCGCCGAGGAGCGCCGCGAGACGGAACGGCTGCAGCTGCTGCGGCAGGAGGAGGAGCTGTCGCAGCGCATGCGGCAGCAGGACGACGAGCTGCGGCGGCGGCAACAGGAGAACACGCTCTTCGTTCAGGTACGAGTGACACGCATAATTACTAATTAAACATCCCAGTTAACATACTAACATTTGAATTAAATATGAATTTACTTATTTAAGCCTCCTCTCTCCATTTTTTTTTTCTTAAGATATGCAGGTTTCTTCTTTTCTAAAGATATGCAGGTTTCCTCACGATGTTTTCCTTCACCGAAAAGCGTGTGATAAATTGCAATTATCAATTAGACACAAGTTTTAATAGAAAAACTCATTGGTGTCTGCCCGGGTTTGAACCCATGCTCGTCTCTAGAGATTCACGCGGTCGCACCGCTAGGCCATCACAGCTATACGTACTGTAGCTGTACTTATTTATTTTTGAATTTAAACTATTGTGAGTAGTATTCATAGTTAATGTATAGAACCGGCTATACTCACGTCTTATTCTATCGGGTTAGCATGACTAGTTCCCGCCGCGATAACGTCGTGTAAAGAGCTCATGAATAAGTGGCCCGGATGGGTTCGAAACTAGTCGGGCTAACCCGATAGAATAAGACGTGAGTATAGCCGGTTCTATACATTAACTACTTATTTATTTATTTTATTTAATATATTATTATTTATTTATGTAATTTTTTTCCGCAGCATAATAATAATAAATATTTACAACTTCATTTCTTATTATCTTTCTTAGTTATTACTATTAATGTGACTAATATTCAGAGTGGGTACGCGCTGGTTTGTGGTTTGCAGGAGATAATAAATCGTTTTAACAGCTCATGCACTATTTAGATTTTAGAAGCATTTTGTAGCAGAAGCTTACAGTTCAATATAAATATTTGCATAAGAGTCATAACTTTAATGAAATAGTTTATTATAATTTTTAATTTACTAGTATTTTACTAGTCCTTGGTTTACTATATATCCTCTAAATTTATCTTCAAAAAATGTACTAAGTTTATTGTATTTGGTTGCCATAGGCTCAAAGGCTGAATTCAATGCTTGATCGTCAGGAACAGGGCATGTTCGACCATCAGCAGCCAATGGTAAGTACATTTTTCTATTAAAACGTCGCCCTTATCAGCTGATTCAACATTTCCAGTGTTACATTATTGGAACAATGAAAACTATTCTATCACACATATTTGATTCTATAGAAATGAACGGAATTCTTATCGATAAGTCTTAAAAATATATAATTCGCCGAATTAACTATCCAATATTTTAAACTTTTATATTATTCATAAATTCAGCCTGCTGAAACTATTACAACATAAATGTTAGGCGTATTGGTGGTTAGTGTTTATCTGGGCGTTGAATGACATTGCGTAAATCAAATGACCTTAATTAAGCGATTTGTGTTGATATTTATAATCAAGCCAATGTTAATTAGTAGAACCCATTATTGTGATCAATTCATAACATCAACAGAACTTTCTTTCCACACTTTATATAAATTATAAATACTCCTAACGTTAAGTTCATTTCAATACGTAAAAACAAGCGTCAATTGTTGTTTTGTATGCCTTGAGGAAAGAGACGATAGTATACGAGCGGTATACATCTAGTGCGTTGTATTGAAATATTATTATGAGAACGGACTTGTTCTTTACATTAAGGGGAATGACAAATGCGGGTAGAACGATGGTAGACCGCAAAAGCTCTGCTAGCACTGAATCTCATGTTAGTAATCAAATCAGGTGTGAAGGAAAGCGTCGACCTTCCGACCTTTTTTTTCGTTCGTGTTGTGGGTGTGCCTGGTTTCGGCGGTGTGACTTAATGGGAAAAGAACCGTCACATTAATTCCGATTCTCTTAAAATTCCCACTTTTTAAAACCTTTTATTTAAGTTGCCGTGTATGTATGTGAAGGTGGCATCTTATCTTGCAAGTTAAATTCGACACACTTCCTGGAGTCCGATTGAGCTGAAAGTGAGTGACTGAGTTGAGTTAAAAGTATTTTTAACTTGGCTTGTTCAAAGTATGATTATTTTAAAATATTCGTTTTTAAAATTCGCGAATCGCTAAGATGATGGGAGAATTTCGTCCGCGTCGTCGGCTTTATGGATAATTAGCTGGAGCTACATTGATGGAATATGGTACATTTAAACCGGGTAAACATATAAAGATTAAAAACCGTTTATACTTGAAACTAGATTAGAACACTAGAAAATTAAGACGAATTGAAATTTAAGGTGACTTGCACGAAGTCCTGCGTGCAGCTTGTATCTATGTCATATATTTCGACATACTCCACCTTATAAATTGAAATTTGATCACAATAAAGTGGGTTTTACATATTATACAATGTAACACAAAAATATATACACATAAAAAAAAATTCTGCTTTCTGACTTTATTCAGTCAAGATACATAGGCATCGTTGATACGTTAATTAGAAGCTTTGATATTTTCAATCACCGGAAAATAATAAGCACTTAAAACTTTGTTTTAATTTTATAAACGACTTCACGGCTTATAAAGAAAACTATTATAGATGCGTACTTTATAACCACCTTTTTTACTTTATTATCCGTATTTATGCCTACTGTGTAAAGAATGAACATATTATAAGGGGTGAAAACCTTAAAAATAAACAAAGCCTGACTGTTCATTAACAAATAAAAAGGGTTTTACGAGATCAGAGCATGTCCGCTCTAATCCAAAGTGAAAACAAAGTATTCCATTTTATACCATTATTTATATTTAAGAATTGGATCTGATTTATGCTGTGTGACCGATTTGATTAAAGTGGCTAGATTATGTGCAAAATAAGTTATAATATTTACTGCGTACTACATAAGAATCATTTTTTACTGTAAAACTGTAGCTGAGCAAATAATATTTACTGCGTACTACATAAGAATCATTTTTTACTGTAAAAATAGCTGAGCAATTTTGACTTAGCAAGATTGGCTGAGAAACTTGGCTTATTGATTGATATAAAATATACAGGATATTTAACTTCCAAAATAAAACTTAGACGTAGGCTCTATTACATCGATACATTTAATAATGGAATCATTTTTTAAAGAAGCTCGTGTTTATAAAAGTGCTGAAAACAAGATTGACAAATTTGAACATTATTTATTTTCAAATATCGCAAGATGATATTGGAGGACGACACCAAAAATTTACAAATTCGTGCGTTAGCTCTATATACAATTTTAGTTTTATTGTGGTTTTACCAAATTTTTCATAGTTCATTCCTATTTAGTCACATAGTATCGTGTTTTTAAAACTGTTTAGACTATAACGCATTAAGGTACAAAGACCAAGTATGTGGCGTAATCTCGGCTTCACCTTTTTTTTTAGATATTAGTAGAACAGTTATTTTTGTCTATGACAGACCCCTGACTATAGTGTAATCCCTTTGACTTAAAGGAATCCATATATATATTAATATTATCGATACTGTAGTGTATTATTTTTGTCCTTTAAATTCGAACAGCAATGGATCGATATGGGTTTTGATATGGTGTTAGATAAAGCTGGAGAGAGGGGCTACTTTTTTCAAACTAACAATGTCCATGCAGACTAAATTTAGTTAAAAAGTTAACAAAAAATAAACTATTTGGCCTAGCTGGTTAATGTGTACAAAAAACAATAATTATTGTTAGTCCGTCGTCATATTACAGGAAACATTTATATTTTGCGAAGATTAACAATGAAGGAAACAAAACCTACCTGATAGATTTCTATGAGTAAATCATTAAGTGAAATAATTGGGAGTTTCCTTTAAAATGTAATTAGGCTGGTTAATTATGGTATACATAAACTTATTGCTAAGATTGACTGAGATTTGTGATGACACAAAAAATTCATTAACATTTTTTGTCACCTTCATCATTGTCCTTATGATATTATAATTGTGGTTGGCACACCATGTTTTACTCTTCTAATCTCACCTATCATTCGTTGACTCTGGCGCAACTCAATTTATATGATTGTGCATACTCCAAATAATCTATCCATCTCTTTTTTGGCCTCTCTCTAGTCGTATTTTTTGTCTCCTTATAGGATAACATTAGGTTCGAAAGGCCTTTGGCTCACATACATTTTTTTCTGTCAAAAACTACAACTTATTCGCCATGCATAGACATGGTTCTTGGTTGGTTTTGTATGAATCATTATGGAAGCATGTCAACAGGTATGCTGCATATCACGCTGGCGCTGTAATCATGAAGTACTTTGTCGCACATTTTGGGAGCTTAAGTCTTGTATATTTTATATCAATGAGCTCATTGAATGTACAAACTTTACACCGGTCTTATTTCGTTTTCTAGAGAACCTTTAAAAGAAACATGAAATGACTAAGTGTTTGAGAACAACAGTTGAAGAAAACAGATAAAATTGAATGTTATAGCATGTTTATCTTCGAGTTAATAATAATAGTTGACTAAAATATACGTCATCGTGAGTAGTTTACACAAAAATGATTTCGTCAAATATCGCGCGTCTGGTGTCATTTATTGTCACCAATACAGCTTTCTTCGCATAACGAGCAAAAAGGAGAAAAAAGTTATATTCATATTAAAGTTACCATTTGTTTATTTTTATGGTGTTTTATCAACATGGCCTAGCTTCGAAGCCTTGTATCATTATAGGAATGAAAAGTCTACCAAAACAACCTTCTTATTTATTGTAGCATTACTTTCTTGTTATTAATATTTGTCTTAATTTTGGTTCAAAACAATGCTCTTTTAAAAGCACCGAATTGGGTTATGGATTTCCATTAATCTGTTGCGGGTAATATTTGCGAAAAAAAATTAACTTTGTATATATTAGTTTTATAGTATGAGAAAATATTGGCAAGTTTTGATTGATTACTATAGGATGGAGGCTTCAGAGACCAGTACGACATGCCACGTGGAGGCTATGACGACGGGCCACAGAATCGCGGTGTTTGGGAAGGACCGCGGCAAATGGATGATTTTCCTAACAAACGCCGACGCTTTTAAACAACGCGTATAATTTGCTTCACATGATGGGTATATTGCGACACATAAAATCTTAAATATTTACCCAGTTTTGGTTTAGTCTTTGGTTATTCAGTAACGAGGATTATTATCAGCTCCATCTTATCATTTATTTATATTCAATTTTTATTATATTTCACTAAATAACCACCGAGAACTCCTAATTATAATAACCAAAGGCTTACTACAGTAAATAGATTCTATGGTATTTAGGATTTCAGTAAGCAACTGCATTTTACTTACTCAAACATGCATAAAAAGTGGAAAATATATATGTGAAAGCATTGAATATATACGAAGTTGCCAACCTTTTCAAACTATTCGGTTATTAATATATTTATATATGCGTTTCATACATATTATGTTCAAAATGTTTCAACATAGGATATTCAAGGTCATTTTGAATGTGCATTCAGTTTCTAATTACGAGATTAGTAAGGTTAAATACACAAAACTCCTTTATGTGTATTTCTTTAGGTGTCATAGATTAAATAGATTATCAATTCCACGTAGAATTTCTGTTCTGCCGGTTATTCTGTTTTAATTGTTAATGGAGATTCTTAGATATAACTTTAGTTATCTGATCTTAATCTATAAAAATTCTTCCTAGATCGTCGACAATTTTATTGATGATGATCTGTCGACGTAATATTTATGTTTTATAGTATAATGTCACGGTTATTCCACTTCACATCAAGTTACTTATATTTAATTTTAGATATTTAATAATTTTTAATAATTAACCTGGTTTTTCATATTTTCACTATTGTGACAAGTCAAATTCGACAAGATTAAATGAAATAAGGCTTTACATAGGCCCAGAATTAAGTTCTTAATTTAATTTTTAAGAAATTTACGACGTATGACAAGTACAAGTAAGGATACAGAACTTAGACTAGACTTTACTATTATCGCTTTTTTCGTGAAATATAAGATTTTGTAGACTGCTTAAATGTCGAGAGCACTAATTTTCGCACCTATTCTGTTAATTTAACTAACTAATGATTAATAAATTAGAATTAAATAAAAAACAAAAAGAACCTTTTATTAAAGTTAAGTTTGCTATATCCTATATACGGTTTACAAATGACGCTTTTAACACTACTAGTCTTGTTGTAACTGATCCATAAAAGAATTTCTTGAATAGATTTTTCTACTTATTTCAGTACTTTCTTATGGTTGTCGATAGTTTTTTTAACGTTAGTATTCAAACTTATTTTATTATCGAAAAATTTGTGTTCAATGATTTCTTATCTAGAAATATCTATAGAAATACTTGGATTTTAAACATAATACCTTGTTTTGATTACATTGGCCGCAAGGGGATCAAAAGATTTCGCATGTTTAAGGTTCAGTTAGTAAAATACTTTTAATATCAGTAAAAATGTAATTGATTTATTATGTGTTATAGATGCCTTAAAATATTCTTTGTTGATGTCAGTCCTGTCAATGACGAAAGAGTTTACTTAATACCTAACAATACCTAGCACAATTGACGAGTCTTATAAAGAAGAATATGATTGCAGTTTATGTAATGCTAATTATTGTGAATAGTATATGCGAAATTATTAAAATATTAATTATTTTATTTTGGAATCCGAAGTCACTTAGATTATGCGAGTGAATTCATATCATATTTGTTTTTTTTTCTGACCAATAAATGTATGAACGACAAATACAAATTCTGTCTTTAACACTTAATAATATGCATATTCGTAAATAAATTTTTAATGCTTTACAATAAAGTTACATAAATGTACTAATTTTAAATTAGGCACAGAACTGCTTCTAACAATTGTTATTTTATTCAACTGTGATATCTCAACCATTTTTGCGTAAGTAAAATTGAGAGATGCCAAGCCACTAAACACTTATTTTAAACTATATCACAAACATTCGTATTTAAGCGTTATTGATAAGGCTAGGTATAATCCTTGCGGACGCGGTAATTCAGTTAATTTCAATGATCAAATGAAAGGCTAAAAAATTTATGAGTGTAGAAGTTCGACAGAAGTTATTCTGAGAACAGTTGTACCTAGAAGCTGTATGGGGGGTAAACATTAGCTATATTTTAAGACAATTTCATAGATTTATATTTTATAACAATTAACTAAGTGTTAATAAATTTTTAACACGCTATCACTTAGATTCTAATATGTAGCATAATTAATATTATTATTCGTTTTATTTCAAGTGACTTTGTATTTACAAATTTGTGCATGACAAGCGCATGTGCAAAAGAAAAACAGTTTTATTAGAAAGTATATAAATCCTTGTCTAAACCATTAAAATACAATATCGAAGTCGATCATTTGTAGTTACAATTAGATATGAGTATAGACGATATGATTTTGCACTAGTTGGTTTGTATAGGTAGTGGTTCCAGACATAAATAGCCTTATATCTTTGTCAAGTGTGTATGAAGGGGCGACTCTTTTATAACTTAGTAACTTATTGTATTGGTACACATATTTAATAGAACACATTGGTGTGCGAGTTTGACTGAATGACGAATCTGCAATATTATGTGAACGAGTAATTAATAATCTTAGTATTAATTTCTAAATTTATAATTAAGAAAATTAGGGATTTAGAACTACCTTGTAATTTTTCCTTACACTTAATAAATAAATTATCTTAAACCATGAATATTTCAGTTATTTTTCATACTTCCATTGAGTAATTATATGTTATTTATATATTAATATGTGTTTTTAACAATAAATATTTAATTTATGAGCTTTATCTACGAATTTCGCCGTCAAAAGTTTCTCGCAAAAATGGAAAACTAACTACAATACTCTAAACAAAATAGGGCTCACTACGCTTTTTCACTTTAAGTAATATAACGATATATAAAATAATGCTTTTAATGGGGTATGCTTGGAGTATATTTCTCAATTGTGTAAACATCATCTTTGTAAAAAAATGTTTGTTTGGTACATTTTAATTAGACACTTTAAAGATAACATATAATTTAAAAAAATGTAGAGATCTAGTTACTTCTGGATTATGTAACCTTTTTAAGAATATTTCAATGAAAAGTGGGTTTAATATCGAATAGCGCATTTTCTACTGCGTATACAACACACTGCAAGTCTGTTCAATTAAGCTCTGCCTGCCTTCGGGTTTTTGCTCACAACAGACTTATCGCAGGTCTAGGTAAAACCATAATAATGGTATCAGATAGAGCTCTTTGTGTGACGCGATCCGTATATGCACGTGCATTGCATAAAGACTGAAGTTTCTCTCACTGTTTCTCGCTCGACATAACTGGCAACGGTCTTTTCGTTGTCTTTATTACCAGCTCTGTTTTGCCGGTTGAGCTGATTCTTTTCAACTCCTCTGTCATTAATTAAATAATAATTTTACGTTTATTAGATTAATTGGTGGGCTCTTTTTTGTTTCGAGTAGTGTATTATTATTAAAGGGTGAAATTTTAACTACTGTTTTACGGATGTAAGACATGGGTAACTCCAACGTAATTAAATCAGTAGTTCCAGTTTATAGTCAGCAAATGCGTATTAAAAATTTTACTTATTTATGATATATTTATTATGTCTGACCATTAAGAAATGGTCAGACATGGATAACAAGCATTGTTTTGTCTGAAAAATGTGACCTACTTTGCACTCCTCTTTGCAAAATGGTGGTTGGATAGATCCTTACATGTTAACTAAAAATTGTAGTCCAAGTTTGGGATACGTCGAGATAAAGAGGGAGGGAAACGGCCGTCTAAAACATATTCACTTTTATCTGTGGATTTACTGGGTTTTATCTACTAATCTCATTTCCTCATTTGATTGATAACAAATGGTACCTATCAATTTAACAAGGACTTGTTAGAATTTCTGAAAACGCACAAAATGGTGATATCTCAGTAATTAGAATATGAGACCTTTTACTGTGAATGTAAAAAAGGATCTGTTAGAAACCAAGTCAAGTATTATATTTAATGTAGTTTTCTTGCTTTAGTCATTATAGTTGAATATCTTTATTACAACAAAAAGTGGCTCAAGTTGACAAGCGAGTAACTTTCAAGTTATCAAATCTTTACCAGGTAATTAGAGGTTTTCATGTGCATGTTCTGAATGTAAACGAGAAACAACAGATCCAAATAAAATAATTAAGTATTACTTCTTACTTTCTCCGTAATTTACCACAGGTATGTAAGTATATTCTACTGAATCAATACCCGCAAATCATCATCCTCCTGCCCTTATCCCACTCGTAAGTGTCTTCGGCACAACATGTTACAAACATGATTTCGCTACGTATTTTACTACTGGCCACCTTCCTGACATCAAGTTACCTTAGTCGTATTTAACGACATCTCGATAAGAAAGAGAGTGGTCTATTCTAATCAACCGGATATACACAACCGGATCACACGATGGGTCAACTTACCTTAGTCGTCTTTTACGACACCTTCGCAAGAAATGAGGGTCTAATTCTACTCGGCCGGATACCCCACGGCGGGTCGACTTACCTTAGCCGTCCTTTACGACACTTCGGTAAGAAATAAGGGTGGTCTATTCTATTCAGCCGGATACCACACGGCGTGAATGTATACCCGTAAATGAGGCTCGAATTCGCAGACTTAGCAATTTTAGAGTAAGCAAATATTTAACAGGTAATCAAAAGTTGCCATCTTTAAAAAAAAAATGGCATCTTTAATTGTTATTATGTTTTCTAGATATTGCCATTTGGTAAACTTTTTCTATAGTATTTCAGAATTCAGAATACACCGAGGAATTTTTGAGTTTTGATGAATGCTGCCGGACCATAATAATATTCCATTAATCACGAGGATTGAAAGTCAAGGACATTGATATATTTATGATCTTTGATTTGTTGACGTAACTCTTTGTTTAAGAGTTCGTAAGTCTATAATTTTATATTTTTGTTTTGCCTCAAGGTTGTATATTAAAAAAAGGTCAAAATAGCTTTTAAAAGCCTGTAAGACCTATTTATTTCGAGAGGAGGATAAGATTTCTCGTAGTTTTGGCAACAAGTAAATTCGATAAATCTTATAAAGGTTAATTTGTTTCAATATTTTTTCCTCAAATCATGAATATAATATACTAACCTTGTGTTGTTGTATTAAATAACAATTCCGGGGTAGAACAGTTATGTTGTTAAGTTTGACATTAAACTTTAGGAACACAGGAACAATCAGGTTTGTTGGTAAAAATATGAGGGTTTATTTAAGATGGATTCAATTCAGCTATAACGATAAAGTATTACAGGGGTAATTAGAAGTTATGCAAATAAAATACATACAAGCAATTTTAGAATAACGTACAAAGTTTAGCGTATCGAGCTTATTTTTAAGTCAATGTTTTCCAACATTTGGGCTCCTGGCCATTTAAATACAATGCTAGATTTTGGTTTCAAATATAACGAATAAAGCAAATTCTTTCTAATACCTATGATTTAAGCTTCTTAAGTGAAAGTTCAATTTATTAATATTTAAAGTTAAGTGGGCACATCAATTTTAGAATCGCTAAGGTGGGGTATGCCCCACCTTAGCGATTCTAAAATTGATCAGTGTCATGAAGCAGTGTCGTCTTACCTATTTGTGCTATGGCACAAATAGGTAAGACGACACTGCTTTACGCTACAAACTTGACTCGAAATTGGAAAAAGTACAAGAGGCGATGACGATGCGATAATTAAGGTTGGTGCCTATGCTGAAGGGCAACATTTCCCGGAGGAGAAGCTCTCTCAGTTGTAGAACTACTTACTGGTGATGAGGTTGCGAATATGCTTAGGACACTCATCCCAGACAAACTTTGAGATTGCTAATTTGTAAGTTTAAAAAAAAGTCTGTCATGTATAAAATCAAGAGTACTCAACTTTTTTATCAGTTAGACTAAACGGACGATATATAAATCTTTGAGGGGCTATAATCACTATCCATATATTGCCATTTATTATCTATATCTCACTTTTTAGAAACATTTTTTACATATTCAGAACGTAATGTATAATTCTTATACACTGTCCATTATATTAACCATCTTTTGACAGATTGACGATAGTGATGTCCTAAAGATTCTCGTATGCGATACCATTCCGATTATAGTACCTACTATCATTAATCGAATTACGTACCTAAGTAATTCGATTAATGATAACCTACGTAAACTAGATTACTACTTGAGAAAAGAAATTCCAACTTTGAGAAAACTTATTGTTTCTTTGAAAAGAAGTGGTCTATTTCATGGTGAAAAATCTTCTTTGGTCAAAGTTTTGAACACAATTGGCTTTTCATATAAAAAGTTAAATAAAAGAAAATTATTAATGGAACGCACAGATATAGCTATAGCACGTTGTGATTTTTTAAGAGAGGCAAAGAAAATACAAGATTGGGCAAATATTGTTTTCACGGATGAAACATGGCTCAACGCTAACCACACACTATCTCGTTTCTGGACTGATGATACTGCTGATTCCACTTCCTCAGTACCAATGGGAAAAGGTGAGCGCCTAATCATTTGCCATGCAGGTACAGCAAAAGGATTTGTACAAGACGCACTGTTGGCATTTAAATCGAAGAAATCAAATGACTACCACGAAGAGATGAATGCAAATGTGTATGAAGAGTGGTTCAAAAAAATGCTCATTTCATTGGAAGAACCATCAATAATTTTTATTGATAATGCGCCCTACCACTCCCGTCAAATTGACAAAATGCCAACACAGGCTAATAAAAAGCATGAAATAATTAATTGGCTTCGGGACAATGGAGAAAATGTGGACGACTCAATGTTAAAAGTTGAATTAATAAAAATATTAAAAACCAAAAAGAGAGCAAAACGCTATGTAATCAATGAAATGGCAGCAGAATATGGCCATACTGTTCTTCGGATTCCTCCATACCACTGCCAGTACAACGTAATAGAACTTATATGGGCACAAGTAAAAGGGCATGCTGCGAGATGCAATACAAGCCCCCCATTCACAGCGAATAAAATGTTGCAATTGCTAAAAAATGCTTGCACCCACGTAACGGCCGAGAACTGGGCAAGTGTGGTGGAAAGAACTAAAAGAGTAATATTCTCTGATTGGGAACGTGATATTGCGTTTGATAATATATTATCTACACAAGAGCTAATAATAACTGCTACTGAAGACTCCTCATCGGAGGAGTCTAGTGTTGATTATCATTCCGACGACTCGTGCTAATAAAATAAATTAAAATATCCTGATTGTTTTATTTGTATTCATGTATTAACTAAGAAGAAAGTAAAACTTTATATAATGTTATTAAATGTCTTTTAATACTCGTAACATCGATTTCTACCGATTATTTTTAATCTGTGGCATAATCGTAGTAACCCATTATGTGTGACATCACTAAGTGGGCGGTACCCATCCATAAAGTACAAATATTATTTGTATGATATTTGTACGTAAGCAATACAAAACTTAATGAGCGTGAGCTGTCAAAAGACTGATAATATGATGGACGCAGTATAGAGGGGTCATTAAAAATTCGTCCGCTGACCACAATCTGGTCTGCAGAGGTAATAGAGTTGAATGGGCCTATGGGATACAGATCCTTTTTTATGGGAATTTTTATGAGGATTTTTTTTGGGGGGGTTCCACAAAAATTTATCAAAAACTACACTGCACTAAAATTTTGGCTTGACATTCACCTATCAATGAAGCAGATAACATTTTAACCTCTGCGACTGTTACTTACTGTCCAAGATACCTCAGTGTCTGAAGAGCAAAGTCTTGGAACAGTGCCTGTTGCCAGCGATCACTTACGGATCCGCGTGGTCGCTGACTATGGGCCTCTTAAGAAAGCTCAGAGTTACTCAGCGGGAAAGGAGCGAGATATGCTCTACGCGATAGGCGTTTGGGGTCTCAAGGTGTAAGAATTGCGACCCCGCACCGGAAAACGCAACGTCGGTAAAACCCGTACAAGGTGGACAGACGACCTCAGAAAGGTCGCAGAGAGCCACTGGATCTTGTAAAAATTTGCGTATTCCATATCCAGTTCTTGTCGAGACTTTCAAAGCGCCGCCACTACCGTTCGCGTATGATAATAATAATTAATAGTGTGACGGTGAAATGTAAAATGTTATTGTGCCTGCTTAAATTCTATATAAGAGCCTTACCCCGCTTTTCTTACGCAAAGATAAACTGGCGTTGGTTTGCACTGCTAAGTACTTTTGATCGCATAGTTGCATGGAAGATTTTATAGTGCCTTATAGGGCCCTGATGTCGATTCCATCTCTTCGAGCGATTGGCTACACAGAAGAGTTTGCCTGTGCCATTAATGACGAAATAAATTATAACGACTAATAACTATCGAAAACACATTACGAAAGATGGAGCGCTTAAAATTTGTAGAGCGTGTCACCGCCCTGGGGAGTTACTCAGGAATATAGTTTCTGGTTCTTCTCTTGATAATGGTGAGTGTACAGACATAACCAAGTAGCCGGAGTTATCCATCAGCAATTTGCTCTTAAATATAGCCTTATGAATACCGAAGTGCCTTATTTCAGATAAAGTCCAACTCTAGTTCTTGAAAATGAATGAATAAGCATCTCTGCTGTACTGGGATCGATCTACCGTCTTTGACAGCATAGATCACATGTGGATTATTAACTCAACAATAATTGTTTTTATTGTTGTATCGGTAAACGGTCTACTAGCGAAGAGCCTCGACCAACATCTCAAGACGCTCTCACTTAGTTGTTGGGTCAAGGGCAGGATACAGAAAGCAGCGTTGCTTGAGACGGCACGTATTGTGAGGGGGTCCTTCACTCTGTTACCCTACCTACCAGGAGCTTTTGAGTCCTTTCTCCACTCTCCGTTGATGTTAATTATTTATATTTTAAAATCTTGTTTTTTGTTTGTTTTATGTATATATTTAAAAATGCAATAAAATTTGTCAATAATTGAATGAGTGAACTTTAGTATTAATAGTGTAATAATTACATTATGAAATAAATATTACACACTACACTAATATAATAATTTTATTTTTACTAAAATAATGAGAATGGGGAGTTTTCTAAACGAGAGTAATGTGAGTTGATTAGTTCCTTGTGCTGTAAGTAGATGTCTGAAAAGTAGAGTTTGACGAAATGTTTTTTTGATTTGTCAACTTTTTTTGACAATCCACGTACAACAACGACTCACAATCAATGAGTTAATAGTAGAGAAGCCCGGGATGCTAAATTTGCAGTGACTAAAGCGCCATGATACTCGAGCGCCTCAGATTTTCATAATGTATACACGCTAAGTCCTGATAACTGAGCGATATTAATCTGACGAGTAATTAGTGGAGGCTAGTACGGCTACCCTCCACTAATTACTAAAAGGAGTGGAAAAAAAAGAAAAAAGGTTATTCGAGCGTGTCAGATATTCAGAGGGAATGTTAAGTAAATTCAAAAAAGTGTACTATTCAAATGACTGACAATTTGGACGCGGTCAAAAGTCATGACAGAGTTTTGAAAATGTAAAAAAAAAATGTGACCCAGAAATACTCGAGCGCGTCAGATATTTATACAGGTAGTTCAATGTGATGTCCTTATCGTTCTAAATAATAATCTGGTGATAATGTGGAATATCGTTAATCTGACAATTGAAATTTTTTTTGTCTATTTTTACTATTTATTGAATAAATAAAAAATAATAAAATGAGAATTTTAGTCCTCTGCCTCCTTAGATTTGTTATCAAAATTGGTTTCTATTTGAACAATTTCGTTGTCCTCTTGTTTCTAAGAAGAAATGGTTATGAACTCTATAATTATTTTTTTTATATTACAGTATTAAAAATAAAACGTATCTCCGAACTGGTTTCACGATATTCCACAACAGTTTTTTAAAGCTTATAGTATACAGTTCTCAGTAGCTGCACGCTTGACACTTTATTTATGGTTTTAGCTACATCACCCCATTAAAAACGTCAGATTATATTTTTTCCGTAATCCTTAAAAGATTTCCTTCAAATTGAAAAAAAATTATCGCGCTCGAGTATTTAGAGTTAAAGTATTTTTTTTGACGAGTTTTTCGGAGGATCGATTTTTTTTATTAAACTGACAGTCTGCCCTTAACGCAGGCCCCTACATTAAAGGTTCATATATGGTAGGGGTACATTACAGGGTACAATGTTTCTCCCCATATAATTTTTTGACGCGCTTTAGTTACGCGAAAAATCCCCGCTTGGGCCATCCTACCATAACATATCTATCAATTCTCTTTTTCTTCGTTCGAAATTATTATATTAATTCTTGGTTGGAACGCATGCGCAACGCACATTTCTATAATGTAACTTATAGTTTGCGTTGCGGCCTAATCTTCACATTTTTTTTTGTAAGGATTTAGGAATATTGTAGAAGTATAGTTGCATAGGGTCCACCAGAAAATATTACAATCGCAGTAAAATTTTATTTTCATCTCAATCGATGGATCGTCCTGCTATAGATGTTTATGATTTGTAAAATTTATGCGAACAATCATCATGACTAGCAACATTTAGTGATCGAAAACACTACTTTTTTTTTAATCCGCTAGTTGAATGAAGTGGTTTCCTCCATTATTCTGATGTTTGAGTCTCGTCGCTTCCTTCGCGGGGTACTATTAATTTTAGTAAATTACATTATTCCATTTATTTGTTCTTTCCAATAGCACAGGTGGAGTCCCAGCTGTAAGCGCTTTCTGTTTCTTTTGAGTTAAATTAAATGTGGGGGATTGATTGGAAAAGGTAAGTTCAATATAAAAGCTCCCCTTCACGATGGGTATGTACAATTATAAAGACGATCACGCCTGAACTTCTGTGTTGTAAAATAAATATTGTTTTATTAAATGTCAAATATTTGACAATTTAAATCTCTACACATTTTAAACGGGCTGGATTGTAATAATAATATTTTTAAAATTTAGTACAATATTTGTCTTACGTATTCGTAACTTATATTGTGACTTAATGATGTTACTTAATGTTTCGTAGTTTTAATGTTAAACTTTTAACTACACAGAGAGATTCAGGTTTTCGAAGGATATAAAATTAATACTCGCGGTGTATCCACACGTTTCGAATAAGGCTTAGTTATAAGCTTTTACACATAATTGACGTGACTTGTCTGTTTAACTAATCTTTATATTTATCAATATAATATATAATCTTTATAATGAACTAATCTTTATACATCGTATAACGATGTATCTTATATTATATATACGTGATACCTTGTTGTTATTCTTTTATAAAATAATAATATAACTTAATATAGCGTACAACTATTTCTATATCAAACATCAAAGCCCTGACTACTTTTAAAGTATAAGATTAACGTGTGGATTAAAAATAATAGCGTCCTATCATGTTACTCCTATGCGTATTAAGGCATGGGTTATAGACGGCCAATAATGCTCCAATGCAGATTGACGGCAAGATTAGTGTATGGATGCCTAGCACAATTATTACAACCATTACTACAATCTCTTACATGCCATTTTCCATTTCTTTCAAAATATTGTACAAAATAACATTTTGTACAATATACATACACAATTGAATAGGTACATTTTATTCGAGTTGTTACAATTCTAATTCTATATTCTATTTTGCCTATTTTCATAGCATTATGTCTTACGGAATATTGCTATGGGGTAAATGCGCGGATAGTGAAAAAATTTTTGTTTTACAAAAAAGAGCTATACGTGGCATTTATAATTTAAGACCGCGTGATTCCTTGCGAGAGAAGTTAAAAGTAACAGGTATTCTTACATTTGCTTCACAGTATATTTTAAGCAATTTAATTTATGTACATAAAAATATAAGGAATTATAAAACGATAGGTGATGTATACAATAGACAAAGCAGGAACCGACATAAGCTTGCGGCTCCTGCTTTGCGCCTTGCAAAAGTGCGTAACTCGTTTGTGGGTTTTAGTATAAGATTCTATAATAAAATTCCGCAATCAATTTCAGCTTTGCCATTGCAGCAGTTTAAAAACATTGTTAAAAATAGGCTGATACAGAAAGCCTACTATACTATTGAAGATTATTTAGAAGATAAGAATGTGTGGATATAGCTCTCTTTGAACCTGTACAAGACAGTAACGTCTGAATGTAAATAGTATTAAGAATTATATGTTTAAAAGAGCAACCGCCGAGTTTCTTGCTGGCTCTTCTCGGTAGGAACAGCTTTCCGAACCAGCGGTGAGTTGACGATTCAAAAGCACTTGTTTACAAGTTTATTTGAATAAAGAATATTTTGAATTTGAATATGATAAGTCAATTTCTAGTCGTTTAATTGTATGGATACGAATGTATTTTTTTTCACAGGAAACGATAACTGTCCCTGCTTTAAGGACGCAAAGTTGTTTTGAACTAGATGCGAGAAAAAAAGAAGCGCGTAAGAGTTTTGATCGTCAACGAGGCCTAAAGAAATATTTTGTGGAACTTTGCCATTTTTATTACTTTTCACAGTTTCTTTCTTCTCATATACATAACTGTTTATTGTAAAACTATTACGAGCGTAATTGCTTTTTGTACTTCTCGTACAATAAGCAAGTAAAAATATTATGATACACTTCGTCAAAATTTTCCTTATTTCTTAGATTACTCTTCACAAGGCGAACTTCAACAAACCACTCAAGTCTAGAAAACTTTAGCAACTGTTGTTGATATTGGTACTCCTTAAGATGTTATCCTCTTGTTCATGCAGACTGGTGGACTAATTATTTTCTTTATTTTGATATATTGCGTGGTATAAAAAAACCATCTCTATCTAATTTTTAAGTTGACAGTTCATTGTATTTTTGATAAATACTGCGACTGTAATTTAATTTATGAACGAAACGGAATATTTATACGAAACTTTAAATCAAATAGTTTTTTAAAGATATTTTTAAATTTTTTTCTATGACTATTTTTAAAAACTTTTCAACACATGCAATTCGCTATGAGGAACTTAAAACTTTCGAGACGTACTTAGTTGTCATTGACCCCAGGAATATTGTGATACGTATCGTGATTATCACTTGTAATGGGTTAAATTATTATCATTTGGATAGGTCATTTAGTAAGCTTCAAGTAGAGCATAAATTTGATGAAAAAGTATATAATGTTTGATTCAATACATTAAAGAAGAATTTTGGTGCTTGTCTAACAATGCCATTTCCTCTATTCTTCGACCCTTATAAGTTATGAAGTTTTCATATTAATTTTTTCGCTATCGCTTCAATTAAATAGGAGTTAAAATAATTTTAAAAGATGAAGCATAATGGCTTATAATTAAAAGAGTGAATTTTGCATACATAGCAGCATTGCATTGTGTTTTTAGATCCAACATTTGCCTTAATAAGACGATCTTTCCTTAAAAAGTATCGCGATGAAAATCGGCTATTTTAATCAAGGAAAGCCATATTGTTTTAATATTCTTTTCTACAAGCAGTAAATAAGTTTATCTTCTTACCGACAAAATCATCGCAATATAATGATTCGTTCTCTCAAAATATCTATTAATTTGTTCTACTTTTATTTTCAGGTCGCCGATACTCATTATATTTTTGAGCGCAATACTTACATTCCATTAAATGTTAAATTTAAAGCAGTTCTATTAGAGTAAACTATATATTTTTTCTTACAATAACCAGAAGCAAATCAAACAGATTTTCCTTACGGCTGTAATTTACGACGACGTTAATGATATTTTTTTTATAAGAATAACATCGGTTAACAATGTTAATTTAAAATTGGAAGATAAAATTATTCCTTTCAAGACAATTTTTCACCAAAGACTTTCTATTGAAAAATTTGCGATAAAATTTAATTTGTCTATTTTTGTTCATATTTAAAATATACAGCCAAATTATAAAGCTGGTTTTTGTCACGCATAATGCAGACAAATAAGCAAACCGTGCTTAAATCCTTGGAACATGCTAAGTGGAGGAAAAGAAGTTTTAAAGCAATTCACTTAGATTTCAATGTTTTGGTTAATAGAGCTTAATAGCTGACAACAGTAATCTTATAATAGACACTTAAGATAATATATACTAGTGTATGTAACACAGGCGGACTTAGCAGACTTATTTCAGGAAGACAGTATTGGAGACTTCAGGTAAAAGAAAACATGTTCACGATCATCTTTAAGTAATATTTTTATTTCAGTATCGACCACAAATTCAATACTTAGACAAAAAACGATTAACTCCACGCTACTATGGCCCAGTGCTTAAAACATGTATCTTTGGCAAGCGTTCGTGGATTCTTGAGACCGTACGTTGTATAAAAGTATTTTTGAAAAATAGAATTCTTCAAGTTCTGCTCACCGAAAGTAACATTGGGATGTGAACAAAGACTCCTTAGTATAACATATTTAAGTATATCACTCGTTATAAAAAACTTTATTTGAATTCTATGACTAAAACATTACGAGGATTAAATAGGTGGCTGAAACTTATTTAAATTTAATATATAGTAAAAAGAACCTGAAATAATTAAATGTTAGGATTTATAATCTACTCAGTCGTATCGATAAAATTTATAGGTTTTTTTTGTATATTCTTTTGTCGAAAAAGGTAGCAATGACTATTTTAAAGTTACCACAACTTATCGTATTGATATAGTATGAAAATTAATTTGTATATTAACTTAATGTGTTATGCTTTTAATATTAATTCATTGCCACGCAATAAATGACCAAATACTAAAATTATTTTAGTTAAAATATGAATAAACTTTGCCTTGATATTTATTGTGGCGTCTCATATAAATTTCTGTATTATCGACTGAAATCGCCAGATGGATATGTTTAAAAGGTGTTCCTTTGCTTTAGTATAATATTTTTAGATGTAGAAATTGAATGCCTTGTAAAAATAATGCTTTGCAACTTATCGAGTTTCATACACAATACACCATTTTGGGCATGACGCTCGAAATTGACCGACAATCAAAGAAATAATTACATTTAGTTGTTGTTCCATAGCTTTATATTTGTGGGCTATGCTAACATTTTACACAGAATAATTGTTGGATTTCATTATTTCTTACTTTAGAACTCGATAAATATATATATGTATGCCGCTGTTTTTTTTTAAACTGGATATAATAGCATGTTCTTTCTGTAATGCCCTCAGGTTCCTTCAATAAATGTAATATTTTTATATCGGATATATATAAACGAAATAATAAACAAAGTACATATAATATAAATATTATGTTTATTTTGGTTATTATTTCGTTTGTAATAATAAAATTATTTTGCTATAAACCGCGATGAAGTAAAATAAAAATATATATAAAATATTAAGTGTAGAGTGGACAATCCGTTGTCATACCTGATTGACTGGCCCGTTGGCGCAGCGGGTAGTGACCCTGCCTTCAGCTCCGAGGGTCGCGGGTTCGATTCCCGCCGAGGGCCAACATCTTTTATAAATAAATTTGTTGATCTTCGAGTCTGGGTGTATATTTGTATTTAAGTATGTTTTTAAAAATTGTATAAGTATATATTCACCAGTTGTCTGTCTACCATAACACAAGTATTAAGTTACTTGCTTTGGGGACGGACGAACGTGTGTGTAAGTGTCCCATATATTTATTTATTTATTTTATATTTACATGCAGGATTCGTAAAAACACATGCACAAAACTTCACCCCCGCCACCACAATACACAAGCACTACATACGTTCACTATCACAAAATCAAGAGTTTTCTATTTTACTTCGTTGCGGATTATAGCAAAATAATTTTATTATTACTTTTGTATTATGGATCTTCGTAAAGATTCCCTAATTCTATAAATTATTTCGTTTGTATTGTTCTAGTTTTGTTTTTATACCTAACAGCATGATCCTGATGTAATTTGAGTTGGTTACAATCTTTTATGAAATTGCCAAGGTTATCAAGTTTTGGAACAGGCTGAAAAAACTTGGATGCATTAAAATTACTTTTTCTCTCATCATTGATTGTTACTAGTAACTGAGGGGATACAACAATTCGTTAACTCCCTCACTGATATCATAAATTTTCAGCTCAATTATTTCCTGTTACACAAGTCATATTGCTTACTTATTTTTTTGCGACCATCTGTGGATAGCGGTTGCCACTTATTATCTTTACATGACAATGCATTCCGTACACGCTGAAGATCAATCGCAAGAGGTCCGATAATTTAGTCAAATAGATTTTTATAACACAACAGAATAGCAACGAACTATTTTTCTTATAAAGGACAGATACCCTTTTAAAGAAGTGAGTATGATTATACAAATTCTAGGTAGTAATTTGCGCCAAAATAAATATTTCTTTTTGACAATGTATTCAACTATAATTTGAGAATATTAAGGTTTTCTGAAAAATTTTCGAAACTTATATTAGTTATTTGCTGTTTCTACTACAAATATATTACAATTGGATGCTGACGGGGAATGATTTTTTTATAAGTTTAATATTATATTTTATTGTACGTCACCGTATAATTTATTGTTGAAATTACTTTACATTTAACACATGATCTGTCGCAACACATTGGTGTGTATATGAAATAACAACTTTTGAAATATTAAAAAAAAAAAAATGTTATCAATTAATATCATGTATAATTTTATATCTATTAACAAAATTAGTCTGACAGTTGACAATTTTTATTTGATTTATCCCTTGCGAGTCGTATTGATATTGAAAAACGCAGAACATTTTTTATCTTATAATTAGCCAGTTACTGATGATAACGTATAAATTAAATGATTTGGAAGGTTTATCTCATATTATGGATATATATTTTATCACTACCGGCTAATTTGTTGTTATTATATTACCTCCTATTAATTATGTTTCTCACAAATTGCGTTTGTCTATATAAAAGCTATCAGGTACATATAATAGCTCTTAAGTCTTCATAATTTTTGACATTATTACATTCTTTCGAGTCTTCATAATTTTTGACATTATTACATTCTTTCGAGTCTTCATAATTTTTGACATTATTACATTCTTTCGAAGCAAATTGTTGTTTTATACACGTCCTCAGATTTTAAGTACTTCCGTTTTGTATTTCTTTACTATAAATAAACTCTTACTATAAAAAATTGAATAAGCCTATTGCCTGCTAAAATAATTTGAATTAATACTGAAAAATCTTTTAGAAATTATGTTGCAAATAGTCATTTATTTTGAAATAATATAGTATTCAAATTGAGACCACAACTTTAAATTTACTGAAATAAAAAAAATAATTGCATCTTTAGTATATTGAACTATAACTATGAAATACAGTTTTTTTTTTTAATGTATACTCTAATTGAAACAGCAAATAGATTATGTATATTTTATTAATATCTCGTTTATATTTACAGGTGTCAGTTTTCAGCTAGATGTGGGCCCCTGTTTTTATACAGGTAAATTTCTTTATCTTATTATAATTTTACTTAATTGTACTTTTTACTTTAATTAATTGTTTAACGCCGTGTGGTATCCGGCTGAGTAGAATAGACCAATCTCATTTCTTACCGAGGTGTCGTAAAAGGCGACTAAAGTAAGTAGACCCACCGTGTGGTGTCCGGTTTAGTAGAATAGACCACCCTCTTTGTACCGAGGTGTCGTAAAATACGACAGAGGTAAGTTGACGTTAGGCAGGCGGCCGGTCGTAAAAACGAAGCTAAATCATGTGACAGCATGTTTATAAAATGTAGTGCCGACCCCACTTAGAGTGGGATAAGGGCAGGAAGATGATGCCTTTAATTAATTGTTTAAGCGAAAAGATTACTTCTCAAAGGCTTTAATTTTAAATTCTTGATCTTATTGTGACAGTTATATTGTCTAACATGAAAATGCTGTTTTAATTTTTTTTTCCGTTACAAAATAAGATATATCTGAGATTTTTCGTTCAGAGAATTTCATACACAAGTAACAAAACAACAAAAAAATAAGTATAATCTGGCTGTTAGGAAATACCGCCAAATTAAATAATAATTAACATCAAAGCATGTTTTGAAAGTAATCGTCGCATATCAAAGTGTTCACGAAAACTAACAAATGAATAACCAACGCTTAAAAATGAATCATATTTTTTCTTGTGTCCTCACAATGTACGGATTAATTTGTATTAAGTGCAATATTTAGGTAGCGCATATATTATCATCAATTTCATATGACCCCACATGAAAAATAGTTGACATAATGCAATTATGCAATTAATGCAATTTGTGCTATATAGGTTCCGTATAATGATGTAATTTCCTGTAAAATTGTATTAATTGAAATTATTGTCGATGTATTTTTTTGTTTGTCAATTGAAAGGCCTTAAATTTCTCTACTATATAAGCTCTTGTTAATGAGAATGATGTTGTCTTCTGATTAAAGAGTAAAACTAAAACTGTTTTGTCTATATTATTTGTAATACTTTACTATGCGCCTTTAGTCTGGTTTGGAGTCTAATACACATTTTTGACTTGATATCATATCAAGTAAAAAATGTATATTAGACTATAATGGTGTAATCACCATTAAAGCCTGTTGCCTTCGATTCAATTTTCGTTTGGTATACAATCTGCACAACTTCAATTTGTCCTACTGGTGTGACTGACATTTTTCGTTTGTCACACAAGATCCGTATTGCTAATTTTCTAACATTTTTTATTTTTGTACGCAGCTGGTTTAAAGGCATCAATCCTGAGGATATTGGTTGCTGAATCATCCGGCAAAGGTAGGATTAAAAATATACCTTATAGATAAAAATCCTACCCTCTTATTCATAAAATGACTCATTCTTGGAAGTTTGAATTAAAATGAGTAAAAAGTATTTAGAAATTGGATGAAAGAAATATTTTTGCCTACTTTTGTTTAAATCTGCCTTTAAATCTTAGATTTCACTATGACCAATTAATATTTGGGACAAAGGTTATTGGGTTAGCTGGTTGGAACAACCATCCCGGTAAACCATGTGTTGTCCAATATTATCCGTCTAATCGTTAAAACTCGTTTTTACCCGAGTTTATAGAACAGCATTTGATTTTATGAATAAGGGCGTGGATTGTATTAATTTGTTTTGATGATGATGATGATGATTTGTAATTTTTTGTCTTCTTTTCCCGACTGATGTATTATGAAGCACAAAAACACAATCTGATTAATCAATTATTACCTTCACAATAATAATAACTGTCATATATTGAAGTAAAAAACGAAAACCGAAAAAACGAAAAGTAAAAAGTACTACCTATATTTATCTCTATGAAAATAAATAATATATGTAGTAATATCCATATATTTAAAAATAAAGATTTATAAATATATAAATAAATATTTATAAATATATGTATATTGGACTAATTAACGGATAAAATTTCGAGAATAATAGCATAAGAAATAAATGAACGGCAAGTTAAATACGATTTTATTTCCGTTCCTAATAATAAACGTAGCTTTCTTTTAAAATAACCGTGTACGAAACTTATTTTTGGACGAATAATTTCAATTTTCAACAGTATCAAACATTATTCTGAAGGTACCTAATTGCCAAAATTCCATTTAAAACAATTTTTTCTTAATAGTTGATTTTATTTTTACCCTTATAAACATTTTTGTTCGCAGGAGCTGAGCGTAAATGGCGGCAAAATAATTTCACAAAATTACACAAAACTCAGTTTTTTGACAAGATTTACTCTAAAACAGTATTCATATGAAAATACTAAAAAATTAAACTCCTCAGCATTTCAATAGTTTATAGTTTCAAAATTGTGCATGCGGCAACCGCATACTCAGTTAAAGAGGCCTTTATAAATGGACAATGTTTTTAAAGCAAATAATAAGTAAAAATAGTAATTTATACTCTAAATTAAATAAAAGTAAATGTGTTATATTTTTGTATCCAACCTAGGTTTACTCCATTAAAACTAGGTCGTTTAATTAAGTAATTTTACAACACGCATACTTGTGCAGTATTATAATAGATAAACACTTAAACTTTATACTTTACACATGTTCTATATAGAGTTAAAATAATAATAATAACCATTGGTTGCAATTGCGTAAATCAAATATAAATAAAAAAAGCATTGGCCAAATACATTCATCTTTTGACTGACGAGTCTCGCACGGATCTATTGCAGAGTCGAAATTAAAAAATCGAAGGTTAGTTTACATATAAATATTAGTGGCCTAATTTTGTCCCATTTTAAGTGTATCATTTAGAGGATTTCTTTATACACTTTTGAGAAATAGTAATGTGAGTTATGTAAATGTTAACAAAAAACATGCAATGTCCATTTATTGCATTAGAATATTAACATTTTGCTCTTTTTCTCTTCTACACCTTTGTTTCCCAACTTTTTTATGCCCCACCTTAGCCTTATTCATAAAATACATAACTAAAAACTGAATTGTTCATTTAAGAAACTTAAATGAGAGCTTCTTGGAAGGTTTTACTTTTTTCGTTAATAATAAATTTCGCATCTAAATCTAGCATTGCATTTAAATGGCTTTGATATAAAAGGGTTAAACTCGTTAGGTAAGGCTCTCTCGTTATTTTAGAATTTTTTCCCTTAAAATTCTGATTGCCCTATTGTGGGGAGTTGGTCCCACGTTAAATACGGGTATCGATTTCACTGATTTTTTTATAGTTTCCTGTATTGCACCTTTTGTTCAATCTCTTTAAATGATGATTCATATTTTTGGTCTTCTTTTCCCGACTGATCGCTTATTTGATGAGTCTTATTATATCTGATTGTTTTTATATTACTGCCAGTTTGGTAATTTAACGCAGATCCTAAACCTACTTTTGTTATTGTTGCAGATTAGTATGCTGAAATTTATGTAGTAAAAGCTGTTCCCGCGACTACGCGTCAAGTTAAAATTAAAAAAAACTTCAATTATGTGGTGCATTTTTTCTTCTTGCCAAAGGAAATATAAATTTTTTTACCATATATATGTATGCCGGTTTATAAGTTTCAATTTTACGAATCTTCATCAATATTGTTCTAGCAGATTTCACTTTCAGACTGACAGACTTTCGTATTTATACTCTTTTAATAATCCTTAAAATCGATAAATTAATTATTTTGTCATTGTTACATTATTTTTGTTTGTTTATAGATCCTAATTGTTACGTTATGTCGAGGTAAACTGTGTGATAAAATTAAAAAAAAAGTAGTTTAGATTTAATTTATTTGAAATAAAATGGCTACTCATTATTTTTATTTTTCAAGGCGGAAAAACTATATAATTTCTTTAGTTGGTTCTGCTTTTGTTATGCCAAAATTACTACTTAGTGTTTTTATTTATATTATAACACATTAGTTATAAGTAACTGATCATTCATTTTCCATGCTAATGTTCTTTATTGATATAATGTAGGTAATTTCTAAATATGTAATTTGGAAAATCTCAAATACTGTCATTTAAAGGAATGGAATTAGTAATAATTTATTGAATCCTAGGGTAGCCTAGAATTCAAATTTGCTGAATTCCCTTGGCTAATACATTTTTAGAATTATGGACTTCAAGAATATATTGTAAAGAACTTCAACAAAATTAGAAATAAAATGATATTAAAATTAGTTTACAAATGTTTTTTATTTACCCTATCAAACTAACAGTCTCTGATGAAAATGATTTATGTAGGAAAATTAAAAAAAATCATTGCAATATTCATTTAATAATGTCACATATTATAATGGTTGCACCCATGATTTCGTACACATCAAATCACCCTCAATTAAGAAATGTTTTTCTAGTTCCTGCAGGAAAACTGGGAATTTTTCTATCCTATATGTTAGCCCGGTATATAAGCCTTATACCCAATCTCACGGTCGCTGAGTATGGGCTTCATAATAAGAAAGCTCGAGAGTCCTAGCGGGCGATGAAGCGATCCTCTCGGAGTATCTCTACGTGATTAAATCCGAAATGAGGGAGATCCGTAGAAGAGCCAGTGACATTCAAGACAGCTCAGCGTGTTGTTGAGATGAAGTAGCGATGGGCGGGGCACATAGTATTGGGAACCCATGGGTGTTGGGTTCGTTAGGTGTTGGAATGGCGACTGGAAAACGCAGCGGTGGTAGATCCTCTAAGAGACTAATTAACGACCTCAAAAAAGTCGCTGGATCCAAGCAGCCCAGGATCGTGTTATATAGATATAATTGAATCTTCAGGCCTATGTCCAGCAGTGGAAGTCTATAGGTTGAGAAGATAGATACCCAATTTGAGCAATTGTACCTAAGGTCTACCTACGGTTTAGCGTACAGACATACACACACGCATTTATAATGTTACAGCTTTAAAGATTTGTATCGCAAGAATTTTTTTTTCCCACGACCCAATCTATTTTGGCTAGGCAAGACACGCCATCACCACAACACATCAGCCCACCACACGACATGTTAGCTTAGCTTCCGCCCTAGATATCTGCATCTAATAGTCGCTCTAGTCTCGGCAAGTGACTGGCTCTTTGAGAACCTACCGAAAAACATATAGGGTACAAGTGAATAAAAGTTCATTTGATGCAACCGTGCATTCATTAGCTAAGAATAATCGAGAGACCCAAAACACGCACAAATGACATTGATGGCGACAATGTCTATATTATTAATCTAATAATTTTAAACATTGTAATTCTAACAAGTAACAGATTTGTAGATATACGGAGTAATTAATATCTTTGCTACACAACTGGAAAATGTAGCTATCGCATAAACCCTTACAAGAGTAGAATCTTTCTAGAATCTTCTTTATCGAAACGCCTGCTGTTGGTAGTAGAAATACTGTTTAGGGAACCTATCTTTGTCGAGAAAAAGTTGTATTTCATAATTGTCTTTAACTCGTGAAATAATAAAATTGAGTGCCCTTTTAAGCAAAAGTAATTTAAAGAGAAATTTGTAGCAGATTAGACAAGGAAAATTCTATTCTGCGTATTTGGATTCATTTCGAGTACGAAGATAATAGTTACCATGGATTTCAGCGCTTGCATAATACCCCATACTTGTAGTTGGATTATTCTTACAGTCACCTTTTTTAAAATTTTCCCAACCATCACAAGCATAAGCAACGAATCCCGTGTTAGGTTCTTTATATTCAATGGATTCCTCAAAATATTGATGTGATCTTCCGTGACTGCATGCATCTGAAACATTCATTCCTTGTATATATTATTAAATACGATATTTTCATTATTTTTTTACGATAGAAATAAGAAGCGTTTTTTCATTTGTCAAAATCAATTTAATTTCTTTTTCTTTTTTTGACAACATAAAACCTCCGCGCTATGAACATTTATTTAAAAATGCTAATAGCGCCTCTCCGCACCTCTCCGCTCCGCTCCGCACCTCACCTCACCTCTCCGCACCTCACCTCACCTCTCCGCACCACTCCCATCTTATCCCCATTATTACTCCCGTTACAGTCGGCCATCCTGTAACAATTGCGCCGCAATTGGCACAGAGAAAGGTATTAGCTTTCTATAAAGTCAATCAAGTCATATCTTTTGATCACATCATCACCATCGCTACTATTTAAGCTACAGACAGTGCACTAAGATTAGATCTCTGCTGCCCAGGAATCTGCTGCGACGACCTCAGTTAACCTTTTTTATCCTCGTTGCAATAAAACCTATACGTCGTATGTCATCGTATAATTAATGCTAGGGATTACACCTCGTTAATACCGGAACGTCAAATTTATCTCGCCTCAGGATTTTCCGATAAAGCAGCCCCTTGAGTTCTCTATAATTATTAAATATTACGAGCATAGCACTTATTCTCTTATCTATACCCAAATATAAAGCTCAAGAGTTTGTTTCTTTGATTGTTTGAACGCGCTAATCTCAGGAACTACTGGACCGATTTAAAAAATTCTTTGACTGTAAGATAGTCCATTTATCGACGAAGGCTATAAACTCTATAAAATCACGCTTAAATTAATAAGAGAGAAGCAGCAATAAAAAGTATTACGAAAACATCAAAATTTTAGGCTTCCCTTTGTGCTCTAAGTAACGGTGTAAGTTATTATGAAAATCAAGTATTACAAAATGATTTCCCTCTAAAAGTTTTATATAAAAGTCCGCAACAGCATACGTCTAGCTTTTAAGGTTAACACACGTTACCATTTTTATGGTTATCAAAATACTATATTAAGGTTTTAATTTTTCCAAGCGAGCGGAATCACTGGTGATTGCTAGTAGTAAATCGAATTTCTAACAATCGGAAGTAACACTTCTGTCAACAGCTCTGTTATTTTTACTTTTGATATCCTGACTTTTCAAATAAGTAATGTTAACCGTATTGCTAATAAATGTATTCATCGACATTAATTGGCCAGATACTCAATAGTGGCTCTTCTCAAAAATAATAATAAACATGCATTCTGCAATTGTAATAACTAAAATGTGGGTAAACACGGATCTACCTAGCCAATACAATAAAACATCACAGCTCTAACAAGACAAGAACAACCTAAAACCATCATGCACATAAGGAACGTCAACCCCCTCAGACCTCTAAAACATAACGGCCATGACGCTCTTTACATAATTTTCCATTATAAGTCCACAAAGACATAAAATCATAAACAAAACATACGTCACATAATAACATACGTCTCAAAATAGAACATTTGTCTAGGCGAAGAATGCCGATCCGAAAAGGCGTAACACGACAATTCTACTGCCCTAGCGGCAAATTATAACATCACTCAGCAACCACAACGCATAACAATATCATTATCGTCCACGGCTCCAGCGTCGATCATAGCAAACGTCATATCTCTTATACTTCACTTTCCAAAATGTTCTCTTTCTTCCGTCTCCTCATTAGAACTCCTTTTGTCCACTCACCTCAAGACTGGTTCACAGCGCCCTACTCCGGTGACTGTCTTGCCCCTCCTCAGTTACCTCCATCACGGTGCACAATGATCTGGCCGTCACTGGCGGTGTACACATACTGTTAAGCCTCACGCTTGAAATTTAAATCATCTGCGACCTGCATTTATCCGCAATATGCCGCCTTTCTTTACCATCCTCTTCATTTCGTTTTATCGTTTATCTTTCCAATAATGATTTCTAGTTTTTCCATAGCAACCGCACATCGCAACCATACAAAAGTATCAATTGAATTAATACAATCTTGACTCACCATGCGCAACGTGGCGCTTTTCTTAGAAATGCTCATCATCACATTATCTATACATATTATAAAACAAAGTCTCCAAATCTGTCTGTCCGCATGTAATCAACTTTCTCAAAATCTACTAAATGGATTTTTGTACGGTTTTTACTAAAAGGTAGTGCAATTCCTCCGGAAAGTTTAGGTTATTAGTACATTACATTACATTAGTAAATCAATATCGGTAGCTAAAGCAGTCGTTTTCATTTAAACATCATCCACACAAACGTCGTATTGATCGGTTAAACCTTGCAGTGTGAACGATGATGGTTTAATTGAAGTTCTGCTATGACATTCTTTCAATTCCGGTACCTAAATATACCGTCATGTGAAACTTACTAATTTTCGCAATTTTCTTATAAGCGTCGTTCAAACTTGAGAAAATTTGTACTTTCTTTGTGGTGTTATCATATGAATTCTGTTTGCAATTGGTTGCAACGTGAACGATTCGCCACATTGATAACATTTTCGAATCTCAAGCTTAGAACAATTAAATGCAACATGCCAACATACAAATGGGTGACTTACGATAATGAATTATTCCCCTTGATGTGCTAGCTGTACGTGACCCATTATACGATTTGACCATCTGTACATTAGGTCTCAATTGAAACGTATCAAAAGCGGATAAAAACCCTTCGTATAAGTCATCTAGACTCGTGCATTGAAATGTGCGTGCGTTCGCCTATAATAAATTTCACCTAGATCTTCAATTTTCCAAATCCAACTTTTTACAATTAAATCTTTATTCTCGTGATCAAAATCAGGTATTAATTTTACAGCATCTTGAAATTTGCTTGCTTTTCATTCGAGTGCCGTTCTCATATTTCACTTTTAATCGCTTCCTTTATTTATTTTATCCCATCCCATCAACTATAGCTTCTCCCAGCGTTTGGTTACTAGTATAATCATCCTCACTTTCACTTACTTGGCCTATTTTTGCTCGCCCCTCTTACTTCGACCTTCCACCAACTCTAAATACTTTTTTTGGTTCTCCTCATTTTGTGAGGTGAGTATATCCGACTTCTGAATATTAAATACGATATTTTCATTATTTTTTTACGATAGAAATAAGAAGCGTTTTTTCATTTGTCAAAATCAATTTAATTTCTTTTTCTTTTTTTGACAACATAAAACCTCCGCGCTATGAACATTTATTTAAAAATGCTAATAGCGCCTCTCCGCACCTCTCCGCTCCGCTCCGCACCTCACCTCACCTCTCCGCACCTCACCTCACCTCTCCGCACCACTCCCATCTTATCCCCATTATTACTCCCGTTACAATATATTATAATTTTTTTTAGTTGAATTATGAATGCTTTCTTTATTTTAATTTTTAAAATTGAGCATTAAGCATAACAACAGTAGTATAGTTTAGAATGTATAAACATAGATAGCGCTACTAACATAGATACTATAACTTGCTACTATATTCAGTGAGAGCCAGTGGTGCCATCTTCTGAGAAGGGGCTCCAATGTTATCTCATATTATTGTGATCTGTGATCTGAAATTTTGAAAACGTGACTTATCGTACATTCGGGCGGGCGTACCTCTCAATTCTCATAGGGTTATACTAGTAACCTACTCTAGAGTAGAGAATAATAACTATTGAATCTACTACTCCCTTGTGGTATGTTCTCTTATTAATATCAGTCAGATTTCGGATATGTTATTAATATTTAACATAAATTTTATATGTAAAGGCAACTTCGGTTTTGCTATAAATAGATAAATTTACATTTTAGCTGTACTTGTTTCATTGGTTTTTACTCAACGACTTACCAACTGTTCTCCCAGCGCCGTCGCATCCAGGCTGTATTGCTTGTCCGTTGTTTGGATAAAAATCAGCGTGGCCGTAACTTTTTCTGTAACCGTAAATTCCTCCACAGGTGTGAATGATATCAACAAACGTAGCGTCGCTTTTATCTAATCGGAAATCTGGTGGCATTTCTGGAACTTCAAAAAGTGGTCGCGCTGGATCTAGACCTAATAAAATTATTTGGACGTAAACCATTTATTTTATCATACTACTTATTTTATTAATTTATTTAGCTCATACATTGCTACCTCTATCTTACGCATTTAAAACAGTATTGCCAGGGTAAAAAAACCTCTGTCCGGGGCGTTACGAGAGAATAGTTTTATTGTGACTATTTCGGGAAATTAATTTTATGTCAATAACATAATTAAATTCAGTGATTTGCAATTTAGTATAAATTACAAATTACTGAACGTAGAAAACTAATTTGTGTGGTCCAAATCTCTCATTATTGTGGAATCATAAGGCCAAGCATACCAAAAAGATACATAAACATGGGCAGAGTACCTGTAATGCGAAGTATTTTTTCTCGTGATAACATTCCGGCATAACCCATAACATGTGCTCCTAAACTGTGCCCAATTAAATAAATACTTTCACCTCTTACGTTGTAAGCTTCAAGAAATGCATCCAGAAGTTTTGCTACTTGACTTCCCACATAGCGGGTACTTACAGCGGCAAGTGGATAAATATCACTTTTGGCCAACTCATACCAGTCTACTGTTATTACATTCAAATCATGTTCTCGAAGGAGAGAATCTTTTACTTTCTGTATCCATTCTGCAGTTTCTTTAGATCTCCAGCCGTGAGTTATGACCCTGACACCATTTGATTGATTAAAATATTGACTTTTAATAGGTACATCTAATATTGGTATTGTTAGCTTCTCTGGTTGGTTTTCATTAGCTCTGTGAATACATAATTTATAGTAAATATTTGTTTGATAGGGTATAGAGCTCGAAGAATAAATAATAGATAGTGACCAATTAATAATTAAGTGGTACGAAATGTTTCTATGGATGTGTTTATTTTCGTTTTAGTATTCATTTATATTTATGAATTTACTGATACGTAAATTTATATGGATACTCTAGCTTACCTAGTATACAAATAAAAATATGCGTCACCACTAATCAAATGGCTCATGTCTTCAATGGCTGTGGAGTAATTAAGTACAAAATTTGCGCCTTTGTCGTCTAAAAAATATAACCAATCCACGTCATAAATTGTCTCATTATTCTCAGATTTACACCACGAACATGTATAGGCTAAAATATTAAGTTCAATATGAGAATACAGAATAGGAACTAAGCTTGTTTACACTAATAAAACACATTAACATTTATTTTATTGATTTGAAATAATAATTTTGTAAATTATACAAATTAATATTATATTTAGAATTGAATCAATGATTATAATTAAAGGCATAAAAATGACTGCTAATTGTAATTAATAATGTAAACGAAAATTTATTATAGGTACCATTAACTTATGTTTCGTATGTAATACACGCATTTTATGACGCGATTGAAATATAATAAATCTTTTTACCGTATTAATTTTTAAAAAAATATTGCTTGACTTCTTACCGAAAATATAAATAACACCTATAACAGTTACTTTGTGAAAAAATTGCATGGTTGTCTTCTACTTAGTGCAGTTAGAGATGATCTGTTTGTAATGGTAAAACATTATTCATTCAGTATTGTTCCTATCACTTAATAACTTCCGTTTACATATACGTCGGTTTGTGTTAAGGATATCGTTTTCGAAAATTTGTATTGATACCATTTAATGTAACATGTTAACAAGCTAAGGAGTAGCCCAAGGTAATTTTATATTACTGTGCCGCGTTGAACGACCATGCTAAGGATCTGTTAATATTCCACAATTCACCATTTGTCTTCCTCACTTAATATTTAATGACACGAGCAGTTTATATGGGAAAATCAAATTATTACTTTTATTTTTTCTACCAATTTCTTCATATTTTCTTACCTTTTAAACCTTTCTTGGACCTAACGTTTAATCATTTTATTTTTATATCTGTTAATGCTTTTAGAAATATTAGCTTTCTGCACTCCTTTTTATACTACAACTGTGCTAAATTTTATGCTCCTCCATTCGCGTAATTTATAATGTAAGGGCTACAAATTTGCTGCTTCACGTATAAATATATAGACTGGCCCGTTGGCGCAGCAGGTAGTGATACTGCCTTCAGCTCCGCGGGTCGCGGGTTCGATTCCCGCCGAGGGCAGACATTTTCTATAAAAAGAATTTGTTGGTTCTTCGAGCCTGGGTGTATATTTAAATTTAAGTATATATTTAAAAATTATATATTTACCAGTTGTCTCTCATCTATAACACAAGTATTAAATTACTTACTTACTTACTTACTTTGGGGATGGATGATCGTGTGTGTAAGTATATTATATTATTATGTATATTATTCGAGACTAGGGCCCAAAATGTGCCATATTACTATACAGAAATTTTCTTCATACCAAAAATCACATCGTTCTGTAGCTCTCTATCTCTGTATCTCTAGTTCGTACATGAATAACGTAAAACAAATACATTTTCGCTTTTGTAATAAACGTAGTTAAGTTATATTCATTACTAGCGGCCTGTCCCTGCTTCGCACGGATATAAAATATATATCCCATGTCAGTCAGTGTAAAAAAAATGATTAAAATCGATCCAGTAGTTTTGATTTATTCATTACTCCGTGGCCCGCAAGCGTTAAATTTTGAGAAAAACAATTTCCTCTCCCTATACCAAGAAGATTTCCTGCTATCTTTGGAATATCTAAATTCATATAGTACATTTTTACTTATTTACTTTTACATTTTCCCTATGTATTTTATTTTTACAATTAATTACAGAATGTCTTTAAACAAACTCTTAAAAAAGCGACATAGCTGCTAAAGTCGAAGTGTTATAGGGCCAAGCGCGGCGTCCTCACGGCATTTTAAATCTGTAATATCTCCGAAAATGTTCACTTAAATTACATGCTGTAAACGGCCATATTGATCTATATTAAATCAACTATTTATTTAAGGTACTTAGTTGGATAAGGATTAATGCTGTGTTGTATAAAAAGTGCTTCAAAAATAAGGCATTATTTTTCGTAAAAAATAAATGACAAAAAATTATATAGTGGGTTATCCATAAGAGATAGACATATACCATCGCGGACTTTTCTGTAGACCTTTTCAAGGTGTACAAATACTTAGTACATCATTTTGATTAATCTCGTAGGGTTTAGCCTGCGTTTGCAATGTAAGCGGAAAAAAATGTAATTATTTACAGAACCTCAAAAATTACAGTATTTCTCTTGTATTGAATGTTATTATACATACAAACCTTCCTCTGGAATCACTCTATCTATTAAAAAAAACCGTATCAAAATCTGTTGCGTAGTTTTAAAGTTTTATGTATACATAGGGATATATGGACAAACAAAGAATGCGACTTTGTTTTATAATATGTAGTGATAGTAATTACATAGCGTTTTCATACAAATTTCGGTTTTTCATGGGTGAAAATAACGGATGACACAAATTAAATCATAGCAACGTTATTGTATTTTTATTTTCTTTTGAATTGAATCGTTTGTGTGCTTACACAGTAAACACTGATCTCAACACTTACAATTAAAAATATTCTAAAAACAAAATGAATGGGTATTACAATAAAAACAAAAACTATTTTGTGCAATCAATGCGTTCTTTGTCTTCCATGAAGAATAAATTTGCTTACATAGGAATTACGGTTTCGTTGGTTTAACTTTAAAAGTGCTACAGGTGTACATCTTGAATTTGGAAAAAATGTTATCACTTATTGTGCTGAGATATTGTGCAGTATGCCTTAAGATTTTAACATTGGGTGCCTTGTTTCACCACGTCTTTCGCCAATGTGCACATTAATTATACTTCATACTTTTCTTTATACAAACTGATATATATACGATAAAGTTCATTATATTAATCTAATATATTGCTATCTTTTTCATATTAGTCTATAGAAAATGTCAACCGACTTCTTGTGCTCTATTTTTATAATTTATACTTATCCAAAGTAATTTCGGAATACATCAGAACACATGTTAAAACAAGGATTTAAAAAGCAAGCAACCATTATATTTTTATTCAAAAAAAGAATGCTGTTTAATAGTTACTCAAAATATTATAATTGTTATTTAAGTAACTGTTAAACATAGAAATACCTAGTTTCGATTACTATAACACTTTAAATAATTACTGAAAAGTTAATTCACAATGGAGACTAGATATCACATGGTTTGAGCTATATCGATTCTTACTTTTGTTTTCCTTTTAAACTAAATACAGAGTCAAAAATTGGTTTTATAAAAAGGTTTGTGACATTTTTAAGGATTGTACCGCAAAACATACAAATTACGTGTTTCGCTTAGTAACAGATAAATAATAACAAACGCTCGACAATTCAAATTTAACTTAAGAGTAAACATTTTAAATAGATAAAGACAAGCGAAAACATAACATATTTTACTTCAGTTGGGCAGTAGGTAGGACAGTAATAGCTTGAAAATATCATACCTAATTTAGTAATTACATGTGGTACGTCCAATTTTTTTAGTTCGCTAACCTACCACATTTTGTTATTCCATCGTACATGCAAATAATTTTTCATTCGGTCAGTCGAAATCGTTGAGCATATAATATTTAAACATATATTAATCATAATGAACAATGGATTAACTTATTGCACAAACAGTCGATACTAACGATCTAATAATGTAACGCTAGGCGGTTTACCTAGAAAACATGCATTGTTAAAACAATCGAAACAAGTTTACTGAGTCGATTAACCTTTGCTTAATCTAAATTTCCGGCAGTGACCTGTGTAATGACGCTCGTGTCTTATACCTACTTCGGAGGTTTATAGCTGATATTCTAAGGTGCAAACAGATTGTTTTCTACAGTGTGCTTTGTTAAACGTAAATGAGTTACGGGCATCGACGTTAGAGCCGCTATGACAATTGTATGGAACACTGGAACGCTATCTTGCTCGTACCCTCTAAATTTATGGGCAGTAAGTCTCCGCAATAGGCATAAGTCGTTACTATAAACATTATACATTACAGACGTGTGGCGCGGTGCGTATAACTTCCAAGCCGCGTGAGATCGAATCTATATTTCGTAATAATTCAATGAAACATCGAAATATATAACTTATTCTGTCTCTTTTGTTTTTTTTTGCGGTTAAATCAAAACTAATATTGTAAATACAAAAGTGATATGATTTGCGTGACGAAGGACTCATATAGGTATTGTTTTAGGTGTATTATAATTTTAGAGTATATTTAACGTGTTTCTCTGAATTACTACTATATTTACGTGCGTCTTTGTGCGATTCTCAATTATGATTTCACAGTTTACTTTAAAAAGGGTTTAACTCGTTTCAACACAATATCGTAAAATATAGTTGATTTCAGAAAAGGGAAGGCTGTGAGCTATGTGTTTCGTATTATAATTTATTTTATGAGTTTCATAAGACAACGACACTATGACGCTATGAACGAAGACCGGATAGTTATGGGTTAAGCCCTTTTTAAAATAAATCATTCCATCATCATACGCGGATATCGAACCAGCGGCTGTGCGCACCGCGTCCGCACCGCAAGATACATCCGCTCCTCGCACGAACATACTCGTACACACTACACCTTATTACCTACCTATCTATTTTTTATGAGTAAATTATTTTAATTTCTTTAAAGCGTACATTTTATACTTAATTCTTAGGAGGTTCTTAACGATATCGAGAATTCGAAATATGTAAAAAAAATCAATTTAGAAAGTCATGTAGAAATCATGCAAGGAATATTAATATTTAGTTCATTTTGTAAATAATCCTAATAAAACTAATTAGTCTTCGTATTGACTGATCAATAAATAATATTTTAGGTTTTCAGGTGGGATCGCTTAAGGAACCGAGTGGTCGTGCTATGTATTTTCTAAAAAAGAACCCTAAAAAAACGAATGACAATAAATTTTTGAGATATGATATTGATTAAAGGGTCTGAAATTACTGACAAACTTATTTATACAACATTGAATTGGTCAGAATTTGAATAATTTGTTTGAGCACCTTCTCTTTTAGCGTTGTGCCACTTGGTTACAATCAGTATAATTAGTGTAAGATGTTACTTTTATGATAAGTCTAAATAAAATTATGCTAGGGCCTCACAAATAGTGGCTTAGTCCTTCAGAACCTCGTTCATACAACAATACCTAAATAAATAAGTGTATAATATAATATCTAATATGTTTTTACATATGTACAATTAAACAAAGAGGTACATAACGAATAAAAATAAAAAATTTGTACTTGAAAAAAAAATTATCCATAAAACATGAAACAGTATATCGATTCTGTTCGATCTATATTTAACTCTACGTCTACCTAAGATTATTTGTGTTGTACGTCATACGATATCACGCATTCACCACAAGTGAAATATTAAGCATAATATAAATTTGTAATATATTTGACGAACGTGATACTAAATATCAGTTTTGTGAATCCAATACAAAAAACAATGTCCAACGCTTGCCAAGTGAGGTCATATGCGAAGTGTACCATTTTTGTACACTCGTATATTATTGCTTCAGAGATTTTGATAATAAGAAAATAAGTAAATCCATGTCTATAGAACTTATATATAAGTTTATTAAAAAAATAAAGGCCATAGAATTAAAATAAAATTGTCATCATCATCATTACCGAAATAATTCGCGAAATGTGAAGTAAAGTAATCGACTAGAGAGTACCGAATGCGTGAAATCCTATAACTTTTTAATCGTAATTACTTTTTTAAATATAAACTACATATAATATTGGTATGAGCGGTGTTGTGGATGCTTCTCCGCTCATACCTAAAGCGTTTAGGTGAACGTATTCTCGCACTGCCTACTTGCCTTTATCCGACGCAGTACCAGCCTAATAGTTTCGGCTAATAAATGATATCTATGGCACATTTGACGCGATTTTGAAAACCCAATTTTATTGACAATTTTATTTCGTAGAAAATTAACGGTATGGCGGTCACTTACCGCAGGCCGCATTTATTCGTTACGATAAGACATATCAAGCAAAAACGTTATACATTTACGTCGTACGATTAATTGACATTAATTTTGATTTGGAAAGCAGCCAGTGCGATCACAAAACGCCACTGCATCCACACATACATGTATGTACATTATTATTTCAGTCCAATTGTTGTTTGACTGAAAATATGTCTAATTTATTATTAGAAATAGTAGGTAGCCCCAGCAAGGCCGGCGACGACGGTGGGAACACTATTTTTACAATGAACGCAAAATAATTTAGTTCGAGAAACGAGGCAACGATGGCCGCAGCTTTTTAAATTATTTGTTTGACATAGGTGTTCGTATGAGAAACATTTAAATCTATTTAAATAAATAGACAACTATTATAAATATACATATAGCCTACACGTGTCTTAGTCTTATTAGAAATTGACTCTCAAAATTAACGTAGGGAAGTTACTTTGTCGCGAAAAAAATAGATAATAAAATTACTAAAGTAATAAATCACTATCACCGTAGCTCATCGTTGACTCGTATTTAACGAGACTATTCGTTACATTAATAATGAATATCAATGTCGCTCTAGAGGAACTTCCCACACGCGGAAAGTTTGGGGCTTATTATTATAGCGGACCATGGTAAGGATCGAGCAATGCGGAGAGCAAATCGCAAATAAATGAGACAACTTCGATCACTCATCGTAGTCTAAATTTGTATTGAAATCCTAATTTCAATTTGGCGATTGCGGTATCGGTGGGCATCAAACTAGTGAAAGGGAAAGGCATTAATGCCCGCGATCAGCAGACGGTTTCGGTGGGCGCTAGAGGCGACAGAGACGCGAGCGCGGCCAACGGCGACAGCGGCGGCGGCGCGCTCAGCGGCTCAGGTGACCGGCGCCGCAACGCTTGTCGCTTACGGAACTCGAGGAACTCTTCTTTCATCGCGCGGACGCGGGCTTCCACGTCGTCACGAGAGGGTCGCGCACGAGTTCTTTCCGGTGTTGACGGCGTTGGCGTGCGTGTGGCTCGGTCCCATTCGTAGTGCACGTCTACGGATCCCGCGTCGACCGCCTCACCGGAACCGGGCCGCGGCGGAGGTGCGGGTGGCGGAGGCCGATATGGCGGCGGCCGCCACTCGGCTAGACTGCCAGTGCGACTGCTGCGGTTGTGCTGCGAGGAGGATGCGTTTTTGCTTCCGAATCCACTCGAAGACGACCTACTTTCCGGCGAGGCTTCGTGAGGCGGAGGCGCCGGGGGTTCCGTTACGGCTCGAGATCGGCCGTGTCGCGGCACGGGTCTCATCCTCGCCCGGAAGAATGCACCGCACGCGCGAGTCTGCTGTGAGTCCAGTGCTGCAATGGGCGGCGGACGAAATGACGGGGGTGTCGGAAACGAGCCGTCAGCGGAGCTAGGAAAAGGCACAGAGCTGAGGTCAGAAATGTGAAGAGGCGACCAAGGCGTCCAAGCAGGCGCCCAAATGGGCCACGGTGGCCAAGGGGGCCAGTGGATGGCGAGGGCCGGTGAAGAAGCTCGAAAGAGTGGCGGCCCGGCACCTGGCCGGAGCGGTGCGCGGAGCCTCGGAAGAAACCCGCCGTCATCTGAGGAGGAGGGTGCAGGCGAGGGTGATTGCGCGGAGGAGGCGCCGGCCGAGGAGACGCTTCGCGTGGCCCAGCGCTGCGCCTCGTCACCACATCGGGACGCCGGCCAGATCCAATTGGCCGTGAATCGCAAACACTGCACTATACTCGATATTCCGCTTTCTCTAAATCTGTATGGAAAAAATTAGTGTCGTTTTTATATTGTAGTTGCTATTGAAAATATCTTTCTTCCACTTGACTTACCTGATTTCCTATAAAGGATAGCATGCAAAAACACAAATTATATTACAATAAAATAATCAATAATGCGCCATCTTCCATATAATAATTGGTTACTTTTAATTAAGTAATATAGTTATCGACTGGCATTTTATAAATCATCATGACCACGGGGCTTATGGAAAGAATACTGTTTTTATAGCATGCAGAAAAATAACAAATGAGTTTAATAAAACTGCAAGGTTAATCAGAGATCTCAAGACGGATGGTCGGAGCCACAAGGAGGGCTAAGAAGAAATAGCTTCTAGAGCAAGACAAAAACGTTACAAATAGGTAGGTAAGCAAAATAAATATACACAAGAGACTAAAGAAAAACGAGAGAAAAGGGCATATGTAACTCACTTTTTAAAAGGCACTTGAGTGCTGTCTGCGGCGCGTAGGTCGGTAAGACGCGCGGCTACCATGTTGTATGCTGCAACCGAATAATTTCTAAACATTAATGCGGTGTAGCGAGCCATTCAGCGAGCTCGCGGCCGCGCCCGCCCCGCCACCGGCACCACCACCCCAAAACAATGCCCGCATCGCACACCATATTGTCAATTTGAAAGCGAAGCTTACCGGAAATTAAGCTACATGTATAAAACAATACCACATACGAAACATAGAAGAGTACATGATAATGATAATATATAAATCCTTTTTAGGTTGAGAAATTTCGTATTGGAAATTATCGGAAAATAAAAATAAGAGAAATAACAAACAAGACTAAGAAATGAAGAACGCGATAATCATCGTTAAAAGTACTCTTTTGATGTCACATTTTGTAACGGTTATGAACAATTTTTATTTGGATATGAATATGAAATAGATAACAATCTTTTGAAAAAAAAGGCACAATATATTCTCAATAGCACGATTCGAGAATGTGGTCTATGTAAAGAAATTGTGTTAAAGTAGGATGCAAATGTACTTATATCTGTTAATATTTTTCTAAATTTATTTTGTTTCTTTTATTCTTCAACGAACCCATATATGAATTCCGGTAAGCTTTTTTCGTCAATGATTATTGAAATAAAAAAAGGTTATTCTTTCGATATGATTTATATTACATACAATGTCATAAATAAAGCAAAATCAATGGGATAAAAAGTGTTATTGCCAAATAACAATATCGAAATTAATCTCTTTTTAGTATATGTGTATTAATACCATCTAAACACAACGAAAACTGTGCTTTTCTAAATTGAATTGTTATAACACTGTGATATTTATATTAGAAACGTCTAGGTGCAGAAAACTCAAAATCAAAACCATTCACAAGAATCAAATCAACATAATCAATATTATGCTACATATATATACGTAGTTATACTTAATAGTTATACATTAGTTATACTTAATTTATCTACAGGGATCAGGTCTATCGATTCTCGTGTCTATAGTGTTGTTCGTGTCTGTGTCTTGTTAGGTCAATCGAACGTATTTATGAGGTGTAAAGGCTTAGAGAATGACGATTCTAAATAAAAAAACAAGCTTTAATCATATTAAAAATACATATAAATGTGCATTAAAATTTCCGGATTGCAAGCAAAACTTTAGGTTATAAACAAATCTCGCATGTAAAGACTAAGATAAATGAGATGTAACAAAAAACTATATTATATGATGTCTGCTTCGTCACCGACAATATGGTCAATGAAGTAAAAAAGGTTTTCTTTCTCGTTTCAGAATAAATATAGCCCAGGTGTGCATGAGACTCCTAAGGGATGTATGGATGATTTTTGTATGTATAATTAATTGATTGGAATAATTAGGATACTTTAATAGAATTTTGCGTAATGGCTAATGGCAACACCGAAACAATTTATTGACTAGACTAAACAATGAACAACATGCCACATTCTATTCTTTTATATTATTCTATTAAGTAATATAGTTATTGATAAGCAACTCCCAAAATTCGTCATGATCACCTGGGCTTATAGAAAGAAAACTGTTTTCAAACTATCTATGTTTAAATCTGGGTATTCTATTCGAGTCTATTTTATTCACAATTCTAATCGAGGAGGTCTACACTCTGAGTTTGTGATCCGAGGGTCGGGAGCGGGCAAGCGGCCGCCTCTCCCGCGACTACTCACCTTTCTCTTGTTTGCGGCGTTTACGCTTATTGCATATCTTCACAGCGCAAACAGACAGTATAATGGCAACTATGAAAAACAATATGCCGCCCACCACTCCAGCTGTGATCGCTTTATGCTTCACCCGAGCAGGTACGGGAAACTTCACCTCCTCAGAACTCTCGTAACTTGTCGCCGAGTTGGCCAATACACGGAAGTAATATGTCCTCCCGCCTACCAGGTTTTTTACTGAAACGGTATAAAACAAAGTAAATAGTCGGAGTTATAAAATTATTTTAATATATTATGATTCATGAAATTATAAAGGGTTTCAGCGATCCAATACAGTTTCCTATTTTTTTTTAAATTTTTAATGATGAGATGTATGCTTGAGATGTATGCTTGAGATGTATGCCTGTTTGCCACGTTTTGCTGAAACTTTATTACACACCTCTTCCTCATAAATGTCCTTAATTTTGTGCAAAACCTATCTATCTTATTTATCAACATATGAGAAGAAGGTCATTATTAAACTTTTGCATTTATACTGTTAACAACAGAAAACGGAATTTGATTAATAAGCTTATCTTGCATATTGTTTTACATGATTTAATTATTAAATTTCGTACCCAAATAGCTGGTCTCTTCAGGCCTAATCTGTCCTCTATTGAGAGTCTTCCATTGCGCGTCAGTACGATACTTGATGGTGTAATACAATACGAGGTGCGCACGCTCGAGCGGCGCCTGCCACGTGATGAGAAACCCATTATGCACTTCGGTTACGGTGAGATTACGCGGTGGACCGGACTTTGGACCTGTAGGGAATAAAATGTTCTACATCATCTTCCTGCCCTTATCCCACTCTAAGCGGGGTCGGCATAACATGTTACATGCTGTCATATGATTTGGCTGCGTTTTCACGACCGGCCGCCTGCTTGAACTTAACTCAGTCGAATTTTACGACACCTCGGTAAGAAAGAGGGTGGTCTATTCTACCAAACCGGATACCACACGGTGGGTCAACTTACCTTAGTCGCCTTTTACGACACCTCGGTAAGAAATGAGGGTGGTACTATTCTGTTCAGCCGGATACCACACGGCGTGGAATAAAACATAGAATGAAAATATTGCATCGGAATCGATGTCAGTAGTCATGCGCTGATGATAGTAAGATAATAAATTTTTAGATTAAAAACTAGAATCTAGAGGTTCTATAATTGAGATACAGTTAGCTTAAAAGGGCGAAAACTTAGAGCTATAAAAGAGTTTAAAATTTATACAAACATGAAAGCTTAAAGAAGAGAATCACTTTGAACTTATTTATCCCATATTTCTTTTGTATAATTGATTATTAAAATCTGTAGAATTTAATTATGTTTTTAAAGGCCTATAAAATGTTAGTAATGTTAAGGATTAGAAAGAATAAAGAGGTTAGTACCGGAGCTATCGGGCGCGTCCGGAAATATTTTTTCGTCGACTGGGCCAGCGACTGTAGGAGCCACTTTTGGTTTAGCGCCTACATCTACAAAATGTTAGTCATGTGTTAGTACTATAAAAACAGTAGGAAAAGGTTTTAAGGAGTTAACCAAATAATATTTCTTTAATAATATTTTAAAAAATTGAGTCTAGTTTGTTTTGGTGGATTTGGAGTTACATGAATGGACAAATAAATATATGGGACACACAAACGGTCGTCCATCCCCAAAGTAAGTAATTAATTACTTGTGTTATAGGTGAGAGACAACTGGTGAATATATACACATATAACTTTTTAAATACACACTTAAATACAAATATACACCCAATCTCGAAGAACCAACAAATTCTTTTTATAGAAAATGTTGGCCTTCAGCGGGAATCGAATCTGTGAACCGCGGAGCTGAAGGCAGGATCATTGCCATCACGCACTGCTGAAACGGGCCAGTCCAATCAAAAATCAGTAAAAAATGGATGGGTTATCTAATGAAACAGTGCCCTTAATATATCTTTGCAGTGTATTTAACAAACATTAACTTAATACGTGAGACGGTGATTGTCTCTAGTGTAATTCATATAATAAATCCGTTCATATGGTTTAAAAACAGTAGAAATTATTCAAATTTACCCTTATTTTACCTGTTCTTTATTAACAAACTCTACAATGAAGGATATATCAGCTTAAAAGAAAGAAATTACTAATAAATATTGCCTAAAACTATAATAGTTTTTAATAAAGTAATAGCATAGGAAGGTTTATTAAAAAGGATTTAGAGACCAGAGAGATTTTATAATCAATCAAACATACCAAGAGTTCTTATTGTAATGGCTTTACTCATCATTCCTTCTCCGATTGTATTTTTGCTGTTAACTTGAAACTCATACGTGGTCCCGGGTTGAAGACGGTTTATTGTGACCTACAAGAAATAAAAGATTTATTTTATAACGAAAATTTAACACAATTTCTATTGAATTATTTTTTTTACACAATTTAAAAAGGTGGAAATAAATATTTAAAGTGTGGTAGAAGATATAAAAAAAATCTTATTTACTTACACAATTATATAAAACAATTTTACCACATTAACATATTATAGTTTGGTTGTATAGTAATTTTGTTACTATACAACCAAACTATAATATGTTAAATTGGATTTTAGATATGAAGCTATAGGTATATGTTTGGTAGGTACCTACCAAAAATCTAACAGCTGTAATGGTTATGGATAGTATATTACAAATGCGAATTTAAGTCAGTTGACTGCATTTTTTATTTCATATTAGTAGAAACTGCAAATTTGCACGTATTAGCCGTGTAAGGATATATTAAACAAACGGATAGAGTTTAGCGTTTATTGTATTGTAATATATTATCTTACTTTATATTATTTTTAAATACAGGCTGATAGAGAAAGCCTACTATACTATTGAGGATAATATAGACGATAAGAATGCGTGGATATAGATACTGTTCCACCCTTTACAAGATAGAAACGATTAAATGCAACTAGTATTAAGAATTGTATTTTTAAAAGAGCAACCGCCGAGTTTCTTGCTGGCTCTTCTCGGTAGGAACAGCTTTCCGAACCAGCAGTAGAGTTGACGATTCAAAAGCACTTGTTTACAAGTTTATTTAAATAAAGAATATTTTGAATTTGAATTTACACTCAAAGAATTTATTCAATCAGTCCACTAGTTCCTGAAATAAGCGCATTCAAACATTAATTTGAATAAAGGATTTGTCCTATAATACTTCCTTAGCTACGATCTCAGATCGTCATTTTGCATGCATGAATGTACTATTCCTATCCGTGGTATAAAAGATCTGTTACTTACAGATGTAGCACCAGAAGGTGTGACAGGAACCTTGGTCCATTCCGAGAAGCCAGCCTCTCTGTACCAGATGGTGTAGTCCTGCTTGTAGTCGGGCCCGCCCGCGTAGCCCGGCTGCCAGCGGAGTGTCACCTGAAACTCCGTCGCGGTTCCCGACACGTTGTAGGGTGCGTGCGGCTGCGTCCCTTCGATCACTAGCTGTGTGTCTGCTACTATTGTAGCCACCTGAAGTTTCATACGTATTTCATTACACGATTTTAGACAAAATTGTACAAAATTACTCAAATCTGGTTATATACATAAACGTAGGTATATATAAGATATGGAGTTAAAGTGACAATGGCATGTCATTTGGTCGTTGATAGAGAAGTAAATCACGGTAAAAAGTTAAATATACATAAAATTCACTGTAAAATTTAGTTTAGGTTTGCGTTTCCCCCTTGACGTATGATATACATATAGTTAAAAATACAAACTTAAAGAGGATATATATTGTATACTACAAACATTTATATTGTATACTACAAACAATGACAATTTTATTACAGTAACGAAAAAATATAAAAATAAAACGGTTTTATGGTTGAAAAATAAGCATTAGTTGGTTAATAGGTATAGTAATAATTAATACTATTGTAATAGTTGGCTATATATAAGCCAATTTATGTCAATATTTTTTACATCAACCTAAGTATAAAATTGTTCCAAATTATCTTTTATTAACCTCGTTGGAAGCAACACATTGGTATATCCCAAAGTCCTGCCTCCGCAATGTGTCGATGGTGATGTTTCCCCCTAGCGCGCGCACCCGACTCTTCTGCAGAGGAAGCCCATCTCGCCGACGCCACACCACGCTTGGCCGCTGCGTACCCTCAGCCTCTTGCGCCTCACAATGCATCTCTACTGATTCGCCCACCTACGCAAAGACCACGATGCAAACACTTTTTAAAATAGGGAATTTCATTAATTGAATGATAACTTAAACGTATCTGCAAGCAATGTTGTCCGTATTTATGTGATCTTTTCAACTTTTAAAAACGCTAATTTTGTTACTAACATTACACCAGGTTTCTGTAGTAAACATTTAGACCTCGGTAAGACCGTAATTAGATTTAATAAAGCTATTACTTCAGCTGTATGAAGTAAAATTACGATAACACAGAATTAACAACAGTAGTAGTAGTAGTAGGCTAGTAACAAAATAAAAGATCCATAAAGAACACTCACTTTTCTCTGATACAAAGGCTCTGGTTCTACCGTAAACACTGGTGGTTTCCGAACTAATACTTCCATTGGACCTATAAGTAGATATACAAATATATGATATTCAACAGATCACAATAAATCATTAGAAATTCTAATGTTATATTTACCTGACGATCCTTGCGTGCCTTGTGCATTATATGGAGTACACGTATATCGTCCCTGATGATTCTGATTGACGCGTGTGAAAAGCAGCGACCCATTGTTCATGATAACTATATCTTTCGTTTGATACGGTTCTAACAGTCTTTTATCCTTCGTCCACGTAACATATTGAAGAGGTGGGTTCGCTTTTATATAACACTGCACTACACCTGCTAAGCGAAACGGTAGGTACTGCACCGTTGGTGTAAAGGTCACTTTGGCAGGATCTAAAATGTGTAATAGAAATTGTTATTTTTTTCCAAAGTTTATTTCTAATTAGATGTTTATTAAAGACTCATTATAGAAAAGATGAGATGCGCGAGATTAAATTGGTATGTTCATGTAAAGAGGAGATACGAAAATCATGTGAGCAAAAGAGTTTCAAAAATTAAATGTGGATGGATGTTTGACTTGACGGAGGCCGAAAAAAGATTTATGGATTATGTAAAGATTGATATGCATATAAAAGAAACGGCAACAAAGTTAACGAATGATAGAGGAGAATGAAAGACTAAGGCATGTTGTGCTGGCCCCCGTGGAATATTTAATTTATTTAATATAAAATTGATTTGTTATAATCAATATTTCAAAATTCCTGTATGCTGCCGTTAGAAGACGGTTCAGCTACTAACCGACTTTTAATTGAATAGTAGTGTGACAGCATTCCGTAACTTAACAAGGGAACAAGAAGACGCGCCATTTTTATGTATTAGGCGATATAGAATGTCATATATTATAAAAGTGTAATTTAGACATAATACAAGATCTCACATTCGACATTCAGATAAGCAGATGCACTTTGCGGGTCACCGATGCCATTAGAAACCTCGCATAAGTATTGCCCAGAATCATCAGCAGCAACCGGATTTATGACAAGCGCACCGTCTCTACGGATTGTTACTCTCGTTTCAAGTGCCGCAACCTCGGCCACCGGAGCACCTTCGCGAAACCACTTCACTGTTACATTACCAGGCAAGGCTTTTGCTTCGCATGAGAACTGTACTTTCTCTCCTTCAAGCTTTGTTTGATTCGTTGGTGGCATCTGAAAAAGAAGACTATTGGTTCAATACTCCTTATAGATCCTACCAAATATTAGAGGGCACCAGTTACAGTACATTACGTTCCCAAAAGCTCTTAATTGGCACAAAGTTTTTTTTATTCTAGATACAGATCACGATAGACCACAGCTTAACTGTGAACATGCCAAATGAAACCTTAAGTACCGTTACTATGTTTTATACATAAAGGTTATGTTGCGTACATAAAGGTCCTTACTGGCTAGAAATTAAAAAACTAAAATCGAATTGTCCGTGGTATGCGTGTAAGACATGTAGAAAGTAAATTTTCTTAAAGGGTTTTTAATTTAGGATTTCGAGCGATAAAAAGTCAAAATTGAAATTGTAATTTAGTTAAAAGCATATAGGATGAATGTTAGAGCTATAAAATGTTACATTACTTTAGGTTCGGTTGTTACTATTAACATCTTAAATGTATCTATTCTTGTATTTTAGAATTCGACTGGTTGGAAGCGTCAGACGGCAGTTGTAATGATGGTAGTCTATGGAATTTCGATAACTATGTTCCTATGAATTATTATAAACATATTTACTCGTAGTAAAAATTACCGTAATGACAGCTCCTCCAGCGATAATAACTCGAGCCGTATGCGAGACTTGCCCCTCCCCGTTCCGTGCGATACACGTATAGTCACCTATATCTTCGTGTCGGATATTGCTTATTCGAAGTTCTGTGCCGTCGTTAAAAATTCCAACCGTTCCCGATGGTTCTACAGGGTTTGCATCTTTATACCACAATATTTCAGGCGTAGGTGTGCCCTCCGCTTGGCAGTTAAGAATAATGGCATCGCCTGTTGAAATTTGACTTTTTTACAAATTTGGTGATATGTAAAGGAACTTGAAAGTCAAATAAATTTAGCAATCGGATTTACAAGTTCGTAACCTGCGGCATCGTGCAATTTTAACATTTACGTTCTTAAATTTTTAATTTCTTATGTAATTGTCTATACAATACTACGTTAACTACGTTAAGCGAGCGCTTAAACAAATTAACGTTAGTTTTGTTTTGTGATCATGTGGATAAAGCGATTGGGCACATGAAACAGTTCCATGTGATAATGAAAATTTTCGTTATCTATGTGTTGATGATAAATCTTCAGAATTTAAAAATAATATAAATACTTAATACGAGGACCTAAATTGACGTATATAATTTCTTCCGGTGTGATGGAGAAACGCGGCGGCGCGTGTACGTCGAGATGGAACCAAGTGCCATTCTTGTGTTGATTCGGAGACCGGTTGAGGAACACCACCTTGCACTCGTACCAACCCTGCACGATGAAAACAAGTCCGTTATATGAAATGCATACTTATGTATATGCTATTGATGCTAATTACTTAAACTCTGTAATGGTTATATTTTAATAAAAATTGATATCTTAAACCATTGGAATATATAAAAATACCTGATCAGATTCCCTAATATTTGTAAGGTTAAGGCTAGCGGCGCCATAGGGCGAATCCGGCGCCACTCTCGACACCCTGCCTTCGTATCCCTCGCCGCTATGTGTCGGATAACTCTCATACCAAATGTAGATCGGGATGTCCTGTCCCTACAGACATTAAATATGTTAATAACTACCATTAAGCTGGCGCGGAGCTGAAACGACTTCCTAGCGTTTGCAGTTAGCGAACTAAATACTCAGATATTGACTCCACGTACATTGAATGCCTACACTACGGTTTGAACATCGATTTGCATACATTTGAGTTTTATGTAACGATAAGATGTATAGTAAGTACAATACAATAACTAATCTACAACGTAATACAGCTACAAAAGCATGCAATGGTGATAACATAAAACCATGGGGTGATACTTTTATTAAGACTGTTTATACTTGTTAAAGGTATTATTAAAATAAAGGATGCATATTCAAAATATCAGCACAATTACTGAGTTATATAGATACTACAACATGCGTTTAGTACTTTATTTAAATACTGTTTATACATGAGTCTAAATTTTGCAGATAGAAGTGGGCGAATCCCACAGCCACAGGAAGAGAGAAACAGACAGAACCGCCGCCAGTGCGAGGGAGTGCGGTGCCCCGTGTGAGCCATTTAAGCTACAGGTGCTCCCCTTGCTATCTGATAGAGATTTAATGGTGCACCCAAACAAAATTTGTCTTAGGATCATAAAAATAAGTTGCTAGTGTCAGACCGAAGTTTCGATTTTCGTCGGCTTTGGATTAAAACACGGCGTAATAATGGCACCGAAACCGATACTACGTTTCTAAAAATAGTGCATAGTATCTGAATATCTAATTTGATTTCAAATCATTGATTGATCTTTACATTTAAATACGGTACAGTACACTCTTCTTGAGATTTTTTTATTCTGTAATAATAAAAAAAATATATTTAATATTGGAAGTAAATGTCATGTGTAAATATTAAATGGATAATAACAAAAATTTGGAATCTTAAATATGATATGAAGATCGTTCAGTGGAAGCAAGCTTCGGTTTCGGACAAACCAGAGATAGAAATCAGATTGAAAACAAGAATATAAAACCTTATTTCAGTCGGACACTAGAAATAAGTTTGTTATCGTATGGCATGTGGTAGTGTGTGTTTGTTCGCTATCTAACGGAGGTCTGCTGCTCTCTCGGACTCGCTTTGTAGGCCTTTCTCACTGTGGTGTTTGTCGTCCGGTCGGCTAGCCGACGATGGGCACGTCAAATAAGAGCAGCGTTGCCAGATGTTGTTTCCATTTTGGTACGTTCACCAGCTTATAATAGTACTCAGATTTTATACCACTTCGAGTATATACTTACGGTAGGAACTCAATAATCTAGGAATACCTATTATTAAGATAGGACATAGAAATAGAAACAATGTTATCAATACTAACAATCGTTTGTCTGAAAGAGAAGTCGTGAAGACGTTAAAAATTGATTTTCGCGAAGTGCAAGGTTCTTTTTAATAAGCAGAATAATAAATATAATTTAAACTATTAACTGATTGCAATGTCATTCAATCAAGATCGTAGTTAATTATATATTTGTAATTACCAACCCTAAAAAGTGATGGTAACGCGGTGTAAGGTGAAAAAATGGTGCGCAATGTATAGTAGGTGCCCGTCTGGCAACGCTGTACAATAAAAGGCAATACGTTGAAGAGGCGGTTACATAAAAGGCGTGCGCGGGGGGGTCGCGGGGCGGGGGCCGCGAGGCGAAGCCCCCTAGGGCCCCCGACCCACGGCGCCCGCGACCACTAGCACGGGACAAGACCAAGTGTCTGAGCTGACACATCAAGCACGAAATATACTTTACATTCTGCGGGGCGCGTCGCGGGGACGGGCCGACCTTACTGAACAGAAACACACACGATAGATGAGCAGCGTTGTATTGTAAGAGTGGAGTGTTGGCCGTCGTACCGTTTCGCCTACCTTCTTCTCCCACTGCAAGACGTACGGCACAGGGATATCTTCGGGAAAGTCCACCTGGCAGTTGAATACGACGCTCTCCCCGAGGATCGCTGTGATGTGGACAGCATCTTGGTGGTCTTGGTGGCAAGTTACTGGAGCAAGAGACATTTATTTTAATTTACATATATTTTAAATTATATACTTCAGTGCTTGAAGATCAAATCTTTAAATAAGTTGCACTATTGGCATATAGATTTGAAACCTAATTGCTAACTAAGGCCCTCATGAAATGCTCAGAATCTATAAGTGAGTGATAACGGATCTCAACGGTGAAGTACGTTGGACGGGATGTTGATCTCTACGTAGTAGCGAACTCGCACCGGAATACACAGCTTTTGTTAAAAACCTTAAAGAGCTCACAGGTATCACTTGACTGCAGTTGGTAAAACTGGCCCAGAAACCTCTTTAAGAAACCTAAGTTCAATTTACTTGCAATGGTTGAAGAGAGAGTGTGCAATGTGGTATGTATGCAATTCGTAGTCTACTTTACAAATTCCGAAGCGGATTCTTTCTTCTGTCAGGCCTTTTCTGTTAGAAAGTTTTGCCATTGCAGAATTAACCCCAATGGTAATATTAAGAAAATTTCATACAATTGAATCTACATTTTGTGGGCTAACATATAGTACTCGAAAATGTCATTTTAGCATCGGTAATTCAAAAAAACTCATAGTACATAATTGACAGTATCTTACCGCTTAAATTCATGCAAATGAAATGGTTCCTACAACTAGTCTATTCTACAATTAGTCTACAACACACTCAAGTGGGATGCAAAAACTCTTAGTATGCATAGAGTATTATGTTCTTTGCTGTCACAAAATATTAGGAATCACGTGGGAGTAAAAGAATTTCATGTGCCATTAGCTACTCAATAATCACGACATCAACAAAAGTCTATTCTTGTAAATAACATGTTTGATGTACTCATAATACATGTAGGAGTATTTGTAAGGTACGTTATACAATGCGCGCTAGATACATTATATACAGCAATACAAAGCGTCCAATGTCGTACAGTTAAATTGTATACGGAACTATGCGCTAACAATAAACCGTCGCATCTACTCGTAATAGGATTATCGTGACTAATTATAATTAAGCAACTACTGCCAAACCCCATATGCAAAGCAATTTACATACATTAATAGGATTGTGGGATAATTTATATAGTCAAAGATATCGTACCAGATATTTAAAGTGTTAATGAATAAAACGGGCTGGCCTATTTTCTTATATTATTATTTATAAATAAATACGATACAATAATATACGTTACTTTCTTTAAACGAATTTCAGTCTTAAAGATACTTGCTTTTAATAAATTAATTCATAGAAAGAACTACATTTCAAAATTATGCATAAAAACTTATACCTACTTACATCGAAGTAATAGTAACTGATGTAAAATCATACTCTCAAATGTGGGTGTACTTTGAGGCAGGACATTAGGTCCTTTCTTGTATTGTAAATGTATATGAACGATTTAATGTATTTTCGAAAACCAATTAGCGCATTTGTCGTATCTAGTACTCCCTTGCTGTTAAAGATTGATTCGCTTTGTTTGTTGAAAGAGGTATTCTTGTCGTACTTTTCAACAAATATTTGTATATGTCGGATTGTATTGATATTGGTTAACTTAAAGATAAGATGTCGAAAGTTACAAAATTCAATTTTATTGTAAATTTCAGATAAAGCCACTGAGTTCATTTAGTATAGTATTAATAAAAAATTTGCATACCCGGCAGGTTGGCTAAAAGCAAGAGGAGCAGGCCGGCGGCGATGTGCGGCGTTTGCTCGGCGCGCCAGCCCATGCCTGCGCTCCCATGTCACGGCCGCGCGCGGCGACTCATCCTCGGTGCATCACCTGCTTAAACAAAAACGACCAATATTAATCAATCGCACTTGATCGTTACAGAAAGATCTGTGCTTGGTTTTGAATCGGTATTAATTTATTCTATCTGAATAAGAGCAAAAGACATCAGGTCATCACCATCAGGACAAACACAAGTTATATTGCAGTAACGGCATGTCACCGTATAACAGCTAAAAATTAAAAAAAAAATTAAAGGAAATGAGAAAGTGAAGAGGAGGCCTGAGGAAATGAAATACGAATTAATAAAATAATTTAAATAAATAGAATAAGACAAATAAATTGAACCAAAAGTCAAGAAATTAATGTACAAATAGCGGCCTTTTTGCAAAACCAGCGCTCTATTCCCTTATAATATGACTAGATTTTAATTATGTATCGATGCGTTCGCATATTAAAAATATTTGAACGTCTTGGATAACTTTATCAAAAGATATTTGGCAGTGTTTTCGACGACAGCATCCAGGCTTGATTCTTTCGACATTATCAACAATTATCGTTATATTTCCACCAATTTACACAAACCTTAACAAAATATATACCAAAACGTGCCTTGTGAACCACTCTGACCATTGGAGAATACCGCATAAACATGCGTTCACTCGTTTATCGAGTAAAGACCTAAAAAAAAAGTATGGCTTAAGCTATTTTTAATATTGTACTTGTGCTAAATAGGCATTACTCGTATAGTTGGCTATTACAAAGTTGTGTCTCGTTTTAAAGTTGGCTATTTCTTATATCATAAACGCTAATAATTTCGTACGTAGTCAGTATTTGTTTTGTATGAGTTGCTTGCACTGATTTATTTTAGTCATGAATTATATGCCAAATGTTACTTCACATACCTACTTACATAATTGTACATTATAAGTATGTAGCAAAGTGATGAAGTTCTCGCATTCGTTGATGTTAAACAAATAAAATAGTATAGTCCTATTGAAAAAGTAATTTAAAAGAATATAAATTATTAGATTTCACGTGTAGTTATAACCATTTTGTTTAATTTTAGCTATCGAGTTTAATGTACTTTTTTCGGGAGTTAAAAAAAGACATCAAAAACGGAATAGGTAATATATAACTTTAGTCTTGCCTGAGCAATCTTTAAAATTAGATACTCGATTAATATCTAGTTCTATTATTGTACTTTCAATTTCTTAAAATTTAAATACATTGGTTTTTGTTATCCTTAGTATAATCACGTTGGTAAAATGTGGCTAACTTCCTAAGACGACAATGTAACAGTAGATCCGAATTTGCATCTGGCAAAGAGACTTAGCTTGACTGAATATTGGGTTAGTTCATCGAGAATATTTTAAAAATAAATTTTCGAGATGTTTTAGACAGTGACAAATTGCGTTCGCGTTGTAATTAGTCAGTAAATGGCTACACCTTAATGCTATACGTAGAAATAATATACAAGGCGTCCTTGGACTATTTTCCAGTACCGTAATAATTGCACTGCATCACGAGACTGAAACGATATTCGTTCACCTGCTTCAACCCTTGCCCTCTACGAAATGTTCGTGTTATTCTAATCAGTTTATCGATTTTGTTATTACGCGGTTTTATAAGCTACTTTTGACTTCTAACGGTCGACTTGACTAACTTTAATGGAAATCAGGCTTTTACTTAAAGCTAACAGAGGCTTTGTGGTTTGTTATTTTTTCGAGAGGTTTCATTCGAATAGTCTGGTTCTTGTTTCTTTTCAAATTAGTTTGATGACTGACTCGAAGTACTAATTGTCTTTAAAAGTGTACTGATATTTGTGTAACTGAATTTAAATTAATATTCTCTATTACCTACATATTAGTCTTCTGCCGAAGCAAACTAGGTGTTCTCACTTAGTCATTTAGTTAATGGTTTTTGTCTTTTTGATAGTTTTATATAAACAACCTTTGGTATAATATAATAATAATAATATGTAATAGTTTATTAGTCTAGTGTCTAGTGTAGACTCTATTAGTCTAGACATTATAACATAATCTGTTATCTTATATTTTGTAACTGATCACTGATCACTTTACTAATACTGCTGCTAATTACTAATATGCGACTTAGTCTTGTTTTATTACACTAAGTCTTATTGTAGCAAAATCTTAAATGTCTTTAACTTAATGTATTATTTTTTTTATTGAGTAGTGATAGCTGAATGATGAGACCAGGTTGATGATGAAACGGAGTTTACCACGGGTTCATGAGGTCAAATTCAGGTCAGGCACCAATTAGATAGTCATGTAAAAACATATTTGTGTTATAATATTTTTTACAATTTATCACACAGTTTGTAGTGAATCAAACCCACTAGTAATAAAATTATGTTTCATATATTAAAACTATATTCTAGGTATAATATCTAGAATCTGTATATTAGGATTTAATTGATATATTTTTATAGGAATATATCAATAAAATCCTAACATAAATATATCTATTTCAAATATATATTTTTTGTTTCTATTATTAAATTTATATGAAATAACTGTATTGCAATTGATTGTATTTCAAAATACTAAGTGTGTTATAGGAATAAAAGTTACCAACAAGCCCGATGATAATAATTATGAACCTGTTATGTGAACTTTGGTAATCGTAAGATATATAATATTGTTATTTTAGGCTATGAGAGTACTGTAATATTCTTTGTCATTAATATATACAAAAAATATTCCGAAAATTTCAACTTTTTAAAAATTTTCACTTCAGCGTTCAGTTCAGTTCGATATAACTCGAAACACAGGTCTCCATAACTTTTTTAAATGACTGTTATTGGTTGTTCCTCAGACTTGATTAAATGTAAGTTTTTCTTTTACACAAAACTGATGCAGTCTAAAAAATAAAAAGTTATAATTATAAACGTCGTAAATACAAGTTGATGTAGGTATATAACGTAATAACTGGGTTACTTAGCGATCTCTTTTCGGTACCAACAGCGTACAGCCATTCAGAATCGTTGGCAAATTCAATACTTGAATACAATTATGTACCTATATGTTAAATTTAACCTAGGAATCGATGTCAAATGAATTTTTGATTTCCATGCTCGTTCATGACGTGCAAGTGATAGTACTGGACTGTTGGTAGCGGCTGATGGGTGTGCGCAACCACGAGGCCCGGATGGTCAGCGGTCAACGGAGCTGCAGCGGTTCGTATGTTATCGATTTCCATACCTTTTCGTCGTACTGTGAGGACGCGTTGCGGGCGCGGCTCTTATGGGCGTGCTGGGTGCGGGGAGAGTTCGGCGCTGTCGTATGTCGCGGGCGGGCTCCGTCATCTGTGGAGGGCGGTCATGGGCTCGCAGCGGCGGGTGCGTGGCGCGTGCGAGAGGTCGCACGGCGGGCCGGGCACTGCCCGCGAATATACGTATTGATCGGTGCGCGCGCAGGCCGCCGCCCTCCGACATGAATGGTGCCTGGAGCTGCTCACGTGCTTGCTGGCTCACTGGCGGCCCCTGCGAGCCCAGCACCCCGACCGCGATCGAGCTCGCTATCATGGCGTACCATAGGCTCACTTACTTTTAGAATTAGCTCTTGAATTGCACTCTGTGTAACATTGTTTTGAGTATTCCGCTCGCGTCGAGATCAAGATGTCTCACCTTTTATTCATTATTAGTGTAAAAATTTTTTTACAATTATATGCTCTCAAAATCAGGAGGATTACACCATGCCCAGATTCGACATATGACGACTTATTTTTATTAAATAAGAAACAAATCTTCGTGTAGCCGAGTGCGTGATACGTCCGCTATTATTTGACAGCAAGAGTAAATATTACCTATATAATAAAATCACTATATTTACAAGCATTTCACTCCAAGCCGGAAGACTGACAGGGAAATAAACTCTACACTATAAATTTGTTCGTAGAAAATATTAATGCATGAACGAATAGCTCCACCATCATTAAGGATTACTTGCAGATGTTACGTTAAGTTGATCATACGTTCAAAGTATTAAAACCATCCTCTTTAAATTTTATCCTAGTAAATTTTGTAAAGAATATTTGATATGTTAAAAATACGATATTAATAATTCTATGGATACGTCATACGAGTGTATGTATAAATAAGCAAAGAGCGTCTTTACCGGCTACAAGTAAAAAAGCGCTATAAAGTCATAAGCAAATTCTGAGTTAAAATTTAATACCAAGAGAAGAGATTGTAATAAATGACGCAGCTTAGCTGTTTCAGGATTCAGTGGTCGCCCCAAAACGTACAGGCTTAACGCTTAGCGACCAGAAGTCACTACATCGATCACAATGAAAGTTACTTAACTTTTAGCTTTGAGGAGGCATCGTTTATTCTTGCTTCCAAAAATATGACCAGTTTTAATATCGCATTAATTGACGATATATGGTATCGTGATTAGTATTCATAGTTCATGTATAGAAACCGGCTATACTCACGTCTTATTCTATCGGGTTATCGGCAGTTCCTGCCGCGACAACGCGGTAAAGACTTCATGAATAAGAATCCCGACTATCCGACTAATCCGACTAGGATATAAGTGCAAATGGTTTCTATACATAAACTATATATACGACCCGATAGAATAAGACGAGAGTATAGCCGGTTCTATACATTAACTTTGAATACTACTCACAATAGTTTAAATTTAAAAATTTAAACGATATATATTTATTATTGGTTCGATATAAAATTGATTATTATTGGTTGATTATAAGATATCCGATAAACTCACTTCAGTGATACAGCTTTGAAAATTAGTTTTAAATATACCAACAAACAAAAACAATGACTACGAATACAAACAAAATTTAAACCTACATAATAAATATAAAATGAATAATATAGTCTTTCTAGTGTTTAAAAAAAAGCAGTTCGTAAAATTATGTAACGAATATTCAACAAATATCTGCAAAAACCAAAGTAAGTTGTTTGATCTACTAAGTTAATAATTCTCGATGTAAATTCAATATTATGGTAAGCTTACGGTTTCATCTAGTGTCTAAGGCTTAAGCCATTATTTAGGTAAACGAGCTTTGGAAGTGTTTGAAAATGAATTAGCTTTTATGGGAAAAGCTACGTTTATAGTTCCGTAATACCTATTAATTTTTATTACTTTATACTTAATCGTAACTTCTGAAACATATACTAAACTAGCTTTTACCCGCAACTTTGTTCGCGTGGACTGTTGTCGTGTGATAGGTCGATAATAGATAGCTTTTCAATGTCATCCTATTCCTTTAAATTAACAGGATTTCTATAGCCTACATGTTAGTCCGGTGTAAGTATAGTTGTGCCAAATTTCATCGATATTGGTTCAGCGGATACGTCTTCAATGAGTAACAAACATAAATACATACTTACAAACTATCGCATTTATAATTTAGTAGGATAGGATATGATTATGTATTTTCTAGAGTAGAACTCTAGAAGGCAATGTGGTTAAAAGGTAATATAATTTACGATCAATCTTTCGAAATTTTGTACTCCATAAGCAGCTTCCGTTTAATATGGGTTTCGGAGGTATGAAAGTATTGGCATTACGTGATCAGTGTAATAACGTAAGAAAGGAGGAGAATTGGATTACGGGATTACGTTGGTCAAAGTGTAATATGGGTTCATACCTCTGGACTTGATCACTGTCCCATTAGCGTCTTCTATCAATCAATTAAACATCATCCACTTGCCCTTATCCCACAACATGTTATAAACATGTTGTTACATGATTTGGCTGCGTTTTTACTATCGGCCGCCTGCCTGACGTCAACTTACCTTAGTCGTATTTTACGACACCTCGATAAGAATGAGGGTGGTCTATTCTACTTAACCGGATATCACACGGTTGGTCAACCTACATTAGTCGCCTTTTACGACACCTCGATAAGAAATGAAGGTGGTCTATTCTACTCAGCCGGATACCACACGGCGGGTCGTCTTACCTTAGTCGCCTTTTACGACACCTCAGTAAGAAATGAGGGTGGTACTATTCTATTCAGCCGGATACCACACGGCGTTCTATCAATCATCAATTAATATACATATTTTTATTAAAATCTTTTATATAACTTGCCATATATGTATATGAAGGTGGAATCTTGCTAGGTAAATTTTACCCATCTCCGGGTGTCCTATTGAGCTGTGACATGTTATAAGCATTACCTAATGCTGCTGCCATGATTAGCTTCAGACAAGGGAACTCCTCAACGGTTCACAGTATGGACATGAAATTTTGTGAAAAGCTTATTTATAAAAGCTTTTTTAAATTGAGTTGTTTGTTAAAAGCTTTTGTTTAACTTGCAATGTGTGTATTCAAAGATGAAATCTTGCAAGTAAAATTTATTCCATTTCCCGGTGTCCGAGCTGAAGGGGATAGTCTCCAGCAGGAGACTATCCTCCTGTTAACTGAAAACCACATCGGTTTGTTGTTATATTATTTTGTACTTGCATTAAAAATCGTTGTCGATTATATTACATATCATATATACTTGAGAATAGTTGAGAATATTAGTTAGTAGTTTTTAAGTAAATTTTCTATACGAATACTCTTTTACGCGGAGTGCAAGTTTAAAGCAGAAAATTCAGAAGAGCTATCGATAAAGTTACAGTTGTCGCGGACAAAGAGGATTACTTTGGTCTTCCGCACTCAGCCTCCCGGGAATATTGTATCGATAACTCGATTATTGGGAGTTTCGCTGATATTACAGTATTTTATCCACACGCCGATCATATTCCCTTTTCTTGTATTACTTATACGTTTATTAAAGTTTGCGCTTAGAAGAAATTTTAAAATTATGTCATCAAAAATGTATACAACCTTTATGAAAATTTTAGATGTTGTAAAAATAGGCAACATAATTGAATTTATTTATTTTATATATTAAACCGAGTTAACTTTAGAAATTATTTTTTTGATAAATTTTGTCACCGTTAAAATTTCACGTTTAGAATTCATCGAGAAACAACGATTAAATTATAAGATTCTAATCTATATATATAAAGGAAAGTGGTAGTAGTTACACTATTTATAACTCAAGAATGGATGAACCAAATTGGCTAAAAATTTGTGGAGAGCTTGCTTAGAGACCATGTAGCAACATTAAATTACATGTCGAAATTACCCTTAGAATTGATCGAATGTTTTTGTAATATAAATATAATATATTACAGTACATACTATAAATAAATACGACATTAACAAAACGAATTATTTTTAGATAAATTTAGAAAAAGCGAATTATTTTTAAAGATGCCGTAACAAAGTGAATGTAAAACAATAAAACGTGACATTTTGTGATTTACACTCGACGTTAGTTTATATTAGTCACAGGTGTATTATCGTGACCATTAATTTGCTCCACTTCACCCATGTCGCCAACCGATCATTTTTTATCACATTTCTGGGATGCCCGATTAGATGCCGGAAGAACAATGTCGGAATGCAATGTGAAATTCATCAAATTCACAAGAGAATACGATTGAGCCGTAAAATTTTTGGCAATAAAATTCCAATTTTGAATTTCAATAATTTTTGGTTGGTATGGTGTACATTAATAACGAAATGAAATTTAGGGAGAAGCTAAATATGATAAGGCTGGAGTAAAAAAGTCCTTCCCTTCTTAAACGTAGAAATCATACTTTTCTCTTACATTATAACATCAGTTCATCTATGAAGACCTTTAGATCCATCTATCGAAACTGACATTTTAAAGGATTATAATGAAAAGTCTATAGAACACTATTATGTAAAATGTAAAATTTTCGTTTCTACCCATTATGTTATTACCTTTTTTTCAGTTATATGTAGATTGAACAGTGGTATTAAAGTACTTTTCGTAGATACAAAATACATCGCTACACAAATAAATTTTTTGTACATAAATCACTGATTAAGAAATACATATGCATGCAATAAAATGAAAATATAGTTTAATAGTCAAGGTATTTAAATTATGTACTACAAGTTAAGTAACTAAACGTCAAAGCTTATCTCTTAAACAGTATCTGTATCTACTTATTAACCCATAGATAATATCAGTAAAGCATGACAATCAGATATCAATATTACAATAGCACCTCGAACAAATTCATACAAACGCTTCCACCGTTGTATTTTGTTTCGATTATGAGATGGAAAAAACTTCAAAAATGAAACAAAGTCTAATAGGTGCTTAGTTTTATTATGGTTCTCTTTTAGGCTGTCATTTGGCACATTACCCAGCTAGTCAATTCAGAAGCTTCGAAATGTTTGCCTTAGATATATCACTACATATTATAAAACAAAGTCCATTTTTCCGTATGTACGCATAAAACTTTAAAACTACGCAACCGATTTTGATGCGGTTTTTTTTAATAGACAGAGTGATTCCAGAGGAAGGTTTGTACGTATAATAACATTCAATACGAAGTAGAGAAATACTGTAATTTTTGAGGTTTCTGTAAATAATTACATTTTTTTCCGCTTACATTGCAAACGCAGGCTAAACCCTACGAGATTTATCAAAATGATGTACTAAGTATTTGTACACCTTAAAAAGGTCTACAGAAAAGTCCGCGATGGTATATATCTATCTCTTATGGATAACCTACAATAGCAGTTTTTTTCATTTACTTTTTACGAAAAATGATGCCTTATGTTGAAAGCAATTTTTATACAATACAGCATTAAGCCTTATCCAATTGAGTACCTTAAATAAATTGTAGATTTAATATTGATCAATATTGCCGTTTACAGCATGTAATTTAAGTGAACATTTTCGGAGATATTACAGATTTAAAATCCCGCGAGGAGGCCGCGCTTAGACCTATAAGCACTTCGAATTTAGCAGCGATGTCGCTCTTTCAAGAGTTTGTTTAAAGACATTCTGTAATTAATTGTAAAAATAAAATACATAGGGAAAATGTAAAAGTAAATAAGTAATAATGTATTATAAAACATATTATAAAACAAACATAAAACATAAACAAACATATTATAAAAAACTACATATTATAAAACAAAGTCCATATTTCCCTATGTATGCATAAAACTTTAAAACTACGCAACAGATTTTGATGCGGTTTTTTTTAATAGATAGAGTGATTCCAGAGGAAGGTTTGTACGTATAATAACATTCAATACGGAGTAGAGAAATACTGTAATTTTTGAGGTTTCTGTAAATAATTACATTTTTTTCCGCTTACATTGCAAACGCAGGCTAAACCCTACGAAATTTATCAAAATAATGTACTAAGTATTTGTACACCTTGAAAAGGTCTACAGAAAAGTCCGGGATGGTATATCTATCGCTTATGGATAACCCACTAAAGCAATTTTGTCGTTTACTTTTTACGAAAAATAATGCCTTATTTTTGAAGCAATTCTTATACAATACAGCATTAATCCTTATCCAATTAAGTACCTTAAATAAATAGTTGATTTAATATAGATCAATATGGCCGTTTACAGCATGTAATTTAAGTGAACATTTTCGGAGATATGACAGATTTAAAATGCCGTGAGGAGGCCGCGCTTCGCCCTATAACACTTCGACTTTAGCAGCGATGTCGCTCTTTCAAGAGTTTGTTTAAAGACATTCTGTAATTAATTGTAAAAATAAAATACATAGGGAAAATGTAAAAGTAAATAAGTAATAATGTACTATATGAATTTAGATATTCCAAAGATAGCAGGAAATCTTCTTGGTTAGGGAAAGGAAATTGTTTTTCTCCAAATTTAACGCTACGGCCACGGGCAGTAATTAATAAATCAAAACAACTGGATCAATTTTAATCATTTTTTTACACTGACTGACATGGGAAATATATTTTATACCCGTGCGAAGCAGGAGGAGGCCGCTAGTTAATTATAATTACTTTTAAGTTAAGTGTTCTTATTTATATTAATGAAACGTTTTTGGCGCACACTATTTTTACAAAATACCTATTTTTAAGGGTATACTCGATGTTTTTATATCTGGAAACATATTTTATGAACTAATTAGTTTATAGATCTAAATCTTAATAATCAGTGACTAAAAAGAATAATTATAATCTTAGTAGATTCAATTTCTGTATTTACGATAAAAGATAGACATTCACTAAGTTAATTACACTGTTTCAGTGTATTCAGGATACAGGGTGCGGTTGGGAGCGTCGAGCCGCGTCGCTGTCAGCAATGCGTCATCGTCACCTGTACTGTCAGCAAATCCCACCATCCTATTGTTAAAAGAAAAGCAAGCAATAGAATAAAAACAACCTTTTCATAAATGATAAAAATTGTTTTAGTTGCCTTAAAAAATAAGATCAGCTTATAGAACAATAGGAAGCAGATAATTGTAAAGTCAGGAACATCAATAAAATTTATCTGTCTAAATTTTTGTACTGACTTGACTTACCTGATATTGTGGAAATAAAATGAATGGACATAGTTGTTCTACCATCGGATACCAAAGAACAGATGTAATATCACAAAGCAGCACAACATCTTTTAGTCATAGATTTTGCAAGGTGCCGTACTGCTGCTATACTTGACGCTGTAGGTATATGTTAATCAAGAGATTTCCCTTGTAATAAATAATAGGAGTGGTACTATACAGAAATCTTTTGCGTAACAGGATAAAAAAGGAAACTCTAAATACTTGATTATTATAACTATTATGAAAATATAGCGGCGCCTCGTGAATGGACTGAGGATGTTAATACTTCCGTCCTAAATTTTTTTAAGACAACCAACATCCGGTTACAATATGACAGGTCAATCAAACGATTTTAATAAGATACTAGCAATCATCACTGGCTCCGCCCGAGTGGAAAGATTAAAAACCGTAATGTAGCATTTTGATAAGTAAAAATATGTTTAAAGTGGGGTAACCTTTAGCTTTAATTTTTTTAGCTTCTTTAGCTTTAAAATCTTTAGCTTTAAAGCTTTAAGTTATGCCGTTTTCGCAATATTTTTTACTGCTGCTCTTATCCTATTCATCTTAGTGTGATGTTATACGTTACGTGAGTCCATAGCCTTCCTCGATAAATGGACTATCTTACACTCAAAGAATTTTTCAAATCGTTCTAGCAGTTCCTGACATTAGCGCGTCCAAACAATTAAAGATATAAACGAACTTTTCAGCTTTATATATTAGTATAGATAAGAACATAAGACAAGTTTTACAGCATTGAAGATTATTTTACTAGATTTTTAGGAACACCATGCTACGCAAGAACTTGAAATAGTTTAACTGAAATAATTAAAATATACAACCATACAATTGCAAGTCCACGTGAGTTAATTAAATTGTACAATTAGAGCAATTCAACGGAGCCGCGCAATTACCGCCGTTGCTCAGTTCAGCTCAAAAGTGATATTTCCCGTATTAATTTGCGATACCGACTCTGCCATAGTATTAGATTTGCTTCATCAATGAAACACGAGGGACACCTTAAAGTCAGACAAAATTGGGTTAATTCATTCTTATGGTTGATTATTGGGTACTTTATTACATTTAATACTTAACATATCCTGTCCTAATCGTCCTATAGAGCGTGTTCCAATGATAACATAGATCTTAAGTAAGGTTGCTGACTTTGTGTTGGTTGGCGGTAGATGCAATTAGGTCGAAACTGTTAAAAATACGAAGGTATATATGTAATACATCAGAATGGTATATATATATTCGAAAACTGTTAGGTAAGTATGGGTGCCACAGTATAATTTAGTGAGTGAGGGAGAGACTATGTTTGATCAAAGTGGAAATGAGGAGATCCATAGAAGGTATACTTCCATCATTTTTTATCAACTCTGTGGACATCATGAGACCGTGATAGACTCTGGTGGACATGGTGGACCAGCCGTTATAGACACCATGGTGGTCAATACCATTTATATTCACATTTGACAAATTTGTTATAGTGTTTCTCAATAACGGCACCGTTACTATTCCTGCACACAGGCCATAGTGCTGCTATTTTAATCACAATATTAAAATCGCCGAATTAGTCGCCTAAGCCTTGTTATTAAATAGCCCAAATATATCTAATATATACGTAAATTCTATTTATTCGGTCTATTCTATTATTACTGGTAAATTTTTAATTTGCAACAATAACACGAACATGTATTGTCAACGTCTTAAACTAGAGCAGGTCAGTCATTTGAAGTATTTAGGCGCTGTGGTTGATGAAAATCTTTCGGCAGATGAATGTCTTTATTACCGACAAAAGCTTACCTTTAAAGACTGTGAGAGCCTCCTCAAAGTCGTATACAGATTCATATCGAGATGACCGAACTATCAGAGCACGTTACTCTTGCCAGGCTTAAAACCCCGGACAGGCGCCTATGAGTTTAAGAGAACTTTGAAGTTTTTTTAATCCGCTTTAAAGTAAATTGCGAACACGGAGGGCTGAGTGCTTTAGTAAAATTAAAGTTCAAGTAAAATGATAAAATTTTGTTTTATGATGCATTTTACATAATGCTAAGAATTTATTGAAATTTAGAATCTAAGTTATTTTGGGCGAAATTGGTGTTCATCAGTTTACATTGCTAGTCTATACAAATGCTCGTTGGTGACCGAATTACCTTAGAAAGAAACAGTTTCGTCTATTTTGGAATAGGATAAGTTGTAACAGGTCCTAAAAAACTTAGAAAACTCTTAAAAGTACGAAAGTACGTGTTCACGGGATTTATTTTAATTTTGGACAGAACAACGTCTGTCGGGTCAACTAATATTTTGTATAATTGTGACTGAAATATGTTAAAAAATACAGGAAAATTCTCGTAATTTTACCTTTGCCCTCGTAAACAAATTAAAAAGCTAAAAACACGAAACGTTATTAAGTTGGATTGTTTTAATCATCAGAATGTAGGTGGCGTACGAAACGCGCTCGCGTTGCAATATTGGAACGAAACGGAAATTTTAAATTGGACTTTATTTGATATTTCACAACGAATCTGTATTTCTCCTGTGGTTTGAATATACGCTTCGAGAAACAATTCGGTATCAATATTTTGTTATGTTTATTTCAGAAAAAGTTATGCGGTTATATCGGTTTTTATTTAAAAACCTAACCGATTATTTGTTTTTATTATAAGTGAATAAATATTCACTTCTATTGGCTTAATCATTGGCTTGGAACTGTAGATCTGATATATTATCGTATACCAACACTAGTATTTTGTTTTTGTGGCCAATATCCATCATATTCAGAAGCGATCTAAAAATTTGGGCAGAAGCAATATTTTTTGAACTACCATTGTTTTAATACTTTTGTTTACTTTTTAAGAGTCAACATAATGAACTGTAGCTACAAAAATGAGTTGCAAAAACACAAGAATAAGATAATAACCCATTTATGTAGTAAAAAGAACAGCAGTTGGCAATTGATAACACAATCTAAGCTAAAAACGTTTCATAGAATAGAAGGCATAGATAGGCTTAGAAACAGGTATGCTGGAAACTGTATATAAAAACCATCAGTTTAATAAAACTTGCAACGGTTCGTTATTCCAATGATCGTTTTTGTCGATGAATAAAACCCTACCTTAATAAAGCCAACAAGCTTGCAATAATAAAAACTAAAGTGATGCAAAAAATAAAGAACGATCAAAAAGAGCAGTATAACAATGCAGCAGCCATAGTTGAATTAATCTGGGGTTTTTGTATGAGAAATAAAAGAGTTTAATATTTTATTTTTCTCTATCTATAAAGAAAAAGTTGATCCTGTTAGGAGTCTGCTAGGTTTTATATTTTATATAAAATAAAAATGGTGTCAATGAAAATAGAATATTTATTTTGGGTATTCATAAAAATCGATATAAATTATTCACAAGTATCCAAATATTAAGGATATACGAAGCCAAACATTTTCATTACTAAATTCAACATTATGTGGTAAATCTTACTCATGAAACAAGGTTCTAGCAACTGTAATAAGGTATATGAATTCATATCATTGATGTCAAATATCACTGAGTACAGGTATTATCATTATACAGGCAAAAGTTTAGGAACGTTACATACGCTTAGGACTACATCGATAAATTAATGTTCATCCTATCCTATTCTACTGTATCATATCCTACTCATATTATAAATGCGAAAGTTACTGAGTATAGATGTATGTTTGTTACTCTTTCACGGCGAATCCGTTAAATCAATATCTGAGTTTTGCACAATTATTACTTATACACTGGAATAACATATAGGCTATAGAAATCCGGTTAATTCTACAGGAATAGGATGACACTAAACAGCGCCATCTATTATAAACCTGTCACGCGACAACAGTTCGCGCGAACGAAGTCGCAGGTAATAACTAGTGTATAATTAATATTTCCTTAGAAGAAAGACCAGCAGTTGACAAAAAAACCAATTCAAATGTTAAACTCGTAGGGTTGTGAATTTGCTTTAATGATAAACGGGTAAAAAAGTTACTTTACTAGACAAGCCAAAAGAAACATTCACTTATAATATTTAAACGACAACCAATATCTGGTTTCAAGTAAAATATATTTACAATACTTGATACGTATTTCAAACATTTTGAATTTTAGTATTATCGGCAAAAGCCGGCAAAAAGGAAGGAAATGGATAGACCGGAATATTTGCTCAGAGCTCAGATACCGTCCCGGATTTCTCTTCCAGTTTCATTTATAAGTACTTAGTATACACAAGTTGTTATCAACTTTCAATATTTTAGAACAAAATTCTAATACTATCTTGTACGGTTAATTATAGATGAGAATATTGAACAAAGGTTATTCAATCCGACTAATCATAATTAAAATTAATACGTTAAAAAAAGCATTATAGATTTTATAAAATACAACTCTAAACAATTAGAAAATATTAAAAGGCCTTTAAATTATTATTCTCAATGTCAAATTTTAACGTGTTAGCAAGAATATTAATTTAATAAGATAAAAAGTACAATCACCAGACTGCGGTTAAATATCCAATAAGGTCGGAAAGTAGAAAAAGAAGGTCTATATAATTGGATGATAGAAAAAGTTATTTTAAAGAGTTTATAGCATTAGACGTTACTTAGAGATCCTTGATACAAAATTTATAATCACATTTATATGTAGATTCTATAAATATTGACATTTATGAAATGTTAAAGCAATATGTAAAATTTCATCAAAATATAAATCTGTCCCGGCAATAAAATGACCACACATCCGCCAAGAGGCCGTACAAGAAACGAGACGGTAACGTGTACCCTAACAACATCCCGTCCGGGTTACACAAGACCGCAAACCTCATCCTGCGAATCGTAGCTGTCTCGACTTGATATCTACCGCTACAAAACGACAAAAAAGCCTAACGACTACTGTTTATCACGAAAGGCGCACTCTTTTACAGATCTCGAGTGTTTTGTTTCAACTTTTTCACGCCTCGCCTTTCTTTTGTACGTATTTAAAATATTTTTACTGCTCCGGCACCTACATTCTCGTGTATGTACAACCTCAGCTACATTTTGTATATTGTTATTTTCAGCGAAATGTTTTATTTTTGAATATTACAAAGTATCTGATAGAAACTTTAATAAACAACATTTGCATAGAATTAATTAAATAAGCCAACTGCACGTACTAATATTATAATTGAGAAAGTATTTGGGTTTTTTTCTTTTTCACGTCCTAGCGGGGATGTTAAATGATGTGATTTTCAGTGCGGAGATAAGTAAAGCTGGACAGTGACATCAGCAATTTTTTTCTTGGAACTGACTTCAACTTAGCTGAAGTCGTAGTCGCGGGTTGCTTTATTTAATATAATTTATATTAAAAAAGCCAACCCGCGACTTGTTCATGTAAAACGTCTTAGTTAAGTTTGTTTATCGTTGAATTGAAATGTAACTATGGTTTCATTCAATAAATAGATGAAGTAACGTATAATAAATATTCTTTCCGTTATGTAAAAATATTTTTAGTTAGAAGAATTGATACAGAGCATAATTGTCAGCAAAAGGTAATTAATATATTATTATATATCATATAGTCTTAGAAAGCGTCAACAAATTTATATGCTAAATATATAATGTATTACATTCAAAATAGTTATTTAATTTTAAAAACAATTTATTGATCATATTGTTTTAATGATTATTATTACTTTTTATATATCATCACATCACTATTGGATGGAAGGAAATAAATGTTGATGTTACTGCTACATATAAAATTTGTTGCAGGTCCACTTTTCACTTAAATTTTTTATTTAATAATTAAATTACGCTAACAATTATCTTAAAAAAGTTCTACACAGAAAATCAAATACAAACAGATAGCGACAAATATAAAGATAAATAACACGTAGAGCTTTAAGCTCTGCGTGTATTTTATCTTTCTAAGTGTAACTATAAGATTAAGATTTTCAAAATGTTTAGATTGAAATACTAAATTAAAATCAGTACAACACATAAATGTATTTAATATCAAAATTTAAATTTTTGCAGGGAGAATTTCAATAATATAAGATTTTTCATGTCTTTACTATAGATGGCGCTGTACTTTTTTGAGACGCGCTATCGATGTGTGTTTCACGGATGTCTTAAGGGTTTATTAGTCCGCAAACGATGCTTCGAGCCGGCTCGGTCTACATGGATTCGCGAATCCAGTAGGCCGAGGAGTCTAACCTAACCATCTTCTTGGGCCTCTTTCGCGGGATAGCGGGTCGACTTTCGAGTCAGGAAAAATTGAAATCCCGTACCTAAAAAACTTATCAAATCATGAAGTATTGGAATTTTCGGAGGTTAAAATAATATTTAGTAGTTGCGGAATTTATCGCAAAACCATTACAAGACATTGGGTTTAGGGATTTTTAATCATTGTTAGCTCAGTAGTGTTCTCTGTAGGGATATGACATGGAGTACAAAAAAGATTTTTACACACCTTAAATTAATCTATTTTTTAAAAATTGATTATTTTCAGACGAACTAATATATTTTTAAAAAATGGTTTTTTCTGACTATTTCAAAAGTTGCCTTTGTTAATATTAATAAATAATTACAAGAAATCCTAATTAAAGTTGACAAGTACCAAGAAATAATAACAGATGCGCTGTTTGTGAAATTCGATTAAAATGTGTAGTATGGCTACATTGGTTTCGTCAAACAATGCTTATATAATCTTAATAAACAAGAGAAAGAGGATAATTAAAATAATCGACTTTTAAAAAAACAATTATTTAAAAAAATAATCGATTATTTAATATATTGATTATTTTTTCACAACCCTAGTTTTGTTAAATTTGAACTCAGAAATATATGTGTTAAAAAATTACCATATTTATAGAGCAGATGGATCTCTACATTATATAATTACGTTCATTACATTAAGTAGTATAATACAAACCCACTGTCACGTCTGTTTTTCTGTTCACGATAAACTTAAACTACTGAACGGATTTTTATGCAGTTTTCTACAGTAGATAGTGATTTAGTATAAGGAAAGTTTAGTTAATAATTTTTTAAGGATTTCTTACTATACTCTGTAATTTAAAAGATATTTAGAAATACATTAGTTTTAAGTTATACAGTATCTTAAAGCATTTAATTGATAAGTTATTTTTACAGTATCCTTCACAGCTCTATACGTCAGCTTCATAATTTCATGCTTAACATTAATGACACTTTACACCTAATTCAAATGAATATCATAAAACCAGTCCTACACTACAAGTCGCGTCTATGTCGTGGTTCGGCCTCGTAGGAAGCACCCTTAGGACACCGTTCCCCGATGCTAGTAGAACTTGTGCGCTCCATCCTCCGCATTTAATACCCTCGTTGAAGTCCGTCACGCTTAAAGATTGCAAAAGCTATAACGGGTAGCATACAGACACTGTGAAAAAAAATGTTTGATGCGATAACTTGCGCCGCGCCTATCGCTGTTGCCCATATATCCGTGCGTAGCAGGTAGAGGTCGCTTGTATATTTTAAACTCAGTGGTAAATCCGCGACTTCTTTCGCGCTAACTTGAGACTTAAAGTGAGCTCAATAATGCAATGTGTGCACAAAAAAACGGAAATTATTATAGCCTTTTTTTCGGACTCTAACTAATGCTGTTAGCCCTAGAGGCTTTGACACCGTCACCGAGAGAGTGGGCTAGCGCAGAAGCATCGCCGGAGTGAAAAACTGGGAGAGCGAGACTCGCAGCATCCTAGGAGCGTCGCCTTAAGGGTGCCTCCTGTGAGACCGAACCTCGGTTTAAAACAACGCATTGTGGAGGACTGTATCGGACCTGTGGAAAAATCCTTATGTCATAACGGTCGGGGCAGGACGCCCCGTCCGCTAGACGTGAGGAAGCGGGGACCTCGTCTTCGCCGGCGAAGATGCTGTGCGTGTGTGTGTGTACAGTATCTGGCGTTGGCGATCGTAATATGATCGTCAATATCATAGAGATCGTTCTTAGGGCGTCTATGATGTTTAGATTTAAACTTTTTGTCATAGCAGGTGTATATAACCATCCCCGCGAGGAGCGGGTTTGGATGCACCTCAGCTTTTTCAAAGTATCTCTTAGAGAGACTTTTGAACACAGTTAGTGTTATTATAGCCGTTAACTCGGTGTAAGATTTGGCTGTGATATATGTTATTTTATATTGGTACAGTGGATTGATCGTGAAAGCATAATAAAAAGACAGACTTCGCATTAATGTTAGTATAGATGAAATTGAGTTTACAATATTAACAAGCGTTTGCTGGTGGTTAGCATTAAATCGAAATATTACTATAATCCCAATGTCAAACAACAGTTATTGATTTTAGCACATTCAGTTGTTTGAGACGGGGTCGGCGGCGGGGTGCGGCGGTGCGGGGGGCACAGGAGGCAGTAAAACGGCTACCTCCACACGTGAATATTTGATGGCTGAATCTTGCTGTGGCTACGTTACACTGACATGTCAAACATTTCGCGTTTCGTGTGCTCCGGTTATAGGGTGTTGTAAATATAACACCCTTGCAATTTGAGTTAGTTGCAATGTTGAATAAGGAATTGAGATTGTGCTGCTGTATATACAACTAAAGTGTTGTGTTACAAGCTGTGTGACTTAGAATATTTAGATACTTACCTATCCTAACTTATAATATATTAAGTACTATTTGTTTTCTTTATACTATTTGTTAAGCCTGGTAGAAATTTTTTACCAAATATCTCCAATATTAATCCAGCGTAAAAGCGTTAAGAAGAGACAGATTATCGCATTTATTTTATAAGTAGGGAGTTGTGTGACAGCCTAGCACTGATAAAACCTTTCTCTTACTTCAATAAGTTGTACGATACTGACAGTTTATCAAATGTACTCGTATATAGATAGCCGTTAAGCAAATCTTAATATATCTAGAGAACTTCTACCCATCAGTTTGTTTTGTTGGCGTAGTAGGTCTAAGTTTCAAATTCACATTATCCTACGTGACTGAAAGTTGTATCCAGCCTGCGATAGTTTAATGGCTGGTTTTATTTCAGATTCCGGATCTCTATTAGACTCTTATTTTACCATTTGATTGAAATGCAAAAACATTGGGCGATAAAAATAAAATTGAAAATTCGTTAGATCGATATTAACTGTACCATTAGAACATTCTTCATTAGGTCTTAAAGTTAATGGCAACCACTTGGCAAATTTAAATAACAAACGAGCCGCTAGTGTTTACGTTTTAGAGTATTTCGCTCGTGAAAGAATCTTGCGAATGACATATGAACATCTGTCATTTTTATTTTACTTAAGGATAAGTGTTTTAGCAAATATTTATAATGTATACTAATATATAAAGCTGAATAGTTTGTTTGTTTGAACACGCTAATCTCATGAACTACTAGACCAATTTGAAAAATTCTTTGAGTGTAAGATAGTCCATTTAGCGAGGAAGGCTATGGACTATATAACATTACGTTAAGATGAATTGGGGAAGAGCAGCAATAAAAAATATTGCGAAAACGGCAAAATTTAAAGCTTTTCTTGCATGCGCTAAGTAAACGATGAAAGTTATTTAAGAAAAATCATGTACTACAAAATTGTTCCACTATAAAAGTTCTAAATAAATGTCTGCGACAGCATATGTCTAGCTTTTAAGGTTAACCCACTTAAACCATTTTTATGCTTATCAAAATACTACATTACGGTTTAAATCTTTCCACTCGGACGGAGCCAGTGGTGATTGCTAGTATTTAATAAGTAAAAACCAATGATTTATAGAATACCGTTTGATTTTCTTATAGCCATAACTTTTGTAAGCATTCATGAAATAGTCTTCAATCATTCAATTCATGAACTATCATCAACATTCATCGTCATTTACCTTTTTTATTTATTTATCCCACTACAAGTGCATAGAGCACCTTTACTCATCGTACTTTAGCTAAAGTATTGTGTTTATATATAGCTCTTATAGATTCCATATGTTTATAGTTTATCGATATTAGTAGTATGAGCTATTGAGGCATCTAGAGTAACACAATGATACCTCGATTCAAAACACAAGTGCTCCCTACTATTGAAGAAATTGACACAAACACGTACATAAGCTGTGTTACGTTATTATGTTACAAATTTTAATCATCATTACTGTTTTCACTAGCTGTTATTTGCCAATGCAATTAATCAATAACTATCTAGATACAATCGACATCTCCACGCTTGTCAATCTGTGATTTCAATTAACATCGGTGAATTGAACTTTGAGATGTTCCGTTGAGACATACGACGATTGCCGTCTCATAACTTCAACACAAATTTATGATGACAAACGTGGATCGATATCTTCTTGTACTGATAATTAATCAATTAAATATTTTTTCCACGATACACCAAATTTTGCAAATAAATATAGTTAAAAAATAAAATAAACAGGCTTTCTAACGAAAGAAAAAGTGAAAAATAATCCTCATAATAAATAAATAATAATAATACATGAATTACAAATAATTACATAAATTACTTAAAATTAAATGATTATCCAATAAATGTTTTAACAATCAATCTCGCTTTTTCTGTTGTTGTTCATCTACGAGATGCGTTTAGGACAGCAAAACTTTATGCTTTCTACATCGAAACTGTAGGTTTTTGTTCCTGAGATATAAGATTTATGCATATAACTTTAACTTTAACTGATTATATTAAGAAACGCCCTCTGAAAGTTGTGTTTTTGTGTTTATATGTGTATAGAATTTACTAATGGTGATCTTCTTCTTAAGATGCCATCTTTCCCCGAAGTTCGGCCATCATTAAGGCAATTTGGAATTTTAAATTTGGATTTCATTTTGGCAATTTGGATTTCAATGGTCGTCATGAGTATTTAATTCTGAATCTGATAAAGTTTAAACCGCCAACATAAATTCAAATTCACATCGGAACATTCTTTTAATTATATGACATAAAAGTTTAATATAGATTAAACGTAGAGTAGAGGAAACGTAGTAGACGTGTAGCGATAATGATATGCCCCGTCAGAACTTCCTCTAGCACTTCCTATACAGGAATAAAATTACGTAGGAAAAAATATCTATGCTTACTTATGAAGAGCTCTTTTAAATAAACATGGTTTTTTTCAACTCATAAACCAGAAAACAAACCATATCGAAATATGGTTACTGTAGCTTTAAGATGAGAGAGGCTGAAGCATAAGATTAAGATTCATAAACAACGTGCATGATTACACAGAGATAAAGAGAAAATATATGTGATCCGTAGGTAGGTCTTTGTATCTAAAATTGAATTGATTAACTTTTGTTGTATGCAATTTATTTATTTATAATCCAATTCTAATACCTACGGATATTTAGCTTTTGACATTCTAGCGAGAGCATACGTCATAAAATCGTATTTCTCAGGTAATTTTTTTTCTTATTGTGTGTAAAATATTTAAATTTGTGACTGTACTGAAGCGTATATAAAGCTGAAATTAAAAATATAGTTATTATAGTGTAAAACCTCATAGTTATTATAACGTTACGTTATTATAATATACGTTTGCCTGTTAAAAAATAAATTGTTTTATGTATCAATAAAAATTCCGAAATAAATATGCATTTCCCAATAATGCATACCTAATAGAGGTCAATGAACACAAATTTAAATACGATGACATTTGGTTACAAGTAGGTACCTAACGCATATTTGCCCTTCGCCCTGACTTGCTATGTATATGATAAAATTATCAATCATGCTTTTTTCAATTGTTTCTTTTTAACCGACGTCTTAATTTGAGTCATAAAATAATGAGCGATCTACTTACGAATGTAATTCAGAATGTTCACTATCCTTTAAAAGTAATAGTTTCCTTTAACTCTCTTATCCTGTTCTCACACTCTCTCTTTTTGTTTTAAATAATGGACGCCCACCGCTAAAAAATAGATTAACCATAGAACCGTATTTAAAGGACAAATAATTTTACAATTTACAATTTTTGTAAAAATTTGTATATACTCGTATAAATTAATATATTTTTTAAGAAGTTACTGATGAATCTGTCTTCTGATAAAGCTATTATTTAAAAGATGGTTGGTATATATTTTTCCTACACATAAAAATAGATAAAAATTATCCTACCGTTATTTTTCGAACTTCTATTTGTAAAGCTTTCGGTGTACAATATTCTATTCTAATGCCAGTCATTTAGTTGTCATGTTTACTCATGCATCGTTAATGACAAAGAAAACCTTGACCTTGATTGCTTTCTACGTAAATTATGTTAATCTATGGAACCCACGCGTTAATAAAGATGAATGAATACAACCATATCCGACTAGCGTCTTAAAATGCAAATTTAATTTTAATAATAATGCCCATGTTTAGTTTATAGGCAAAATTATAAACCAATTAACATTTTAGAACAACACTTACACAACGCAAATTTAAAGAATACATTAAAATATAAGGATTGGTATTTATTATTTATGTATAACTAGCCTTTACCCGCAACTTCGTTAGCGTCGACTGAAATCTTGGAATAAAGCAGTAGCTTTTGTCATTCTCCAATCCTGTAAATATCTCCATCGGTTCATAATAGATGGCGCTGTTTAATGTCATCCTATTCCTGTATAATTACCAGGATTTCTATAGCCTATATGTTACCTCGATGTATAAGGAAGAATTGCGCCAAATTTCATCGACCTCGGTTTAGCGGATTCGCCGTGAAAGAGTAACAAACATACACCCATACTAACAAACTATCGCACTTATAATATTAGTAGGATAGAATAATGTATATGAGAAGAAAACATATATTTTTACGTAATGCTAACTTGCACGTTGAAAGTTTGATTACATTATTAATATTTTTAGCTTTGTTCATATTTATTGAAATCTCTAACCATAATATACCTATTAAAACGACTCATTCTAGTAATGATAGAACCTGTACAGTACACATAGACTCTCTTACCAGTTTAAAAAGCTGTTGACGGCGCTGCATATATTGAAGAACATCAGACCGTTACATTAAAGCAAGTCAGCTCTGACAAACATGGCATGAAGTATACAACTGCACAAGGCACAAGCTAGTACGAAAATGTTTATATGACCTAGATTTTTTGAAACTGCTGCTAACACTTCACAAGCCATTGACCTAGAGATAGCAAATAATTGTATCATATCCTAACTCATACGGAATTACGTATAAAACAAATTTTATATTTAATTATCTCACAAACTGTTACGTTATGTATATATAGTTAATCGCAAATATATAATTATATATTTGCGATTAATTAATGAAAAACATAAAACGCAATATTATTATATTGTGTTTTCTTATTTCATTTATTAAACTGTGGTTTTTACACAAACAGGTTCTTTATGAATATACAGTTTAATTATATATTTGCACTTAATGAGCGAAAAACATAAAACGGAATCTTATATGTATTGCGCTTTATGTTTCCATTTATTTACTGTAGTTTTTACACAAAATTATTTTATTTATTCATAGAATTATATAGTTACAATGAATAAATTAAAAAGGTAAAACGCAATCTTACATTATGTTTTCATTTATTAATTGTAATGTAGTTTACAATTTATTTAGTTTACCTTGAGGTTGTCTTCAAATACAAAAATTCTTTATTCCAAAATAAATACAAACAAATAAAATAGAAGTATATAATCAACCTATTTAATAAAAAAACATTGAACAAAAAATGCACAATTGGCGATCTTCAAATGAGTTAAAATAAACATAAAATGTTTGAAATATTCGAGACTGTTTCCATCCACACTAATTTAATTAGCTATTACGGTTAAATTCAAGTTCATTATACAACAGAATAATTGTCTGAATAATAATCACTAAAGATGTACATTTAAGATTAATTACCATATTATAATTGGTTCATAGTTTTAAAGTAGGAAGCTCATAATAATATGTCAGCGAAGTTGCAGATGGAAGTGCACTCAATATTTAACGCTTGCTGTCTCACTTGGCTGACTTCAAATTCATTTTATCTGCTGTGTTTGAATTAGTCTATTTAAATAAATCATTCCCGTACCGCAGTTACTTCGCTAGCTTGAAATTGGAGCAACTACTATAAAATTGAAGCAAAATGCCTTTACTTTAGCGTATATAAATCGATCTAGATTATTTTAATACAGAAAAACATTTAAGACTATATATCTTCCTGCCCTTATCCCACTCTAAGTGGGGTCGACACAACATGCCATAAACATGCTGTCACATGATTTGGCTGCGTTTTTACGACCGGCCGCCTGCCTGACGTCAACTTACCTGAGTCGTATTTTACTTCGGTAAGAATTGAGGTTGGTCTATTCTACTAAACTGGATACCACACGGTGGGTCAACTTACCTTAGTCGCCTTTTACGACACCTCGGTGAGAATTGAGGTTGGTCTATTCTACTTAGCCGGATACCACACAACGGGTCGACTTATCTTTGTCGCCTTTTACGACACCTCGGTAAGAAATGAGGGTGGTACTATTATATTCAGCCGGATACCACACGGCGTAAAAAAACATTTAAGACTATATAATATCCTATTCATAGTTTCATATGTTTTACATTTCTTCATAGATTACATTAATGACATAGTGTGTAAATATTCCGCACATTGTCACTTACCATGAAGTACGCTATTCTTTAAGATCTAAAAGGTCATTATTAAAGACAAAAAATGGAAACGTAACTTTTTCTTTCAAACAATCCTGCCTTTTTTCTAAACAACATCAGACTGTTATCTTGACTTCAGTATTTTGGAAATTCAAAGCCTTCGTTTTTATGGGCAAGCATAAAATGTGTTTGGAATAACTTCCTTTTTGAACTCGGTCAAAAATTTGTTAACGTGGCCTAAATTCGTGCTATTGTGTGGTTTTTACACGCGACCGCTTGGCATGAGGTACTTGGATCTTGAGAACTAGGTAAGTATTTTCATTTCGTTACGTTAGCCTTCGTATAGCTTTGATTTAGAAATCAAATATGTATTGATAATCGATGACCGACATTCATGGCATAATATTTTAAGTAGTACATAAATGGAGCGATCTTTTACAATCTGATTTCTGATCAAAGAATAATAAAACTAACAAAGAATAATAAAACTAACATAACAAAAAGCTTACCAGATGTGATATTTAATGTAGTGTTGGTGATATTATAATAAGACTGCTTATTATCTGAACCTATATTTGGCAGGCATCCAGTTCTAGGTGATCCGCATACCTACTAACCTTTTTAACTATAAGTAAGATCTGTAAGATGGGTATTGAATAAATTCAACCTTTGAATAATCATTAATGTCGGATGTAACTTATCATTATCTAATCGAGATGGACAATGAAATAGCAGCACTAAATTTCCGCTATTACCTGAGTAGAGAACCAATGACCATGTTTACTAATAACATGAAGTCGAAAAGTGCGAAAGAGTCTTTGTCTATTGTGGCTAATACGCTCAACTATAAGTGAAATTTGTCACAATTGAATATCGAGCTAATCTGTGGGACAAACAATAATTCCGTCGGAAGTAATTAAAAAAACTACATAATTAAGAAAATACGTAGTAAATAATTATAGCCGCCGTGTTGTATCCGGCTGAATAGAATAGTACCATTCTCATTTCTTACCGAGGTGTCGTAAAAGGCGACTAAGGTAAGTCGACGCCGTGTGGTATCCAGCTGAGTAGAATAGACCAACCTCATTTCTTACCGAGGTGTTGTAAAAGGCGACTAAGGTAAGTTGACCCACCGTGTGGTATTCGGTTTTGTAGAATAGTCCACTCTCTTTCTTACCGAGGTGTCGTAAAATACGACTGAGGTAAGTTGACGTCAGGCAGGCGGCCGGTCGTAAAAAAGCAGCCAAATCATGTGACAGCATGTTTATAACATGTTGTGCCGACCCCACTTAGAGTGGGATAAGGGCAGGAAGATGATGACAGTAAATAATTACGGATATTTGAACCCCTAACTTAAAACAAAGTAGCGCGTGTTGTTTCTTAGAAAAACAATATCGTGTTATTTAGGAACTTATACATACTCAACCAAATTATATTTAAACTTCCTTTTTTAGGCTTTTCACGCATAAGTGGTGGTAGTTAAGTATAAGAAGTCGACGAGAGCTTTTTAAAAACGGCTCTACTTAAAGCACTCTACTCTCATAATGGTTTGATTTTTTTCGATGATACGCTTCTTAAATTTTTTGAACAATAACAGCGGAGGAGTTGGAATATGTATGTATTTTAAGAAAATCTCATAAGACGTTAGAAACACGTTATTCTTAGCCAAACAAAGGCATCTGCTCATATTCTATTGAAGTGTATGTGCTTAGTTGACAATTAAATTAAGAAAACATCACGATGAAAACTACTTAAGTATAAAGAATTCGTAGAATATGTGTGCCATGCTAATACTTGTGTTAATCAGTGTAGTGGATCTAAGCTGTGAAACCTCCATATTCCAATCTTTTTGTTTTTTTTTTATAGTATACAAACCTTTACGTCGTATCTATCGTAAATATAACGTAATGATTAATATGCTCATATTAAGCTATCGTTAATGCCTAACTGTTCTTTATCATTGCTTCGTCTTTTGATTGTAAGAAAGACAAGAAAGAAAGACGTTTGTTTAGTTGGTTTTCTATAGAAAAATGGTACAACTAAGGACTACGCTAATATTTCTTATATTAACAAAACTTAATGATGATTATAAATTCTTTAACACTCAACATTTAAATATTCGCAAATATATTAATGTGCGAATTTCTCATTGCCCTTGATTTTCACTATTTGTTTTAATTTATATACGATTACAGCGTTGTACGTAATATAAGGCAGAATAATTAAAAAGTAACTTGAGATATATACAAAAAGGCGTCCATCACATGTCAGACCGGTTAGGTCAGTGGCCCCGCTAAAGCCTAGTACGCGGTTGTATTAATGTTTCGCGGCTTCTAGGCAAACGTTCGAAACATTTTTCAGATGTTCAATATTATATTATCATTAACTAGCCGTGCCAGCAGCCGCAGCGTGGAATCAGAGTTACAAATATGTATTTCAGTCAATTAACATAGGCGACTAAGGTAAGTTGATGTGAGACAAACAGCCAGTCGTAAAATACGAAGCCAAATCACGACACGTTTATAACATGTTGTGCTCACCCCACTTAGAGCGGGATAAGGGCAGGGGAATAATGATGATGATGAGTCAATTTACCTAAAACCGTTGTTTACTATTCAACCTGAAGCTTTGTTTAACCCGAACCTTCTCCAAGAACTGCACTATGTTTTAGTAAAAACCGTACAAAAATCCGTTTAGTAGATTTTGAGAAAATACGGACGATCACTTACAGACAGACATTTTTGGGGACTTTATTTTATAGTATATATAGATATTAACAAAACAAATAGTACCGACTTATCTATAGAGAAGTGTATAGATAAAAAAATTAATTTATATGGGAAAATTACGCACACGGTCGTCAAAGTAAGTAATTTATAACTTGTGTTATGGGTGACAAACAACTGGTATACACATATTTTATTTGTAAATAAATACATAAAAACAGTCAGACTCTAAGAACTAACAAATTATTTATATAAAATGTTGGACCTGGGAAGCGAACCTACGGCCCCCCGAGCTGAACGCAGGGTCACTACCAGCTGCGCTAACGGTCCAATCTTTCAAATTTGGAATATATTGTATTTTTTTTTAATTTTGAACTTAGTTTTTCTCTCTGTATAGAAATGGTTATATATATTTTTTTTAGTTTAGCACTCTAAATAAAAGTGGCAATTTCTTTTTTATAATGGTAACGATATTCTTATAAACTTAAAAGCTATGGCTAAAAAGTCATTTTAACTTACTTAACAAGACTGACTGTGTTCTCCACTAAATACATCTAATATCCAAATCGCTTAGCTGCCTGCTATATAGTAGATAAATATCTCGCAAATCACGACTAACCAGCAGAGGATATATATAAATCTATATATATAACTTTCTGTATAATCTATGCGAGATAAAATCAGTCAATGTAGCTCCTGCGTTTTTGATTGTTATCCGACTGCCTAAATGTCAATCAATGAAAGGCTAAAGTTGTTTTTATGTAACAACATCCGTCATAAAAATTTGAAAGAGCAATTTAAAAGAAATTTTCTTATTATCAATATAAATGTAAAATACATTAGATCTTAGATGAAAATAATGGGAATCTACAATCACGGTTATTTATTCTTAAAACTGCTTCATCAATTTAGCATGCCATATGAAATCAAGTAAAAAAATCTTAATTAAGCGCGTTGTCGTTTTAGATACATTTTTCGTTATAGTGCAATATCACTACATATTATAAAACAAAGTCGCATTCTCCGTATGTACGCATAAAACTTTAAAACTACGCAACAGATTTTGATGCGGTTTTTTTTAATAAATAGAGAGATTCCAGAGGAAGGTTTGTACGTATAATAACATTCAATACGGAGTAGTGAAATACTGTAATTTTTGAGGTTTTTGTAAATAATTACATTTTTTCCGCTTACATTGCAAACGCAGGCTAAACCCTACGAGATTTATCAAAATAATGTACTAAGTATTTGTACACCTTGAAAAGGTCTACAGAAAGGTCCGCGATGGTGTATGTCTATCTCTTATGGATAACCCACAATAGCATTTTTTGTCATTTACTTTTTACGAAAAATAATGCCTTATTTTTGAAGCAATTTTTATACAATACAGCATTAATCCTTATCCATTTAAGTACCTTAAATAAATTGTTGATTTAATATAGATCAATATGGCCGTTTACAGCATGTAATTTAAGTAAACATTTTCGGAGATATTACAGATTTAAAATGCCGTGAGGACGCCGCGCTTCGCGCCTATAACACTTCGACTTTAGCAGCTATGTCCCTCTTTCAAGAGTTTGTTTAAAGACATTCTGTAATTAATTGTAAAAATAAAATACATAGGGAAAATGTAAAAGTAAATAAGTAAAAATGTATTATATGAATTTAGATATTCCAAAGATAGCAGGAAATCTTCTTGGTATAGGGAAAGGAAATTGTTTTTCTCCAAATTTAACGCTTGCGGGCCACAGGCAGTAATGAATAAATCAAAACTACTAGATCGATTTAAATCATTTTTTTTACACTGACTGGCATGGGATATATATTTTATACCCGTGCGAAGCAGGGGCAGGTTGCTAGTATATGTATATAATAAACGCTTTCTTTACTACTATACATAAACACAATATTTAGTCATTTTTGATTGATAATAATTGTTATAATTGGTAAAGTCTGCCTGCTATGGTATCTGGCTAAGTAGTATAGACCACCCTCATTTCTTACCGAGGTGTAGTAAAAGGCGACTAAGGTAAGTTGACCTACCGTATGGTATCCTCATTTCTTACCGAGGTATCGTAAAAGACGACTAAGGTAAGTCGACCTACCGTGTGGTATCCGCTAAAGTAGAATAGATCGCCCTGTTTCTTACCGAGGTGTCGCAAAAGGCGACTAAGACAAGTTGACGTCCGGCAAGCGCCCGGTCGTAAAATATCTATCTAATCATGTGACAACATGTTTATAACATGTTGTGCCGACCGAGTTGGATAAGGGCAGGAGAATGATGATGAAAAAAGTATGTGTCTGGATTTCATGGCTTTTATGCAGTACAAATATTGATGAAAGCCACTAAAGTTTATGTACTGGGGTAACATATAGGACATAAACCCGTTTTGCTTTCGGGAACAGGGAACAGAACAGGCGCAAATGAATTCACGGGTACAACTAGTTTCATCATCATCATCATCTTCCTGCCCTTATCCCACTCTAAATGGGGTCGTCACAACATGTTATAAACATGCTGTCACATTATTTGGCTTCGTATTTTACGACCAGTCGCCTGCCAGACGTCAACTTACCTTAGTCGTATTTAACGACACCTCGATAAGAAAAAGGGTGGTCTATTCTACTTAACCGGATACCACATGGTGAGTCAACTTACCTTAGTCGCCTTTTACGATACCTCGTCAAGAAATGAGGGTGGTCTATTCTACTTAACCGGATACCACACGGTGAGTCAACTTACCTTAGTCGTCTTTTACGACACCTCGGCAAGAAATGAGGGTGGTCTATTCTACTCAGCCGGATACCACACGGCGGGTCGACTTACCTTAGTCGCCTTTTACGACACCTCGGTAAGAAAAGAGGGTGGTACTAATCTATTCAGCCGGATACCACACGGCGTTTTTACCGTCAACTATGTAATTTGCAGATACAAATGTAAAAAGGGGAAATTTTTATCTCTTATTTGTTAACCCGGTAAATATACTTGAATTCTACCAAATATTATATCGCTTCAGCGGATTAGCTGTGAAAACGTAACAGAAGACTGACTAAAACTTGTAACGATCAAAAAATACAGGGTTTCATTAATATCCATCAAAGCTTTGCTCCGACTAAAAGGACTTTGACAGTATCATTGACTGTAGAAATAGGAAAAGGTAAGGAAAACCACTCATTGGAAGTGGGGAGCTCGTTAGCAACACTTTACCACAAATGCAGTCATAGCATTTTTTATTTTTTCATCGTGAATCTTTGTCCTCATTCATTACTATACCACACGGCGTACGGGTACAACTAGTGTGAATAAAAATAAGAATGTATATAGTTAAAGCGTGGTTTAATATTCAAATTTAGCACCAATTATTCTAACTAACGACACCCAGGCCGGGTATAATCGATTATGCGTGCTCGTAGCTAACACGCAGGTACCTATACTTAGAACTTTGAAGCTTATCAGTAACCTGTATTACTTTCCTTTGTGGCCCACATGTATAACTCACGTAAGCTAATCGTTACTAACACTAGGATTATTTTTCAGCAACGCTTTGTAAAAGCGCCTTGAATCTTTTGAAATTGAACACGAATTATATAGCCGTCTCTTATTTCTTGACAACACCATACGTATAGCGTATTTTTCGTTTAATTTTTCTTCAAAGACTTTTAAACCAATAACATATTATGAGATATAATAAGAATAAATATATAGGACACTTACACACATGGTCGTCTGTCCCCAAAAGTAAGTAACTTACTACTTTGCTATGATAGACAGACAACTGGTGAACATATTTTAAATAATTTTTAAATACATTAAATACATCCAGACTCAAAGACCAACAAATTGAGTTATAGAAAATATCGGCGGGAATCGAACCCACTGCGCCAACGGGCTAGACAGATGGAATATCTTACTCATAATCTATTGGTATTAACAACATAAAAGGAAACAGGTTGGTGTACAAAATGTTGAAAACTTAATATTAGATTTCATTTATAAAATTCATTAATAAATTATAATTCTGGTCTTCTAATCTTGTTATTCTGATTTGAAACAAGTGAAAAGTTCAGTAAAGTGTTATCCTATTCAAATGAGTTAATTAATTAATTTATTTGTTTCGTCTTGTATAAATATTTATATGTATGTACATATATGTTTTACATTTCGCCAACGATTTTCATGAAACTTAGTATATAGTAGGTTTTTGGGGCGAAAAATCAATAATATCAAAATAGAAAAATCAAAATATATTATATTAAAAAATATACCGGGCTTTATCGGGCACTAAGAAAAGTTGCTAAAAAGAAATAGAAAGAGACTCTTAAATTTGCTGTCATTTGTAAAGTTGTATAAGCTTAGTGGGGAAAGGGAAGACTAAAAAAGTTAAAATACCCGGGATAGAGTCCCAGATATCATCAGCTCTTTTTTCTTTTTTTATTGCATTTTTTTAATATCTTTAAAAAAATTACCGGTACTAAATAATTATAGAATATAAATGATAATGTTTAAGATACAAGAAAAGCAGTCAAATTTTATCGTATTCTTTTTATAAAAAGGATAAATGCAAGTAACATTGCAGTAAGTTTCCGCTATTTGCGCTAACCCGACACTCGGCATAGCACATACAGCTGCAGCGAGGTCGTTCGCCAATGCGGACCCATATTTTAGTCACCACCTGCTTTATCTCAACCTTTTTAACGCTCACGCCAACTGCATATAAAATTTTGGTTTATCTCCCTTTTTTTTCTCGAATTGACAATATGCTGTCAGCCCTAACGGCTTTTACAGCGTCACCGGGCGGGACGGGCGAGCGCAGAAGCATCGCCGATTTATCCTCCTTAAAGCAACAGTACATGGGTGAGCGAGCCTTGCTCGGTAATTTTTTGCAAAATAAAAAAGAAACAAAAAATTATGTAGTTGGGGATCGATCCTAGGTATTTACATTTCTCGAGACATCCCGTTCTCCGAATAAGCTACGCTGACTTGACAGTTTGTGGCAAAATCGATCGATTTTTCTCCCCCAAATGCAATTCAGCATGTAGGGGGTCTACATGCTGAATTTCATACATATACATACAAGATTAACTCATTTAAATATTAAAGATACATATGTGTGTATATAACTTCTTTTTCTTTCTTACCGACTAAGGTAAGTCGTCCTGTCGTGTGGTATTCGACTGAGCAGAATAGACCAACCTCATTTCTTAGCAAGGTGTCGCAAAGGCGACTAAGGTAAGTCGTCCCGCCGTGTGGTATTCGACTGAGCAGAATAGATCAACCTCATTTCTTAGCAAGGTGTCATAAAAGGCGACTAAGGTAAGTCGTCCCGCCGTGTGGTATTCGACTGAGCAGAATAGACCAACCTCATTTCTTAGCAAGGTGTCGTAAAAGGCGACTAAGGTAGGTTGATGTCAGTCAGGCAGCCGGTCGTAAAATACGTAGCTAAATCATGTGACAACATGTGTATAACATGTTGTGCCTACCCCACTTAGAGTGGGATAAGGGCAGGAAGATGATGATGAAAGTCGCTGATTTCTTTAATGTGTATTCACTCCATACGTCAATACTACGAAAGGTAGTTTTACCGTTAATTGCACTTGATCGCTAACGTACTCAACGGAAGCGATGTTCCAAGTTTCCACTGTTTCAACGGAAATACTGCTTTAGATGAAACGTAGATATCTAATTACACTCCCTTAGACAGTAATGTTGTTTCATCGATTATGTAGAACTCACTCTCTTGTATTTAGATAAAAAACATTTGTGTTAGATAGTTTATAAAATTAAGCAAGGTTTGTTAATGAGTTGTAATACATTTATATAAGCGTTTTTGCGACAAGTGTAATTGCGTCAACTACTGACGGCACAAATACGTTTGTCAATCATCTAACAAACCAATATGTATAGGAGAAATGTAGATCCAAAGTAGGTTGAATGACAAAGACAATAATAAAAGTAGTTTAATAAATAAATTAATATTGTTTAATGGACAATATAAGTTTTACAATTTATTATTTTAACTTACCTTTAATATATTCCACGGTAAATTTGCTATATAAAATATACTAGTTTATGTCTAGGATGTGTGTGTGACAATTGACAAAAGGGTAGATATAAGGTACATTATAAACGAATATAGTATTTGTGGGTAATAACCGAGTTATAAAGCGGTGGCTAATTATAATCCTACTTCTAGGGAAGGCCTCCTCTCCTTTGAGACAGTAGAGAAATTGAAGCCTCGATCAGGCTGTTCTAATACGAATTGGTAGTTTACACATATTTCAAAATTCTCTAGGGTTAGACTAGTTTAATCTCGATTTCTCCATATCCATTCCTGATTTTGAATTATAAATTTATTATTTATTCTTTTTTATAGAAAACTATTTTTATAGAAAAAGCAGATGCTATTCAGGTTTTTAAACTACGAACTCTTGATAAGAGTTTCAGACCATTCGGCCATCAGATATTCCTTGCAACTGACTTGTAATAAAGTAAAAGATCATCGCAAATCGCAATGAACGGTTGAAAACAAACAAGCAATGTAGTTAATATAAGCTTTAATAAACTTTAGATCTTTCTATTTTTAAATACTTCATCGTTATTTAATAGTTATCCCCACATGCTTCTAAAGGAAATAGCAAATATTTTTCTCATAGCGTTGGTCATTCCGTATGTGTAAACGTAGCAAAAAATATGAACGACAAATGCAATGTGCTCTGGTAGCTTCGCCTTTTTGCTTTGTGCCATTCCAGTCCATTACTTACCCTTGTGAGCGTTGTTGGCTGTGTTAAACTAGCTGAGACGACAGTAACTTAATAGATGGCAAAGAGGCTGTATTTACAGTCCAACGAACGACCGCCACGGGCTTCCGAGCCTTATCTCGTAATCCGCTTTCAGTGTAATGTAAACACCGTTCTATCCTCCTCTCTATACCGGGCTTGGTTAGTCAAAGGCGTAACGGGACCGGCCACAGCTGGCTTGACGGTGCCTGATTCGCGTGAAATGCAGCCCGGTTAAAATTAAATTTTTTGTTAGCACAGTCCCTTGATGTACCTCACTTTTGCTCATAAAAAACATGATAAAGTACTTCGCATTTCACTTGACGAGGTGCAAGTTTTTTACATCACATCTTTAGTGAGTTAGGTTTATGTACTGTCATCTTATTATTTATTTAGCCTTGCTACGTTAAATTAAATCAATTATTTTATAATTGATTTAAATTAAATAAATTATTTTATAATTGATTTAATTTAACATAGCAAGGATTCAGTAGGGACTATTACGAATAGTCTTTTATATTATAGAATATTCTATTAAGTTAAGTAATGCACGGTAATGCATTACGATTTTGTTGTGGACCCTGTCCTCGTGATGATGCTTCAGTTACGAGTAAAAACGCTTGTAGAGATTGTCGTAGGGAGTGTATGTAGTGCCTGTGTGGTGTGTTGCTTGTGGCGGCGTTTTGGGATACGTAGTAACGGTATGTGAACGATGCCTGCTTAATATAATGCTTTATGGCTCTAATATAACGCGAATAATAGCAAAATAATTGTATCATACATTCTGTACTATGGAATGCCGCAAAAGTAACGCGTGCTTCTATAAATTATTTGACAATTAGGTTATGTAACAATGCTTTATGGGATAAAGCAAAGTATATAAGGTTCACAACTGTAACCGCTGGGGAGATATAGGTAAAACAATCACATTTGAATGGCGGAAATCTTCTCACCTGCCTCATAACGCTCGTATGTAGAAAATACATCTATGTAGAATGTTCGTAGTGACATCTCCGTGCCATCGCCCGAGGCGAGAGAACGCTCATTGGGGACGTAACATAAAATAAAGTACTCAGCTTAGAAACCAATCTCTTTTACGGCTTAATCAGACCTTGCTCTGGCTAATATTATACCCTATACGCGGCCAATTTTACGCTTTGCTCGCTTCGCGTTGCAGTTGTGGTGATACTATTTATAATATAATCCAAGAACAGTATTGTCTAATTTTACACTTTTTAAAAGGAATAATTTATAAATAAATTTTTATACATTCCCTTTATTAGTAGTGAAATGCATTTGTCATGGTTTACTTTACACATATCTCCATTTAATTAGTTTTACAATTCATGGTAATTCTAATTATATATTCAAAAAATACAAATATAAAATTTTGATCTAAAGGTCGACAATACAATGTAGGTACTATAACATAAGATCATTATGGAGAGATTTCCTTAGCTGTTGTTAAAAGATAAAAATTCAATGTTATAAATATTTGTGTTAAAACAAAAAAACATTGAATTGAAATTTTTATTCGTAGTTTACCGATTTTAATTTGAATTATAAGCCAAGAGATTACGGTTCTATGTTTAGCGTCCCATTCATGACCATCCGCTTCCGCTACCTTGAACACATCTGTTTCAAACCGTACTGGCGCTTTGATGCTACAGTTGCGATATCGTTTACAAATAATGGATAACATGGGCGGTTCAAACGAAACAAGTGACCTCGTTTGATACATCCAAATTAATCTTTTTCGGTGAAATTTCCGGTATTTACTAAATATCTGCTAATCTGACTCATTTTAAGCATCTGTTTATCACAAGCGCACGGAAATAGTATATGATTCAATTCCGAGGTTAGGATTATATTTAACGTATCACATTATTTAGTTTTAGTGATTTTAATCGATGTACCTTGTAATTTTTTTAAAGTATTATATATCACAAATACGACTAGATTACGATAATAATTGTAAACCTTTAAGAATAAAATATTTAAAATTAATTTAAAGTACCTATGGCCTGGCCACCGAGCCTTGCTCAGTATTTTTTTTTATATAAAAAATGCAATTTAAAAAAAGAAAGGGCTGGTGATATCTGGGACATGATACTGGGTATTTTCACTTCTTTAGTTAGGCCGCAAACTGAGATATCACAACTTTTCAAATAACAGCAAAATTAACCTTTGTATTCTATTTATATTTTATCAGTTTTTCAATGCCCGAAAATCAGGGATACACAACTTTTTTTAAATAACACCTAGCTAGTTCGATTTATCGTCTCCCTTACATTCCGAATTTCATCAAATCGTTGTACCATTTTAGCTCATTTAAATATTAAAGATAGGACCCAATAATTATTGAACGGAATATGTAACCATTTTTGAAATTGGAAATTATATATTTAAGAATGCAACAAAACTTTATGGTTAATAAATTAAGAATTAAGAAACATAATTAAATAATGAGGTTAAGGCATCTCAGATTTTTTTAACATAACGTTGCGTTCTTCGTTCAAATTCTAAGACTGTAATCACGACTTTAATTTATTTTATTGAGTATAATGTCAATATTAAATTAGCACTGATAAAAAATTATTCAACATAACTGTCTATGTAAACCTGTTTGTAGCAGTCAATATCCTCATAAGCATACTGGTATCACAAGAATATTACCATAATTGGGCTTTTCGAACATCTTTGTTTGTATGTATAATATTTATATTTTATCTATACATATCATTATTTAAATAGATAAGTAAAAGCACCTATACAAACATACGTCTATATACTACTTTTAACCAGTAATTTTATTTTAATATTTGAATATAATAATTTTAATTATGTAAATACTTTTAATATGTTTAAAAGATTGACCGCCGAGTTTCTTGCTGGTACTTTTTCTACAACATTCTGATTTACGGGAAACCAACGATAAGTTTTCTGATATAATATAGCAAGCCGAAAAATTGAGTCAAACGCAAACCTGTCATCGATAAAAGAACTTGTAATTTGAATATTCAAGTATGTAACTAAATAATAACTGGGCGTAGGATTGTGATGTAACACTGTTGTTGCATGCAACAGAACAAAAAATAAGCTTTCTAACCTCGTCCTCTTTTGAGCAATGGCAGCAAATTTTGCCGTTCGTCATTACGGTTGTACGAAATAGACGTGCTCTTTTTTATCTTATTTGAGACCCAAAAAATATGAAGAACAAAGGAATTACGATATTATATCCGCAATAAACACTGTTTATTTTTAGCAAAGTTTACAGTTAAATGTATTTTTCTTAATGTATTATAGTATTCTGATCAAAGATTTTTGAAAAGTTACATCTACATTTAGAATTCATTAGTCGAAATTATGTTTACACCTTATATCGAAGAACAAAATTAGCTTGCTTGCTAAGGCATGCTATTACAGTTGAAAAAGGCTGATTCATAATCAGCCTTTTCATACCGCATGTGATTCTGATATTATAACAGTAGGCCTACAGTGTTTGACCTATGACGTGCCGCACATAACATGACAATACATTTATCTGCAGAATTTTGTTTAAATTAAAAAAAAAGGTGTATTGAACAGTATCCGGCTGAGGATAATACTCATTTCTTACCGAGGTGTCGTAAAAGGCGACTAAGGAAGGTGACGTCGGGCAGGTGGCCGGTCGTAAAATAACTAGCGAAAACATGTAACAACATGTTGTGCCGACCACGCTTAAAGTGGGATAAGGGCAGGAGAAGGATGTATTGCAGAATAATAATAAATGTATAGAAACTGGCTATACTCACTTCTTATTCTATCTCTTCTTATTCTTATTCTATCGGATAAGTCCGACTAGTTTTAAGCCTATACAGGACCTTTATTCATGAGCTCTTTATACAGCATTCTCGCAACGGGAACTGCGTGTAGCAACTCGCTGGGCGCGACTGTTGAGCGTCTGGGGCTGTGCTAAATAGTAATAGATTCACAATTTTGTTCTCAGACTTTAATATATAATAAAGTCTAGAAGTATTTCAAATGTAATTAAATATAACATAACTAAAATTACTGAAATTCAAGTTTTTAAAGTTTATTTTGTATTATAAATTTGTTGCCTGTCTTTTGTTTGACAAGGAATGCAGCATGTGACTTATGAATGGCGATGTAGATATTTAGTTAGGAATCTTGTCCTTACGTGTAGAATCCACCGTGAAATTTCTGAACGTGTTTTTATGATGAGCGACTTATTTTAAAATCGCAGTAGGTCCAATCGGAATCCAAATTAATTTGACTCTGATTGTTTCTACGAATTCACGATTTACCGCTCACGATTTAGACCTCCGTGGGCTGTAATATGTGTAGATAGGAACTCGAATGAATGTAAAACTATTTGGACGAATCAATATTTAACGACATGAAGAATATAAAAGATTTAATAGTGTTAATATTTAAACTAATATAAATAGTTGTAAGTATCTTATACCTTGAAAGCAATGTAGTTTCTATACAACATTGTTTTTTTAATAATTATAGTACAAATGTGTATAGAAAGATTGATTTCATCATCTATATTGTCATTGAATTGTCTATGAAATAGCAGCCTGTAACTTAATGCTGGGGAAAGGTTTCCTTTGTTCTTTGAGAAAAACCACTGAAAATTAGACTCACGATGCTCCTTATTATCGATTTAATATACTCTGCAATTCTCTAGAAATATTGAGTTTTCCTACACCGTATAACGTATGATAAATTGTAAAAGTTTAGCACTTAAGTTCTTGTAGAATACTCATACTTATTAAAAAGTATAATATACTCCATCTCAGGAATGTAACCGCAACATTTAAACTATCCCACGCAATGTTACGCCTAAATTGTGAGAATAAAGTTCAACGGGCAATTCGTGGTGTTCTACGGCAGAATAAATATTTTTTAAGCATGATTAGTTTAACGAACTCATTGAAGATGTAAATAGTATCCAAAAGTCCATTAAACGAAAGTTTGCGTCATCGACCTTAGTCCACAATTCTTTTTATATAACTTGTGATCGTCAGTTCAATAACGAGACAAAAAGAAGCCTATCTAACTCTCTTGCCTTTAAAATATCTTCATATTTAAAATTACATCTCTCCATGCCAAAGTGAATGAAGGCCAATAAAACAAAAATATACACTTTCGCAAACCGTACATAGCAGATCTTGCCTTATATTAATTATGTTCCGTATCTTTATTGTAGGCACTATGTATCTTAGTTTTAAAACGTTATTTTTTATACATTTCTTAGAATACGTTAAATTTACTGGCTCTCTCTTTGTCTGCTTCTGATAAGAGGCATCTGCCACGTGTTAGCTCTACTTACAAGATCTCCGCTAAGATAGCATAAGAGAATAGTTATGAGTAACCCGCTGCTACATCTCAGCTAAATTGGGTTTATTATGAATGCATTATTAGGTGGCTTATAGTGCTTAATTATGTTCTGTAATATCAAGTTGAAAACATTTTCTTCAAGTACTTTCAAAACGTTAAATGTTTGTCAAATAACAAAAAATATCACTAGAATAGAAAAGTGTTTTCTTGAGACAAATTGGGAAGAAACTTCGTTTTGAATGACACTGATCATCAGTTGATCAATCACGTTGATTCATCAATAAAAAATTTAAAAATAGGAACCGCCTGTTACTATCCCACTAGGCCTCCTCTTTCCGTTTTTGGAGAGAAGGATTGGAGATAAGACCTACCACGCTGCTCCAATACGGTCCTATTATATATGCTCCAATTTGGTCGGTTACACATATCCCTAGAATTCTCTAGACCCTAGAGATATGCAGGTTTCCTCATGATGTTTTTGTTCACTGAAAAGCGTGTGATAAATTGGAATTGTCAATTAGACATATAAGTTTTAATAGAAAAACTCATTGGTACTTGCCCGGGGTTTGAACACATTATCGTCTCTAGAGAGTCGCACGGTCTCACGGCTGGCTATCACAGCTCCATCAATCATCATCAATATAAGTGTAGATTTAATTTCAATTTTTGAAATATGCTCAATCAAGAAAACAATACTTAATATTCAATCGCTAATTTCAATTTCGTGTGTCTATATCAACATTCCACAGTATAATTGTTAAGAATGCGTTTAAACTAAATGTTCTATTTCTACTCTTTGTCTTGAAATTTATACAAAGCAAGACAGACTGCCTACAACAGTTTGTTTGTCAGAAGTTTATATAGTTAGTGGGCTAATAATGCAAGTTCGTCAGCAAAAGCGCCGACGAGGTCTCAAAGAGTTAATTAACCTGTACTTTAAGAGAGGGTGTGTGGCGGAATGGTTATGAGAAAACTCCCTGTAATAATATACTGTGTCTGTTTGCCGAGAATGTAGGTACGTTATATGAATTTGCTGATGTTCCTAACCTATCCTTGCCTAACATATTATGATTTATTATTATTGCGTTGTGATTATTTATTTACCCGCATATACACCTCGGGCGTGCATGTATAAAAAGATTTAGATGAGAGCTTTGAAATCAAACAAGTTTTAAGGTTAATCAAAAAATAAATTGGACAATTGGATTATTTTGACAAACTACAACTGTTGTGTTAAGTTTTATTGTTGCAATTTTTACAAAACCACATTTTTTAGATCAGCAAGTTTTTTGTACCTAATTTATTAAATTACTTGATGGTCCTTGTAGTATATATTAAGTCGTGCTGAATCAATGTAATCCTACAGACTGATTAAGTTACTAACATGGAAATAAAGTTAGTGATAATACATATCTTATCTATACTAATATATAAAGCCCAAGAGTTTGTGTGTTTGAACACGCTAATCTCAGTAATTGAGTGTAAAATTAGTAAATTGAAAAAAAATAGTCTATTTATCGAGGAAGGCTATATATAGGCTATACAAGTTCACGCTAGGAATAGGAGAATAGGAGAGTAGCAGCAATAAAAAATATTGTGAAAACGACAACATTTGAAGCTTTCCTTGCGTGCGCTAAGTAAACGGAGAAAGTTATAAAAAAATATCTTATAATTAACTCACTATGACTACTTTTATGTACTAAATTTCAATTCGGGAACAAAATTTGTTGTTGATTTCCATGCGTGCGAAACTGCTGGCACTGCTAGTAAAGAATAAGAATAAAGAGCAAGATCGAGATAATCTAAATAAAAGAACAAGATCTAAATAAAAGATTTTTAAAGTTTCCTATCCAATTTGTACACGAACTACGTAAGACAGATCTCTTGTCCAATACTATAGAAATTGCAGCAATAGCTAAAACCGCAGTGTAATTGAAACGTTCTCCGAGTTGGAGGAGCATTCTCAGGAGTACTCTCGTGTTGTGTTGGCCTCTTAATACGGCACGGTCACGGATCGGCTACATGCCACAGGACGGGCGAACTTAATTGAAGCCTGCCTGAGCTTGCCTCATACTAGCCACTACAATAGTGTGTGGCGAACGCTCGGATTTTGCATGCGAGGCGGAAACATTTGTCCATGCCTTTATAAATGAAAAATGCTTTTTCTATTTCGATAATTTCGAAGATTAACCTTAAATTAAAATAACTTATTTCGTGTGGAAATTTTTCTACTTCAGAAATTTCAGACATATTTAAAATAAGGTATATAAGTGTAATTTACTGAATTAGGCCTTACTTTGCGGAGATCCAAAGTAATAATTATAATATTCGAAATGATTATTAATTTTTTATATATTTATGTCTTTGTTTTAATTTTTTTTAGTTCTTGTGTATACAGAGATTATCGTGTTATATAGCGTATTCTTGTTAAAATGTAATGGTACAAATAAATGTTTTTATTTGGCACTAGCGGCCTACCCTGCTTCGCACGGGTATAAAATATATAGCCTATGTCACTCAGTGAAAAAAATGATTGAAATCGATCCAGTAGTTTTGATTTATTTTAAAAGATTTAAAAGAGCAACATTAAGTTGCGCGTCCGATCGCTGCTAAATTCGAAGTGCTATAGGGCGATGCGCGGCCTCCTCGCGGGATTTTAAATATGTGATATCTTCGAAAATGTTCATTTAAATTACATGCTGTAAACGGCCATATTGATCTACATTAAATCAACAATGTATTTAACGTACTTAATTGGATAAGAATTAATGCTATATTGTATAAAAAGGCATTATTTTTCGTATAAAAGTAAATGACAAAAAATGCTATTGTGGGTTATCCATAAGATATAGACATATACCATCGCGGACTTTTCTGTAGACTTTTTCAATGTGTACAAATACTTAGTACATCATTTTGATAAATCTCGTAGGGTTTGGCCTGCGTTTGTAATGTAAGCGAAAAAAAAAGTAATTATTTACGACATCACATAAGAAACCTCAAAGATTACAGTATTTCTCTACTCCATATTGAATATTATTATACATTCCTCTTGAATCACTCTATCTATTAAAAAAACCACATCAAAATCTGTTGCGTAGTTTTAAAGATTTAAGCAGTCATAGGGATATAGGGACAAACAAAGAATGTGACTTTGTTTTATACTATGTAGTGATAATCCCTATAGCATGATTATTCACGCGCGATGGCTTATTATTAGCGTATTTCATATATAACTTTGGTGTTTCTATACCGATTTCAATGATTCTTTTTTTATACAATGGTTAATACTATTCACTTTTTTATTTAGGGATGACTGAGAGTGATATAAACGTAGGAGTAGACAAATATAACCAGAAAGCTTCGAACTGCTAAGCTATCGGGAGTTACACGTGTTATTGTGAGTCAACCATAAAAGATAGACATATGCTGTCGTGGGATATTTTTTATATAATTTTAAGGAGAACATTTCCGTCATACATGATTTCTGTGTAGCTTTAACCATCAAGGTTGCACACGCGACGAAAGCTTAAAAAATGGAGTAACTTCTCCCGTTTTCCCGACATTTCCCTTCACTGCTCTGCTCCTATTGATTGTAGCGTGATGAAAAGTATACTATAACCAGCTCAGGAGTATGAAAAAAAATTGTACCGAGTTTCGTTAAAATCCGTCGAGTAGTTTTTGTTTCTATAACGGTTATACAGACAGACAGACAGACAGACAGACAGACAAAATTTTTACTGATTGCATTTTTGGCATCAGTATCGATCCCTAATCACCCCCTGATAGTTATTTTGGAAATATATTCCAGTTACAGAATTGACCTCTCTACAGATTTATTATAAGTATAGAAGATAATATTTAAAAATATTTTGTTCCTCGATGCCATGATAACTTATTCTTTAGTCTCCAGCAATGGATATCAACTAAGATGAAAAGAAAGTACGGTGTTATAGTTCGTACTGATGGTGATTTAAAGCTACGTCCCAAGATAGTATATTTATTATAGCGTAGCCGTCGTACAGATATAAGTTTAATAATATTGTTAATGTTCACGCATAACACAGCATTTGTTAATTAATAGAGACTATTAAAAAGCAAAGCTAACTAACGAACTTACATTCCGGACTGAGTGTCATATTTTTAAAATCTTCAGATTAGAAAGATCTCGATAAGACTTCATAAATTAGTTAAAAGTATATTTAAGTTTGAATTAAACCGCTACTTAAAAGTAGGTCTAACATTAAATTCGGTTAAGTGTTGTGTGACACTCGTGACTCTAAAGCGGGCTAGAAATTCTATCGCAGAATAAACACTACGAACGTGAGAGTCACTCTAAATAACAAAACACGAGCACGATGATTTGTTAGAAATTTAGAATGTGAAACTTTTGTACAGCTTTAATTTTAATCTACATATTTTGAGGATACTATGGCCTAGATGGGCTACTGGCCTGAGAAACCTTCAGTTAGTACCCTCCTTCAAGGTGGACAAGCGTCTATTTAATGGTCACAGTTGTTTAAACGTTACAAGATTGTGTCTTTCAAAGAAACTATTTAATAAACCTATGTCCAAGAGTGGACGTCCAACGTTTAACAAATAGGAAGAATATGATGGTGTAAATTGATAGGAAGATGTTGTGACCGAGGTCGGTTGCCGGATAGTGTAACAATTTGTACAAACAGAATTGACTAAGTGCAGGGGTGACTGCTTAATAACATGGATTAGCACGGACGCGTTGAAGTTTCCTCGGATAAGTAAGCGATATTGATAGAATGAAAGCGCGAAAAATTACATTGCATTTGCATGTTATTTAAGCAACGAATATCAGAGAGAACCCTACGATATAACATCATTCGAAATTTTTAGGATTTACCTTTGATATGATTTCAACTTCTCTTTTATTTTGACGCGCATTAATTTTAATTTTAGGATATTTAATTCAGTATATGTTTTAGGTAACTTAACAAATTATACACTTAAACCTTCGTTGTGAATCGCTCTGTCTATTGGTGAAAACTGTATGAAAATTTGTATAGTAGTATTTGAGTTTATCGCGAACAGACAGACGCGGCGAGGGACTTTGTTTATGACATGAATTGATAAGAATAGAAATGTATATTACTGTTTATTTTTTCAAACTATCCATTGAATATTTACCGTGACAAATTTACGAGGTAATTCAAATCAACGGATAAAAAGTAATGAATGAGGACAAAGATTCACGATGAAAAAATAAAAAAAGCTATGACTGCATTTGTGGTAAAGTGTTGCTAACGAGCTCTCCACTTCCAATGAGTGGTTTTCCTTACCTTTTCCTATTTCTACAGTCAATGATACTGTCAAAGTCCTTTTAGTCGGAGAAAAGCTTTGATGGATATTAATGAAAACCTGTATTTTTTTTTATTCTTACAAGTTTTAGTCAGTCTTCTGTCACGTTTTCACAGCTGAAGCGTTATTGATAATATACCGGGTTAACAAATAGGGGATAAAAATTTCCCCTTTTTCATTTGTATTTGCAAATTACATAGTTGACGGTAAAAACGCCGTGTGGTATCTGGCCGAATAGAATAGTACCACTCTCATTTTTTTACCGAGGTGTTGTAAAAGACCACTAAGACCAGGTAAGTCGACCCGCCGTGTGGTATTCAGCGGAGTAGAATATACCACCCTCATTTCTTACCGAGGTGTCGTAAGATACGACTAAGGTAAGTTGATGTCAGGCAGGCGGCCGGTCGTAAAATACATATCCAAATCATGTTTATAACATGTGTCGATCCCACCTAGAGTGGGATAAGGGCAGGAAGATGATGATAGTTGTCGGTAAAACAAGTAAGATTTATCTTGCAGTATTCAGGGATACAAAACTTTACGTTATAACATAATTCGTTTAATTTTTACGATACCTGAATTGAATGAATTAAAAAATAATTGTAAACTTAATATTACACTGTATTACAATTTTTTTTTTAATTTTGGGACACAGAAACAAAAATACAAATTCAGACTTCATCGTCGCAGTGTGTTTTATATTTAAAATTAAACTAGTAGACTTACGTTACCCTCTGATATTCTTGTTGTAGCTATAATTATTCCAAGCGTCCAACTCAATTGTAACTTTGCCAAAATGTAAAAATAAAGCTTCGGTAATAATTTATAACTATTAAATTCAATATAGTTTTTGTAGCTAATAATACAATATTATTATTTCTTCTGTTCAATCTTGTAAAATTTTTAAATTATGTATTTTATTATTTATTGATTTAAGTGATTTATCGTATCCTTGAACATAAATAAATCTGACTTGTATGAAAACCTCTGAAAATTAATAGTAAAATAAATGCTATAATTTTATAGAATTAGGCGTTACTTTGCGGATATCCTTAATACTAAAATTATTTTGTTATAGGTCGCTATAAAGTAAATGGAAAATATATATATAATAATGATAAATGTAGAGTGGGCTATTTGTTTTCATACCCGATACATAAAGAATTTGTAAAAACACATTGACATGACTATTTTTGAGTTTGTGGCAGTGAATGCGTGTAGTGCTTGTATATTGTGCTGACTGTGGTTGTGGTGAGAGTGGCATGTGTTTTTACGAATCCTGCATGTATCGGGTATGAAAAAGTGTAATCCGCTCTACATTTAGCGTTATATATATTTTCTATTTACTTCATCGCGGATTATTGCTAAATAATTTTATTATCACTTTTATATATATCCTCCTGCCCTTATCCCACTCTAAGTGGGGTCGGCACAACATGTTATAAACATGCTGTAACATGATTTGGCTGCGTTGTTACGACCGGCCGCCTGCCTGATGTCAACTTACCTTAGTCATATTTTACGACACCTCGGCAAGAAGGAGGGTGGTCTATTCTACTAAACCGGATACTACACGTTGAGTCAACTTACCTTAGTCGCCTTTTACGACACCTCGGTAAGAAATGAGGGTGTTACTATTCTACTCAGCCGGATACCATACGGCGGGTCGACTTACCTTATTCGCCTTTTACGACACCTCGGTAAGAAATGAGGGTGTTACTATTCTATTCAGCCGAATACCACACGGCGTTTACGAATCCAGCATGTATCGGGTATAAAAACGTCTAAATTTAGTAAACTCTACATTTAGTACAAAATAATTTTATTATCAGTTTTGTACTTTAATTTTGTTCATTATCCTTGAATACTCAAGGCCAAATTACGTTGCACACTAGCAATACTTGTTTGACAAATTTGGTAAGACATAATAACACTGAATGCTGTTCTTGACAAGTGCTCCGCCGGGCGTCGAACCGGCTTGCCCAGTTCTCGACCATCCCGCCGAGACCACTTCATATCCGTCAATTGCAATTATGTAACGAAGACATGCACACATCAAGAGATCTAAGCTTATATTCGTAAATTTAGAAATTAATAACCCATGTCATTTTAACGAGCCGAAATTAGTTACCCAAAATTGTGTAATTCAGATCAGTGCAATGTAATATGCATAAAATTAGCGTTCGATTAGTTCATTTCGACTGGCCCGTTGGCGCAGTGGGTAGTACTGCCCCCTGCCTTCAGTTCCGCGGGTCGCAGGTTCGATTTCCGCCGAGGGCCAATATTTTCTATAAAGGAATTTGTTGGTCTTTGAGCCCGGGTGTATATTTAAGTATGTATTTAAGTACGTATTTAAAAAATATATAAGTATATATTCACCAGTTGTCCGTCTACTATAACACAAGTATTAAGTTACTTACTTTGGGGACGGACGACCGTGTAAGTGTTCCATATATTTATTAAAAAAAAACATCCTCATCATCCTCCTGCCCTTATCCCACTCGTAAGTGGGGTCGGCACATGTTATAAACATGCTGTCACATGATTTGGCTGCGTTTTTACGACCGGCCGCCTGCCTGACGTCATCTTACCTTAGTCGCACTTTACGACCCCTCGGTAAGAAAAAGGGTGGTTTGTACTAAACCGGATACCACACAGTGGGTCAACTTACCTAAGTCGAGTTTTACGACACCTCGGTAAGAAATGAGGGTGGTCTATTTTACTCAGCCGGATACCACACGGCGGGTCGACTTACCTTAGTCGCCTTTTACGACACCTCGGTATGAAATGAGGGTGGTATTATTCTATTCAGCCGGATACCACACGGTGTAAAATTAGCGTTTAATACAGAGATGTTTAAAGAGTTAGAGCACGTAACCTTTGCAGAGGGGGGGGGAGCGGATTTGGTAGTGCTTTGTGGGTTCATAGGCTTTAATTGAAAACTTATGAGCGTCTCTACTAACTATAGTTTTGATTGCTTTTAAGGTAAAGGAAAATATCGTAAGGTAACATGCATATTTATGGAGAATCCCTGGGATATATAAGCAGTAAACTAACAAATCAGATAGTAACGGCGATGTAAAGTCCCTTTCTCTTATAATTATTTTTTCCATTGAAAAGACCTTTGCTAAATCGTATTATTGTTTAGGTCGCAAAATATACGGATATCTGGATATGTAATGTGTGATTTTAAGGCACAGCAGATGTCCCCAGAAGACTAACAGCGTTTCGTCTTTCGGATTTGCGACAGACACTACGTGACGAGTGTGAATTAATAAGACGCGATAATGTATTGTTTCTTGAATATCGACGTGATATATCTGGTATGTGGTTCAAAATCTCAACCTCAAAGGGAATTTATGATGTTATATAATTTATTTAAATATCTTTGTTCATTAGGCCTGTAACTTTTTCATAAAAGTGTATTTTTTAGCATTTAGGTAAATCATAGGTCCTCAAAGTGGTTGGTCACGCCCAGTTCGCGCTGAGTGGAAAGAATGGAAGGAAATTGAAAATACAAATAATCATCATATTCCTCCCCTTATTCCACTCTAAGTGGGGTCGGCACAACATGTTATAAACATGCTGTCACATGATTTGGCTGCGTTTTTACGACCGGCCGCCTGCCTGACGTCAACTTACCTCTGTCGTATTTTACGACACCTTGGTAAGAAAGATGGTGGTCTATTCTACTAAACCGGATACCACACGGTGGGTCAACTTACCTTAGTCGCCTTTTACGACCCCTCGGTATAAATTTAATTTATACATTTTATTTATTAAGATTTTAAACTATATATAACACTGAAGTTTTTACAAGTAGGTACTCAAAATTGCAAGCTTGATCAGCTTTCCATTGATAAATAATATCTATTAAGCAACCGCAAAAACAGCCGGCTACAACTACTTACATATATAATCGTTTTTTAAATCACAAGTATGCCGTGTAACTTGGCGCACTTTTTAAGATCAAATCACAATGCGTAAGAAAGTGCGCAATGTAAATTACGTTCGTGGCGTGTCATACACAATCGCAGATTCCTGCTTTCACCGATTCACTGCTCATTAGCGATGCCACACCGGCACTCTTCGATAAACAATTGACGCCTACAAACGAAGTCTCTTGTTCCGTACAACGTCAATACCTCACCATCTCTTACACAAATGAGTTTGTGAGCAGCCTTTAGATGGCAGTGAGGGACGTGACGCTATAAGTTTTTTTATGCCCGCCGTAAACGCTTTTACCTCCGAGCGGCGCAAGGAAATAATGTAGCGTCGAAGAATTGCACCATTCCTCTTAGCTAGATTATTTTTTAGATTGCTATGTTTCTTTTTGTACCAAATAATATCACATATTTAGTATTACTATACCTTATATTATTTTTACTCATTTTAACATTTTTACTTTTTATTATAATAGAGTATAATAGATATATACTATAATAGAGTAGAGCATGATAGAGTCCTCCTCCTGCCCTTATCCACTCTGAGTGGGATCGGTACAACATATTATAAACATGTTGTCAAATGATTCGGCTACGTATTTTACGAGCGGCCGCCTGCCTGACGTCAACTTACCCTAATCGTATTTTACGACATCTCGGTAAGAAAGAGGGTCTATTTTACTCAACCGGATACCACACGATGAGTCAACTTACCTTACTCACCTTTTACGACACCTTGGTAAGAATTGAGAATGGTCTATTCTACTCAACCGGATACACACGGCTATGTAGCATAATACAGTATTTTGTTTAAAAACCTTTATTTTACTTGCCTCGTATCTATGTTTGTAAGGTGGAATCTTGCGAGTCAAATTTGACATAATTCTGTGTCTGATTGACGTGAAATGTTACATATGTCCAGTTCCGATGATAATGCATGTTTTTTATAAGCATCCTGATGCTCCTGCTAAGAATAGCTCCAGATGAGGGAACTCCTCAACGGTAACACAAGGGATATGAAATTTTGTTAAAACATTTTTTTGTCGGAAAATGAAATAAATTATTATTCTATTTTATTTTACATTGAACCCAGTAATTACATTTAGACTTCTAGTCCGAAAAACAGATTACGATAGTCTTAAAATGTTACCTTTGTTTATCATAGAACATATTTCAAAAAGTAATGTGTGTAATGTAATATATTAATTAAAAAAACATTAATTGGTTTAGGTTTAAAATTCAATGAGAGAAGTAGCAAAAAATAATTTAAATAAGAACATATTAATAATTCAGCTTAAGTAGATATAACTGTAGAATATTAAAATTTGTAATCCATAAATAAATAGTCTCATATAAAGAATCAACTCTTTTAATATTGAAGGGAAAATATTTAATAGTGTCCACTTATTTTCTCACGGCAGAATTCCTTTCAAGGAATTATTATAAAAAAAACAGCCGGAAAAGGAAGTTAAGCGCATGAATATTCTTAATGCTTTATATAAAAGAGGCTTTATGAACTAATCCTGTTACCGGCAGATGCTTAAAGTATTCCTCAGGTTCAAATAAATCAGGTTCAATTTTTATGATAAAAGATTTCTTAACTATTTCTTACACCGCCAGATATTTTTAATGATTATGATTGCTTTGTTCACGCCGTGTGGTATCCGGCTGAATAGAATAGTACCACCCTCATTTCTTACCGAGGTGTCGTAAAAGGCGACTAAGGTAAGTTGACCCGCCGTGTGGTATCCTATTGAGTAGAATAGACCAACCTCATTTCTTACCGAGGTGTCGTAAAAGGCGACTAAGGTAAGTTGACACGCCGTGTGGTATCCGGCTGAATAGAATAGTACCATCCTCATTTCTTACCGAGGTGTCGTAAAAGGCGACTAAGGTAAGTTGACCCGCCGTGTGGTATCCGGCTGAATAGAATAGTACCACCCTCATTTCTTACCGAGGTGTCGTAAAAGGCGACTAAGGTTAGTTGACCCGCCGTGTGGTATCCGGCTGAGTAGAATAGACCAACCTCATTTCTTACCGAGGTGTCGTAAAAGGCGACTAAGGTAAGTTGACCCGCCGTGTGGTATCCGGCTGAATAGAATAGTACCACCCTCATTTCTTACCGAGGTGTCGTAAAAGGCGACTAAGGTAAGTTGACCCGCCGTGTGGTATCCGGCTGAGTAGAATAGACCAACCTCATTTCTTACCGAGGTGTCGTAAAAGGCGACTAAGGTAAGTTGACCCACCGTGTGGTATCCGGTTTAGTAGAATAGACCATCCTCTTTCTTACCGAAGTGTCGTGAAATACGACAGATTTAAGTTGACGTTAGACAGGCGGCCGGTCGTAAAAACGTAGCCAAATCATGTGACAGCATGTTTATAAAATGTTGTGCCGACACCACTTAGAGTGGGATAAGGGCAGGAGGATATATATATGATTGCTTTGTTCATAATACTTTTGTGACATGAGTCTTAGTAAGTATATGTCAAGTATAAATATCCCACAGATGGGATATTTTCTCTCAAAAACAAACATATTATAATAATAAATAATAAATATATGGGACACTTACACACACGGTTGTCCGTCCCCAAAGTAAGTAACTCAATACTTGTGTTAAGGTAGACAGACAACTGGTGAATATATACTTATATATTTTTTAAATACATACTTAAATACAAATATACACCCAGGCTCGAAGACCAACAAATTCATTTATAGAAAATGTTGGCCCTCGGCAGGAATCGAACCCGCGTCCCGCGGCGCTGAAGGCAGGGTCACTACCCACTGCGCCAACGGGCCAGTCAATATTGGAATGTAGGTAATTTGTATATAGTCTCCATCAATTGAATTTGTGTTTAACCTTACACTGCCACATGCTACCTACCCTAGATTACTAACATTCAAATATCCCGGGAATTCTCTAAACTGTATACCATACAGCTTTCATTCAAACTTTGCTTCACCATAAAGCGCATAGTGAATTGTTAATATCAATTAAGCACAAAAGTTTGAATCGGGAACGCTTGCATATAAGAATCATAATAAAATGCTAAATGACAAAATTATTCTATAAAGCCTTAACCAAAAAAAAAAAGAAAATTAATCTCTGATGTATTGAAGGAAATAGATAAAAAACAATATAAAAACCCCTTTAGCCATTACGGCTGCAAAAGGGTAGCAATATATCCTAATTATTGACATTAATAATTAGCAAATAGGGCCAAGTGTCAATAAATACTCTAAACATGTATAACAAAAGGCTTTTTTAAAATTTCCGATGCTGTTAGCTCTAACGGCTTTTAAAACGTCTACGGAAGCTTTATTTCAGTTTTACAGCGCAGGTAGCCACGGAACTTAATACGTAAGACAACATCTAATTCATCAACCAATGAGTGTTAAGTGGAAATAAGTCTCTTCTAAGTTGATCCGCCGTGTGGTATCCGGCTGAGTAGAGTAGACCACCCTCATGTCTTACCGAGGTGTCTTCAAATCATTTTACAACATGTTTATAACATGTTGTGCCGCCCCCACTTAGTCATATAATGGCAGGTGAATGATGAAGTTTAATCTGTTAGTAATACGCCAATAATCACTACGTCTCAAATCATTCGATCTAAGTAAATAAATATATGGGACACTTACACACACGGTCGTCTGTCCCCAAAGTATGTAACTTAATACTTTTGTTATGGATGACTGGTAAATATACATACTTAAATACACCCAGGCTCGAAGAACCAACAAATTGTTTATATAAATTGTTGGCCCGCGGCGGGAATCGAACCCACGACCCGCGGATCTTGACAGGGTCACTACCAACTACGTCAACGGGCCAGTCAAATATAAATAAAAATAAAAATAGACGTTGAGATGGTAAAAATAGAAGAAGAGACAAATAAATATAGTTTTCACGTTTTAAGTGCATATCATATAAAAAAATAGATTTAAATAATACCTAATGGTATTTACTTGGCTTTCAACGCAACGAATTCTGTTGCCGCCTTTTTTAACGGACGCTACACTAACAAGAAACTCGTTCTGTAACGTTTACATTACAAGCGCCGAGTCCCATTCACAGATCCGATGGAATCTTACAATGTTTACGTGTCAATTTTGAACTTCACGAGTTTTTGTAACCCATCTATCTTTTATTTGTATACTATTTATGAATAGCTGACTTAAAACCAGCAGATCCAGTGAATGTCTTCTACAAACATACAACCAGCCGATTCTCACATGTCAATTGAGTAACTTCCTTTAGAGATGAAGCATTATTTTGTATTAGAAATATTCTTAAGTGAAATTAAATATTCATATCCATCTTTTATGATAGTATTAATAAATCTTGTTAATGTTTTTTTGTCCTGTAAAGATATACAATTCATGCATCAGGATAAAAGTAACCAGAAAATTGGAATAGTGTGGTCTTATCTCAGATCCTTCTATCCGCGGAGAGGGGAGGTTTTGTTTAGCGGTAGGATAGTACTACTGCTATTTCATGTATTATTATATTTATTGAGGTTTATCGCCAATAATTTTCTTCATTTGCAGGCTAGTCACTGCTGATAGAGATTTAAATATTATTCATCATCATCCTCCTGCCCTTATCCACTCTAAGTGGGATCGGCACAACACGCTATAAACATGTTGTCACATGATTTGTCTACGCATTTTACGACCTGCCTGATTGACGTCTTAATTTTGCCGTTTACGTAATATTTTTTATCGCTGCTCCTCTCCTATTCATCTAAGCGTGATGTCTATAGCCTTCCTCGATAAATGGACTATCTTACACTTAAATAATGTTTCAACTCAGTCCAGTAGTTCCTGAGATTAGTGCGTTCAAACAAAAAAACTCTTCAGCATTATATATTAGTATAGGGATGAAAAGTGTTCCAAAAGTACTGAACAATACGTAACAAATCTAGAATGATGGTAAGTACTTGAAATGCACTGCAGAGCTGTGTTCCGAGCAACTAAAGCCAGCCATAATAATGGGAATTTCGCTGCGCTCCGCCGCTTCCGATCTACATCGATGCTCGTGTGCCAGGCGACCTGCATGATATCTGGTTTACAATTTAATTCTTGTTTGTACAAATGTTGCATTCAATTTTAAAAGCCATATACTTGTATGTACCTAAATCGCAGCTATTTATAAATTTAGCTAAAAAATAATATTGGAACTTAATATAAAATAACGAAACATATAAAGTTTTCTGGTCGCCCTTACTACAATACCTTAAACAAAATCGCTTCGTTCAAAATTTCGTGCTTTGTATCTGTAACGACGAGTCAAAAGAAGCCTCTGCTTACTTACGGTATTAGGTATCCAAACTTAAGGGGATCTGTAATGTATTGGCTAAAACTAGAATGTTTGCAAAATGGCTGTAAGGACAAGCAAACTGATGGCAGCGGGTGTGACTCGTATGGCATAAAACTAATATTATACTAATGATCGAAGGATTGAAAAGTAGAGACAGCTTCTAAGTAAATCTGCGTGGGACGGACCCTGGTCAGATGGAGATATGAACAAAAAAATCTTTACATCTTTTGAATGTAAAGAGCCAAAATTGATGGTCATGATAATGAGTATAATAAGCGGTAACTTCTTTAAGATGTAGAACAATGGATTTAAAACGCAAGACAAAAGTGTATAGTCGCTAGTATGGATATAAATGTAATATAATAACTGTAACAAATTAATAACTGAAATACTACTCTTGACATTAGTCGGGCATGCCTTCGTCCCAGGGCGTCTCTCGGGCATATAGTTTCCGTTTATTTTCATGTTTCCAACGTCGAGTATTTGCACGAACATAATCAAATAATATGAGTACAAAAAAAATTGTTACAAAACTACACGTGTAGCATATGCAAAGAAACAAAATTAAGCAAATATTTCGATCTAGCTGATGTTTATATGTCTGTCTGTGATTGAAATTCTTCAAGTAATAATCGAAATCAAGAAATCTTTAGGAAATGTGTCTGTCATACCTCTTAATTGATAAGACACTACCATATTAATACCATAAGTTATTGCCATGTGAAAAAAACCATTATTGCACTACAAAGTAATAATTATTTTGCTATAATCCGCGATGAAGTAAAACAGAAAATATATATAATGCTAAATGTAGAGTGGACAATCCGTTTTCATACCTGATACATGCAAACCAAAATCCACAAACCTCGAAATCGCAAAGCTTTGCGATTTTGTTGTTGAGTCTATCTCTTGATGATGCTTTGGTTGCGGGGCGAAACGATTGTTGAGTTTGTGATAGTGAACGTTGAGTGAGAACGTTGAGTGGAAGTTGAGTATGTAGTGCTTGTGTATTGTCGTGGCGGTGGTGGAGGTTTGTGCATGTGTCTTTACGAATCCTGCATGTATTATGGATCACCGATAAGTAACGCCTAATTCTATAAATCATTATTGCACTCTTAAATTATATCATAATTCTATACTGATTCTATAGATTATACCTTATAGAGACAGTATCATTATTACGCACAGCTAAGATAGTCGAAAAAGTCTGTCCTATGTCTTAATGGTCTACATCTTAATGGTACCACATGTAAAATAAAGGTTATTAAAGGTTATTTATTTAGAAGATCTAGGGCTCAAACCCAATTGAATAATAGTTGGTTTGATGCACTAACGTATTCATGTATGTAATATGATTACGAATGACCCAGAACTTAGCGGTTCTGAATTCCTCGGGTCAAGTTCAGTTCCTCATTAATAGTCTTAAAGGTGTCGAGTGCATGTCTCAAGTTTCTAGAGTTTCTATACGTGAAGTTAATGTTACTCATGTGTTTGTTCAAATCAAATGTATCTTTTTATAATCTTATTATATATTGACTGGCCAGTTGGCGCAGTTGTCAGTGACCCTGCCTTCAGCTCCGCGGGTCGCAGGTTCGATTCCCACCGAGAGCCAACAATTTCTATCAACAATTTGTTGGTTCTTCGAGCCTGGGTGTATATACGTATTTAAGTCTGTATTTAAAATTATATAAGTAATATATTTGCCATTTGTATCACCCATAACACAAGTATTAAATTACTTACATTGGGGACAGACGATGACGTGTGTGTAAGTGTCCAATGTATTAATATTTTTTGCAAAATCAACCTGTGACGGAACGTTTAATTGAATGCTTTTTTATTTTATGCGTTGTGATTTATTAAGCTTTTGTAAAAAATAAACTATTTTTTTCCTATTTTGACATAATGACTTATATATTTAAATACACAAAATTACATTCACAACACATATTTATTATTTCAATAAAGAACCCTGCAATACATCGTTGTTGCTCAATCTGGAGTTTATCGTTCTTGTAGAAACGTGGGAATACAACTTCTAACTCTTTGCCAATGCAATGGTATAGATTTTTGTAGCCTAGAATGCTTGCCATAACTATGCTTAATTATTATATTCATCCATAAGTCGTAACTGGCAACCCGATCTTTTTGAAGACTGGTATACAGATATTTGGTATTTTTGACGAAAAGTACTCGTGTAGCTTCTTACAGAACATTTTAAGAAGTATGAGAACGAAAGGCTTGGTTTTGATTTGAAAGAGCAATGTGATTTAGTGACTAGACCTAACCAGGATTACAATCTTTCTTGTTTGTATTAATTCGTCACTAATTAAATCGATTTATCGTTCCCGAAACCCCTACGTATCAAGTTTCATGAAAATCGTTGGAGCCGTTTCCGAAATTCCGGTGATATACCTATTTATGCAAAAATAGTTTTTAACCGCGACTTCGTTCGCGTGATAAGTTGATAATAGATGGCGCATTTTTAGTGTCATCCTATTCCTGTAGAATTAACAGGATTTCTATAGCCTATATATTATTCCGGTTTAGCGGATTCACCGTGAATGAGTAACAACCATACATCCATACTCACAAACTTTCGTATTTATAATATTAGTAGGATAGGATCCCACTCTAAGTGGGGTTGGCACAACATGTTATAAACATGCTGTCACATGATTTGGCTGCTTTTTTACGACCAGCCGCCTGCCTGACGTCAACTTACCTCAGTCGTATTTTACGACACCTCGGTAAGAAAGAGGGTGGTCTATTCTACTAAACCGGATACCACACGGTGGGTCAACTTACCTTAGTCGCCTTTTACGACACCTCGGTAAGAACTGAGGTTCGTCTATTCTACTCAGCCGGATACCGCACGGCGGATAAATAATTCCAATTCGTAATGAATTTGTATTCCTATAAATATAGTTTATATTTTACGTTCATTGCCAGCAAAAAGTACTTTAAATTAAAAATATAATCGTGTGAAAGACTTAAGAAACTAGATATTTGTTTCATAACAATAGTTTCATAATCTGTATTTTGGCCTTTCTAAAGTGCAGAATGTATCTTATTTCATTCATATAAATGGGACAGGCCCCTAGCTACGTAGAATAGAAATAAATCAAACGAACGAAAACTTATTGATCACACAACAGACTTGCTAGCAAAAACTCGGATGAACAGAATAAGAGAAACAAAATAACAATGCATGTTCCGTATTTGCGATCGCAGGGGACGTCGCCGTGAGAAATTGAGAGCGGTGAATTGATCTCGGCAAAGTCACTCGTTAAAAAGAAAGTGATTTATCTTACTTAATCAGATTTCTCGCACACTTGTTATTTTGGTACCTGCTATTAAAATACCTTAAAGGATCACTTTTGTATTTTTACTTGAACGCGTAGCTTCGAACTTCGAACGTCGAACTTGATCATAATTCAAGTAGGTATAGCGTTGTCAATTCCAGGTCGATAAGAAAATAGCAAATACAAAGTTATGATAGAATAATTTTGCTGTAATTTGCGTTAGTTAAATCTATGTCATGCGAAATGTAGGAAGTAAAACCGTGCTGATACCTTATACATGCAGGATCGCAAAGCGATTTTTTGGCGATGCTTCGGTTACGGGGCGAAACGATCGTTGATAATACGTGCGGTAATGAATCCTGCATATATAAGGTATGAGAACGGTTTTCCTACACTAAGCATTATATAGATTTACTTAACAAACGCGGATTATAATTAAATAATTGTGTCATAACTGTTGTACTATGGAATTTTGCAAAATAACGGCTACTTTTAAAAATTATTGAATACTAAATAATGTGTTAGATCACGACTAAGAATATCAGATTTAAGTGTTTAAAATAAAATTCCAGGCTGTGAGCCAGTTTGCGCATAATACCATAACTTTGTGATGTCCGCAAACTATCTGGCAAGAGCGCTACATTAGACCAGATAAAAAAAAAATTGATGAATTCCTTTTACGATATATGAAACATATAAAACAAATAACCAGATTTAATAAAGAAACAAATAGTATTTAGCAATTGTTAAGATTTCTCTTACATTACACCTACTAAATCGTGTCGATTTAAACCAAATTAAATTAAAAGTATTATAAAAAGCAGATTCGGTAGTGATTATTTATTTTATCAATAATATCAATTATTTTCATCAATTACAGATTCATCCGATTTCCATCACTCAAAGACCACATATTTAATTTTGATTAATTTTGAGTTCATTATTAAAAGTAACTTAAATCTTATTTTAATAAATGTTAACTCAATTTTATTTGATTTAACAGAACAAGAGCCCAAAAGTAATAATAAAATTTGTTTGCTATTCTCCGCGATAGGGTAAATAGTAAATATATATAATGCAAAATGTAGAAATGAAAGAAATGAAGTGAAAAGAATCATTCGTTTTTTATTTTCTATCAATTATCATAATTTCTTATCTTCCAGTCATTGTGATAATGAGATATAACAATAATATTAGATTCAGTGACCGTTAATACCTCACATTACATAGAGCTCATATTTTTATGATTGACACGAATGTGAAGTAATAATAGTAGCCTAATTTCGTCAAGTAAATATAATTTCTTGGCCTGAGTAAGGCGAAATAGTAGAATTGTGAAACAAAAGTATAATTCTTTGAATTGATATTGGCGTCTAATTAAATTAGGCACGACCATTGAGATCGATTTCACTGTTCTGCAACCCGACCAAGTGTGACATAATGAAGCGGTTGCAAATACAATGACCGTGGGAAAATTATTGTGACTGTGAAAAACACACGTTATTGCATCGTCAGTGAAATTATTCTAATGAAACTTTTGTTACGTGAAGAACTACTGTTATGATAATAACAGTTGTTCTAAAGGCATGTACACATTTAATTATTCTATTCCGGGCGCGATCTGTTTTTAAATTATTAATGTACTGTTAAAATGTAAATTAAACTGACCTTGCAGTCATCTAACTTCAAGTTTATTTTTAAAGCAGGAAGATAATAATTAAACTCAAAACTGTTAAACCAGTCTTAACTATTAACCAGTCTTTGATAAATAGGTAATTACATATATTGTTGGTTATTTAACTTAATTAAGTAATTATAATTTAATTAATATAAAACAGGAGGAGATTTACTCTCATAACGATGTAGCTTAATGTAAATAACAAATGTTGCAGAAAATCGTGTTCCTTCGTCGGAGATATGAACTTACCTTATTTTTTGGAATGTAGTCGTTCAATCCCAATTCGTATATGGGTCCCGAGGTCCGCAGTAGTTAAAATTGCCGCATTCCACTACAGCCGGGCGCGAGGCAGACGCAGCCTCCCTATCGCAACCGGTTGTTTACCACCGCGCGCAGTACAACCACGTTTACTTAGGAGTCATCACTTAAACAACTACTGAAACACTTCGTTTAGGACGAGGGGGTCGAAATCATCGCTGCGCGGTGTATTTAAATCAATCGTTCGATTCACAGCATCAAGAGTTCGGCTAACAGGCAAACAGGTAAGTTGGGTACGGCGACGCGCACTGAACTGCCGCGACGCGACGCCAGCGCCCTCCCGCGCACGCCCGCGCAAGCGCGCTCTCGCGCCATCAGGCTCTCGGAAAAACCGACCTACAAACTCATTTACACATACACTCGATATGAATTTACCATGTAACAAGCTCCTAAAATTTTAATGAATGCATTGTAGGCATCACATTTCAACAAAACTCCAACAAAACCATATCGATAACTACCTATCTACTGGCTATGTTTGGGAACTACTGTTACTCTATTATTCAACTTAACTTTTCCACGATATGTTTATTTCGAGCACACAAAGTTAGGTATGATATTTTTGACATATCTGCTAAATTTAATGTACTAACCTCGTATAAGGTGACATACCCATATAATGTATAAGTACAGCTACAGGTTTGACCTACTTGGATCCATACAAATATTTGAGCGAGTCTGGGAGTGGCACCTTTCCTCCCTAAAAGCGTGACGTCCATCCAACTACAGCACTTCCGTCATGTTACTTAGCCCTCTTTGAATATAACTTTACAAAAGTGGGTTTTATTTTATATCTTATGGAATTTAAGCATTCAGGTATTCTGTGATATAATCTTTTGGTACAAAAATGACGCGTAAATTCTGTTTGAATTTATAACCAGAATAGCTACAAAAAAAATGTAAATAAAATACAAAATTTCCTCCAAATTCAAGATACGATATCGATAAAGATAAGTAAAGATATTGTAGATTTGTTATGTAGTAATTATATCTAACGAAACATTTAGTTTAGTGTTAAAACAACCTCAATTATATACTTAGTATTTTTAAAACGGAAGTTTTTATCGTATATTTTGCCTCTAAATTTATTATTAAATTCCATCGAAATTGCTTTAGTGGATTAGCGTAAAACACATTGATTACATAAATCATTATATCATGATAATTACATCGTCACATTTCTTTTTACCAAATTGACATCGGTACATCATATTTTGTATTCAAAACAAAATATGATAATACCCTTAGTTATTTGGTACAAGTCGGAATTAAACTATTGACCAAGACTTTAGAAAGCGAATTCATTTCTAACAGTACTTTAATGCTATAAACGTATACAATTGTTTTAAAATATTAGTACTCGTGATTTATTTAGAGCAAAAGAAAAGGTCCTAATTTTTTAACATCGTTCGTATATGGCTTTACGGTAAACATAGATGTCTTTCTACAGTCCTAATAGGAGCTGACCACTCGTGCTGTACCGACAAGCGTCCCCGAAATTAGATAGATACAGTCCTCCTTTAAAGTTTCTCACGTCTTACACTTAGACTTTACCCGGAAACATTCTTAAAATAAGGTTCCACAATAGAGCATTAGCGATCTAATAATCACATTGCTCCATTTGTAATACTTTCGTCGGCTTGCGCTCAGCCATAACGACTTTACTTGCAGACGATGTTTCGATTATAATCCAAGTTACCCAACTTTGGTTTTAGCCTAATGAATTTAAATGATATTGTAGTGCTTAAAGCAAAATTATGACCATCATTGGTCCTACTGAAAATGATTCATACTTATTAAATTGACATACAATTAACAAACACCGATATTTATATTGGCTCCAAGTTATGCGCTTAAGTGCACCTCAAGCAATATTATATATTTGTATACCGATTATATACCCTTACCTACCTAGAAATACCCTTCAATTCTTTTATTAAAGTCCAAGAACAAGACCTTTCTTTTTTTTCTAACATTGAGATTTATTTATTTTATTAGGCCGTCAACAATACATACATTAAATACGTGTTTAAAAGATACATGATGCATTAAAAATAGAAACTAAATGCTATATTAATTAGAGATGGCTACAACATTTACAATAATAACAAACATCCATATTAAGGTAGAAAAAGCAAAAGAAGAATTTAAATAACAAAAAGCAAAAACTGGTGACAATAAATATCTATATACCTACATATATTAAATATTACTTATTCTTATATATTTTTTCCTTATGTAAAGGGTAACTTTGACGTCGATTAGGTACCGTAAAATGCCACAACTTTGCCTGGATTTTTGACATTAAGCGTCATAGCACAAAAATAGATGGTCCAATTTTAATCTGATTGCTAATAAATTGAAGTAGGAAGTCTTGAGTTGTAGATAGTAGTAGTTTTTATAACTTTTTTATATATTTAAGGCTAATTATACGCATATCTAACGATAGGCAAAGATGGATATAAAAACCCTAACTTTGCCTACTCCATTTGAATGCGTAATATTATAGTAATTTTTTTACTTATTACATCACAATGGTATTTAATAGACGAAGTATCCGAAAAATATATTGGGAATAACGAAAAAAATACGCAACACCGTATGAACGCCTAGGCAATTTTAGGTACAGAATTTAATAAATTTCCATACATTGGCTTTTTGAGACAAGGGTTGTCACATATAAATTAATGAGATATTATGTAAATATAGTTTTGGTATATAATTATCTATAATAATAAAACATTTGTAAATCTTTAATAATTTTGACTGTATTATTTTATATATTTAAAATACAAAAAACTCTCAGTTAACATGATCACTCCGATGCTTTTAAAAATTAAGATTGATTATAATGAAAAAAAAAAAACATTTTTTTTTGTAATTAAAAGTAAATAGATTTAATATCATTTTACTATATCTGATTCTGACATATACAGATTGAAATAGTGAAGATAAATTATTATTATATACAAGTGTTTAAAAAACAAAATGAAGGATTGATCAACTTTCGCTAAAATAAATTAAAATCATACCAAGAACATGATGAACATTTCAGTATAAAAACGAAATAAAAAAGTTTTCTTCACTAGAATTTATAAAGATATCTTTTTAATTGATAACGATAGGAACATCAAAATTTACGTTAAATTTTAATTTCCCACGACGACCAACATGAGGCTTTGGTAAAACTTTTTCTATATCATGGACACTTGCCAGTTCTTGTCAAGTGGATTAGTGTTACGAACTGTGGGTAGAATGAGAATCATTCTGTCGATGGATTTTGTAGTGACGTGATTTTCTGAACGTATCCTTTATTTTTTTTAATTCATTTTAAATTGAATTTAGACTTAATTTCTAACAATATCATAAATATTGATAACAGAAAAAAATTCACAACTCATCATTGTACTTTACATGATTATCATCTTTAGTGTCAGCCCTATGGTAGGCAAACTTTGGCTTAGACGTACAAATTTCTTGACATAACATTGCCTAAATGTACTTTTCTGTCTTTAAGTATTTTTATTTTTCGTTCTAATTAGATGAAACAGCGAGAAAAATATATTTAAATCTAATATACAAAAGTCAAGAAAAAAATGTAATGTTTTTGAGTAGTTACAGGAAAAGTTCCAAACACCAATTAGAATCTACGTTGCGTGCGATACGTTTCAAAGCCAATTTATAAATGTGTAAGCGATATACGAGCAAGCTGATAATTTCAAAGTGTTGTCATATAATTAATCTCTGAATCGTAGTATTCTAATAGTAGTTTCTTGGATAAACAAAAAATTCTTGGCAGACTTTCTATTTTAGGCAAAGTAATGACGCGAGGCAAAGTTGCGGCATTTTACGGTATTTACCGAAAAGATACGAATAACGGAGATGTGTTATTTCAACCTTCTTAGGAACAATAAAATTTGGATAGTTGATCGAACGCTTAATTTATGCGAAAACTAAATTTATTTGAATCGTGTAAAAAATTCACAGTTATTTTGATACCAATTTATTAGAGTTGATATATTCTATTATAACTGATTCGAATATACATTTTTATAACGCTATTTACATATGCAAAATCAATTATAAAACTAGGACTAATTGAATATTTTTCCTTTTCCAAACGGATTATTTTATTTTAAAATCCTTATCGAAAAAAAATAAAAACTACATTTTAAAAATTTAAATATGGTTATAAATAAATATAAAATTAGATTAATGTATGAAATATGTTATAGACCATTTTTGTCCAGTGTGATACCTGTATATTCTTCAGCAATATGTTTGATGTTCTAGTTTACCGCCAAAAATATGGTATAATAACACTGTAACAGATTATGAATGTATTGAAGTTTCCTCATTTAAACAATAGGTGGCGCCAAATGTATTTTACGCCGCGTTATCGTTGTGCTTTGATAATCGTAAAAGTAGCTCCCATGCAAAATTGATAGTCATCGATATCGCCCACAAGTTTTCTGACTTAAATGTAACTTACTGGAACACTAAAGAATAGAAAAACGTAAAAAGCGCATCTTCGAGTACATCACTATCTGAAATACTGTGACCGTACGCGTCACTCTTTATATAAAAAACAATAAAATACTGCTTCTATCAATGAATGACCTTCCCTATATATCAACCTATATAGATATACATATTAAGTAAATACTCACAAAAAAACCTCTTTTATAAGATTTGAAATAAAGGATTTTAAATTTTTTGTAATTTTAAATATGATATACCATATAAAAGACATCAACGCAAATAAGTCAATTTTTTTTTTATCGTGATTTTTAATTTTATTAATCCGCGCATACCGGTAAATACTTATATTACAACAGTTATTACATAGAAACCGGCTATACTCACTTTTAATTCTATCGGGTCAGTCTGACTATTTTCAAGACCATACGAGGCCCTTATTCACGAGCTTTTTATACGGCGCTATCGGCGTGTGTAAGGTCTCTATATATTTTATTAATATTAATGATCTGATGTCTTTTATATACCGAGGTGTTGTAAAAACGACCAAGGTAAGTTGACCCGCTGTGTGGTATCCGGCTTAGTCGAATAGACCACCTTTATTTCTTACCGAGGTGTCGTAACAGACGACAAAAGTAAGTTGATGCCACGCAGGCGGCCGGTCGTAAAATACCTAACCGAATCATGTGACAACATGTTTATATTATGTTGTGCCGACCCCACTGAGATAGGATAAGGGCAAGGGAATGATGATGTGATGTTCTTTATAAATCATATAACATTTAAATTCCTATCAATTTTTAATTTTAATCGTTTATGATAATTGTTTTTAATCCCAGTTTATTCCCACTAAGTTGTATAATTTTAGGAAGACCCCACACTCTCTATGCGAAAATCAATAACCGCTTGCCTAGGTATTAATAATACTATTGTTTTTTACTCCTAGATTTTCCTAGAATATAGTTGAACATAGTTTGAGCTTGTTTTACAAAAACTTGCCGGTTTCCTCACAATCTTCCTTCATTTAAAAGTGTCATAATTTGCAATTAGGCATATTTAACAAAAAATTAATTGGTCCTTGCCCGGGTTTAGAATCTGTGATCCCTTTAAAAAGATCATACGGTTGCATCGTTTGAACACGAAAATTACTTAAAAAATCAAATTAAAATTAATCAAGAGTTTTACGTTATTATTAAGTTCGCATTTTGATATCTGCTGAATGCAATAATTTCAAATTCACATAAATAAAAACATTTTTTCGTAATACTTACTTATTACGAACTAATGTTTTCTGTCAAAAGAGTGGAACGAGTCCCATATACAGGTGTACATTATATATGTGATGATCACAGTCCTATCCTACTGCTAATATTATAAATAAGAAAGTTTGTAAATATGGATGTATGTTTGTTACTCTTTCACGGCGAATCCGCTGAACCAATATCGATGAAATTTGGTACAATTATTCCTTATGCACCGGGGTAACATACAGGCTATAGAAATCCTGTTAATTCTACAGGAATAGGTTAACATTGAAAATCGCCATCTATCTTCAACATATCGCGAGATAATACTCCACGCAAGCGAAGTTGCGGGTAAAAGCTAGTGTTACATAATAATAAATGCAAAATTATTAGTTACTTCAAGAACCTTGTGGTAGTACAAACGCATGCAAAACAAAGTGTTTATTATATTAAAACTATTTTAAATTTATTTAAGTGGTATAATCTATTGATCAACGATAACGTTAAATTCTATAAGAAACTAGATATAAATAAACAATGTTTGATATTCCGCTTTATGCTCGTCAGGTCTAATGTCATTAGATATGCTTATCAAACAACGAAGGTGGAGGGACAGCCTTGACATATGCGATAACAGAACAAGTAGGACGGCTGGGCTTAATTTGCATTAGGATCTCTAAACATTTACATACACAAGCAGGAATGATGTAATACATTATTAAAATAACAGGTTGCAGCATGAAATATACATTACGAGAAATGTGAATTTAATAAAATTGTAATGAAAATTCAGCGATTATAAATAACTTCGAAACTCGAATATTAATAAATTAAAAAATATATAATATATAACCGCTTGCCTACGATTTGGCATACCATTATTCATAAATCGTATACCTAATATACTAATACGTTTTATAAATATAAATACGAAAGTCTGTCTGTTTGTTACGCTTTTTCAGCTTATCCGCTCGGCCGACATGGATTAACTTTAGTATAATTAAAGGTTATACGTAAAAGAAATTAGTACTATTTTTCTGGCGGGAAATAACACGTAGTGCATTATTGAGTGTACGAATAAGTTTTCGCGAACGAAGGCGCGCCTGCCACTAGTTGATGCGACACTCGACAAAAATAATAAGTACAAAAACAGGAGGTAAACAAATGCCAGGTTTATCATTTTTATTTTTTCTCGAATTGACTACATGCTGTTAGCACATCTTAAGGCTTCTACAGCGTCACTGTTCAGGGTAGCAATCACTATAAATATAAGAAAGGATTCGTTAGAAGATTCGGTATGTTTCAGACACATTAGAGATTTAGTAGTTTAACTAGTTTGGCCACACAAAAAAGTAAGAACCCGAATCCGATGGGGAACCTACCATTCTAAGATATGTATATAATATTACAGTAGAGATTAAAGCCATAAAAACGTAACACATGTGCATATATAGTGTAGTTGTTGATGTAACTAAGAAAGTACAGTTTATTCCGTTGTATTCCAATACTTCTACATTCGAAAAACCTATTTTTTCGTCCAATTCATAGACGACTTTTGATCACATTTATAACTTACAAGTTATTGTTAATCGGAAGCGCAGTTATATGTAACTTGTTTAGTACTAGACTAAATATAAACTAAATAAAGCAATAATGTACTTAACAGGCTTGCGCAGTGTAATAGGATAGGGTGAATCACATATTTTTTTTTACTTTTATATATACAAAATGCTTAGATCAAAACAAAGAGACGTAAAGGGTGTCGAAGTAATAAAAGAAAAATTTTAATCATCTTATACTGACTCAATTGTTTGAATGATTTTTATAAGTAAACAAGTTTAAATAGTATTGTTTTTGTGTTGTATATATAAATGCGCAAAAAAATAAAGCATCTATTTTGAGTATATTAGAAATGTCATGCAATTGATGAGTTAAGTCAACTCTTATTCCTTTAGTATGGTTTTTGTCTGTGATATAAATAACTTCTGCCATTGCTATACATAGTTTAGGTTGTTTTTTCAATGTAATATAGTTAGTACCTTTAAGGAAAATTTCAAAATGTAACGGCACATTTTTTTATGAAAGGTCTTAAAAGACTCGATTTCGTGCCGATCATATTGCTATTTCTATATAGTACTTGTCTGTGTGCTATTTGTTAAGTGTCAACTGTCACTTGGTCAATTGAAGTAAATAAATAATATCAACTTGTGATTTTCAACTTTTATTGCTTTTATTATTATTATAACAGGTGCTACTGCAGATGACAAAAGTTACAAAATAAAATGTTTTAAATATAACTTCTCTTTAGAATATAATAACTATTTAAAAACAAGAACAAAATGTCAAAACAAAATTTATTATTTCACCCTATTATAAGTTCCATTCAAAGAATCGCTTTATATGAGACTAAAACGGTAAGTAATTAACTAAATTCATATAATTTTTACATATTCTATTATCTATTATTTAATTTAAATATTCGTTAAAGGGAAACCTTTTTTAGTTTTTTGTTTTTCTTTTTATTCTGCTGATGTTGATTCAAACCTCCCCTTTCTTAATCTTACCTTAATGTTTTAATACGAAAAGAGATCAGTTTACTTTAATTGGTAACAATATAGTTTATATATGTTTAGAAAAGTAGAAATTACTGTTTTTTTTTTCAGAGATTCTATCTCATAGGTTCTAACAACACAGAAACAAGATTTCGTGTTCTAAAAATTGATAGGACTGATTCAAAAGAATTGATTCTAGTTGATGATAAAGTAGAGTACAATAAACAGGAAATCCATCAATTGTTGAACATGATTGGATTTGGTAATAGGAGCGGCAAATTGCCAGGCTTCAATAAGCTTGTGTCAGCATTTGGCATTGTTGGTTGGTATTTTTGTTATTCTTATTATTAACAATTATATTACTGGTTAAAAATTATTGTAATACTCAAACTGCTTGAGAGCTTAAATTTAAAATTCTGTCTAATAATATGAATAATGATGACCAAAATCAATAATCCTCTTTTACAGGGCTACAATTTTTTTTTAATGATCTTTATAGAATAACTTACTACGCCAATTCTTTAACAAAAAAATTTAAATAAAAAAAAATGATATTTAGTATTTAAGGTTATATACTTGGCCAATATATAGCATAAAAAATCGTGCTTTGCCCCCTGGAGTAGGAAAAAGAATATAATAAGGTGTTTAAGTGCTCTTTAAAGTTGAAATAAACGAAATTGTGGGTACCAGTAGTATTTCATTAACTCTTTAAATTTGATAACTGTAACTTACTATGAAAAGACTTATGTTTGTGGAGTAACTTATTCCTTCTCCATAGCCTTACTTATTCCCAATTTTATGACATTTTTATAGACAAAGCAATATTTGTATGCAAGTATAAGAAACAAAGATAATTTCTATTACATTTATATTAATGTATATTAGTAATTTTCTGATTTATAATATATTACAGGGTTTATAAGGTTTTTAGAAGGTTACTACATAATCCTTGTAACAAAAAGGCTAAAAATAGCTATGATTGGTTCACATTCGATTTACAAAATAGAAGATACAGCTATGATCTACATTCCTAATGATATCAGTAAGCCGCTACATCCTGATGAACAGAGATATGTGAAAATGTTCCTGGCGATTGACCTTTCAACAAATTTTTATTATAGCTACAGTTATGATGTTACTCATACTTTACAAATGAATATGGCGCCCCCGAGGAAGTTGGCACCAGCACTATTTCCTAAGCCAGTAACAGCAGCTGTATACCATTCTAATTTAAGTTTAGACAAAGATGATTGTAACTGTCAAAATACTCAAGATGATGAAGACATATTTGAGACATGGCAAAAGCAACTACAAGAAAGACAAGAAAAAACTGGGTATAGTATATAAATATTAATAAATATTATAAAATAATGCCCAGCCAATCTGTCTGTTCACATGATAAATAAAAACTTTTCTAATTTTCATGCAGTTTTCACCAATACATAGAGTTTATTTTGTGATGCATGTGAGTTTTGCATTACTTTAAATGTTGGTATTAAGCAAGACCTGCAATAATTACCCGTAACTAGTATATGCCATACTAAAATAAGATTTGTATAGTATGCTTTCATTTTATATATAATATAATAAGCCTTTTATTCCGAACTAAATATATACATATTATTATTTATTTTTTATATGTTTTTTATATGAAATCTCTTAGTTCGGTGTGCCTTTTGGCATAGGCCTCCTCCAACTCTTTCCATTGACCCCTATTTTGTGCTACTCTCGTCCAGCAGGGCCCAGCAGTTAGTATGAGGTCGTCCTCCCATCTTCTCACTGGCCGCCCTCTAGCTCTTTTCCCATCCCTGGGGTACCAGAGAGTAACCCATTCATTTTATATATGTAAATGTATTTTGCTGTACAATAAAGAGTATTAGCAGTTTTATTACATTGTCTATACATTATAATTATATTGACATCACAAAATAATAAAATAAATCTCCAGGATTACTAATATTGCAACTTAGGTCAAATGTCTTACTTTTTAACTATTTTTGTGTTTTTAAATATCTGAATTTGAGCCAGTGGCCTTTAATTATTAGAAATCTTATTAATACCTCCCCTAGTCTCTTATACTAAATATATATGTAATAGTTTTTTTTTCTTAATTTCAGACAACAAGGTCCCAAACTAGAGTTTGGTGTGCGAACTGTGCCAGAGTGGAGATTTGTGTGGAACAGTCATCTACTATCAGTAGTACACTCACAGTTACATCCCGATTGGATCCTTTACATCATACATGGTTTTATAGAGCAGAGTAATTTAAACATCTTTGGAAGGCCCATATACTTGACACTGATAGCCCGAAGAAGTAACAGGTAAGAAAATGGATGAATATAATTTCAAGCCATTAAATGTAATAATCGGTCAGTATAATAAGCTGTGTTAGCCAGTGAGACTGTGCAACTCTTTCGAAGGGGTCACTGGTTCAAAACCTGGGTAGGCACCAATGAGTTTTTCTTTTAAAACTTATTGTTTGTATTTGTACAATTGAAGATTACATACGGGGTAATACATATGGGATCAAATTCTTCTTTGCCTTCAGGAACAAGAAAAAAAATGCATAATTGAGGGTACTTAAGGCACTTGAGGAGAATTCCGGTCTGTGTGTACCCTACCAAATCACAGTGTGGTAGTTCTAAGCTCCAATTCCTCTCTTCATATGAGAAGGTAGGCTGCCCATTATGCCCAGCAGTAAGTTAGTAACAAGCCGTTACTTTTGTTCTGTAGGTACGCTGGAACACGGTTCTTAAAAAGAGGAGCGAATATGCACGGTGATGTTGCTAATGAAGTTGAAACCGAACAAATTGTTCACGACGCAATGATCTCATCTTTTTCTGCTGGCAGGTAAAGTTTTAAAAAATATGTACATGGGACCAAACGGAAAGAATATTGTACGTAGTAATACACAACAACTAAGTCACTAAATCTCTCAATCTCAAAATCTAGTAAATGGATTTTCACTTAAAGATATTGAAATTGAGGTTCAGGTTTATAGTACATATGTTTTATGTAAATTTTGTTAAAGAAGTCGCACGGTTGTAAAAAGTTAGAGCTATTCGCGTAAACCAGTAAAGATACACTAAAATAATCATCATCTTCCTGCCCTTATCCCTCTCTAAGTGGGGTCGTCACAACATGTTATAAACGTGTTGACACATGATTTGGCTAGACTTTTTACGACCGGCCGCCTGCCTGACATCAACTTAACTTAATCGTATTTTACGACACCTCGGTAAAAAAGAGGGTGGTCTATTCTACTTAATCAGATACCACAAGGTGGGTCAACTTACCCTAGTCGCCTTTTACGAAACCTCGGTAAGAAATGAGGGTGGTAATATTTTATTCAGCCACACTATACCACACGGCGTAGATATACTAACAATGTACTAGAGAATTGTAGATCTATAAGAACCTAAAAAATTGTGACACTGATTTCCACGCGGTCGAACTATTTGCACAGGTAGTTATTGCTTAAGAATGTGGCAATTTAATCATGTCTACTATACTACCACATACAGTATACACATTGATTTGAATTTGAACCAATGAATTGATTTTATAATAGATATAAAAAAACTCGTCAATTTATATTTAAATTAAGTACCTATATTGAAATTTGTGGTAAACATTAAACTTCTGTAACATTTACAATCCACGGCTAAGCCGTAAGGCAATACTAAATTCATATAATTCCTAATATATATGTTCCAGATTCAGTTCGTTCGTTCAAATGCGAGGTTCCATACCTAGTTTCTGGTCGCAGGATATATCAAAAATGGTTCCAAAACCAGCTATAATGATAGACCGCAGCGACCCGTACGCCGAAATACCGGCGAAACATTTCAACAACTTAATGATGAGATACGGCACACCGATTATGATACTGAATTTAGTGAAGAAAAGGGAGAAGAAAAAACACGAATCTCTGTTGACGAATGTGATAAGCAACGCCGTGAAATATCTCAACCAGTTTTTGCCACCTGAAAATGCCATTCAGTATTTCCATTTGGATATGGCGAGGATGAATAAAGGCGCCGACGCCAAAGTCCTTGACAAGTAAGTACGTTTGTACCTTTTAGCCTTGCCAGTTTAAATAATCATCAAATGGAGACTCCATTACACATCCATTACATATACAGAAAACCTACTATACTATTGAGGACTTATATGATAAAATACCTGGATTTAGCTTTTTTTACTTTTCAATCTTGCACAGAAATGGCGACACTAGTTATAAAAATTATATTTAAAAAAAACAAATGCCAAGTTTCTTTCTGACTCTTCTAGCTAAGAGCAATTATCCGAAACAGCAGTAGAGTTGACGATTCAAAAGCATTTCTTTAAAAGTTTGAGTTGAGAGATTACTTCAAAACATACGCTAGTCAAAATATGTTTATAAAAATATGTTTAGAGGTCTTCGTTCGCAAAGGTTCACAAAAGAAAAACTGGAATTTCTTAATCTTTTTATTAATGTTATCCTATTGTAAAAGCTTTTATTATGCTAAATTTCATTAATATTGACCCATTGGATTAGCCTTGAAAGCCTAACAGATACACAGACTTTCGCATTTATAACATTAATATGGAGTAGTTAAGAAAATATCTGCTTATATACCAAAGTCATTAAATGTCAAGTCATCATCATTCTCCATCTCTTATTTCACTCTAAGTGGGGTCGGCGCAACATGTTATAAACATGTTGTCACATGATTTGGCTAGGTATTTTACGACCGGCCGCCTGCTTCACGTCAACTTACCTTAGTCGCCGTTTACAAATGAGGTTGAGGTGTAAGAAATGAGGTTTGTCTATTCTACTCAGCCGAATACCACAAGGTTTATTAAATTTCAAGTCATAAAGAATAAAAACATTTTTAGTTTTTAGTCTCATTGTTTATAGAAATGGACTCCAATGATCTATTCTATTTAGTCTGTTAAGTTACATTGAAACTCATTATAATTTATGTCTAATCTCTACCTGTTTTCTATCTAATAAATATCTTAAGTAAGAAGTAAGTAAGTCTTAACACTACCTTTGAATTAATGGTATATTGAATATACTTCATTTGCTTGGAAGAGATTACTTATTAGTAATAAGGCCGCCCTTTGTACGCATTATTGACGTCTTTTGTACTACTACTATATGCATGTTAATTTTTTTGTGTAATCTTGTGTACTATAAAGTTTTTATTTATCTAGCTAGTTAGCTATCTATCTATCTATCTATCTATCTATCTCTCTATCTATTTCAGATTGTCAGCTATAGCACGTACAGTCGTCCGCCGTACTGGCATATTTCTAAGTGGAAAAGGATACGGCGAGGATATGGGAGTGGCTGGCCACCAAAGTGGTCGATTGCAAACTGGTTTGGTGCGAGTCAATTGTGTAGACTGTCTTGACAGAACCAACACAGCACAGTTTGCCATCGGAAAATGTGTTCTGGCGCATCAGGTATCGGCATTTGTTATACACTTCATATTAGTTAAATCTGTATGTATGTGTTTTGCTTTAAACTGTTCTAACCTTGAACTTCTAACTTCGAACCGACAGATTTAAACTTTTCAGTAACTTCTAATTAAACTCCGTGTGGTATCCGGCTGAATAGAATAGTACCATTTCTTACCGAGGAATCGTAAAAGCGACTAAGGTAGTCGACCTGACGTGTGGTATCGGGTTGAGTAAACTAACCCACCCTCTTTCTGAGACTGAGGTGTCGTTAAATACGACTAAGGTAAGTTGACGTCAGATAGGCGGTCGGTCGCAAAATACGTAGCCAAATTATGAGACAACATGTTTATACGATGTTGTACCGACCCCACTTAGAGTGGGATAAGGGCAGGAGGATGATGATGACTGACTTCTAATTAACTTATATAACGATATAGACAGATTTTTTTTCATATATGTAAGCTCGGTATATAAGCTTCAATTCTACCAAATTTCATCAATATTGGTCCAGCGGATTATTCGTAAAAGCCCAACAGACAGATTTTTATTACATTAGTTAAAAGATTTTCATTTTTTGAAAAATATGGTTTATTTTGACAGCTATACGCCTTGGGACTAATTGAAGAGCCAGTTATTGAGTTTGATTCAGATTGCGTGCGTCTTCTGGAAGGGTTATACGAAGATCATGGCGACACTCTCGCCTTACAGTACGGTGGATCACAGCTGGTTCATAGGTATGCATGAGACATATATAAACAATTGTTATGTTGACAAGTGCTCGTTGTTTCTTTTACACAGTTTATTATAGGCAAACAGTTTAACTCAGTCCTAACGTGCGGGATACAAGCGCACGGAGGTAGTACAAGAACGGGGACTAAAGTAAGTGCGGGCGGTCACCTCTAGTATATCACGTTACGAAAGCTTGCCCCCCGCAACTAACTCAGTCGCCGTTCTCTTCTTATCTCCAGGCCCTTGAACCACGCAGGCGAAGTCTGAGTTAAACGGTTGGCCTATTTGTTAGTGAAACTTGTATGTGTGTATATAACCGAATACTTTGAACTCCATTTGCACTTACTTTGAGCGAACAGATTTAATATAAACGTCACTTATCAAGAACTGGTGACAATACAATAAAATATATAAAAAACAAGCAAAAAAAATTTATAATAATTAATATTTTAAAAATATGAAAATTTTTATAATCTATCGCACCAAAAATGGAAAATAAATAGAGTTTAAAAATTATACAGGCTTTCGTTGAAAAGTTAAAAATAACGTAGTATATTAGCTTTATTTTGAAAAAAGCGTAGAATGCTTGATATGTACGAAAAAGATGGCAAGTTCAAATTATTATTTATTATAAATTATTATTTTATTGCATAAATAGACTCATATCATCTAAAAGATGTGGGGTGGTAGACCGTTTCCAATAGCGTAAGCCTTCACCCTTACCTTAGTCGAGTTTGGCCAATTGTTTGGCGTTCCTCGGCAGTGTCTAAAATAAACCACATTGAGATACACTCAAGATAGAAAAAATCTAAAAGACACTCACTTACAGAATTAAAACGTATCGCAAAACTGCCCCATGGTCTTCCCACGGTAACGACATCATGCAAACATTGAGTCGGTACTACTCAAATACCTTCTCAGATTCTGAAAAACAAAATACCATGAATCTCTTTCTTGGACTATTCATCCCGGATCCGAGTAGAGCAGCCATTTGGGAGTACCCCAATGATTACTATCTACACCATCCGGAAACTACGGTTTATATTCCCAATAAAAGGTAAGATATTTTTGTTGATTAACTACCAACGTACACAGTAGCATAGCTAGGACCTGGGAAAAAAAATAAATGAGGGACTATTTAAATCTAATAATACTCAGCGTATTTTAGGTGTCTCGTAATCCAGATTCTTCATAGGTTCTCCAGATTCAGTGTTATACTGTCGACTCCATAATAAAATTTAAAACCATATCCAAATAGTAACTTATTAACCGACTTCAAAAAGGAGGTGGTTGTTTGTTTGTTTAATTTATTTATTGTACAAAAGTATAAAAAAATGTCTCACAGAAATATATATAAAATAAAAATTATATAAAGGCGGACTTATATCAATAAGGGATGTCTTCTAGCTAACCTTTGAGCTCTGAAATACCAAATTACCGATGTAATAGGCGGGGAATGCCACGAAAGAACAAGGAAATATAAATAAAAAAAATAGTACTTAACACATTTACTCGAATCTTAAGGTTTCTCAATTCAACCGCATATTTATATATTTTTTTAACGCGTATATTCCGAATGCGGAAAAATTTTCGCTAGTTTAATTTATAGTTTGTAAATCTAAGTCCGAGGGCTGGGAGCTTGGGGACACTTGTAGTAGTGAATTTGTGTGGTGTGTTGTTGGTAGTAGCGTTTTGTGACACATGTGGTGACTGGTCCTGGTGACTGCATTATAGATTTACATAGATTCTCTTAACAAACGCAGGTTATAGCAATTCTATCATTACTTCTGTACTAAGAAATTCCACAAAGTAATGCCTGCTTCTATAAGTTATGGTGAGTTACACATATAGTAGTAATTCTGTAGAGATATGAAGGATTCCTTACGATTTTTTCTTTCATCGTAAAACATGTGATAAATTACAAATATCTATAACAGAAAAACTAATTGATGCCTGGGTATTGGAACTCTTGATCTCCTCGAAATCACAATTCAGTTTTATAGTTCGGCTATCACAGCTTCAATGTCAAATCAAAATAATCTTTATTAAAATAAGTCAAGGATCAATATGATTAATGAAGTTACAATTGGTTCGGAATGTAGCCCTTACCGAAAAGAACCTGATAAAAACTCGGCGGTCAATCGTTTAAACATTTTCAATTTTACATTATTACACCGCAGACTTGTATAAAGCTGAAAGGATTTTCAAATTCAGGCTTTTTTCATCCAAATAATCTTCAATTTTGTAATGCTTTACGTATATAAGCTTATCTTTTATACTTAATTTAAACCTTTCTATAGACTGCTCTAGTATGGATCGGGACTAGGATCTAGTATAACATTGGGACTATTCATGATTTTTCTCCCTTATTAATTATTCGCTATCATTTTAAGATCTCTAACAAAATGGTGGGATGACGAAGTGTTAAGGTTCCTTCCGCGGCCAACCAACGAGATGAGAAAGCTTTGTTGCGAGATCATCGGCATGCAAGGCGATAGCGGTGCAATTGAAATGATCGACCCCTATCACGAGTGCAACAGGCCTTTCGAGTTAACATTATTAATGGATTGCTTCGAGTTTAAGGTAAAACTGTAACATATTGTAATCTAAAATAGGAACTTGCTTATATATGAAAATTGACATTGCTGAATATATTCACATATACTTTACATGTAAAGTGATATTAAACGTAAACAAAATCAAAGTTTTGTGAGCGCATTCTATCAATATATTTTCCTAAAAATTTGGTGTCTGTTACTATCCCTGCAAAGGCGCCGCCTTCCATAAAAAGAGAATTGGAACTTAGATTAGGTAGGTTAGATACATCCCAGAAATTCGTGAGTTATACAGTTTTTATGACGATGTTTTCTATGTTTAAATAGCGCATGATGTTTTGCTTAAGATCAATAAGGCACATAATTTTATAGAATTTTTATTTAATGTGCCTGTCCGAAGTTCGGGTTCCCGAATCCTTATTAGCGGTCACACGATCTCGCTGTAGATCATCATCTTCCTGCCCTTATCCCACTCTAAGTGGGGTCGGCACAACATGTTATAAACATGCTGTCACATGATTTGGCTGCATTTTTACGACCGGTCGCCTGCCTGACGTCAACTTGCCTCTGTCGTATTTTACGACACCTCGGTAAGAAAAAGGGTGGTCTATTCTACTAAACCAGATACCACACGTTGGGTCAACTTACCTTAGTCGCCTTTTACGACACCTCGGTAAGAAATGGGGGTGGTACTATTCTATTTAGCCGGATACCACACGGCGTACGATCTCACTGTATAACCATCATTAATTTTTGTGAAAATTAAAATTAAAAAAAACAAATTTACAAAAGTGTCAATAAATGTCCTTTTTTGGTGTAACCCTTTTAGATGTACCATACATTACGAGACTTGGCTCCAAGTTCACCAGAGAATTTGAGCCCATTCGTAGTACGCGGTAGGACGGTGGGAGTCAAGGGTCCAAGTTCTAAAAACCCCGTCATCAGTGGTAGATCCAGTACCACGTCTAATAATTCAAGCGAGTAAGTTAAAAGACTATTTTTTCCAACGCAGTTTAACTTTGCGATTTTCTACACTATAATTTATAAAATTGGGCGTTACTTTGCGGAGGTCCATTAATGAAATATACTAAATGGAAATATATTGCTATAATCTGCGATTTAAATGTAAAAATGTAGTGCTAAATGAAGAGTGCACTATCCGTTGTCGCGAGATCTCCTCATAATGTATGAGGTGAAACGATTGTTGAGATTGTGTTACTGAATGTATGGATTGCTTATGTATTTTTGTGTTATTGGTGGTTAATAGTGCACGAGCATTCATGAACCATGGCGACAAAGCAACGCCTAATTCTATAAATTAGATTTGTGATTTTAATGATTTTTTCAGTTCTAACAGCGACACCACGTCAGATGACGATCTGACAAGTTCAACGCCGAGTTGTCGCCAGAACGCTATGTCACCTATCGCGATGGTTGCGAGGCTACTGGAAAATGAAGAGACCGAAGAGACTCCTCTGTTTCCAGCCATCAAACGTTTCAATAGTATCACGGTAGATGAACCTAGCAAACGCGACATGTTATTGTAAGTATGAATAAAACGTAAGAAACCTCGGCTGCCGTCTCAGGCGTCTTCCTTGCGTCTTTGCCTCTTTGCGTACCCCAATACTGGGGGTCGTGACCTTTTTAAAAACAGTTTGACCTTGATAATGGTCTTCCATCTGTTCCTGCTTTCGGCCATGTGAATGGCCTCGGCGACTGTCGTATTGAGTGTGGTGCGTATCTGGTCTGACCAGCGCATAGGGCTATGTCCTCTCACTCTCTTGCTATCGACCTTGCCGGTGACAATGAGTTTATGCATGTCGTCGCCAGGTTTGCGAGCAAATGTGCCCAAAGAACTCGAGGATCCTCTGTAGACATGTTCGAAAGCCTCGGTTTTTTGTCTATTTTGAGCTCATCGAGCACTGACTTGTTATTCCTATGCGCCGTCCATGGGATGCGTAACAATATTCTTTAGCACCACATCTCGAAAGCATCAATGCGTTTGCGGTCTGCCAGTTTAAGTGTCCACGTGTTTAAGGCGTACGTAAGGCGTAAATCAGGAGCCCCTAGCTCACACAGATTTACTCCACTAGGTCCATCGCGCGCTGAGTGACTTCGAGCTTTCTTTTGAAGTCCACTGAAGGGTTGTAATTCTAAAGGGTCTTTTTTTCACAACCCTTTCTAAGGTTTACCTTATAACCCTTTATTTGATTGACTGACTGACTTATAACCCTTTCTTTGTTGTAAGTGCCAATTTTATGCAGGCAGTTGCTGTATTTGACTATTGGCACATAGATTGTATTTTTGTAATATATATTTTTTTGGCATTTAGAGTTTTGTAACTACAACCCATCAATTAATGTTCATCATCAAGTTCATCCAGTTTCGAACCCATAACCCAATGACAATAAAAAAAACAGTGGCGATAGGCACTGTTCGTAGATTTTTCGAAGTCTTCAGATACTGATGATCTTTTCGTTCGGAAACGTTTTTGCTTCACTTTTTCAATGCTGGATTCAGAACTTATAATATTAACAATCTACTTGATACAGTTCTAGCATTACTTCATAAGACGTGTTTATGCTTTCAAATGATGTGATAAATGTCTAAGTGTCTAAATATGTTTTGGTGTTGTATAATCCCTGAGATATAAAAAGCATGATAAATATTCAGGGGATCAATCTACCTTTGTTGTACATATTTGATTTTCAGATACAAACGCTACGTTAATTTCGAACGACGGTCAAATCCAAAATACAAGCCCGATATCCACATTGTTATGACCGTGAGCAGCGCATTTACAATTGACAGCTCCGTGGACGTCATCCCTCCCACTGTTACTAAGGCCTCAAAGGAAATATACCAGCAATATGTACAACGCACTACAGGGAATATTGTGGTTCCATCTGAATCAATTGCACTTTATAAAAAATATGTAAATTTTAGTCTGTAAGCTTTGATCATAATTTTTCTTTGAATAATACCACAAAAAAAATAAGACTACTTGTAACGAGTAATAAATAGTATTAAAATATCGCCACTTAATTATGTTTTAGGTTATTTGTCGGTGTTAGACATACCATGTAGTATATTGAAGCATTTACTTTGAATAATTGTTATAAGAATTATAAAATATTTGTGCTATTAAAGTTTCATTAATGTGTTATGTTCATTTTATTAATTAAAATATTGACAGAAATTTACCCTCCACGAACACCTATCAATACGGCTGATACAGAAATAAATATTGAGGATTCCATAGAAGATATTTGTGATTTTAGTTACTTATCGATCTTGCAAAAGATAGGAATGACGAAATGTAAATAGGTATAATAACTATATTTTGAATAGAGCAACCGCCAAGTTTCTTGCTAACTCTTCTCTGTAGGAGCAGTTGTCTGAACCAAATTATATAGAGTTTACGAATGCGCTTATTTACAAGTTTATAAAGAATAATGAAATATGCATTTATTTACCCTCCTTGTTTATTAGATATTTAAAGAATAGGATTTAGCTAGCTTAAACTGCTAACAAGTTTAATAATTATTACCGGTCTGGAATCTAGCCCTTTAATGCCATAATCTAGTAGTACAATATAGTGTATTATCTATGCAGTAGTACATCAGAGCTGATATAGCAATATTATCTTTTTTTTTAAGTTACGGTAACATACAGAGACTAGTTGATATAGATTATAGAGTAACAATCAAACTATAAATGTGTGTTATAATAATATATCTATTCAGTTAAACAACATTATTTTGTTTCTCAGAGAAAATTAATATAAAATAGATCTCTGTTTGAATACGATATGTCAAGATATTATTACATGCCACTTGTCTTAGATATATTTACAACTGGGTAGTATAATATACTACGCAGGTCTCTCTTAAAATAAAAATCCTATCAAGGCGTAAGTGACAACCCTAAGCCGTGGCGTCTTATGACGTCACGAGTAGTTAAATGAAATTCTGATATTTCCAAACATTATTTCTTTTCAAAAACAAATAAATCCAATGTTTTTCTTCAAATCCCAATATTTCCAAACTGATTTTAATAGTTTTAATTAGATTTGACCATTATTTTTTATATTTTTATGTAATTAGGGGCAATCATTATAAAATGAAGCTAAATTAATTATTAGCATTGTATTTTAAAATTTAGGTAGATTAACTAAATATTTTTCTACTTTTCATTTAGATTAGTATTTCTACCTTCGTATTTCGTAACGATGTATTTTTTTATTTAAAAACAGTCGCTGTTATTACCTTTGACATTTCTGACATTAACATATACTGGAATTTAGTAGCTTTTAGTAGAATCCGTAGAATTGGTTTTCGGTGCAGTGATAACATCACGGCGATTTAATTTAATACTTAATCAAATTGGAATTATACGTGCACTTGCTTTTATAGTACCGATTTTAGGGGCGGATGCATTTTAATCAGTATTAGGTTCAAGACAGCCACAATGGCTATGTCTAAAGGCTTCAAAGTTATGGAGAAATCATCTCCGCCTAATCCGTACAGCATTATTTTACAACATAGAAATAAAGATTCGGCACTATTATTCGAATCTCAAGCTGTGGTTTCTCTGTCACCTCAAGAAACAGATACTTTGCGTAAGCAGTATCACAAGGTAGCAGATGCGTATGGATGTTTAGGAGTGCTGCAATTAAATTCTGGTGAAAGTTGCTTGCTGTATTTAGTTCTGATCACAGGATGCTGTTCTGTTGGAAAAATAGGAGACATCGAAGTTTTTAAGATTACTCAGACACAGTTTTTACCACTTTTCTACCAATCTCAAGGTGAGGATAAGGTTTCTGAATTGAGAAAATTGCTGAATTCGGGCACTTTTTACTTTTCTTGGAATTCAGGGAAAACGAATGAAAATTTATTTGACTTAACTCTTTGTGCTCAAAGAAAAAGCAAAGGAGCCAGTCCAGATAATAGATTCTTTTGGAATAGAACTTTGTTTATTCATCTTATTAGATATGGCATTCTTTGCGATGACTGGTTGACTAGAGCAATGTGTGGATCTGTAGAAATAAGAACAATCTATGTGGGTCACAGACAAGCAAGAGCTGTTTTAATATCTCGTTTAAGTTGTGAACGAGCTGGAACCAGATTTAATGTGAGAGGCTGTAATGATGATGGTAATGTAGCAAACTTTGTTGAGACTGAGCAGGCTATTTACATCGACGACTCTATGGCATCTTACATTCAAACAAGAGGATCTGTCCCGTTGTTCTGGGAGCAGCCAGGTATACAAGTTGGCTCTCATAAAGTCAAAATGTCAAGAGGGTATGATGCTTCAACAAGTGCATGTGATAGACACTTTTCCCAATTAAAGCGTAACTATGGCTCAGTTATTGTAGTAAATCTTCTTGGGTCCAGCCTAATTGGTGGGAGTGAAGGTGAAGCTACTCTTAGCAATGCCTTTCAGAGACACCTAAATGAATCAGCTCATAATGATGTGTCACAAATTATTTTTGACTATCATCAAGAAGTTCGGGCAACATCTATAGATACAGCTCTTATAAAATTTAAGAAAACAGTTGAAATTTATTATGACAATATCAGCATATTTAGTGCCAAAGGTTCTGACATTTATAACATCCAAAAAGGAGTTATTCGCACTAATTGTTTAGACTGTTTGGATAGAACTAATGCAATACAAACATTTATTGGATTAGAAATGCTTGCAATACAATTAATGTTATTGCAATGTATTGACAAAAAGCAAAATGTGAACAGATTTGAAGAGGTGTTTAAACAAATGTGGATTAACAATGGAAATGAAGTTTCAAAAATTTATGCTGGCACTGGAGCCATACAAGGTGGTTCTAAGCTCATAGATGGTGCAAGATCTGCTGCTCGGACAATACAAAATAATTTGCTAGATAACTCCAAGCAGGAAGCTATTGATATATTACTTTTAGGCTCAACACTTAATTCAGAATTAGCAGATAGAACAAGGATTTTGTTACCATCCAATATATTACATACATCAACACCAGTTCTTAGGGAAATGTGTAGAAGAGCAAATGAATTCACACAACCTTCAAGTATACGCATAACTATTGGTACATATAATGTTAATGGAGGAAAACATTTTAGAAGCCTTGCATATAAAGATGTGTCACTAGCAGATTGGCTATTGGATTGTCCAAATTCAGCATTGGTTAATACAGTAAACTTAAAAGACCATCCATCAGATATTTTTGCTATTGGATTTCAAGAGATAGTTGATTTGAATGCTAGTAACATTATGGCAGCGAGCTCTGATAATGCCAAAGCTTGGAGTGAGGAGCTAGAAAAAATACTGGCAAGAGATGCTTCCTATACTTTACTATCTTGCCATCAACTAGTTGGAGTTTGCCTTTTTGTTTTTGCAAGGAAAGATTTAATACCTCATATAAGAGATGTAGCTCTTGATTCAGTTAAAACTGGTCTAGGGGGTGCAACTGGCAATAAAGGGGCAGTTGCAATTCGTCTTGTTATCTATGGTACCTCTTTATGTTTTGTTTGTGCCCATTTTGCTGCTGGGCAGTCTCAAGTTAATGAACGAAATGCAGATTATACTGAAATCACAAGAAAAATTGCATTTCCGATGGGACGCTCATTATACTCTCATGATTACGTTTTCTGGTGTGGTGACTTCAACTATCGCATTGACCTTGATAAAGAAGAAACTCGTTTATTGGCAGCTCAGAATAGTATTCACAGACTTCTAGAAAATGATCAGTTGTTAAAACAAAAATCACTTGATTTAGTTTTCAAAAATTGTTTTGAAGGTGAAATAACATTTCTTCCTACATATAAATATGATTTATTCAGTGATGATTATGATACTAGTGAAAAATGTAGAGCACCGGCGTGGACTGATCGGGTTTTATGGAGAAGTAGAAAATATACAATTGATTCAGAGTCTACTTCAGAACTTGCTGCAGGCAAGTTATTACACTATGGTCGTGCTGAACTAAAACAGAGTGATCATCGACCAGTAATTGCTATATTAGAAATAGAAGTTTTACAAGTAAGCTACACAAAATGCATGGAAGTCTTTTATGAAGTGGTGAAAGATTTAGGTCCCCCAGATGCAAGCATTCTTGTAAAACCATTAGATGAGATTGATACTGAAGAATCTATTTTTGATGATAATGTGATGGCTGCTATTCTTCAGGAATTAGCAACAATTGGAGAAGTAACCTTAGTGCGCTTTGGAGAAGATGATACCTTGAGTATAACATTCAGAGATGGGCAGCATGCACTAGCTGCAGCACAAAAAGGAAAAATATTAGCAGCTTCAATACCATTATTGGTATCTTTGAAATCTCCTAATTGGGTTGAAATTGTGAGGTCTGAGATAAGTTTGTGTTCAAATAATACTGTTCCATTATTTGGTGAAATACCAACTGAAAGGCCACTCAGATCTGCTCCACCGACGCCACGCAGGCAGCAGCCAGGTAGACCGCCCGCGCCTTCACCAACCCCACTTGTGCCTTCAAGAGCGCCTGCGCCTAGTCCAGCACGCCCACCGCCGCCAAGGCCAGCACCACTTCCTCAAGATATAGCAGTTGTAAATGAGGTCCAACAGGTTATCGCATCACCTCCAGCAGATAGCCATCCCCCTCCTACGTGTGCCCCACCTCCGCTTCCCGTTAGCAACACACCTCCTCCCACCGGCACTCCGCCACCTGTACCGGCACGGCAAGGAGCACCACCTCCTCTACCAGCACGTCCACGACCTGTTATGTAGACTAGTATTTTCCATATAATCATTTTTGCCTAACAAATTAATGTAACAGTATCAATATTATAACTTTGAAAATGAATTATCTGTAGAAATGTATCTCATATATGTGTAATGTAGTAACTGCTTATTATTTACACTATATTAATATAGTCTGAATTTATTTATTTACTGCCTCAGTACTCAGTACTCTTATTTTTAGATAGGCTGTGATGTTATTATTAACTAACTATGCTATTTCTTCGATTATTTAAATCAACCTTAATATGAGAGTTTGTATATTTATTTATATTAATGAAAAGTTAAATATGTACTGTGTTGAAATTTAATATAGTGGAATTAAAACGCTGGTTATTCATAGTAAAATAATTAATTTACTATACAGGTTGAAATCTTTATTGGTGTTGATCTCATATTAGATATATCTATCCTTTTTTTTTAAATACAATAATTAACTCTTATATTGATCTTTAAAATGAACTGTTAAGTTAAATAATATTTAGTTCCTACTTACTTTATGTCTTTATTTTGTTAGTAGTTGGCATTAGGTGTATTTTATAACTATAATATATGTTAGTAATTTATTGTACGTACACATCGAACAATGTACTAAATATATAATAATTAGATATTATGATTACTCTACCTGTGTCGATGCAATAGCAAAATTATTAAATGTTGTATGTTATTCATTCATAATAAAATGTTTAAAGTGTTAGATATACAATACATATTCTCTGGAGAATGACAATCAAGTTGATAAATCTCATGGTAATAATCTATTGTCTCACACGACATGCTTATTTAAAGCATGAATGTTACATAAGTAAAATATAGTATATACGAGTAATGTGCGAGACCAATTTACACGAGCTATAAAAATAATTTGGACCCTGACGCTGCTATTATACTGAGGAAGTAGCAAGACAGACCAGCCGCAGTCCACGTTTAATAATAATTTAAGTTTGTCATTGACCTATGAAACTATTATGAGATTAATATTTACTAAACATAATTTTTATTTGAAATTATCAATGAGGCTTTACAAAAGATGAAAATTGCAATTTAAGCCATGTACATTAAGTACTAATTAATTTTACTTTTATTTAACAAGGTTATTATATTTTACTTATAATTAATGAGGTTTAGTTTAGGTAGATTTCGTTTAAACGTGATCTTTAAAAAGTAGGAAACCAGTAAGGTTGTTTAGAAAAACTAATTAAAAGACACGTTTGAATGCATGGACTTTGCATGTAGGCAAAAAATTTATTAAAATCGGTCTAGTCACATCAGAAATATTTTCTATACCCTGGTGTATAAATAAAAAAAAATACGGTACTGAAAATGCAATACAATTGACTGCCCCATAATGGTTTATTATCATCAAAGTCTAGTTAAGTATAAACGGATATTTTGCTAGAATTATGTAGATTATATTATTTATATGTGTATAGGAATGGGTGTCAGCGGATCGATATCGATCGTATCGTGTATTGTAAACTAATAATAATTTGTTGCATTTCTAAAGTATAAAAAGCCACTAATACTCTCTTGTAGATCAAACTAGTTTGCATTATAAATCCATAACAGTGTATTTTATTAAGTACCTATATAATACATACTGGTAGATGTAATCATTACATAAATATATGTATATTTTGTTTTATAAAAACTGGTTTTGAGTCGTTATTTAAACTTTAAATTTTGTTTTATTTTTTTTAAGTACTTACATAATAAATTACGTAGATCATAAATTTATAATTTAACTTTTTTGTAAACTCCATTAGATAACAAATTATTTTTGTACCTGATGTGCCTTTGTTTCGCGTTATATCTTTATTTATGTTTCATTAATAATATTTAATGAAATATATAATGATCAAATTATTTAGAAAATCGGCAGTGGTAGTAGTGTTATTGCTTCATATTGTATTGGGTGAATATTTGTTAGATGTATAATTACAGTTATGGCCAGTTTATGGAATTCTATTAAAGGGAAAATAAAAATGTTTACTTTGAATTGTGCTTTAATTTCCTTTACTCATCGAATAGAAGTGTTTATGTATTTTGTTTGTATGTTGTGTAACACTGCACACATTCACTAACACAATCTCAAGTTCAAGTTACAAGAATTAAAATTTTGAAATGAGCAGCTGCCTAGTTTCTTGCTGGCCTTCTTGGTAGGAACAGCTTTCCAAACCAACAGTAGAGTTGACGGTACAAAAGCTCTTGCTCACAAATTTACTTAAACACATAATATTTTTAAATTTAATTAAGAAAACAACAACAAAATTGCAAAACTTTGCGTGTCATGTGGTGGTGTTTTGTAGTCATCATCTTCATCATCATTTTCCTACCATTATCCTACTCTAAGTGGGGCTGGCACAATATGTTATAAACATGCTGTCACATGATTTGGCTGCATTTTTACGACCGGCCGCCTGCCAGATGTCAACTTACCTCTGTCGTATTTTACGATACCTCGGTAAGAAACGTGGTCTATTCTACTAAACCGGATACTGGTGGTGGTTTGTAGTGGATGCGTTTTATAAATGCTGCATGGATACGGTATGACCACATTAATGATAATGAGATTACGCTTAACACACGGTCGTCTGTGCCCGAAGTAGTTAATTTAATACTTGTGTTATGGGTGACAGACAACTGGTGAATATATACACATATTATTTTTAAATACACTTAAATGACCAGACTCGAAGACCAAAAAATTGATTTATAGAAAATGTTGGACCTCGGCGAGAATCGAACCGGTGACCCGCGTAGCTAAAGGCAGGATCACTACCCACAGCTCCAACGGCTCAGTCCTCATTTAGCATTACATTGATCAGAAGTAGTCGCCGATTATAGCAATATAACATTAATTTTGTATGGAGTTAGTTTAAGGGTTGAAGAGTCCCATAGGTTACTTTTCAACTCTTCACTTGGAGACTACGCGGCTGAAGTAAAATTTAGTAGAGTTATCAATATACATATGCGTCTTCTGTAAAAAGACCCCAAGATTGCCGTGTGTAATGTGTTTACGCATAACACTACTTTGTGCTAATAAAGCTGAACAATCCTCAGCGGTCTGCTTCTGTGCAATGATAGTTTAGGTGACCATTATACGGAGTTTCTACTACAACATAACTACCGATTGCAATGCCAGACTTTGTCTAATATTATCGATTAGGACATTCCACTCGAGATCCCACAGGGAAAGTTCTTCAAACGTCTGCTGTTAGTTATCCCAGTCCCTATCGCAATAGTGACACTGTTGTGTCATATTTATATACACAGTCGACTATCGACTGGCCCGTTGGAGCAGTGGGTAGTGACCTTGCCTTCAGCACCGCGAGTCGCGGGTTCGATTCCCGCTGAGGGCCAACATTTTCTATTAATGAATTTGTTGTTCTTTGAGTCTGGGTGTATATTGGTATTTAAGTATGTACTTAAAAATAAATAAGTATATATTCACCAGTTGTCTGTCTACCATAACTCAAGTATTAGGTTGCTTACTTTGGGGACGGACAACCGTGTAAGTGTCCCATATATTTATATTTACAGTATGTACTTTTCAACTTAATCTTACTCAAAGTAAAATTGATTTCAACCATTTATCACCAACTGAAAAGGATCACGGGCAGGTTGATTGCGTAATAGCGAAGCGGTGGGATCGAGCGGCTCTTTAGAGGCGTCATGAGTTGAAATCCCGGGCAGGCACCAATGAGTTTTCCTGTTAAAACTTGTGTCTAATTGATATTTGCAAATAATCAAACATTGTGAGGATGCATATCTCTAGATAGTTCTGGGGATATGTGTAACCTACAAATCTGCATTGGAGCAGCATGTTAGGTCTTAGCTTCAACCCTTCCCTGCGAAAAACGGGGAGAAGAGGCCTATGCCCAGCAGAGGGATAGTAACAGGCTGTTACTTACACGCAGATTCCACTATATCCTGTTGTCTTTGTTTCAGACCAAATTTCACATTCAATTTAAACATGAATTAACTCAGTTTAACATTATATTGGATCAGATTTTTAAAGTTATACAATAACAACACATTTTATATGATTGATAATTTAATATACACTTCTATATTAACAAAGGGATCTAATGAATGAACTGCATGGAAATTACTCTTTTATTTACTGTTTCTTAGGCACAGCATGACCATAGATGGTGTGGACAATCCCAGCTAGTCCCAAGATACATAGCATCATTGTGAAGCGGTACAGAATACCATCAAATGCACCACCCTTCAAATGAACTGGAAGGTCATTATCTTTCTGAAAACATAATACAAGATCTCATATAATAGATAAAAATAATTATAATCATTCTCCTGCCTTTATCCCAATTGAAGTGAGGTCAGACTAACATGACATGACGTAAGTATTTTACTCCTGCCTGATGTCAACTTACCATAGTCGCTTTATAAGACACCTCAAAAATGAGGGTGGTCTATTCCACTCAACCAGTTATCACACGGCAGAATAGTTTAAAATACTAAACACATTAATTATACCATAGTTTTATTTCAGTTCAGTGTTATTTGAGGGGTAAATACTGATAACAATCAACTTAGTGAAATTTGAGATGTTAAAAAAACATTATTCAATCATCATACCATATCTTATATTTTCTTCTAGGTGACATACATTGAAAAAATTATCATTCCCAGTATATATAAATATAAATAAATATATGGGACACTTACACACACTGTCGTCCATCCCAAATTAACTTAATACTGTATAGTGTTATGGTAGATAGACAACTGGTGAATATATACTTATATGGTTTTTAAATACATACTTAAATACAAATATACACCCAGGCTCATAGACCAACAAATTCATTTATAGAAAATGTTGGCCCTTGGCAGGAATCAAACCTGCGACCCACCAAGCCGAAGGGAGGATCACTACCCACTGTGCCGGTCAAATAAATAGCTAGTATAAATTTAACACTTATAAATTATAAATAAATTTAACCCTGCTTTCTCAAAGATAACTTTTATTTGAAATTTTACCTGGAATAGTTCTTGAGTTTTCCTTATAGCTTCGCTAACAGGAGGGTATGGAATATTAGTTCCAGGCATGAGTCTTCTGGAACCAGCTGGACATGCTGCAGCTTCAGAAACAGTAGACATGTGAGTAGTGTTGTATTGAATAGTTGGTGGGTCCACTCGTTGCAGTGCAATGGGTGCCTAAAATAAACAATAAATGTTACATAAATACATATTTTAAAGCATATAAAACTATCTCTATCTAATAATCTCTTATTTTTTAAACTCTTGTGGTCTGAAAAAAAATTGTGTTAATAGCTGAAAAAAGAAAATGTTCCATAGTTCATTTATTTAAAATAAGAACAGGATATAGAATCGGAATCTGAGTATAGTGACCATTTCTCATTATATTTGAAGTGCTGTATGATAAGTCGTTTAGTGACTACTTATAAATTAATTTTTTAATGTTCACTTACAACAGGATATAGTGGACTCTGCAAGTGGGAAGATGCAATCAGCCTGCCCGTGATTCTGTTTAGTTGGTGATACATGGTTGAAACCTTTTTTACTTTGAATAAGATTAAGCTGAAAATTCCACCCTGTTACGAAACAAGTACTTTATCGAATATCGATAAAGTTCAGGAACTGCTCTAAGTAATTCAAACTGACATTTTATATTTTTAGGCTGCGTTTTTGAACGTCATATTGAACACATTATTATAAATTAAATTTGTTCTTATTAAACAATGTGAAATTTGGCTTAAAAGATTTCACAGGGAAATTTTTTCTTCTTATAATCACTTAAGTAAAGCAAAGTTGCGATAAGTTTTCGTTAAATTGATTCAAAGCGATTACCTTCCAATTAAATTAAATAAAAAGATTTTTTTCAAAATACAAATTTGTTTTCAAAAAGCTTCATACTTAGCACACAAAAAAATGGATTAAAAATAAATAAATATTTTATATAGGAACACATTTTAAAAATATTTTATTCAATCAATAAGATATGGGTATTCGTCTGTGGCATTTGTCTTTTGTGCAAGCTTGACAATTCTAGAAGCACATTTCGGGAAGGTTAGTAAGAAAATTATGTTTTTTTAATATCTTTGTTAGATATTAAGTGATTTTTTCCAGGTTCATAGTGTTAGTATTAGTAGTAGTCTCGTTTCAAAAATTTCTTACAGATTCGACATGCATTTGTCATTCGATATTTAAAAATCCGCGTGGCATGTCAAAATTAGTGAAAACGACTAGTTTTTGTTTTTTGGTTTCATTTTCCTAACATACCATCAAAATTACTACGTTTTAATTATACAATTCCCTTTTTCAGTTTCAACATGCAGATTTTCGTGAAAACCCTTACGGGTAAAACTATTACGCTTGAGGTGGAAGCCTCGGACACTATTGAAAATGTGAAAGCGAAAATTCAGGACAAGGAAGGAATCCCTCCTGATCAGCAACGTTTGATCTTTGCTGGTAAACAATTGGAGGATGGACGCACCCTGTCTGATTATAATATTCAGAAAGAATCTACTTTGCATCTTGTGCTCAGACTTCGCGGAGGTTTGTTTCTATTGTATTTTTTATTAGTCTAGAAGACTTTCTTCGTACTTCTTTTTAGGTAGAAATAAAGAAATGTGGAAATACTATAAGTTTAACATATGTAATATTGACTTTTCTTTTTACAAATATTAGTTTGTGTATAATATAACAAATTAAAACAAGAGCTGTTTGAACTAAAGAAATAAATTTTTAGGTTATCGGCTCTGACTGTTGTCATATAAGTGCTGAAAAAAAATATTTTTATTTCATAATTTTTTTTTGGAAAAGGCTGTATTAATCTATCTATTCCAGGTACTATTGAGCCATCCCTCAGGATCTTGGCTATGAAGTACAACTGTGAAAAAATGATCTGTCGCAAATGCTATGCACGTCTTCATCCACGTGCCACTAACTGCCGCAAGACTAAGTGTGGACACACTAACAATCTGCGCCCCAAGAAGAAGATCAAGGATTAATTTACCATTTATTCCATGGAACTGCGATTCATGCAATTAATTTAAAATAATGTAAACATTAAATAAAAAGTGTTAAACAACTTGTTTTATATTTGTATTCATGCTTCATAAATATATTCCTATCTTACTTAATAGGTAAAGCTTTTGACAATTTTACATTTAATCAGCAAGCTGTGCTTAGCTTTCTGGTGACCTTGGTTTTCATATATTCAGTTTGCATTTATTGAACCAACTTATAGAATCTGTGATAAACTACATCCATTAAAGACATAGATAATACACTATATAAGATTAAAGATAACAATGTTGCATACGACAGATCAATGTGAATTTTTGTCCACTATTTGGTATCAATGATGCTAGTGCCATATTTTTACTTATGGCGATAATTATTAAATTTTTAAGGGAAAAGACTACCATGATAGTTCTGTGATCTAATATTATATACTTAATAAGTATTCCATATATTTTGTTTAATATTTCTATTTAGTGTCGAGAAAAAGAGTTTTAATACATAACAGCTTGTTTTTCAGTTGCCTCATTTATCACTGGTGCCACATGTATTTTGAGTCGCGCTATCATTGTGCTTTGCCGTGATAATTGTATAAGTCGTTTTAAGCTCTCCGCATTTTCACACCCGACGATGCTCTGCGCTCGCCCATCCTCCCGGTGACGCTGTAAAAGCCTTCAGGGCTAAGCATTAGTTGTTTCCAAAAACAATTGTCAGGAAGCGATATCACCTTCAAGTATTAAAGATTGTTAAGTGTGCACATTTTTAAATTAATAAAAGTATATTAAAATTAGTACCTGGTTGACCGAGCCTTGCTCGGTAATTTTTTACAAAATAAAAAAAAGAAACTTAAGAAAAAAGAAAAAATATTTGGGTAGCTGGGGCTCGATCCTAGGTATTTAAATTTCTCGAAACCGCCCGTTCCCCGAATAAGCTACGCTGACTTGATAATTTACGAATTAAAACCTTGATCTTTCGTGTTAATTCGTCTAAAATTTTAAAAATGTAAGTAATGTTGAAAAAGGTAAAAGTAGGTAATGAAGGAAAATGAGAAAGCAATACCGGTAGTATTGCTAGATAATTCAGTTTTACAATAATCTATATACGAAGTCTGCGGCAAAAATACGTTTGTTGAAGTTCGACACTTTGAGGCTTTAATTTTTTATGGAACCGTGAATAAATTTAAGTCGCCTACCTTTACATTATAGAAAAACAAAGTATTTTATATTATTCATGATAAATAAAAATATTCTTAGTCACATCTGAATAGTTGCATTAATGAAACAAGTTTATTTTTCAGAATATACACAGTTTAATATTAATGCTAGAATATAATGGACGGATTACATAGAATAATGGGAAAACAGGGTTACACCATGCCAAAGTGTACAACTTTGATTTTTGGGGGTTTTTGAGCACCATTATCTGTAAAAAAAATAAAGTCTAAACCACGAGTATAATATTATAACATATTAGGTATATATATTTTAATATATTACAATAACTAAGAATACAAAGTTATGAATAAAGGATAATGTTGAGCTCACGTCAGACAGACATGCAGATGCAATCATTACATGCATATTCGAGTGTTGTAAGTACCAAATATTTTTTTAAAATCTGAATTTACATACATATTTCGAATAATGTTGGAAGAAATATATAGAATGAGCACGACCGATACATTTTGTAGGATTATAGTAAAATATTAGTCATCTTGACACTCTTTAGATAGACCAAGAGAATAATGAAACCTCTGAAGTTTGGAGACGATCGGAATAATTTTTGAAATGTTAATAACACTTAAGATTCAGACTGAGCCACATTTTGTGGCCAGACTGCTTTTGTATTATAGAATTGCGAAAAGTAACAAAAAATTTCAAAAATAATGACTTCAAAGTATTGTCAGTTAAGCATATACGTTTATAGGAGAGAGGGAAGTTGATATCGCGTCGTAGGACGTTACATTTGCCATATACGAAATATTTTAGAAATTAGCGTGAATTTTTATAAGTACTTAGTGACTCAAGCTTTGTTTTTTTTCCCAGTTTTGAGTGAGACACGGGGTTGTTTGAGTGACTCACTGGTGAGAAACGCCCCACTCGGCAAAACTCATCCAGGTCAAGGGTGGCGGCTTTCGTTATTGGATACGTCCACCGCCACCCTGCCTGTGAAGCAATGAAATTAACACAGTCTTTATTAAATATTACATAAATTACAATAAAAAAGTTTTGAATAAGCCGTCATGCTTTGAGTTATATACAGGGGAGGAAGCAGGTATAGGGGGTTGTATAGGGGGTTCTAGAGTGTGGAGTTAACATGCATTCACGAAAAACATACAGTGCAAGGGTTAACACACGTGGTCATGCGTCACACTTCGACGTAGTCTAGCGTAGTACCGGACGGAGACGGGTGCGGGGGCTGTGAGGGCGGCGCGGGGAGCGGTGCGAACGCAGCAAGGTACTTGTGTGGCGGACACAACGGGAGACTAGCAGCTAGTTCATGAGCCGGATCTGGACCTAATGATTCCTGAGAATATAGAAAGAACGATTGAGATATTCAAGCATCTTCACAATTACTCAAAAATACCACTAACATCATCATCATGATTCTCTTACCCTTATCCCACTTCAAGTGTGGTCGACGCAATATGAAGTTCTTTCATTCTGCTCTATCATTCGTCAACTCTGGTGCCACTCCATTAATATGCATATCATTTTTCAGACAATCTATCCATTTTTTATCGGCCTCCCCCTTGTCATACATTCATCCACATCCATCAAAATACCACTAACATAAAGTAAAAAGAATACTTGTTTTCCCTTTTAATATGTTAGTCCAGGGTAGACGCACCTTTATATATCAACGTGCCATTTTTCTGGACAACTTTTTTTTATGAGGTCATAGGCTTGCTGTCATTAATTATACCTTGCAATGATTAAGAAAATAATAAACAAATTTTATTCGAATGCAGAGTATTTTAATTCAGGCATTTGCTTTTAGTTGTTTTGGTTTTTGTGAAATTGTGGTAATTTTTGGCGCTAAATAAACTGAAAATCGTACAATTTTCGAATATAAGTATCTACGTCGAAACACCGTTGTATACAGAACACGAAACATTGACAATGCGTACGAGTCTAACACTGCTTGCATAAACACGCTCTATTATTGGTTCAATCGTTATAAATCCGGTAAATCGTTGTAAATTTCGACTTGAAGAACGAAGCTTACTGTCGGCTGGTGACCATTGTTGACAAAGATGGTTTGAAGGCGATAGTGGATGCGAATCCAACTCAATCTACGGTTGAGTTTACTGCGGGCTTTGGAGTTACTCTCAAAAAAACATAAAGCACTTACGTCAAATCGTGAAAGGTGCCATACGAACTAAGCGACAAACAGCGAGACTTGCGCGTTAAAGCGTGCGTTACTGAATTGGTGTATAAACAAGGGAATTCTACCTCTAATTTAAATTAGATTTTTAAAGGAATTTCAAATATATAGAAGACTCGCAAATTGTATAGGCTAGTTGTTCGCGAGCACATCATACCAAAACTAACCGTTAACCGTTGGTTATGAATTTAAATTTATTGATATAATTTAAGAAATGAGTCAAGCAATAAATTCAATGGTTCAGAATTATGTAGAGAAAGTCGCTTTATGTGATGATTTCCGTATAGTTGGTCAACATGTGACAAAATAAAAATATTCTATTTATGCTTACCGAAACAACAGCAATTGTTACTGTATCAGAAAACTTGACTTTGTTTTTCTCTGGTTTTATTCCCGTCCAGAAGTTGTCTTGAGGGTATCTACCATTAAAATTGCTATTACTTGATACGTTTGCGATATACCTATCATTATTAGCTTCTTCCTTTAATTCAGTCTGGAATAAGTGTTTGAAATGCGAAGCTATCCTTTCATCTTGGTTCCGTCCGTCCAAAACGCTTTGAGAGGGTTTAGTGTATTCATAGTTAGCAGAACTTTTAGGCGTCCTTTGGTAGTTGAGGACGTTATCCACACTATTCCATCTGGTGTTTTGCGCCGTATTTACGGGTTTTAGATCTCGACTGTACATGCTGCCTATATAGGAATCATCTTTGATATCTTTAGCCCATATTGTTGTGTCGCGTTCAAGATATTGGTGCAGGTTTGGGCGTATGCTGTTCGTTGTATAAGGCTCATTTTGGGTTATTGGGACTGTGAGAATGGATGGGTGGGGAAGAGGTACTCTAGGAAGTGGTGGAGGGTTACTTTTTATCGGTTTAGAAGAAGAACTTGACTCGTCCTCCGAGCCTGAGTATGAATGCGAGCTGCATTGAGAACATGATTCTGAACATTCTGAATCTGAAATTCAAATAAAAAATGCATTAAGAGTTGCAAAAACACTATAAGAATCAGCTTTCACTAAATTTTTTATTGTGGAAAAAAATAACATCGTACGAGTATAATTAATCTTGGCGGTAAAGCTTTTAGTCATTATTAAGCGTTCAACTTTAAATACAAGCCATCCTTTTTGAGTTTCTTAAAAGAAATATTGAAACGAACAAATTGAAACGTGACAGAAAATGTATGAAAAAAAGTCAAAATTATTTTCTTTAATTCGCCAAAACTTATTCGCAGGTATTACAGGGGTTGAAGCTTTTAATTGCTTTTTAAAATAAATTTTGTAATAAGTATATGCTCACCCGGTCTATCTAGTTGGGCGTAATGAGCCGCGCATGTGCTGGCTTCCTCGGCGAGATGAGGCAGATTGTGTTTCTTCGCTGCCCATCGAGCGTCGACAAATAAATCCCAAGCTGCGAGATCAACTGCTAAGCTGAGCGCTTTTTCTATACAACCGCGTCTGAATATAGAGCAAAGCTTTTCGTCAGAACGACCTATCAAAAATATAAATTAGGTAGCCGTGTGGTATCAGTGTGGTGGTAGTAGTATCGAAATACTGGGTCTCAACATCTCCGATAGTTACAAGTATCGCAATCACTTGAAAAGGAAGGCTGAGTTGGCCTCCAAAAAATTGGGTGTTATAAATAGATCGAGACAATACTTCAAGTCGGCCCATAGCCACATGGAGTACTGTTCTCGTCTCTGGGCTGATGCACCCCAGTACCAAATTAATCCATTCGATCGCATACAGCGTAGAGCAGCTCGTATTATTGGGGACAAGGTGATTAGCAAACAGCAGGACTCTTAAGCGATGCGTAGAAACGTGTCATCACTGTGCGTTTACTGCCGCATCTTTCACGGAGAGTTCCATTGAACTACATGACCTAATTCCAGCCGCTAAATTCCACAACCGCACTGTACGTCACAGGTTAAAATATCATCCTCACCATCTGGAGGCGTGGCGATCCACAACAGTGCTGTTTTCAAATGATTTAATTTCGCGCACCACCATTTTATGGAACGATCACCCTTTGGCGGTGTTCCCGGATCGGTACGACATAAGTACCTTCTAAAGGCGTGTTTTCCACCTTTTTATAGGACACACAACACCCTCGCTATGTGAGAGGTCGTGGGCGGCGGTGATTACTTGAGGTGCACCGCATGCTCGTTTGATCTCCAATTCCATAAAAAAAGACAGTAGAGTAGATCATCCTCATTTCTTACAGAGATGTCGTAAAAGATGACTAAGGTAAGCTGAACCGCCATGTGGTATCCGGCTGACTAGAATAGTCCACCCACATTTTTTACCGAGATATCCTAAAAGGCGACTAAGGTAAGTTAATGTAAGGCAGGCGGCCAGTCGTGAAATAACTAGCCAAAACATGTAACAACATGTTTAAAACATATTGTGGGGACCCATTTATAGTGGGATAAGGACAGGAGAATGATGAAATATATTCAAATTCAAAATATTCTTTATTTTAATAAACTTGTAAACAAGTGCTTTTGAATCGTCAACTCTACTGCTGGTTCGGAAAGCTGTTACTACGAGAAGAGCCAGCAAAAAACTCGGCGGTTGCTCTTTTAAAAATTCTTAATACTAGTTACATTTTGTCATTACTATCTTTTACAGGGTCGTAGAGTAGCTTTATCCACATATTCTTATCTTCTAAGTAATCCTCAACAGTATAGTAGGCTTTCTGAATCAGCCTGATTCACGTACTTTTGCAAGGTGCAAAGCAGGAGCCGCAAGCTTATGTCGGTTCCTACTTTGTGTACATTTGTTACATTTCGTCATTCCTGTCTTGTACAAGTTGGAAGAGAGATAATTCCACACATTCTTATCATCCAAATAATCCTCAACAGTGTAATAGGCTTTCGTGGTATCCGGCTGAATAGAATAGTACCACCCTCATTTCTTCCCGAGGTGTCGTAAAAGGCGACTAAGGTAAGTCGACCCACCGTGTGGTATCCGGTTAAGTAGAATAGACCACCCTCTCTCTTACCGAGGTGTCGTAAAATACGACTGAGGTAAGTTCACGTCAGGCAGGCGGCCGGTCCTAAAAACGCAGCCAAATCATGCCGACCCCACCTAGAGTAGGATAAGGGCAGGGAGATGAGTGTAGTAGGCTTTCTGTATAGGTAACTTACCTGAGTAAATGATGAAAAAACTTCCTAGCTAAGTCGTGTACGGCGGGTGCGTACTTCGAAGCAACGGCTGGGAGCGGTACACTCGGCGCTAAATAAGCTCCCAACGCCATTTGTACCGCTTCCGCGCTCTCCCCTAGGGCTCCTTTCCGGAGCGCGTTCCGTACTATTTCACTTATAGCGTTGAGACATTCACCGCCCTCCTCCTCCCAATCGAGCGCTCGCAGTAAGGCCACTGCGTTCGATGTGCGGCACGATCTTATCCACGCCTATAAAATATTTATTTTTTTCTCCTTAACATATACTCGGTGTTCTGTCAAAAGACTAGGCTTGGGTATGATTGCTATATAAGAATCATATTCGTTCCACGATATGATCGATTTTAATCACGTGATCATACCTGCTACTGCTAATGCTATTGGAATACAAACAAATGTATTCTTTATGTCGTATGCAGTGTATAGGACATAAAGACTACATTTGTTTGCATAAGACATGCTAATGCTGCTAATGCTATTGGAGTACAAACAAATGTATTCTTTATGTCGTATGCAGTGTATAGGACATAAAGACTACATTTGCTCGTATAAGCAATCATTTAGTCCATTAACGTAAATAATATAATAGCGGATAGCGTTTTTGCTAATCAATAATAATTTTTCCCAGTAATATTGATTAGCAAAAACGCTATCCGCTATTATATTATTCAGCTATTCGCTATAATATTATTACTTGATAAAGCGATTGCTATTACAAACAAATGTATTTTTAAATAATATTCAATACGGTCGATATTTCTAGGATATAGTTTCAGTTGGAATAACGTAAAAGTGCTTTCTTCTCCGTAAATAAATTTAAATCTTCCCGAATTATCGACCGTATTATATGAGATATAATAATTACATTTGTTTGTATTAACAATAATTTTGCTCAACATCAGTGAGTTAGTCTCAGTATTAATTTATTATTTTACTTTTTCATAGAATACCTATCCATAATTTTGTATAGCAGTATAGCAGTTACTCTAAAAGTCATTAGCAGATGATGCTATATGAAAAGTTTTTCATATCATGATCATTAAGTGATTGGTGATTCTGTCCATGCCTACAAAAGACCTATTATTACAGTTGTTGTTATTGGATTGATGTGTCCAATTATTCAGAAATTATACAGACTACGTGATTCACAAATGGAAAACTGATCACCCTTTCTCCGGAACGTCAAGCTTATATTACTTAGTGATTTAAAGCAAAAATAATAATAAAATTATTATGCTACTACAAACTTACTACTAAAAACACATGCACAAACCTCCACCACCGCCACCACAATACACAAGCACTACATACGTTCACTATATACTACACGACAAAATCGCAAAACTTGTGTGTTGTGGTGGCGGTGGTGGAGGTTTGTGCATGTGTTTTTGTGAATTCTGCATTTATCAGGTATGAAAACGGATCGTCCCCTCTACATTTAGTATGATATATTTTTTCTATTTTACTTCATCCCGGATTGTAGTAAAATAATTTTATTAATATTTTTGTATTATAGATCTCCGCAAAGTAACACCTTATTCTATAATTTAAATAATCTTAATGATTTCTAAATTTCATAATGCATTTAATTTACTATTCAGATTGCGAATAGCGATCAAGAGAGAATTAAGAAGCGAAAATAAAAGTACCTCAGCCTTGTTATTTGCATAGTGACTTTAAGCTATTTTTTTTAATGAAAAACTGAATAACCAGTTTTTGACGAGTCACCAGGTATTTTCATTCAAGTCCAAGAACCCCTGTACGTAAGAATATTAATTTAAAAAAATGATATTTATTTACTTTACCGACATAAGACGAGCGTGCGTGATCCGAAGCAGAGTTAACGGCCCTCCAACAAAGGAAGCCAAAATAAGCGGGCCGCCTTTGAGACTTAAACAGGCCAGTATTTGAACACGTTTTGCATCGCTGAAAATATACAAGACTGTGTATGAATTTAAAATGAGTTGAAAGTTCCAAATAAATAGTATTTATTATTTTTTAATTTTCAGTTTTCACAATTTTAAGTCACAAATAACTTTAATATCAGCTAAATAACAATACTAATAATCCTTAATCCATATAAACTGAGTTAACATGAAATATAAAACTGTGGCAACTAAACTAGATTTAACTTTATTTTAGGAGCAAAATAATTTTACCAATGATTTCACAAAATGGATGGATGTGTTAGCTTTAGAGTTATTTGAGATTCTTTTGTGGAGTTTTTATTTTATGGCATCATTATTATTTAAAACAAACAAATTTAGTATCAGATATGTGATGTCTATATGTAATTGGTACTGCATGCACGAGTACCATGGCTATAGGCTATATAAGGCTATAGGACTATGAACTATGAACTAAATTACCTTTAAATATTGCATTATTATTTATCTGCTTTATTTTCCAAACGGGGCTACCGTTAAACTGAGTTTCCTTGCGTATGTAAAACCTAATTTTACCCAAATAATTCACATTGGCTATAAAGTATAACATAACCACAAGTATATACATTTTTTGATAGTCGATCATATAAAGAATTGTAGAATCGACTGTTACTTTGTAAAATAAAATGATGTAAAAAGAATGATCAGTTATTTTCTATTCGAATATTATAAAGAGGAAAAATTTGTATATATGTTTGTAATGTTTTCACACAAAATCTACTGGACCGATTTCAAAAATTCTTTTACCATTGGAAAGCTGCATTAGAGCAACATAGACTATATTACATTTTCAAAAAAAATAGGGATCCGTTATAAAAATGTAATAAGGTGTAAAAAAATAAAAATTACGCGGGTGAAACCGCGAGATATTACTAGTAGTAGGCTAATGATTGTCACGTATCTTTGATAAAATATTAGCATACTCTTACCGCATATGAGAAGTGAGATCCAAGCATTTCGTGTGATGATGTAACAATGACAGAGCGCGATCGAAACATTGAAGTCTACCCGCGTCTTCCGTCGCTACAATCAATTCTCCCGCCCATTGTACATCTGTAGCTATCTAAAAATATAGTTTAATTTTTATGTATATAAGCTATATAGTATATAAGTAAGCTATGATAGCCTAGCGGTGTGACTACTCTCTAGAAACTTTCATGGGTTCAAACCCCGGGCAGGAACCAATGAGTTTTCTCATTAAAATTGTATCTAATTGATAATCACTACATAGTATAAAACAAAGTCGCTTTCCCTGTCTGTCCCTATGTCCTTATATTCCTATGTATGCTTAAATCTTTAAAACTACGCAACACATTTTGATGCGGTTTTTTTAATAGACAGAGTGATTAAAGAGGAAAGTTTATATGTATAATAACATTCAATACGGAGTAGAGAAATACTGTAATTTTTGAGATTTCTAATGTGTTGTCGTAAATAATTACATCTTTTTATACCCGTGCGAAGCAGGGGCAGGCCGCTAGTTGCAAATAATTTACAGAGTTAGGCGTAATTAGGCGAATTATAACAAAATAAAAGTTGTAACTATTTCTTTAAAAGTTGTAACTAACAAATTGCAACTTACAAATCCAGCTCTTGTTGAATGAGTCAGACCAGCAATGTGATGAATTACGTGAACGGAGGCGTCTATACAAGACACAAGGAGTCTGGAGTCGCAAGGTGATCTTCTTGCCACTCTAGCTGGTGCGGGCAATGACACTCGTGTCGCATTTTCATGGAGAGTTGATAGTTTAATTGCTCGGTTCTCATTTTGACGTATTTCATATCGTGACCATATTAAGCTTATCCCATTCTTAAACCAAATATTGTTAGATGAATACATATAGATTGTAAATCAAAATATATTATAAATTTGTACGATTTTATAACTAACATGACATACTAATTAAGCGTCACTTTAAGTTTTTATCCGAGACGAATAAAAGCCATACATATGGTCCAACACCGTGCGGCTCTTTCGAGGAGGTCACGGGTTTGAAACGGGGCAGACACCAATGAGTTTATCTGTTAAAACTTATGTGTCTAAGTGATAGTTGCAATTTATCACATACTTAATTACGCATTTTCCGTGAAGGAAAACATCGTGAGGAAACCTGCATATCTCTAAAGAATTATGGAGAAATGTGTCAACTACCAATCCGCATTGGAGCAGCGCGGTAGGTCTAGCTCCAACCCTTCTCTCCAAAAAAACGGAGTGAAGAGGCCTATTCCCAGCAGTGGGAGAGTAATAAGCCGCTACTTTACTTTACTTTTATATGGTCCAAGTAATGACAACCACCTCTTTATTTTTACACAAATTCACTCCTTAGTAATGGCAAATAGAATTAAGAATATCTTCGCCTTATCCTTTCTCAACTGCTAGGGCATCTAGTGAATTAAGTCTTTAAAGCATTTCTGTTCCACACAATCTTATGCAACTTGAAAAGAGTCTCCACCTTAAGACCTGATATTAATTGGTTCTTCGAAATATGCCTTGCCCATTCCCAGTTAATCCCCGCGAGTGTTCTTTCAAATCAATGAATTTTACATTATAATTTTAGTTTAATATTTATTATTAGTACCTTATTGCAAGCAATTTGTTCGACAATATGCACTACATGATCATATTTATGTGAAATTTCAGCAAAGAGGATCTCATTTTCTAACTGATGATATGCTATTAATGTCACTCGTTGCCTGAAATAAATGTATGCATAACTAATTATAAAAAGTAATGATTTTAGAAATAGTAAGAATTTTATATAAACTTAGTCTTAAGTATTGTATATTTGTGTGCAGTTTTTTAATTATATTACAAATGAACTTAAAATTAATACAATAAGAATTTTTCTGATCATTACATCTTATGTAATTCTTGTATACATTCCTTAGAAACATTTAATACATTATATTGTAAGCTTTAAACAGTTGCAACCATACTTTATGTAATACTAGATTATACCCGCGACTTCGTTCGCGTGGACTGTTGTCGTGTGATAGGTCGATAATAGATGGCGCTTTTCAATGTCATCCCATTCCTGTAGAATTAACAGGATTTCTATAGCCTATATGTTATTCCGGTGTATAAGGAATAATTGTGCCAAATTTCATTGATATTCAGTGAATTCGCTGTGAAAGAGTAACAAACATAAATCAAACTAAACAAACTTGCGCATTTATAATGTTAGTAGAGATAAATAAAAATTAAATTGAAATCAGACATGACATCTAAAACTAATTTCTTTACAACATATGACAAAATCAAAATATAAAGAAATATTTAAGTTTACCCATTTATCTGGTACAAATGTAGGTTAGCATGGTCTTCCAGTACAGGGCTCCATGGAGCTGGTTCAGTATATGTGACACCCCAAACTAATATCCGGACATAATTATTAGTCTCACAAGAAGATACATGTCGATCAGTCCTCCGCACACTGCCACCTAATTCTATTATCTAAAAAATAATTCATATATATAGTTGAATAAAAGATAGTGGGTGAGGGAGCCTTGCTTGGTAATTTTTTATAAGATATAAAAAAAAACATGGCAGGTGACATGTGGGAATCCATACCTGGTTTTGAACTTTATTGGTTCACGCATTACCATTAGGATTAGGTTCTCACAGCTTTGCATTTGACAGCTCAAATATCTATTGCTTTCTGTTCCTATTTTAGTCAATTTTTTAATTGCCAAAAACAGGGATAAAACAAGATTTTTTTTAAATAAAACCTAATTAGATTGATTTTCTCCCCTAATACCCCCTAGAATTTCACGAAAATCATTGGAGCTGTTTCTGTGATTCTGAAAATATATTTATATATTTTCGGAATCTCAGAAATGGCTCCAACGATTTTTTACATTTAGATATTAAAGATATGAGTATTATAATTAGTATTAAAATCATTTTTGTAATTTCTTGATTAGCTTATCGATGTTCAGAAGATATTAATTTTTCCAAAATTATTATATTTTAAAACACTAAAGGAGAAGAATCAAAAGTTATAGCATCATCACTAATCACACAAGCAGTATAGGTGTGCTTTTCTAATACAAGAATATATATATTTTTCATTACAAAAAATAATTTACAATCATGTCTGAATTCATTTTACTTACTTGCATATGTGGGTCTCTATCTGAGATTTGTATTGGAACACTGTTATCAATATTTTTTCCAAATGTAATCAATGTGCCCATTTTATCAGCATGTGTAAATAACAGAAGTGATTTACAAAATACAACTGAAATACATAAACAAAACAATACTAAAAAAGCTAAAAAAAACAAAATTTACCCCATGTGTTTCAACTGGTAAAAATTTATTTTGTTTAAAAATAAATAAATATTTAACTTACCACCTGTAACAGCTTGTCCATTGAGTTTACCTACACAATATCTATCAAATAATATATGGGTCATATCTAATGTATTGCATTTCACTGTGATATATGCTATGACACCTGAAGAAAATACTAAAGTAAACAAGTTATCTGTAGTCCATTCACTATACATAATAGTTCTATCACGAAGCTTCGACTCTAACTGCCGCAATTGTCTGGGTCTTGGTGATAGCCAATGACCACCACGACTTTCACAAAAGCTCCTCTTCCCATGATCGTAAATGGATTCCTCAATTTTTTTCTTAGTTTCATACCTGTAATAAAAGTTATTGTAAATTTTTTACATCAAAAAAATAAACTTGAGTTAAAATAAACTTACTTTAAACTTTTGAATTCGGTGTTTTTTAGATAAATAGAATCATCACTAGTTAAAAACTTAACATCGTAACTAAACATAATGATAAAATAATTGTTTGTCACATGATTGAAATTTAAGTCAATAAAATAGATTTACAGTTAAAATATTGTTTTTTTTTGTTCTCTTTAGTTCACCCAATTTTACACTTGCTTGTTGTTAACTTAATTGTCAAAGTCAGAAATGACACGAGTAAATTGTCACTGATGCAGTCTTACCAACTTTAGAACACGGTACGTTAAAGTATTTCAAGAACAGAAAACAAAGACAAACAACAAAATTAGATATGAAAGCTTGCGAAAAAGAGATAAAATTGAACTAGCTCTTTGATTACAATATGGTTAAGTAAATCTCAGGAGCTTTTTTTAATATTGGTACGAACATGCAATAATGATTTGTTCTACTTGTCACATAGAGTTAACAGATAAAGATCTTTATGTAACTGAAAAAGTAAACTACTAAATGTAAGCTGAGTGATCTTAAATAGCTAGTGATAAAAGAGAATCTTTAATCAGGAGAATGATATTGCTTTTTTTCAGTGAATAGATAAATGTTACTATCTATACCATTATAAATTCTACTATTTTTTATTATTTTAATTTAAATGTATCTTTAATTGAATCAATATCACGGACTTTTCAGCGAAGGAAAACATTTTCAACCATATCTTCGGAGCACTCATGGGATATTTGTCACCATTGTATCAGGAGCTCTGGCGAGTAGAGCCAAAAATTGGCGGTTGCTGTTTTGAATATATTATATTTATAATATATTTATAATTAGTTATAGTGCTTTAATGTGCCAATTCGGAGAATAATAAAATATACGCATTGTAGTATCATTTGTATCATTTTACCACAGGATAAAAGAACTTTTTTATAAACTTGGAATTTACAGATCACAAAGAGATACAATCGGAATATAATAATAAATGGTTGCCGGGTTGTTAAAAGGTGACTATATGGTGTTTTAATGTTAAATAATTCTATGTAGCTTCTAATTAACATCATTCTATATAGTTATTTTATAAACGTACCGTAAACGCATTTAACTGAGTTTTAAGAGTGATTACTTTTCAATGAGACGAGTCATTAATTTATTTGATTGGCAATAAATTTGCAATGAAGAATGATTGAGAGATTTTATTAACAATGGCACAGCAAAAAACTGTAATATCAATAGAAAAATGCTTTTTGTATGTTATAACTAGAGATATAACTTTTTTGTACCTTCTATAATCTTTTACTGAAAGAATTCTATAGAAAGTTTGAAATCGGTCCAGTAGTTCCTGAGATTAGCGCGTTCAAACAATCAAACAAACGAACAAACAAACAAACTCTTCAGCTTTATATAATCCCCTATAGCCTCCCTCGATAAATGGACTATCTATAGAAATAGACTAGACATAGATAACTCATAGTCGTACAACTATGAGTTTAATCTTCACTCTCATTTATCATTATTTATTGACCCTCTAACTTACAGGTCTGCTCCCGTTGAGGTAAAATTGATCCAGTTCACTATTCCCAATTGTAAAATGTCGTGGAAATTTTATGAACTACTAGGTTCATAAAATAAAGATTCCCCACGATATCGTATGTTATATACCACGTTGTATATATAGCATACAACTTAACACATATAACTTACCAGGAAAAATTCAGATATTATGTTCGTAAGAATACTGATAAATAACGGCGTTACGAAACTAATGAATTTTCCTCGACCTAGACGAGTTTGGTTACGAAAGCAGAAGGAAATTACTTGTTTATCTTCGTTGATTTCAGGAGACAGATATAATTGTGTAACATTGATTTCTAAATTAAATATTCTCTTATTTTGAGAATTGTTTTTTATTGTGTTCACTGGTTTGATAACATGAAACTTTTTCGGTATAATAATTATGGCTTCTCCAATGTAACTTTTCTGTAAATAAATAAGTAGTAAGTTAATAAAAGTTTTTGTTAATTTTGTCATCGTTAATATTATATACCTTACGTATCTGCGTGTAAGCTGTGATAGTCGGGCGATGAGGTCGTGCGACTCTTTCAAGTGGTTACGGGTTCCAATCCCAGGTAGGCACCAATTAATTTTTCTGTTTAAACTTGATAATTAACTTGATTGTAATTGATAATTGCAATTTTACACACGCTTTTTAGTTAAGGCAAACATCGCGAGGAAACATGCATATCTCTAAAGAATTCTAGAGATATGTATAACCTACCTATCCGCATTGGAGCAGCGTGGTAGGTCTTAGCTCCAATCCTTCTCTCCAAAAACGGAGAGAGGAGGGCTTTGAGAGCTTTTCCCCAGCAGAGGGATAGTAACAGGCCGCTACTATACTACTTTACTTTTCTTACATATACCAAAAACTTTCATAAGTATTTATTTGATTGAATAGAAAAATGATGCGACAGATTTCTATATTGCAGAATCATTACTTTTTATTGTTTTCAGCTCTCCAGAAATTATTGCACATAGCTATTGGTCAACGGAATTTTCATCACTATCGTCGGTTTATTTATAACAATAATTACGTGTATTTAGGAGTATTTATATAGACTTAGAATAATTTGCATTATTAAAAAATAACGAAAACTTGTTAACAAATCCTTATGTTTCACAAATATTCCATTAGCATAATTGCTAGAATAACAAGCTTCTGCCCGATACTTTATCTGAGTGTCAGAACCGAAAGTTCATCTAGAAATAAATTTCTATGTCAGTCTCCAAACTTTCAATAATGTCCGTAACAAATATCACATTGATGCGTTGCTCCGTTCGGACGTAAAAGGAGGCCAAATAAACACACTTTCGCATCCACACTTAAATTATAAATGCGAAAGTTTGTCTGTGTCTGTCCTTTGCGCTTTACGGCTACTGGACATACAGAATAAAAAACTGTTTTTCTTTTGAGAACATGAAAAAACATGTAGTATTGAGGGTTGAAATTTCTATATGACTACACAGTATCTGGTATGTATAAATTGTCAATACGCATAAGAGTGACGTTCTGAGTGTAAGTTCAGTATCCATTTTTCCAGAAGAGAAGAGGCCTTTTCGCAGTAATAAAAGAGTAATAAGCTATTACTTATACTAAATACATTGTTATCATATTCATCTACCTTTACTTTGTATAATATGGTTACTTTCTTGATATTACACTCATTTGCTAGGCGTACTTAGAGGATAAAAAGTTTAACGGAGATAGACACAAAAGCATAGCCATGAACCAGACCTGTTTTTTATAACCGCGAAAAGCAGAAAAAGTCGGAGTCTCTTAAACTTTATACGACTATTCTATAATATATAAATAAATAAATGAAATAAAGAGGTTTAACACATTTAATACGATAGACTATTGTTAATGTACTGTTGAACTGTTTACTAAGATGTAATCTATTAATTATTAGGTAGGGTAGGTAGGTTATATTATAGTATATGTAATCTTAAACAAGTACATTTTGAAATACCGGATTGGGAATTAGATATATATTTTCTTTAGGGCGTTAATACTAAAACAAAGGACTTTAGCTTTAGAACAGTTTCCACATTAATACCATAAAAAGTGTCTTAAAATTAGTCAGATATAAAAATAAAATTAGAAAAAAAATACCTTTATGCCTGCAAAATACATAAAGATTTTTTTGCCTTGCCCTATTATTTATATAAAAGTAAAATTGAATTGCTCAGACGATCAAGTGCTTAGTTCTAGGTTCTCTTTTATATACTCTTTAATAACTATTATCACACTTTAGGCTGCTTGCTTAAACAATGAGGACGTAAAATTATAGTTATTGTCAATTGTATTTGGAAAGAGGACAATAACATGTTTCACGAGCAACCCATTGTCGTTATGGCTTTGTAATACAAACATTATGCGATATAAATGGGTATATGTACTACCTTTACATAGAATACTCAATGATATATATGGTTTATGAGAAATAGGATTAGGAAAATGATTCATAAATTAAACTACCAATAATCCGGTTCTTGTTGATTCAGTAAAAGTTAAAGGGTTATTATACTAAAGTGTAGAGTCATCCCATAATGTGTCCATCGACAATAATGAGAAAGCCAATGATACTTATTGTCTCTCTGTTTCTATATTATCTGTATGTGTAAATTTTACCTTTTTTGGGAACCTTAACAAAAAACTTACATCAGTAGAGTCTCTACACTACTGAAAACAGGCTCGCGCCAAAGTATGAGCCTCAGGCATCTATTTTATAGTTAGTAATCTATGGTCAATACTACAACATTTACGTGTATTATCACACTATGGAGCTCTTACCTCAAAGCGACATAGCTGCTATAAGAGCTCATGACAGGACGGAAATAATAGTTGAGAAAAACTGAACCAATTTTTAAAATTTATTTTTAATTATTTATATTAAATAAAGCTAAATGCACACATATATGAGTAATAAAACATAAATGTGGGACTGATTCCGGTGTAAAGCACATAGTACGATAGCATAAAATGTGATGGCCTAGATTTACACTGGTTTTTAAATCACCAAATTTTCCCATTATAATGGTAAAGGGAAACAGAGTTCTTACGAAACAGATATAATTTTGATAAATGAAAGTAATTATCTTTGTCATCTGGCGAAATTAACAGTATTAGGCCAGAATCGTTACACTGTTCCCGACTACATTTACTTTCAGGAGAATTTTAATGACTTTTATGGTTGTGGTAAAATTAACAATTTTGGTTGGTACTACCTCAAAGAAAGAAGAAAGGAGTTCACTAGACCCGTTTTTACTGCGTCATTTAGTTTATCTTAATATTCATTAAGGATTGCGAATTAATTTGTCTTTTGATACTTAGTTGCTAATTTGTCACAGCCGAATGGATACAAACGTTCTTTATATAAAATCTAAATAACTCAATAAGAGGTAAAGGAACGTTGAAATTCAACATTCTGAAATTAAAAAAATATTCATAAAAGTAGTACTTAACGTACAATTTCTTTAGATGTTCTTCCTTGAATATAAAAACATTTGGAAACACATTTTAATTATTTTATACAGGCGAAATATCAACTAAACGATGTAAAATTGCCGTACATTATTGTTATTTCATATATGCCGCCAGTTGTTGTTGCGAGTCGAAAGTGTTAGATTTGGTTGGCCAATTAGCGTAACTAGACGTTACAAATTATGAATTACTTAAATGCCTAATAAAGAAAAATTCAGTCCACGATAAAGTCTAAAATGTTTTAAAATTACGTAGAAGGCAGATGCTAAAAAGCCACCAAGTAGATTAATGATGCGGTAAATGCGATAAGCAGTGGCTAGTGGCGAAGCGTGGGTGGCACAGCTGGTATTATCAACTCAGAGCGTCATTTACAGACGAAACTTTTCTTAAATTCGTAATCCGACTTAGATATCAAAGCACAATACAAATTAGTTGGTTTTTGTAATCTTTTTAAATTTACTTTTGCGTTGGTTGGTCGAAACGACTATATTGACATTCTGGTCGTTCTGTGATTCTGTGTATAATAAGCGGGTAACTTATCAAATATGACAGAAAAGTTACTGGAAGTGATTCAATAATATCACGTAAACAAGTTTCCAACTATGAATTGGAAGTAAAGTTTTTACTAATTGGCCCGTTGGCGCATCCTGCCTTCAGCTCCGCGGGTCCCGGGTTCGATTTCCGCCGAGGGCCAACATCACTACATATTATAAAACAAAGTCCATATTTCCGTATGTACGCATAAAACTTTAAAACTACGCAACCGATTTTGATGCGGTTTTTTTTAATAGATAGAGTGATTCAAAAGGAAGGTTTGTACGTATAATAACATTCAATACGAAGTAGAGAAATACTGTAATTTTTGAGGTTTCTGTAAATAATTACATTTTTTTCCGCTTACATTGCAAACGCAGGCTAAACCCTACGAGATTTATCAAAATGATGTACTAAGTATTTGTACACCTTAAAAAGGTCTACAGAAAAGTCCGCGATGGTATATGTCTATCTCTTATGGATAACCCACAATAGCAGTTTTTTTCATTTACTTTTTACGAAAAATGATGCCTTATGTTCAAAGCAATTTTTATACAATACAGCATTAATCCTTATCCAATTGAGTACCTTAAATAAATTGTTGATTTAATATAGATCAATATTGCCGTTTACAGCATGTAATTTAAGTGAACATTTTCGGAGATATTACAGATTTAAAATCCCGCGAGGAGGCCGCGCTTCGACCTATAAGCACTTCGAATTTAGCAGCGACCGGAGGCGCAACTTAATGTCCTTCTTTCAAGTTTATATTGTCTAATGACATAAAAGCTATGAATGTTGTATGTAAAGACATTGTCTAATCAATTGTAAAAATAAATAATATCACTACATAGTATAAAACAAAGTCGCATTCTCTGTCTGTCCCTATATCCGTATATCCCTATGTATGCTTCGATCTTTAAAACTATGCAACAGATTTTGATGCGGTTTTTTTTTAATAGATAGAGTGATTTTAGAGGAAGGTTTACATGTCTAATAACATTCAATATGGAGTAGAGAAATACTGTAATTTTTGAGGTTTCTAATGTGATGTCGTAAATAATTACATTTTTTCCGCTTACATTGCAAACGCAGGCTAAACTCTACGAGATTTATCAAAATGATGTACTAAGTATTTGTACACCATGAAAAGGTCTACAGAAAAGTCCGCGATGGTATATATCTATCTCTTATGGATAACCCAGAATAGCAGTTTTTGTCATTTACTTTTTACGAAAAATGATACCTTATGTTCAAAGCAATTTTTATACAATACAGCATTAATCCTTATCCAATTTAGAAACTTAAATATATTGTTGCTTTAATATTGATCAATATGACCCTTTACAGCATGTAATTTAAGTGAACATTTTCGGAGATATTACAGATTTAAAATGCCGTGAGAACTTCGAATCTAGCAGCTATATGTCGCTCTTTCAAAGTTTGTTTAACGACAAGGAAGCTGTGAATGTTGTACATAAAGACATTCTGTAATTAATTGTAAAAATAAAATACATAGGGAAAATGTAAAAGTAAATATGTATGAATTTAGATATTCCAAAGATAGCAGGAAATCTTCTTGGTATAGGGAAAGGAAATTGTTTTTCTCCAAATTTAACGCTTGCGGGCCACGGGCAGTACCTAAAGAATAAATCAAAACTACTGGATCGATTTTAATCATTTTTTTTTTACACTGACTGACATGGGATATATATTTTATACCCGTGCGAAGCAGGGGCAGGCCGCTAGTTTTCTATAAATGAATTTGTTGCTCTTCGAGTCTGGGTGTATATTTGTATTTAAGTATGTATTTAAAAATCATATAAGTATATATTCACCAGTTGTCTCTCACCCATAACACAAGTATTAAGTTACTTTGGGGACAGACAACCGTGTGTGTAAGTGTCCTATATATTTATTAATAATTGTTATAAATTATACTTTATGGCGTCACATTAACACCTTCAAATAATATGATAGTTTTATAAATTGAGACGAAAAGTTGCGTAGGGTAAACTAACTGTATAACTTTAAATTACCTAAAGAGCCAAGTGGTAATATTAAACTAAATTTGCCACTTTCGAATGAGAATTTAGATTGGATTGTTACGTCTATGGATTTAGTTATAAACTAGTTAGGTATACATAAAGTAAAAAAAAATATAAAACTTTTTCCTATCTCATTACATTTAGTACTGCGGTTAGTCATAAGGGCATTCATACCGAAAAAGTATTTTACCGTATATGTTACGAAATAGTAACTTCAAATATCGGTCACCCATCGAGCTAACGATTTGAGTTAAAGTTGCGAAAATGCAATCATTTGATACGGCGATCATAATTAGAACACAATAGCCTCGTTCCTTATGTACCGTTATTTTTTGAAAATGTTTCATCCACTTTGTGTAATTTAATTTGCACTTGAGTTTTGTAAACTTAATTTACGTTGAAATATATCCGTAAACAAGTTGCGTGACTGCATAAGTGTCCTCGAAACCCATGTCGGCTTCTATCGAAAGATTGGCAATTTCTTTGTCAGGGCACGTTTGAAGCTAAACCGATAAGCTTAGTAGGGATTTATGGTACATCGGTCTATTTTAGGGCGCTGATAATAAAAGTAATTCTTCCCATTGGTTATTTCATGATTGAGAGTTTCTTTCTATTCTATTTTTGGGGTAGTTTCTTCAAATTGCAATGCATTCGGTTTCTAAATTATAATCTGAAAAATTTGATGGCAAGTTCGTCCGTATTACTTGAAATATTTGTCCTAGAATAGTTTTGTCTCAAAAATCAATAGATGATTACATAGCTTTAGTAGTTTGAGGTAGATATTTATTATTACCTTAAATGCAGGAATATTTATGATATACATTATGGCCTAATGCAGCGTTGTTAGATTCCACATAAGGTGAAAATGCAACTTCACTATGGTTAATGGAGAACCTGAATCCAAACAGCAGCAGATCTTATGACGTGGAAATTCCTTGATACCTGTGTCAAGCAGTAGTCTATCGTTTGTAAAAGAAGTAGTCGAGTATATAGTCTCAACAGCCTCATATGTTTGTCTACCTGTGACGCTATTGTAAAAGTAGATACCTGTCTTGTCGCTGGAGAAAACGCAGTGAGCCTATATCGGTACTCGATATTTTGAAGAACTTGATGGGCGTTGTTAACAGATAAAGACTGTGTTAGACTTTATTTAATTTTCATAAGACGTTTCATATAATATCGGCATAGTGTGAAAGTATCTATTTAATGTTTGCTAGACGGCATTTTCAAATAATCATTGAACAATTGCTAGGTTATAGTCGAGATATCTCTAAGGACGTATTCACTGTTCCGCATGAGATGCTGATACCCTTAGGCCCCTTATGAATCACTTACACCTGAAAGAAATTCGAAACGTGTCCTTTTTATTACGTAAAAAGGATTTCAAGTGTTCGAGTCAACGGCTTACTATACATGATATTGTTACTTTTGGCAATTTTAATAACGAAAATTAGCTACTTACTATCGAGTCATTGGGAAAATTTGGTTTTAGGTATATGTTTGAGGGACCTGAATAGGGCAAAGATTGTGGGGCCTCACGTAGGGAGTTGTCGAGTTTGATTCCCGAATATATTATATAAAGTTTAATTTGCTAGATAGTAATTGGTTTAGGATTTGTACGATTTTCAATTTAGCGGCATTCTATCTTGTTGAAATCATATTTGTGAATGTGCGTTTTCCGCTGCGAATGCGCATCGAATACTGCGTGTTCAGTTATGAGGTAACGATGCGAAAACCTGATGTACTGAGACTGTCCGATGTATGCGAAGAATTATTTGAAACACATATTTACAAATTTGTAATTTAGACACGCAGGCGCAATCTGAGAATAGCTTTTTCTACTGCCCCTTAACGTTTAGCTTTCTTATAGGTGATGTTCTTATAACAAACTTAAAATGATTTTAAAATCAAGTTCACGTCGAATAGTTTCAAGGATGTTCCATTTTTATAAGAGACACTCAAATTATTTTTTTCAAAAGAACCTATTAAGTCCCCTCTTAAGCTCTAGGGCCAAAAGAAAGTTATAAAACATGATAATAATATCAATATAACAAGATTATAATTTTCGAAATATTGTATTTGCAAATTAGTTCGTTAAAAATAACTTACAAAAATATTGATTTTGCAGAAATGAAATTCAACATTTACACAAGTTAAGTTATGCGGAAATGCACGAAGATTATTCTGAAAGTTACGGCCCATATTTCGCAGTGGTAACCGCATAATGGCGTTACCGATTGAAGAATGGGTGTTCAACTAAAAAATGTTGCACCGCATAACACTATTTATACTTCAACTTAACGATTAAAAATAAGTGAATTTTACAACGATATGCACTACTAGGAATATATGTGATTTATTCATTATTCTTCTCCCTTTATGCCACTCTAAGTGGGGTCGACACACCATGTTATAAGCATGTCACATGATTTGGCTACGTATTGTAACCCGGCTGCCTGTCTAACGTCAATTTACCTTATTCGCCTTTTATGACACCTAGGTAAGAGATGAGGGTGGTCTATTGTAGGACAGACAGGAGAATGATGATATTTTTGGCTGGCTCACCTACTTTTGTATGACAACTCTATGTACTTGTATGTAATGTAATGTAACGTAATATAACGGCCTGTTGATATCCCACTGCTGGGCATAGGCCTCTTCTCTCCGTTTTTTTTTTGGAGAGAAGGATTGGAGCTAAGCCCTACCACGCTGCTCCAATGCGGATTGGTAGGTTACACATATCCCCAGAATTCTCTAGAGATATGCAGGTTTCCTCACGATGTTTTCCTTTACCGAAAAGCGTGTGATAAATTGCAATTATCAATTAGACACATAAGTTTTACTAGAAAACTCATTGGTGCCTGCCCGGGGTTTGAACCCTAGACCTCCTCGAAAGAGGCGCACGGTGTTACCGCTGGGCTACCACAGCTTATTTGTATGTAATACATACACATAATTGTAATTCGAACAAGCTGAACTACTTCAAAGAGTTCTTATTATGCATAATAATATAAGTTTTATACATTTACAATCGAACAAAAACTCCAACAGTTCTATTGAAATTCTTCGGTTACTGTAATAGCTATATCTCTTATCCTACATAAAGATAAGCCAAAATAAACAAATAGAGATGTATCTCTTTCAAAACTTGAGATAACAGTTAGAGATTGTAAAAAAACAAATTTGTGAAGCGCGGCCTTATCACGGAATAATTATCGCTTCCAGACTGAAAGAGGCTTTGAAAAATATACCCTAAAAATAAAAAAGCTACTTTTAGAAATAAAGACAACGGTTTTTTTCCAAATACGCATTTATAATATATGGAAACCATGAAAAGTAATAATAGAATATCCCTGAACCAATAGCCATATTTCAACCAACATCCAATAATTTCGAGTCAACTTAGTTTTCAATTATGTACTACGATTTTAATTTATCAAATTAAGCTTTGCGGAGACCTATAATACAAGTAATAATAATATTTTGTTATAATACCCGATAAAAGCAAATAGAAAATATTATATCAATGCTAAAATATATAGAGTGTTATCCGTTTTTATACCTTTGTTATATTTACTTGGGATTCAGTGTTTAAATAGAACCATTTTTTTTGTTTCAGATCAGCTTAGCTAATTTATGTTATTAGTTATTTTGATTTTCTTATATGTTTAACGAAATATATAGTAAACTTATCTTTATTTTTTTAATTTTTTCGTTGTTTAGGGAATTTTGTATCTACTGTAAATGAACCCAAGTCACTGAAATTAGAACACTTTTAGACCCAGCGTTCTTTTACGGTTTGACAAATATTAATTGCGTGTTTGCTTGTAATCAGAAACGCAGCGGAAATCATTGATTCAGTTGACTTTTATACGACTTTACTATTTAAAATGTCATAAAGCGATAATTCTTTGTTTATTGCGCTTTATCTGACGATGTATCGCGTGTAAATATTTGCTTGGATGTGTAATGGGAATGATATTTCACATAAAATTTTAACTTCGCTCGTATACCATATGTTTCTTATCTGTAAGTGTTTCACGTAAAATACAACCGCATTTTCAGAATTCTCTATCAGCTTACGATAAAACACCTCTTGGGAAAGCCCGAATTAAATTGCAGCGTTGGTTTTGAAGTTGTTACATATATGGTGCTACGTCAGTATCAATTTTAAGGGATGAAATTTTTTAATTTTATTAATTTTTATTTATTTATTAAATATTATTTTAATATTAATTTTTTAAATTTATTTTATAATATTTGGTGTAAAAAATTGTCTTTAATCCCCTTTTGTTAAGAAAATCTATCATGCTAAGTGTAGGAAGCAAAAATCGCTCACATATCTTATACATGCAGGATTAGTTACCACGCGTATCACAAAACACCGCCAAAAACACACTACACACACTACGGCAATATATATACGATCGTTTCTTATGATATGCTGAGGAATAACAATTAAAAATTGTTTGCCTCCGAAATAATATTTAAAACCATCTCGATAGCTAGAAATAGAATACGTTACTAAATAACATAATTAATTTGAAAAAATATACCGGTTTATACCGGTCGGATACAAATAATTATTTTCATTGGTTTATTTTGCAATGTATATGACTTAAAATAAAGTCGAATCGCATAAAGTCAATTCGCAGCTTTTTTATCGACAAACCTTTTTCATTTTATAAACAGTACCTGTCTGCAGTTAAGACATTGTGGTTTTGTCCATATCGTAATAAAACTTCTCGTAATTTGAACATTGGAATATATTTATTATTCTTGGCTTTACTAGTAATTTGAAGACGGCATCTATTAATTTCTCTTTAGTTCGGAAGATCTGTCGAAACAAGTGCAAAATTCAGTAGTTAATTTTAAAAAAATATATAATTTTGTTATTTATTCAAATAAACTATATTCTGTGGATTCCATTTATTCATGTTGTTGAATTTCAAATAATATAGTTCTTATTATGTATCTCAAAATAAACAAAGGATTTATTAATAATTGCGCAAATGTTAATAGTAAGTACTTTCCATTTTTTTACTATTTTTATTACTTTTGTGGTTAAGATAAATTAATACATATATAATAACGGCATCACAATCCACGATTACAATAACATTTAAGTCAAATACATATAAGTTCGTCAGTAATTGCCCAAATTACTTGCTTAAAATAAAAATTGCGTCTACGGTTTTATCCTTCATGATCTTAGAACACTTTATTCTACAGTTTAATCCTTTTCGCATTAGAAGGCCATAAAAATATCACATGAACATAATAATAATAATATTCAAAGACTTGAAAGTGAACTGAAATGACTGTGAAGTGAAGTGACTGGTCCGTTGGTAGTTACCCATCAACTCCGTGGGTCGCGGGTTCGACTCCCGCCGAGGGCCAACATTTTCTATGAGCATTTATTTTCCTCGAGCCTGGGTGTATATTTGTATTTAAGTATGTATTTAAAATTATATAAGTAGTCTGTCACCCATAACACAAGTATTAAGTTACTTACTTTGGAGACGGACGACCGTGTGTGTAAGTGTCTCATCTATTTATTTATTTATATTTACTTAGTCACCCGAGGAATTCCTAGGTATTCTATTTCCAGTTATTCTTATTTTGCTAACGGTGAGATTTTATAGCCAAGTAGCACAGATAATTCTTTAACATCTTGCTCTTCGGTATGTTCAAGTGGATGGTGTGTTATGTACCTTACTACAGGTTACTGCCTGCTTCAGTTCTCGAAAACAGCCATGCTTTGCCCTACTGGGATCAGTCAATTATCACAAACAGGTTTATTGCAGCCAATAAGCCTGATATAGTGTTATTAGACCGGTGAGCGCCCGGTGTGAACATTGTTAATGTCGCTGTTCCACATGACGTAAAGCCACAAAAAGAATATATTTAGAGCTTGCTTATAAGAGACTACGTGAAATTTTGTCTTATCGTTTTCGATATTAGACCGTTAAATGGCATATTAATAGAAAACACTCGACAAACAAAAATAGATTTTCTGGCTTTAATACATAAGACAGTCAGACAAGACTGACAAGACACACAAGACAGACAGACAAGACTAACAAGGTATACAAGACAGTCAGACAAGACTGACAAGACACACAAGACAGACAGACAAGACTGTAACGACAAGTATTACGAGGAAGTAATTTTGAATGTCACCTCTCTTCCAATGGATGGCGATTTTTGTAAAGATTTTAATATTTTTTTTTATTTTGTGCTTAAAAATATGAAATACATTCTATGATAATATGAATATAAGAATAATGATAATAAAATATTAAACGGTTCCAATAATGCTTTTATATTATGAATTATGATTACTTTTATCGCTATTTCTTTGTTTTAATATTTTTTTTATAATTGCACAATAATTAAATGAAAAAACATCGGTTATCAGTCGTTAGTTTATATATTATGAATTATGCTTACTTTTATCGCTATTTCTTTGTTTTAATTTTTTTTTATAATTGTAAAAAAGTTAAGTTGAAATAAAAAGTTCTTACATATAGAATTATGGAATTCAAAAAACCCTGAAAATGGCTTAATGAATCTTTAATATATCAATGAAATTCGGCATGCAGCGATTTTTGGTGGGAAAAATTGATCTAGCTAAAATTTATTTATTAAAAAAAATTTCGTTTTATCCCTGCTGTCAATTGTAAAGTTGTAGTAATAGTGCAATGGTAATCGGGCGGACTATACATGACAAAATACCTGGGTCGAATCCCACGTTCTCACGTTCCCCCGGCTCATTCATTCTTTTAAATTGCATTTTTTTCTTTTTCTTTTTTTAATTGCTTAAAAAAAAAGGAGCAAAGCTCGATTCCCCCAGGTACTAATTATTATTTCAATACATTGTTTTGAATTACACAAAGATATAAAATAAAATAGAATAAAATATATCAATAGGTCAATACGCGATGCCATATAAGATAAAAGCTTAGAAGTCAATCCGTAAGCTTTTCACTTTTCACAACACCCTGTCAATTGGCAGCCCCGACATTGAACCTCTAAGGGTATAGCGGAGTATTTCCCGAGCTGATTTTAGTTGCGCGTCGGGTTTGTGTGGGAGTGACGTATTTAACTTGCGATTCAAAAACCGCGTTTCGGTTAAATTTACGAAAAATAATCATGAAGCTTGTCTAACAAACTATTATTGTTATTTAGAATTTGAATTGACAATTTTTAGGACACTATATTTAAAAAATATTTGCAATAGTGAATACTCAAATTTATGTATAATTTTTAAATTACTCAAATTTGTTAATGAACTTATAAATAAAACTACGAATCAAAGTTCCTGTTATTATTCATATTTAATTTAATTTTCAAGGTAAGTTTATTCTAAGATAAGATACTTAATTATTTATGTGTTACAGTAAAAAGTTTAGTCAAGATTAATAATTACAGTAAAGGGGATAATTATTTAAATACGTACACGTCCGGTTTAAAGTTTTATAAAAATGAAATTAGACATTCATTCAAGGTTTAAGATTCTGTGTGGTCCATAATTATCATATCTTATGCAAATAGATAATATTTTCTGTTTGTCTTAAACCTATACCTTATCCATCGATTTATTGGTTAAAAAAAAAGTGGTATGTTTGTATGTATTTATAGAAAATCTTACCATTGATTAAATCTTGTAACCGTTTTTTACTGTGTAAAGATGAAAAGATAGGTTTTCCTTTTTATCATCATTTTTCTGCTCTTATCCCACACTAAGTTGAATCAGCACAACGTGTTATAAACATGTTGTCACATGATTTGGCTTCGAATTTTACGACCGGCCGCCTGCCTGACGTCAACTTACCTTAGTCGAATTTCGAAACACCTCGGTAAGAAAGAGGGTGGCCTATTTCACTCAACCGGATACCACACGGTGGATCAATTTACCTTAGTCGTCTTTTACGACTCCTCGGTAATAATTGAGGGTGGCTTATTCTACTCAGCCGGATACTACACGGCGGGTCGACTTACCTTAGTCGCCTTTTACGACACCTCGGTAATAAATGAGGGTGGTACTATTCTATTCAGCCGGATACCACACGGCGTTAATAATTATCATTATAAAATAATAAAATGTAGCCAATATACAGTGTTCTACGTAGGGGTGTTCGTAGAAACGGGTGAAGTAAACATTAAAATTAATACAAAATTTTCAAATAAAGTTGATATTTAATAAATTTCTACTAAATTTAGTATGTTTTGGAGTTCAGTTGATCTTTTCAGTGTAAATATATCCCTTTATTGCTTTACTTTCTTATTGAAATATGAGACCGAGACTAGCTGTTTCGGCAAATCAATGAATTTAACGATAGAAGATTTAATTAACTTTATTTTATTTGTTTCTATTCTAATAATTCGTTTTAATTATATTAAGATTTAGGAAAAATCGTCATAAATCATAATACCCAGCAACAAAAACCTGTTTAATAAATGCGAAAGTTTGTGAGTATGGATGTATGTTTGTAACTCTTTTACGGCGAATTCGCTAAACCTATATCGATTAAATTTGGCACAATAATTCCTTATACACCGGGGTAATATATAGGCTATAGGAGTCCCGTTAATTCAACAGAAATAGGATGACATTGAAAAGCGCCATCTATTATCAACCTATCACACAACAGTCTACGCAAACAAAGTTGCGGGTAAAAGTATTATGTAATATATTTCCTTGTCTTGTGGAATTCTGCATTATAACGTAATTTTCTGTAAATTTACAAGAAGCTTTTTGGCGAGAAATGGAGTAACTTTCTTACTATTGTTAATATTCTCTTATAGTACACTAAATTAACTTCTAATTCGCTTTTATTCTCTTTTTAAGTAAACTAACTTTAGTCCGTTAAGTCGACTAAGTGGATTTCGTTAACGATATAAAAGTTTTCAAACTCCCCTGCGGAAATGCATGTAAAAGTAAAGTGTTGTTTTGTGGTAAGAGTATTATTATGTTACAGTTGTTATATAATCAGAAACATATAATATATTTGTCATTTATTTTTTTACGACCGTGTGGTATCCGGCTGAGTAGAATATGTCACCCTCATTTCTTATGGAGGTGTCGTAAAAGGCGAATAAGGTAAGTTAACCCGCCGTGTGGTATCCGGCTGAGTAGAGTAGACTACCCTCATTTCTTACCGAGGTGTCGTAACAGGCGATTAAGGTAAGTTGACGTCAGGCATGCTGCCTGTCGTAAAATACATTATGTGACAACATGTTTATAACATGTTGTGCCGACCCCACTTAGAGTGGGATAAGGGTGGGAGAATGATATTATTTTTTTTTTAAGTAACATAAGAAAATGCTTCTTAATTTTGTACACACATTTAGTAGTTGAGTAGTTTTATTTTAACTTAATCTTCATGTCGTTGAAAGACACAAATAAAATAATGTAATATTTATAGTTACAACGGTTTAATTCATATTAAAAAATATTCAGTACGGCTTACGTGGGTGGTAAGGCCTTGTAAGGACAGCGTTTGCCTTTTATATTTTTTGCTTGCGAATGCTTATTTTATTTATACCGTCGAATAATATTTCCATATCAATAACATCTAAAAATGATAATCAGTTATAGGTACAAAATATTGAATATCTTATACGGTTGGTCCTAGTTTATAAAAAGCTATTACCAGCGACGTCGTTCGCTCCAACTTAAATACCCCCAATTATGAATAATGTGTTTTTCTAGTGCTTGAGTAATAAACGGAAATTATTCTATTCATTAGCATGGTATATAAACTTCGTCTGTTCTAAATTTGGCCAATATTGGTCTATATTAATATGACTAACAAATATTCCACTGCTCAAAGTTCGAAAACGTGCAGGTATTATATGAAAACTGGAAGTGGTTAGGTTCATGGAACCTGTTATATAATTAATACTTCTCCACGGGGCTTCAAATTATAGTGCCTAAGGACGCCGGAGTGCTCTAAGACGGCCTTGTATGTTAATTAGTATAGGTATAAATATTTCTTTTTCTTTGATGACATTATTAAATTCGAACGTCACGTTGGCGCATGTTTCGCATGACAGATTGCCAGCGCTTCAAAGACTATATAACCAACTGGTTTAGCCATTAGCTTGTGTTTTATACGAAACATCGATCTATTCAGAGAGTTCTAGAGATTCTAGAGATTTCTAGAGATCCTAGAGATTTCTAGATATTCTAGAGATTTCTAGAGAATCTAGAGATTTCTATTTTTCTCCAAAATTATCCATTAGTTGTACATCGTGAAAGCCAAGATACGGCTAGATTGATTTAACGAAAATATAAACTCCCATTGAGCGTTCTATATGACTGTGATTTTTAAATCACAAACGTTAATTGTGTATAGTTAACACAGTGTCTTTGCTGGCGAAGATGAGGTCCTACTTTTTTGACGTCGCTTCAAGCCATATATCTAATCGCGCGATGATCAGTCACACTAGAACCACGAGTCCCTTCTGTACATCGCTTTAAGTCTTTTACTAGACTCATATCATACCTGCTATTCGCATTTTGCACCCTTGATGATGCATCGACATAACAAACTTGTTCTACATACTATACAGTTTATGACTGTGGAAATAAAAACCATCTGGCGACCAATTTGCTCATAAGATCTTGCAAAGTACTCCCGAATCAATATGAGTCTGAACTTTTATATAATTATTTAATTCAGGTTACTGAGATTTTGTTGAATGTTTAATATGTCGCTCTTCACATTCATAAGGCATAAAGCGTCTGATGTTTTCTATTATTAAAATATTAATATATACTTGAATTTCAGTCGCTCTTTATCGGCTACATTTTCTTGATAGGTGATCAAATTTTCTAGGTTCATAACTATAATTTACTTTTTTCCGTGCCTCTGTGAGGAAATCTGCATTTGGCCTTTGTTATTACACCTCGAAAAACTTTGGTTAAATATTAGAAATGTGCTCGGTTAGAATAAGATATGTAACAAATTATTACGTTTTTCGTGGTTGGAAGGTTTTAATGGTCATTAACGACCCCATTATAATAGTTCTGTGCTAATCGAATGAGCGCAGCATCTCACTTGAATGAACCCATAGTTCATAAGAATCTCTTTATTACACTTGATTTCATTCCTGAACTTAATTTAGCATTCGTTCATAATAAACATTTTGCGATCCATATCATATTACTAATAATATTATAAATGCAAAAGTCTTCCTGTTTGTCCTGTCTCAGTAAAAACCCTGTAAAAACACGGTAACTTGCTCCTCAAATAGTTATATTTCGTCGAAGATTTTAGGAAATTATAGCATCTTATATTTATTTATTGATTTATTCAGATATCCAACTAAACGTAATTTAGCATTCAATCATATAAAACATTCAGCAATCCATATCATATTACCAATAATATTATAAATTCAAAAATCTTCCTGTCTGTCCAATCTTTGTAAAAGCCCTGCAAAAAAATCATGGTAACTTGCTACTCAAATAGTTATATTTCGTCGAAGAATATAGGAAATTGTAGCGCTGTTAATCTTTTATTTATTTATTGATTTATTCAGATATCTATCAGCATTTCTTTAATTTCTATTATCATCATCTTCCTGTCCTTATCCCACTCTAAATGGGGTAGGCACAACATATCATAAACATGTTGTCACATGATTTGGCTACGTATTTTACGACCGGCCGCCTGCCTGACATCAACTTACCTTTGTCGTATTTTACGACACTTCGGTAAGAAAGAGGGTAGTCTATTCTACTTAACCGGATACCACACGGTGGGTAAACTTATCTTGGTCGCCTTTTACGACACCTCGGTAAGAAATGAGAGTGATCTATTCTACTCAGCCGGATACAACATGGCGGTTCAGCTTACCTTAGTCGCCTTGTACGACACCTCGGTAAGAAATGAGAGTGATCTATTCTACTCAGCCGGATACCACACGGCTAATTTATATTAATATTATATAACTTTATACATAAATAATAATCGTCTATCATAAGTAAAAATTATTGTTTTGAAATTGAGCAAGGTAAAACCTTACTTCCGCAAACTCTAAAACAAACCATTTTATTCATCTTCCGATATAAATATAAGTCACGGAGTGGCACGTACTCTGAAACTTATAAATCTCAGTATTTATTATCTTGTTCCTTTCGATATGGTGCGTGAAAATTATGTGGCAATTTGTATAGATCTATGGTAAAATATTCATTTTTATCTCTACCTTTTCTTCCGATTTTTCCGTTTCTGTATTTTTAAGTGGATTAAAAGTATTGTAGTATAATAATAAAGTTTGTAATAATGTATAATGTCTTCACCCACTTTCGTCGAAGTCATCTCTTATAAATGTATGTTGACGACTTGCTTCTTGTTGTTTCCGGTAGATATAATATATGATATATCATTAAAGCTTATGAATAAATAGCCCAAACTACTATATATATTTGCATGTTCGTATATGTGCGTGAAAAGAGAATTCTGTATTCGCTGTGGCAATGAAGATATTAAGTAAAATTTGTATGTTAAATTTTTATGTAATTTAAAATGGAACTCTCAAATTTTTTTCATAGCAGGTCAGTCAAAAACAAAAGTGTTAAATCATAAAAGATACATCGTTATTATCTTTTCGATTTTCAATCATTGACACAAGGTTATTAAAAGAGATTTGCTTTCAATGATTGTCGAATGGTTTTTGCTCCATATGTCCGGTACATAATAAATATTCAGATGCTACACCATTGAATGCTGTTTTAATACGTACTAAACTATATCTCAGTAAGACCTCATTGTATTCATTTGAAATGGCCGCTACTTAATAATTTATTACCCACGCGTTAGATTGATTTATTTATCACAGCCGCAGGCTTTAAATCCGTAGTTCCGCGGTGTTACTAAACCCAATGTCCTCCTTCCTATATATTAGTTGTTATGTTATACTGACCAAAAAGCATAGTAGCGAAATCCTATCTGCAACTAATAATATAAATGCGAATGTTTGTGAGTATGGATGTATGGTTGTTACTCTTTCACGGCGAATCCGCTGAACCAATATCGATGAAATTATGCACAATTATTCCTTATACTGGGGTAACATATAGGCTAAAGAAATCCTATTAATTCTACAGGAATATGACAAATGAGATGACATTCAAAAGCGCCATCTATTATCAACCTATCACGCGAGAACAGTTCACACGAACGAAGTTGCGGGTAAAAGCTACCATAATTGAATTACCGTATAGTGTTCAGGTTTTTTTTACATTTTTACTTTTCAAACCAATGACGGACGACTGTTGGAAATAGATACGGGAATCGTATAGTTCAAAAGTAATGAAAGTTTAAATTGAAATTATTCTCTTGCCCTTATCCTACTCTAAGTGGGGTCGGCACAAAATGTTAAAACATGTTGACACATGATTTGGTTACGTTTTATGACCAGTCGCCTGCCTGACGTCAACTTATCTTAGTCGTATTTTACGACACCTCAGTAAGAAAAAGGCTGGTCTATTATACTCTACCGGACACCACACGGCGGGTTAATTTACCTAAGTCGCCTTTTACGACACCTCGGTAAGAAATGAGGTTGGTCTATTCTATTCAGCCGGAGACCACACGGCGGGTCGACTTACCTTAGTTGCTTGTTACGACACCTCGGTGAGAAATAAGGGTGGTCTATTCTATACAGCCGGATACCACACGGCTAAAAAGGACCGAAGATTGAAAGAAGAATTGAAAATTTTAACAAATAATAGTGATCATAGAAGCTGTGATGGCCTAGCGGTGCGACCGTGTGAATCTCTAGAGACGATTATGGGTTCAAACCCGGGCAGACACCAATGAGTTTTTCTATTAAAACTTATGTGTTTAATTGATAATTGCAATTTATCACACGCTTTTCGGTGAAGGAAAACATCGTGAGGAAACCTGCATATCTTTAGAAAATTCTAGGGATATGTGTAACCTACCAATCCGCATTGGAGCAGCGTGGTAGGTCTTAGCTCCAACCCTTCTCTCCAAAAATGGAGACAGGAGGCCTATGCCCAGCAGTGGGATAGTAACAGGCCGTTACTTTACTTACTTTATAGTGAACATAAATTGGAAATGATGTGATTTAATATTTTTTGTTATATTAAAAAAAACTAATTTTTCACGTTAAGTATTATAAAAATCGTACTGGAAGCTTGAAGGGCGATAATCAAGGTTTGATAAAATAATCAACACTAATAAAAATATATGTAAAAAATTAAGGAAACAAATTAATTTATGTATAAAATTTGAGGTCAATATAACGATGTTTGAACGTTTTGGTATACAAAAGGTAAAAGATTTATCATCCTTTTAAGTATAGAAGTATGGATATATTTAAAGGTGAAATATTAGCCCGCCGTGTGGTATCCGGCTGAGTAGAATAGACCACCCACTGTCTGACCAAAGTGTCGTTAAATGCGACTAAGGTAAGTCGACCCGCCGTGTGGTATCCGGCTGAATAGAATAGTACCACCCTCATTTCTTATGGAGGTGTCGTAAAAGGTGACTAAGGTAAGTCGACCCGCCGAGTGGTCTCCAGCTGAATAGAATAGATCACCCTCATTTCTTACCGAGGTGTCGTAAAAGGCGACTAAGGTAAGTCGACCTGCCGTGTGGTATCCGGTTGAGTATATTAGACCACCATCTTTATTACTGAGGTGTCGTAAAAGCGACTAAGGTAAGTTGACGTCAGATAGGCGGCCGGTCATAAAATACCTAGTCAAATCATGTGACAACATGTTTATAACATATGCCGGCTCCAATTAGAGTGGGATAAGGTTAGGAGAACGATGATTAACGGTATAGTTTTTGGATCACAATTTTTTAATATGGAAGAGATTTTCTATTTCATATCGTACAAATGAACATATAGCTTTTCTGGTTATTCGCATTAACGGCTTCCTTTTGCCATTATTTATTAAAAGTGCCATATAAATTTTATTAAGCTCTCAAAATTTATGAGTGGTTAAGGCGATCGAACCCCGTTTTTTACTTAAGCTAGAAAGATTAAACGCTGTTTGGTCTGGAAGATTTTTTTATCGGAAGCTAAGATTAGGAGAATGTTATCTAATTTAATTTCTAAGTCGGTAGCTTTTACAATCTTACAAGCGATACCTTTTTTTTTGAGGGGAGGTCATTTTCCTTTAATTTATGCGTATTTCGTTTAAATCATTCATTAATTCGCTCGCGTGAAAATCAGTGTATTTAATGAAATTTTTGAACGAAAAAAAATAGTTCATGTGAGTTAACCATAAGAGATAGAGGCTTGGCATGACATTGAAAAGCGCCATCTATTATCAACCTATCACGCGATAACAGTCAGTAGGTAAAAGCTACACCTAGGTGACCTGGGCTTACGGCCCAAATACCGACACTTTTAGGTCACCTAGGTGACCTCGGCCTACAGCAGGAACACATACCGGGCTTAAGTGCCCGCGAGGAGATGCCCGGGTAGTGAGGATTTCCTCGAGGCCAGTACCCCACCTACCTTCCCTACGAGGAGAGTATGTGAGAATACCCTGATGTTAAAAGCTAGTATTATATAATTTAGTATTTTACATTATTATATTTATACTTGCAACTTATAATATAAAACCACCTGATTCCCTTAGGGAGAAATTTTAAATAATATGTCTTAAATTTGGAATACGCGTCCAGAATATACTGTTCGAAAACTGAAATAACTTGCGGTTTCTATGCCTCGCTTCAGAAAAGTACAACAGACGTTTGTGGGGCCATTGAATTTCTTGGCGGTTGTTCTAAGTAGGAATAATATTCCGAAACAGTTGAAGATTAATCAACAAACTTAAGTGTAGGAGATTTCGGATTCAAAAAATCTGGTTAAATAAATAAATAAATTTAAATAAGCTTTATTTTATTATATACTAGCTGTGCCAGCAGCATTTCCCACATGGAGATTTATTGTGTCTAACAATTTTTTCCCTAATTGAAATTTTGAACATAACAGTAGTTATGGAGATATATTAGAGATTTTTGATTAACTTTCACCGATTTCTTAGCGCGCGAAAGGAAAGCTCTAAATTTTGCCGTTTTCGCAATATTTTTTATTGCTGCTTCTCTCCTAATAATCACCTTAGCGTGATGATATATAATATATATAGCCTTCCTCGATAAATGGACTATGTTACGCTTAAAGAATTTTTCAAATCGGTCCAGTAGTTCTTGATATTAGCGCGTTAAACAATCAAACAAACTCTTCATCTTTATATATTAGTATCGATATTATTTAAGCTCTTATAGCCAAACGACTGGCGACCTCATAACTCCTCATTGGTTGTGTGTAGATTTGGAGATCCCGGGATGAGTTTTGTGTCCAGCAGTGGATGTCCATCGATTGAAGAAAAAGATAGTCCAGCTTTGAGACGGTGCGACTCTCCTAGAAAGTTACAGGTTGCAACCCCGGGTAGGCACTACGATATCACTGTTCGTATCACAGCTGTATATGTCATATTTTATAACAAAACTTCACCTTAACTTATATTAATAGTTGTTATATAATTTTCTTGTCAAAAGAACGAGAAACGTAGAACTTTATACTAAAACCGTATCCCAGGTCCTTAATAATTGATAGGCCAAAGTCTAGGTTAGGAAGTTTCTAAATGAAAATTGGATACATCCTAAAATGGACCGTGCTTAAGTAAAGCCTATTAATTTTATAAGCACCTAAGTCATAAGTGTTAGGACGGTGGCGAGGAAAGCTAGACACAGTATATTACAACATATAGGAGATAATTAATAATTTATATGGATTGCTATATCATTTTAAAAAGTACAATCTGATAAAAATTACACTTATTGGATAAATAAAAAAAATAGATAAAAACAGTTTTTTAATAATTTTTTCAATAATTTTATATGGTACATAAACTATTGTTCCAGAGCAATGCATAAAGTCCTTTCCGTCATTACAAAGATTTATTAGCTCTGCTAACAGAAGAAATTCAATCAGAAATTCAATTTGGGTTACAAATTACTAGTAAACATGTTAACCCCTCGAGCTAAGCTAAATGCTTGTGTTAGGAGTGGGTTCACGTCGGTAGTATAATGACCGGGATTCAAACCCACGACCTCTCGATCGCAAGTCCGTTACCATAACCATCCGCTACCACCGCTTCATTTCGATTCCTGCACCATTTCCATCCACCAATGCCATAGAGTATATAACAGAGAGGGGGAGCTATAGGCAGGTCTGTAAGTGAAAGTGTCGCAACAATTAACAGAGAGAAGATGAAACTCATATACTTCTCTTTGTCTGATTACACATAAAAGAGAGAGATACAGACAATAAATTATAGTATAATAACAAATTCAAGTATAAAACAAGTTTAATTGTCACTTAACACTAGCACGTATAGTAGGCATAAATTATTTGAACAAACTCACAATGTTTGGAGAAGTCACGAGGGAGACTGCCTAATTAAGATATATAACTGATCATACTACTTGTCTAAGACGTGCTTTTGGAGTGAAGGGAATGGAGTTATACCTTCGGTAGGTTCACTAGCCTTTATTTAAAATTATAGACCAATAATATTAAATTAGCTATCGATTTTGATAAATTTAATACCGCTCTCACGACTTTAATTATTGTGTTTTTAATTGGCCTACTTTCGGTATTGAGGAATCATCGAGAATATAATTGAGCGTCCTTACTAGTAGTACTTGAGCCTCTAACCATTTAAAATGTATTGTTAACTTTTGTTAATTGCTATGAACTACGACTGTAAACAAATAAATCTGTTACCAATACCCAAACATTATTATTTGATTATTTACTGTGAAGCTTTCTAAACTATACTTTAACTACGAGTACATTTGACTTTTTTTTAAACAGTCAGCTGTTAGCTCTAACGGTTTTAACTGTATCACTGGATGTGACGGGTGAGCGCAGAAGTATCACCGAGGTTGCAGAATATAGAGACTAGAGCGCAGAAGCTCCACTACTGTCAGGGAACGTCATCCTAAGGGTGCCTCCTGTGAGACCGGACTACGGTTTAGGGCGACGTGTGGTGGAGGACTGGTGGTATGACTATGACTAGTTATTACGCTTTTGGGAGTGTGGCGAGAAGCCACGGTCGATCGACATCAAAAAACTGGCAGCCTCTTACTTCGCCAGTCTTCGCCAGTGAAGACGCTGTGAGCATGTATAACATGTGTCTGGGTTTGCGATTGTTGATCGTCAGGATCATATAGGACACTTTTGGACGCTTATATGTTCGGTGAGTCGACCTATTTTACACTAGGGAAATACGAAATGACCGAGACAAAAGTGTATTCTTATATAACAGCCACTCATAAACAACTAATAATAGAATCTACGGAATTGAAATGACGTACTTAAATTGTGGCCGTCGTAAATAGCTTCCATGATTTTCAATACATCGCCATTGTAACAAATGCTGTTAAAATTCTACGACTGTTTTGTTATTACGTAAAAATTCAATCTATTCGTCATTTATAAGATAAGAAAGTAAAAATAAGTTTATATATATCTAACGTTTATAATAATTACTGTATGAAAAGACAAATTGATTAATAATATTGATATATACTTAATTACATATTTGTCAACTTTATTAATGGCAGTCGGATTTATCAACAGCACAAAGCATAGCACAAATTCACAATTGACTTCGAACCATTTTTCATCTCGCTGCCGAGAACTTTTTCTTCATTGTTTTAGAAATTTAAGTTTTTCATCACATCTCTAACATTTACTCGTATTTACGTACGTACGGACTACGTACTATATATAATATAACAAATATTTCTTTATCAAAATTTCGAATGCGTTCCTTAACACAACTATAATAATTTAAACCTTGAAAGGGATTATTATTATTAATCGGCTTAAATTAAACCAGTGCAAACCTCGACATGCTTTAAGCTCTCCAATGCAAATAGAGTGAAGATTCCTTTAAAAGGATTAGGAAGACTAAACGTCAATGGAATAGTTATTCATAAGATTCATCTGTCTGCCCTTGCGATAATGTCCTAAGCAGTACAAGTATATACTGATACATACTAATACAAGTCTTAGAGATGGACTAACTACTAGAAGTTAGCTTGCCGCTTTGGAGTCAGAAACGAAGTTATAAATCTTGCGTATTCAAGCAATTGTTACTACAAATCTTAATAAAATATGCAAACAAACTGATGAGGTTTATAGCTTATATTATATAGTGTATATAGTGTATAGTGTATCTTGTCAAACCAAAACTATGCCAACATTGTCACAATTTTTGGGAATAAATACTATTAAAATAAATAATGTTTAGATTTATGATATGAAATTTGAATGGGTTACTGTTGGTAGATTAGTAGATTAAAAATATGAAAATTTATAATTTTATTAACAGGAAAATGTATGAATAATGGAAGGTACTTACTATTCACCTTTTTTGTATAAGTCTTAATAAACTGAAGGCTACAGATATAAGAGAATTAGCTTGAGAGATACTGCTTATGAATTCATAATATTATATAGTTAGTATCAATTGAATTTCAAGATGTTTATGGTGTTTTATACCTGATAGACAGATACAGCTTGCTGAAAGCTGCGTAGACTAATAAATATTAATTGCTAAAAGTGTTATGCTGTGCCATGATAGAAATAATATGACTGGCCCGTTGCCGCAGTAGGTAGTGACCCTGCCTTCAGCTCCGCGGGTCGCGGGTTCGATTCCCGCCGAGGGCTAACATTTTCTATAAATGAATTTGTTGGTCTTTGAGCCTGGGTGTATATTTGTATTTAAGTATGTATTTAAAAATATATATAAGTATATATTCATCAGTTATCTGTTACCCACAACACAAGTATTAAGTTACTTACTTTGGGGACGGACGACCGTGTGTGTAAGTGTCCCATATATTTATTTATTTATTTATTTATAAATAATTCAGACTGAATAAGAGATATTCATTTACTGAATATCTCTTTATTTACATACATAGCGATGGTTTAAATTATGTAGCCCTGTAAGGATTACTATTTTTAGAGTTACGTGAAATAATTTACGCATACAAGTATTATGCGATCAAGTTAATTTAAAGAAGACGTACGTTTAAGACTACACCATTCAATGCCAATATTGTTTTCTATCTTTGATTCCATTTGTTTACTCAAAACAATCATGGAATGTTTGAGTGTTTATAGGCGTATAAATCTTGTCACAGTCTTAAAAACGACTATTATCGTAATATATGTATATACTGTAATTATAGTTTTGTCTATGACATTGAATATCTTATATTTTCGTTTGATTATTTTAACTACGCTGTTAACCTTCTTAACTGATTCTATTAAGTGAATTCATAAATACTTGACATAATTTAGATTACCGTGAGAGAGTATAATATAATATGTACTATAAATGAACAGTCACTGTTACGCGAGAAGAGTATAAAATGGCACAGTAAATTTGTCTATTTTAAAATGAGATAATAATAGGATATTAATATCTCACTTTAGTACGAAATTTATATTTTAGAAATGTAGAGGATAATTTAACAATACCACATCAATATCGATTAGGTATATCCGAACAGTTTGTCTCGAATTTCAATTTTTATTTACTGCTAAGACATCAATTATAAATTAGAAATTATTTACTTTGTACTGCACAAAGAAAATTAAATATTAACTGTTTGTTCATTTGTGAATAATCGATTTATTGGTGGATCGAAAATAAAATGTTTAACTGTAGGTCCAGATAATTTAAGCGGCATTTTATTATTTAATGCCGCTTAAATCTAGAGGTATTTTCTTATGTTTTGAAGTTATCAGTCCATTTGTTTTTTTATATGCATATACTGCACACAAACCAAATTAGCGTTATTAATGACGATTTCGACGAGTTCCTAATTTTGTAATTCATCATAATTATATTAATTATTAACTAATATTCTAACTTAAAGGTGATGACTTATTTTCACCTTTATTTATGCAACTTTTAACAACTTTATGTTTAACATTTTACCTAATCAATTCTAGTTCATGTATAGAACCGGCTATACTCACGTCTTATTCTGCGATGTTATCGCGGCGGGAACATAGTGTAACGAGCTCATGAATAAGAGCCTCATATGGGTTCGAAACTAGTTGGGCTAACCCGATAGAATAAGACGTGAGTATAGCCGGTTCTATAAATTAACTATGAATACTACTCATGATGGTTTAAATTTAATTAATTCTAGTTCAATGTAAATTCAATGAATTTATTAGTCCTTTATTTTTTTCTACATAAGGGAGTGTAAAAGTTAGTGTAGGGTAATATATCCCTTATGAACAATATTTTTGATAGAGAAAATAAAATGAAAAGTGTTTAAAAGTGGAAATACAAATAGTGCAATTTACCTCGCGAAGGGCTGAAACTATTTCGAAGCCTTGTTTTCACCTGGGATATATTAATCTTGTTCTGTCGGTTTCGTAAATGTCAGGTTTGACTTTTCTGCGATCGTATTGTGGGTATCCAATTCAGATACTGCAGCTGTGAGTCTAGCATAAAATTTAACGGATATTGGCGTAGCCACAGTTCTTTTTATTCTTTCGTTTTTAGAATCTCGATAACTTTTTTAATTTCCGCAAGGAGAAAAGAACATTTATTCTTCGCGGTACAAGTAGGCACACATTTATCGTTTTATTTAGCCAACCGCTACATTTAATTAAACTTTTTATTGATTACCATTATTACTCAATTATCTTATTGTTTCAACTAGGTTAAATACAATAATTGCGTTATTTATAGGATACGATCAAAGGAATTAAGCTTGTATTTGCAAATGAACAAAACAAATGAAACGTGGTATATTATACTTGCAAATGGCACATTTTGGGGATTTCTCGGATATAATATTTTTATGTTATACATTTGTTTTATTTTACAAACTCTTCAATTAAATTCCTTACCTTAATAAAAAATCTTACCCTTGTAAATTTTTTATTAAGGCTGACCCTTATGAAAAAGGTTTAATTGAACCAAATGGGCATTGAACTTAGTAATAGTTTAAAGCTATTAGTATTTGTACTATTGAGCTTAATAATTTTAAAAACACCCTTGTATTTAAAAGTATAACTCACATACACAGACAGCGTTACACATGATTAGGTTTCGACAACTTATAATTTTGATAAGCAGGTGGAAGTTTAAAGGATTAGCCTTTCTAAATTTGTCTATGCATTAAACGTCATGAATACACACATAGGAAAGACATACTTAGCCGACTAAACAGAAACACATCCTTTCCATGTTTATAAGAACCAGAGACAATCTTTTCGCGTCTAAAAGTTGTAACTGACGGGAACTAAAAATAATGAGTGCATTTTTTGAATCAGATAATCTAGAGGTTACGAGGATTTTATCGGGTCGAGACGTTTGATGGTTACAACCCGAGAGCAAAGAACTCTAAATATTTTCTTTTCATGAAAATTATAGCCTTGATTAAAAATTATAATTCGTTATGCGCTTTTTCGGGTAGAAAAACATCACGAGGAAATTGTTGATTTTAGAAATCTCTCGAGGATATACGTTAGATCTTTTTCTGTATTCAGTGCTGTTCAGATTGCGCAGGTATGTACGTATGCTCAATATAAGACTTTAATTGTTTAGTATTTACTTAAGAGATTAATATTTTTCTCTCATTAGAAGTTAAATGTTTACAACATGTGCACAAGTGTCACTAAGGTCCTAGCGCCTTGGCCTTAGGAGATTTAAAGGTTTAAAGTTAATTTGTATAGTAATAAATAGTACTTTAATTACTAAAGATATCATTATATTTAGATACCGCGCTAAAACCGGTCAAAGGTTACCGGCCGGCTACTAACAAATAACAATGATAGTATCTTCCAGAAATGCACTCTAAAATGTAAGGTAGATTTCTAAAATCTTCGTCGTCTTATTGTTCTTTAATATTCTTTCGCTGTCTTGTAATGAAATGTATCACATAATCTCTATTACAAATTTAAAATACCTTAATAATATTTGTTGTAAATCATAAGTTATAAATTTTAAAACATTGTAATATAATAAAATATTAATAAAACTGCATTGATTAATATTCGGTATGCATTGGTCGCTTGTTGCCAATTTATATATTCTGTAAATGAACAGTCAAAGTCATGCTTCGTTGTCAGCGAACTGATGGGTGCAAAAAATTGTAAAATCACTGAGTACAAAAGCTCGTACTCGAAAAGGTAATTTCGTTACAGCCAATTATAAAACTAAATAATGTTATAATAAGAATACTTATAATATATATTTTTGCATAGACAAGAAACGTGTTCAGTAAGCGTGTCTATCAAAGATTATGATCAGTTTTATGTAAACTATTATAAATTAGCATTTTGGCATTAAAGATAATAAAATTTGTCGCTGGAAAAATATGATTATTAAGAAAAATAGTTGAACAAAATACTATCACACTTTTGTACTATGGTATCGGAAAATTAACTCATTCTAAGAAAGCTTAATTTGAATCAAATTTTACTCAAGCTATTGTGGATATGGCAAGAAAGCGTAACAGACAGGTAGGCTGACCAACACTTTGCCTTTTTTAACATCAGAAGCTGTTTATTTGTTTTACTTATTTCTTAAAATCATGAAATAAATTGATTTGAATTTATTGGCTCCATTAGTAGTCCAAGTCCAAGTGGTAGACCATTAGTTTTATTGCATCTAGAAGTAGATTAATTGGTATGGTAACTATGAAAAATGTTCAGAGCTTTCCTTTACCTGGTAATATTGAGTAGATGGATAAGAAAGCTTTCAAGAATCTTAGTAGTATAGTTTTCTTCCTGGTTGACGAAGTAATTTTAAACAAAATAAATTAAACCATAATAAGAACACTTCAGAAAAGAGACCTCTTTAAGGGATTTATATATAAGTCGTTTCTATACCGCGATCTATTTGAGGTTGTCCGTCCATCTAATAGGAGGTCTACTAATTCTGTCTACGTTTAATTCTGTCAATTTAAAATTATTGTCATTTGGCATTGTCATTTTTTGATATTCTGCGAACGTTGAAAATTATTTTGGGGCTCGTTGGTGTAATGGTGCTAGGTGGTTTGTCTACCGATCTCCAAAATTTGCAATTAATTTTTTAGTCGAATGTTGTTGTACATTTCCTTCAATATTTTTTAAATTAATATTATATTATGTTTGTGAGTGGAAAATTTGAGTTATTACCAGTTTTAACAGTAAAATTTGCATATAATACCTTCGTCCGAACACAATCATTAAAATTTTATATTGTTTTGATATTTCTTGATTGTTACTGTACACATGGACTAAGCAACAATTCAGCAGATTTAATAAATAGTAATAAATGCGAAGTTAGAAAGTTAGTTAATTGTGAAATCGTTAGTAATTATTTAAAAATCTGTAAATTAATTCTGTATATAAATTGTTACAGGTACTTCAATGACGGTGTTGTAAAAATGGAATTTGACGAGGAGGAAATATTTTTATTTAACGTCACAAATGATACCACAGAGTCCTCGGGCTTCTCAGAAGCAGAATCTTTAAACGTGATAGTTCCACTGAGCATCATCTACGTCATCATATTCGTGGCTGGTGTTCTAGGAAACATTAGCACGTGTGTGGTTATTGCAAGGAATAGATCTATGCACACCGCAACAAATTTCTACCTCTTCAGTCTTGCTATCTCAGACTTGCTTCTGCTGGTGTGCGGACTTCCTCTTGAAGTTCATCGGCTATGGAGTCCGCTTTCATACCCTCTGAGCGAAGCACTCTGTATTACCGTAGGACTTTTTTCTGAAACGTCAGCAAATGCAACCGTACTGACGATAACAGCGTTCACAGTGGAGAGATACATTGCTATATGCCGCCCATTCATTTCTCATACTATGTCAAAACTATCAAGGGCAGTGCGATTCATTATCGGGATTTGGGTGTGTGCGTTGTGTTCCGCTGTCCCTCAAGCGATGCAATTCGGTATCGTGACATTTAGTGAGAAAGGAGTAAATATTACTGCTTGTACGGTTAAAGGACACGGGGTCCATCAAATGTTCGTAATATCAAGTTTCGTATTCTTTGTTGTTCCTATGTCCTTAATAACAGTGTTGTATGTATTAATCGGCGTTAAGTTACATACATCAAGCGTGTTGCATCCATTGAAAAAGACTTCAGTGGATAGTCGCGATCGGCCTAACGGTACTCCGAGATACAGGAATGGTGCTTCCCAGAGGAGGGTTATTAGGATGTTGGGTAAGTAATATTGAATAGTTATTGATACATATTTATTTACAATGAAAATATATAAGTGATGTCTATCTTAAATTACTTACACGTTAATACCATAAAGGCCATGCCCAAGGTTTTTTTCAATCAAAGATTGTCAGTGATATAAGCATGGGTATATATTTAAGATAAAATTTTACTTATATTATCAGATAAGTTAGTCTTATTTCATTGATATCACCTATATATACGAGTATCTCTCTTATTTAGTATATCTCCCTGGGGAACCAGACTAAGGATACTTAAATTAAAAGTTATTAGTAATTGAATTGATGCCATTACTGAAAGAAATGTTTTGTTTTCGTGGTACGTGAAACAATGGTATATATCACAATTTGATTGAGTGATTATGTTGGTAGCATTTTCTTTTACCTGTTGTTACGTAGATATTTCATTTTGAAGTCTTAAAAGAGTATTTATTTATCTTCACAATTTTTTTGTTTTTGTTCATAACTTTTTTCTACATTATTTTTTTACTATGTTGAGTGACTCGCAATTTGTTTTGTCCGAGCACTGCTGAGAACCGCTAATAATGTGGCCAAACTCAATACAAGTTAGGGTGGCGACTTCCGCCATTGGCTACGACCGCCACCACAGCCTGTCTGGGATTTAATGGACACTGGAAAGCTTTATTATACAACATATTACATGCATAATAGAAAGATAAAGATTAAATTACCAATATACAACTATAATGAGTGATGTAAGAGTGATTCTCTACATGATTACTAAATTACTAGGAATTACTTAATTCAAATGAGCATGATAAAGTTTCCTTTAAGGGTAAGTAGGTTATTAGTAGTTAGGATTTTGCCTTAAGCATTTACTATATGACGTGCATAGATTTATTATGGACGACGGCCTAGGTTAGACTGCTCACCCGGGGGTTAGTGATGTAAGTTTTTAATGTAAACGAACTAACTCCAAGGATATGTAATCATACTTCTTAGGGCTTACACAGCGTCTTACTGGGATATTAAATCACTTACCAGTATAGCTTTGCCGTGCTTGTAACTAGCTATGGCGAATTTATCTCACTGGAAGTATGTTAAAATCAATATTCCCAACTGGGAGTCCAACTAGAAGTTCTGACTTGCAAAGCAAGTAATGATGTTTGTGTGCTACGGTACGGTAGTCTTTGACAAAATTCCTTGCTCGCTCTTTATTGAATTATTTTGCAAAGCAATATTACCTTTTGAACATTAGGATACAGTCAGGTCTAGACATTTGACGGAGACGAATTTTATTTCTATATTGCTTTACAAAACCTTTGCATTTATTTTCAAAACGCTTTTAATGTTGTAAAAATACAATGATTTAAGCTAAAATTTAACCCTCCTGAATTTAAGAAGGTTATTTAAAATGATAGTATAAAATCAAATGATTCTATGAAAACGATGTTTTGTAATGAACATTATTTATGTCATTTTTTATTATTGTCGTAAAAAAATTAAACAAAAAAAAACTATTTCAAAAGTTAACTATGTAGAAGAAACTGTTATGTACACAGAATTAGCAACAAAGATAAAATAATATAATTCATTATATACTTATAAATAAATAATATACGTTTAATTTCGTATATGAAATCAATAAGTTTATTAAATATTAAGTAAAAACAATACGTTTACGTTTTGATAATATCAAGATTTTGTAATTTTTATATTAATCCAAAAATAATGATTATATTATGTAATTAAGTAACATTATTATATAAGTCACTAAAGTGTGAATTTAAGGGAAAATTATAGTGTTAGGATTTATAGATTTTTTACATATGTAAAAAATTACAGTTGCGGTGGCGCTTTCCTTCTTCCTATGTTGGGCACCTTTTCACGTGCAAAGATTGATAGCCATATACGGAAAGAACTTGGAACATCCTACCGACACTTTTTTTAAGGTATTAACACCATTTTTTAAATTGTTTTTTATTTTAAGGACCAGAATTCGACGTAGACTACTAACAATTTAATTTCATTTAGACCTTTCGTAGGAGATAACGCTACGTGAAATGTTGATTAAGCAATAATTATTGCTATTCAGCTAATGGTCTAATTGCGAAGAGTCATCTTTAGAGGCTTTCAGTTAACAGTTGAATCAAATGTCGGATACAAATTTTTGGAAATATACATATTTTTTGTACTTATATATTTTTAACATAATGTACTCAAATTTGAAAATAAATGAATGAGAGATTACATTCATCAAACTGAATTATAAAATCGTTGTTATGTATTTTGTTAACCTAGCAATTAATTTATAGAAATAGGCGTTACTTTACGGAAGTCCATAATATAAAACTTATAATATTATTTTGCTATAATCCGCGATAAAAGAAAATATATGTAATACTAAATGTAGAGTGTACTATTCGTTTTCACACCTGATACATGCAGAATTTATAAGAACTCATGCACAACCCGACAACACAACAATATACTAAATCGCAAAGCTTTGCGATTTTGTCGTGAAATCTATCTCCTGACGATGCTTCGGTTACGGGGCGAAACAATTGTTGCGATTGTGGTGGTGGTGTGCAGTGCTTGTGTATTGTTGTGTTATCGGTGTCGGGTAGTGCATGAGTTCTAATAATTCTGCATGTATCAGGTATGAAAACGAATAGTACACTCTACATTTAGCATCACATACATTTTCTTTTATCGCGGATTATATCAAAATAATATTCTCATTAGTTTTGAATCAAGCAATTCTTACCATTTTTACATCGATGAAACTGCCGTTTTATACTCGTATATCTTGAGGTCGCTTTATACATCTTGAGGCTCTCTTGCCTTACCAGACAGTACGAGTAGGTTTAGTTACTACGTAGTATTGGTTGAATGCGTACTATATTGATGAACGTGTAACGTTTAAGATAGTAGTCACTAATCATTGAGTAAGCCTTTGATAGATTTATGCTAATGTGAAATCTCTTCTGAGTTAACCGTTGCCCGTTGTAAATCACATTGTGAAATAGCTATCACTAAATCCATGGGCTGCATGAACGTTTGGTGGTCCATTTTAAATGTTCACGAATTCATCGTTTAGTCTTAATAAAGTAACATGTTACGATGAAACCTTATAATTCGATATCAGATATGTAGTATTTACGTGTATAGTAAGTTAATTATATAAATTGAGAGTACTTGGGTAACCGAGCCTTACTCGATAATTTTTTTTTTAAAGGACATAAAAAAGGTAAAACTTGAAAAAAATATATTGGCCAGGTGGGGTCCGATCCATGGTATTATAATTGTTTTAGTCTGCCCATTAACCACTGAATCGATCGCTGAGAACAAGGATAAAAAGACATTTAAAAAAAACTAACTAGATCGATTTTTACCTCTAGATAATTATCTACTTAAAACAAAAGAAAATTGTTAATATGTATAAATATTAATATGTATAATTTGTTAATGTATAATTATAAATTCACAGATTTTTAAAGGAATTTAAGGTAAGGGCACTAGTAACTGACCATGTACCGTTGACCGTTTTGCACGAAATTTTAAATAATAAGCGTTTTGTTTGTTGTAGCTAATAAAAAATATTAATAATATTAAATTTTAAATATTAAACAATGGGCTACAGTTCTGAGCTTTCGGCAGTTGTTAATAGATGGCAAAAGGATACAAATTTATTTTTTATTTGTTACAACAAACTAAACGCTTATTATTTGAAATTTGATACAAAACGCTCAACTGATTAATTATTAGACTATTAATGTTCCAGAAACACTCAAGACACACATATTTAGGTTAAGGTTAAAGTTTATCTTATTCTAGTAAATAATTGTAAATAGCAATGAAGCACATCAGATTTTAAGGAAACTATAAACTAATGTATCCGATGTTTGAATTGTCAAAGATCTGCCAAATGTGTTTATGAATAGGATTGCTGTTTTTCCCGAGAAATATTATCAACAGTGAATCTTTTCGTGTAATTTTTCAATTTACTTAATTGAGATACAGACTTTTATTTTATAGCAATCTTAAGGTAAAATACATCCTGTACAAGTTGATTGGGTCCATTTAAGCTGTTAAACCTACCTTAATACCTCGTTAACAGTCTTCGTAGCTTTGGGTGTACGCTTTATGTAGGTTGAAATGGATAACAGACCCTTTATAGACAGTATTATATATCAAACGATGCCTATTATTAGAAATTTCAAAGGCTTACTCTGATAAGAGGCTTATTTCTAAATTTTTTGGAATTTTTTTTTAATGTCTGCTTTTTATCAAAATCAATCATCATCCTCCTGCCCTTATCCCACTCTAAGCGGGGTCGGTACAACATTTTATAAACATGTTGTCACATGATTTGATTATTTTATGACCGGCCGCCTGCCTGACGTCAACTTTTCTTTGTCGTATTTTACGACACCTAGGTAAGAAAAGAGGGTGGTCTATTCTACCCAGCTGGATACCACACGGCGGGTCGACTTACCTTAGTCGCCTTTTACGACACCTCGGTAAGAAATGAGGGAGGTCTATTCTACTCAGCCGGATACCACACGGCGGGTTGACTTACCCTAGTCGCCGTTTACGACACCTCGGTAAGAAATGAGGGTGGTCTATTCTACTCAGCCGGATACTACACGGCGGGTGGACTTACATAAAATAGACCAAAAATGCTAGGGACAACCCTTGTCACTCAGGACAATGAAAAATACACGGTAGTCGATTCTCAGACCTTCTGAATACAAAACTTCATAAAAATCAGTCAAACCGTTTCGGAGGAGTATGGTAATGAACATTGTTACACGAGAATTTTATATATATTATACATAGATAATCAACACAAGCAATAATTTTTTTGGTATATGTATGTTTTAAAGTTAACTAAGAGTTTTCCGTTTGTGATAATATTATAATATTTCTTATTTGTAAAATGTGCCAAAATATTACATCTAAATATATATACGGCAGAGTAGAATAGACCAACATCATTTCTTACCGAGGTGTCGTAAAAGGTGACTAAGGTAAGTTGACCCCCCGTGTGGTATCCGGATTAGTAAAATAGACCACCCTCGTTTATACCGAAGTGCCGTAAAATACGACTAAGCTATCTTGACGTCAGGCAGGCGACCGGTCGTAAAAACACAGCCAAATCAAATATGACAGCATGTTTATGACGTGTTGTGCCGACCCCACCTAGAGTGGGATAAGAACAGGAGGATGATTATTACACCTATATATACAATTTCGTTAAAATACGTATACTTTTTGATTATACACAAAAAATACAGTGCAAGTGAAGGTGATAAGCAAGAGGTTTTATTAATTTATTAACATAATTTTATTTTTCACAGGTGTACATAGTGCTGACCTATATTTCGGGGGTGTTGTACTTCCTGTCAACAGCGATCAACCCCTTCCTGTATAACATCATGTCAAACAAGTTTAGAAACGCTTTCAAGGTGAGTAGGGATCAATTTGATACTAACAGGCAATGTTACAAAACGAATGCGACTCAGCAAACTTTATTGTAAGCGGTGTCGATTAAATATTCAAATGTCTAAAGATGTCCTCAAAACAACTCCTCGGAGTTTCTATTTTAAACAATACAGCATTAATCCTTATCTAATTAAGTACCTTAAATACATTGTTGCTTTACTATAGATCAATATGGCCGTTTACAGGATGTAATTTAAATGAACATTTTCGAAGATATTAGAAATTTAAAATACGGGGGCATAGCGGTTGCGGCAGCGCGCCGCATGCCTATACGAGTACATAGCGCGACGGAGGTCGCGCTTCGCCCTATAGCACTTCGAAATTAACAGCGATCGGACTCGTAGGTTTTTCACATGGCCAACTGTATTTCGCTTTTTCAAGAGTAACCTCTAAAGAAAACGTGTTTATAATGTTTTATGACAAGAAAGCTGAGAACGTTGTATATAAGGTCATTTTGTAATTAATTGTAACAATAAAATACATTGGGAAAAATGAAAAAAGTTAATAAGTAAAAATTTAGTATATAAATTTAGATATTCCAAAGATGGCAGAAAATTTTCATGGTATATGGAAAGGGGAATTGTTTTATTCCAAATTTAACGCGTGTGGGCACCGGCAGGCGGCGGCGTTACCGGCATTAATGAATAAATCAAAACAACTGGATCGATTTTAATCAATTTTTCACTGAGTGACATAGACTACTGGTATTATTTATGGGTAAAAAATATATTTTATATCCGTGCGAGACCAGAGCGGGCCGTTAGCTGTTTTTACTCTCTGTTACCAATAAACTACGGAGCGCACACTTTCTCTTTCCATATAAAGAGTAATTGAATTCAAGCAATAAAGACCAGAAATTAATTATTTATGAATACAACATATGTCATCTTTATACTGAAAACTGAATGTCTGAAAATTTATAATAATTCTGATAAATGGTATGTAAGAGTTTAAATAGCACCAAGGATTTACAAATTACCCAGAATATTATGGAAGTTAAGTGATTTATAAACCCGTACATGTGTAATTAACGTTGAAATGTAATCGCTTGTTTATGATATGGAACTATTTAATCAACACGTAAATAATTTGTTAATGGATATATTGAGCAATAGTTATAAGCGAGACCTTAAACTTTAGACATAACCCATTCTTGATACATGTTGAACCAGTTTTTAAACTATCATAGAAAACTGTACGATTTCATAAATTCATACAAACTGGATACATCGGTTGTTTTAAACTTAAAAAAATTTATAAATTAGGAATGTAAAATTATTTTGACCTGTCATGCTCAGAGAAGCGATAAGTTGTTTTATTAGCATTTGGACTAAAACCCCTTTAAACATTTTTTTGTCGAATTTCGAAACATAGATTATACCCTTTGTATTTAGATATATTGTCTTACTGACAGCTTTATTATGAATTTAGTAGCTTACGTCTACGTTGTAAATAGTATAATAGTTCACGAATTCAGCGCCTACGTTTTCGTACTCATATTTATATTATAAATGGCAAAGTCTGACTATCTGTTTCTTTCACTTTCACGATATTAATGAAATTTGTTCAACTTTAACACTTCAGTTTACATATTGAGTTAATAAATAAGATAAAAGTCACGTTTTCTTCGGGTATATGAAAAAACGAATATACTCGTAACATAATTGAGAATCTTTTGAAGCTAAGTTGATGTGAACGAAGTCGCGGTAAGCGATAAAAAAACTTTTTATAAAAACGGTTAAAGTATATTCAACACAATTATACTATATACAATTTGGAGCTTGTATAAATACGTGTATTGCAGACTACCAAAAGCAGTAAAAAATATATACGTAAAATTAAAAGTCCATATTTGCATCATCTGAATTTAAAATAGTCAAATAATTATGATTACATATGTAATTAGTACATATAAATAAGAATACAATTTTAATAACATGTAGAAAATGTTCTTTTTCTTTGTTCTTATTGACGTCATCAAGTCTCATCGCCACGATTATGGAAATTCAGTTTTTATTGCTATAATAAAATGTGTTTGTACTTAGTTACTAACGGCCTAGATAATATTGTTTTAACGAAAATTGTGTCCAGTGTGTGTTTTTTTTATACAGGAAGAAATCCCTTATGGGTGCCACCGCCCGACAGGGACAGGCGGTGGTTATGTCGGACTCGCACCGACTAAAACGACCTGTGTGCTCGACCACGCTGCTGATGGCAAGGACAGGGTATCGTTGTACACATTGCCCCCATCCCCGCCGACAGCCGCTCTGATCCCAGAGACTCCACCTCCGGGTAGGGACTTCTCAAAGAGAAGTCCCCCTTCGCTAACCGATGCATCGGGAGCACCAGATGCACCGGCCGCCTCGGAGACCTGTGAGCCAGGCGTCCGATGTACCCCGTTCGGAACACCTGAAGGTCCCCAGTTAGGGCGGCAGACGATGGGCTTGGGCAAGTCGCTAACATCCAGTCCAGTGTGTCCAGAGTGCTTAGTGCGAGTTTTTTAACCTACTCGATCGTATTAGTGTAACGACTATTTGTATGGCGCTGGATATGTGGTCAATAGATGTCGGTATAGCCTCGTCAAATTGGCATTACGCTAATGCGATCGAGTAGTAGGGAGTAATAAAACTCGCTATAAGCACATAGGTTGAGTTTTGAATAACGAGTTGATTGGTTTTCTTTATAATATAGTTGAGGATAGAGTGAAATTTTGAATTTTTGTGAATTTCTGCGAATGCTGAGTGAGCCAAGCTGGTACGATACATACATTTCTTTAATCGCCACACCTTGTGATGAAAAGAAAAGATGTTTGTTTTAGCAATGTCATAAAGTGGTCTTTACCCTAAAAGGGGTCTCCATAAACTACTAAAAACAATTTTGACTAATTGTTATTTATCATGTTTTTTTTAATATTTTGTTTTTGATTTATTTTCTGTTATATGAATCTGTACAGTGGAAAAAAAACCATGAAATAGACAAAAACTAAGTTTTGATATTTCCTCATTTTGTTAACTATCATAAATTACTGTAAATATAATTATATTTCGTGGAAAATAATATCTTTACCATCTTCAGTAAAATCTCTGATTTAAAGGAATTAGTATAAAAAGATATTCTTAACAGGTATATTTTAGCATAACTACGTATTTCGAATACATGTTTCACAAATATATAGGTAATTATAATAATATAAATAAATAAATATATTGGAAACTTACACACACGGTCGTCCGTCCCCAAAGTAAGTAACTTAATACTTGTGTTATGGGTGACAGATAACTGGTGAATATATACTTATATATTTTTTAAATACATACTTAAATAGAAATATACACCCAGGCTCAAAGACCAACGAATACATTTATAGACAATGTTAGCCCTCGGCGGGAATCGAACCCGCGACCCGCGGAGCTGATGGCAGGGTCACTACCTATTGGTCAAACGGGCGAGTTAAATTTTACCACAATACTGATTGCTAGTTTAGTGAGTAGTTTTTTGGTTGTATATTGCTTTGTTAATTTGGAAAAACAATTTAATGGCACGCCAATACATTGAACCATCATTCAATGTTAGGAAACTTGAAACTTGGTATTTGTTTAATTATTATTAAGATACTTGGGTGGCCGAACCTTGCTCGGTAATTTTTTTAAAATTATTTAAAATTATTAATTTTCATTAACCATACTAATATAATAATTAAATAATTCCCGTTTTTCCTTCGGGAATAGAAAAACAATATAGTGCATAATTACGGTATTTTAACGAACAAAGACACAGATACCACTAGTATCTATATTCGGTAACGACTCAAAAGTGCTTGTTAAAGCCAACTTCAATAAAAAATTAATTGAATTTGAATTTATAAAAAATTGTAAACAGGAGAATGTGGAGCAACATATAGGCTATCTATCCTAGAATTTTCGCGAAGTCGGGATTACCATGGGAAAAACTTTAAGACACACTGATTTGCGGGCACAGCTAGTAATATACACACTATAAATAAACTAAAACAATCTTTCTACAAGAGTAACTAAATCCAAAACACTGAGCATTCAAGCAAATTATTTTTCTTCATTTGTTCAGAAGTGCCCATTGTATTTCTTATAAATAATAGTGCAATAATTCTAACACGAATATTAATATTCCAATTTACGAAGCGTTGTTATTTCGCGCCATCTGGTTTCAAGATCGAACGTTTATTGGTACTTTGTTTTTATCGCAGTGCACATCAATTTGTATGTTGTAGTACATAATGCTTCTGTGATATGAATATTCTTTTAAATTTATTTAGAACAAGCAATTCGGGAGGTCACATAGTTATCATTCTGAGGACTTCGGAACGTCTCTGACACATTTTCGTTTCTTTTCGTTTCTCAGGTTTCTGATAGGCTTAGCATTCCCTAATAAGTTAACAGGTAGATCATGTTGCTGTTATTTTGTTTATCTGCTGTATAGCAAATGCCTATTGAAAATGGACGTAATTTCTTTTTAATTCACTTTTTAGAGTCTCTTTTTAGAGACATTTATCGGTTTATTTGTCGGTTAACTATCCGACACTTTATCAGTAACTTGTGAAACAGGCCCTTAATATAATATTTTGTTAAATACAAAAAAAAAAAATTTATAGTGTTGAGATATCTCTGCGTGAAATTAAGAGATCCGTAAAAGAACAAAAGCTATCATCATAGGGTATTGAGTCATGATGTTATTAATAGAGATGTACGGGGCTAATAATTCAGAATTACTCGGATTTTGAAATTTTAGAGTTTTGGGTGGATGAGTGTGGAAATCAAAGATTAATTAAGCAATTATATGCTTTATTGATATAGAATTGAATATTAAATATCAAAGAATTTGATTAGAAGAAAAAATCCCTAAAAATTATGTGTTATTATTTTTGATAAATCTTTTATTAAAGGAGCATCAATTAAAATGGCTCAATGATTTTAGTTTTGAGAATTCTTATTTGAATGTCTCGCTGTTAAAAAGATTGAATTTTTATATTTCACAGCATTTACTGATATCAAAACATCTGAGAATATAATTTTATTTTATTAACTTTTTTTTTTGTTTTCTATGAAAATTTTCCTATCGCCTATAGCGGAAGCTGTCAATTATCTTTCCGCTAGAATACTCTGATGTTATTAGAATATTTGTAGTATAAATTATTTTCATAAATTGTGAGTTAAATCATGCTCGATTAAACGGATTTTGATTTTGCGTAAATTAAATAATTGTATTATTTTGTAAATACTTTATACCGTTAAAACCGATCGGATAGACCGCATGACATAATTTATAATCCCGACAGATACTGATGAGTTTTTAATAAAAATAAACATGCCTTATTGATTTTAAATTTAAACTATCGTGAGTTTTATTCATAATTAATGTATAGAAACTGGCTTAACTGAAGTCTGGCTACTCCAACAATTTCAGTCAGGCACTTATATAGGCTCATCCGATAAAATAAGACGTTAGTATAGCCGGTTTCTATACATTAATTGTGCCTTATTGATATTGAGAATTTATCATGTGCTTTTAGATGAAGGAAAACGTCGTTAGGATATTTGTATATCTCTATTCAAAATCTGGGATAGAAGTTACAATAGAATTATTTTGCTGTAATCCGCGCTTGTTAAGAGAATCTATGTAATGCTGAGTGTATAAGGGCAACCTTCACATACCTTACACCCTTATAGTCCACATTGTAGTTATGTGCTGGGTCTAAGCTCTAATCCTTATCATCGAAGCGAGAGAGTTAGCCTCTGACCGTCTAATAGAGTATTCTATCGCTAGAGAGCCGTGACCCATTTTTTACTACATATTATGTTTCTATTATAGGGTTGTTCATAATACATTATGTAGTAAGAGCAGATGTAGTAAGGCTGAGTTAAACAGGTAGTCACAGTGGCCGCAGCTTGCAAACAGATTTTTTTTCAAATAAACATATAGTAAACAACGTAATATATCGTAACGTAACGTAATCCTCTTGCCCTTATCCCACTCTAAGTGGGGTCGGCACAACATATTATAAACTGTACCATGATTTGGCTGCGTCTTTACGACCGGCCGCCTGCCTGACGTCAACATACCTTAGTCGTATTTTACGACACCTCAGTAAGAAATGAGGGTGGGCTATTCTACTCAGACGGATACCACACGGCGCGTCGACTTACTTTAGTCGCCTTTTACGACGCCTCGGTAAGAAATGAGAGTGGTACTATTCTACTTAGCCGGATACCACACGGCTATAGTAAACAACGTAAAAAATACATAAATAGTAATAGACAGGCCTCCAAATATTTTGAAATGTATGGATGGTTCAATCATAATACGCCTAGCCAGAAATATTTTCAGTATACGTCTTGGCAAAGCATCCGAACCCGTATATCAATAGGTTGATGAGAATTCCTTCCGTAGTCAGAAATACACTAGTATTTATCGTAATGTAAAACTCAAAAAATATTGCCCTCTAAACCGATATTTACACGTGTCTTTTACACTCATTCATTTAAAAAATATTGCCAATGTTAAAATCGAAGCGTGCTATTCTACCTTATCGCTTTTCAATACCTAAAAATACAGCCAAATGATGGTGAATACGTGATAATGAATTCGTGATGATTTATGAGTCAGAAATGATTTTGCTATAAATACTAAACATTCAGCTGTTCCGCAATTGTTTTTGTTTTCTTTTATTTTTTTTCAATTTCCTACACACCTACCGCCTGTTTAACTCTGTTCTTTCGAAAACACTTGGGAGGATAAGGACAGGAGAATGATGATTTAATTTACGCATAAATAATTTACATACTACCAAGATCAGGTTAATTTGGTTAATCGATTATTTTTAGGGAATCATTAGAGTTTATTATCAAATCCGCTTCACATAAAATTTTTATTACACTGTGATAGCCCATCGGTAAGACCACGCGACTCTCTCGAGAGAGTCACGGGTTCAAACCTCGGATCGGCATCAATGAGTTTTTCTTTTAAAACTCATGTCCAATTGATAATAGCAATTTATCATACGCTTTGCAGTGACAGAAAACATCGTGAGGAAACCTGCATAACTGTAGAGAATTCTAAGGATATATGTAGCTTTCCTTAAAGCTTAGCTTAAGTTAAAGCTCCAACCCTCTCTAAATCGGAAAAAGAAGCCTATTCCTAGTAGTGGGATAGTAACAGGTTACTTTTATACTACTAATATTGTTTATTCTGTATCAACAAAAATACCTAGACAGGATATTCAGTATAATAAGTAAATTACATTATTTTTTGTTCCGTTTGTTCGTACGGTAATTCTCTTTTCACTCAACCAAACGCAATGTAAGAAATAAAAAGCTTTTATTTACATCTGACGAATATCTTTGTTACTCTATGTACTTATCTAGGCTTTATTCAAGAGTTTTGTTTATTATGTTGAAGGCGTTTCATAGCTAAGGCACCTATCACCTCTATTGCTACTGGAAAAGGTCGCCTATAAATCTAAACTATTTTTGGTATAACGCCCTGATTTCGGGTCACTCTCATTCTGGTGACTTAAATGTTTTATCGACAAACTTTAGTGTGGTGAAAAAAATTACTCTTTTGTTTGTGAAACTACGTATTTCATGATGAATCCTGATTTTTCTTGACAAGTTTTTCGTTTATTATATTTTGTTGTATTATATTTAATTAAAAATTTTGTCATCCATCTTCAAAGTTATAGACTTTCTTATTGTTTAAGAACAAAACATTTTAGTTTGAATACTGTTAGAGTAATTTATGTTGGTATACATTTTTTCAGGCAGATTTGTAGCTTAAAATCTTTACAGCTTAAAAACATAAGTGATGTTGATGGATGGTGACGGAGACTAATATTTTTTACAAATATTTACATGAAATTTAAATATTCAGATCAACTTAGAAAAATAAGTGTAAGATATAAATATTTTTAAGGACGCCGTGTGGTATCCGGACGAATAGAATAGTACCACACTCATTTCTTACCGAGGTGTCGTAAAAGGCGACTAAGGTAAGTCGACCCAGCGTGTGGTATCCGGTTGAGTAGAATAGACCACGCTCTTTTTACCGAGTTGTTACAAAAGGCAACTAAAGTTAGTTGACGTGGCGCGGCCAATCGTAAAATACCTAGCCAAATCATATGACAACATGTTTTTAACGTGTTGTGTTGACTCCACTTAGAGTGCGATAAGGACAGGAGAATGACGATGACTTCATATTAAAATAAAAACATTGCATAATAAGAACCCAACATTCAAACAGTCATGGAAAAATTGAATAAAGTAATAAACACTGCTTAATTGGCAAAAAGTTTAGTCCTTAACGTATATTTAGCATGCGGGTAAGATTTGAGTGTAATTAACATTTAATTTAATTCAGTTACGGTGTATAAAGTTTAACCATAAACGAAATAAAAAATTGAATTACAATATGATTTAAAAAGGCATGTATACGATAATGAGCTTGAATCTAGTTTATTTATTACCGTAGAATCTTGTACGGCTGTTTTACGGAATATTTAATTAAACAGAAAATGTAACAAGAAACGGATAAGATAGAGCGATAACAATCTGTAGATACATATTATACGACAAAGTACCTAAAAGCTTAAGAAAAAAGTGGATTAAGCACTGACTTCTGTTTAATTTATTTCATTTTATTTTTTCAAGGAATCCTTTGTTAATATTTTTTGTATGTTCCTAAATAGTGTATTTTTAGGCAATAGTTTAAGTTTAAGTTGTATAATTGTTAATAATAGTTTTAGTACTACATTTCTGTCTTTTAGTTTATCGTACGTACTAGTCTATAAAAGCATGCTGTGTCTACCTATAAGTGAAATTATATGTAATTAGCAAATAAGACCAAGTACCTATGGTTTAACATACATGTAATTTTGTTGGTAGGCCATAATTAAATAAATAAATAAATAAAAACTGACCTCGGTAAGAAATGAGGATGTGCCGACCCCACTTAGAGTGGGAATAGGGCACGAGGATGAGGATGATGATTAATGTATATATAGTATATTATTATGTACTTAAGATTAAGTAACATATTATATACTCACAAAAATTCAGAATAATTTCTCTATCTGGCCCGTGCTCCTAGTTGGCAGCGACACTGCCTTTAGCTTCACAGGTCGCGGGTTCGCTTCCCGTCAAGGACCAATACTTAAAAAACAATGTTGGTTCTTACAGTTTAGGTGTATCTATGTATTTAAAATTATATATGTTTATTAACCAGTTTTCAGTTACTCATAATATAAGTATTAAGTTACTTAATACTTATATTATTAAGTTACTTATATTAGTTAAGGGACGAACACGGTGTGTGCAATTGTCCCATATATTTATTACTAGCGGCCTACCCTGCTTCGCACGGGTATAAAATAAATAGCCTATGTCACTCAGTGAAAAAAATGATTAAAATCGATCCAGTAGTTTTAATTTAGGTATTCATTAGTGCCCGTGGCCCGCACGCGTTAAATTTGAAGAAAAACATTTCCCCTCTCCCTATACCAAGAAGATTTCCTGCTATATCTAAATTCATATACTACATATTTACATTTTTCCCTATATATTTACACTCTATCTATTAAAAAAAACCGCATCAAAATCTGTTGCGTAGTTTTAAAGATTTAAGCAAACATAGGGATATAGGGCAAACAAAGAATGTGACTTTGTTTTATACTATGTAGTGATAATCCCTATAGCATGATTCAGTATTCACGCGCGATGGCTTATTATTAGCGTATTTCATGTATAACTTTGGTGTTTCTATACTGATTTCAATGATTCTTTTTTTATACAACGGTTAATACTATTCACTTTTTTATTTAGGGATGACTGAGAGTGATATAAACGTAGGAGTAGACAAATATAACCAGAAAGCTTCGAACTGCTAAGCTATCGGGAGTTACACGTGTTATTGTGAGTCAACCATACAAGATAGACATATGCTGTCGTGGGATATTTTTTATATAATTTAAAGGAGAACATTTCCGTCTTACATGATTTCTGTGTAGCTTTAACCATCAAGGTTGCACACGCGACGGAAGCTTAAAAAATGGAGTAACTTCTCCCGTTTTCCCGACATTTCCCTTCACTGCTCTGCTCCTATTGATTGTAGCGTGATGAAAAGTATACTATAACCAGCTCAGGAGTATGAAAAATAATTGTACCGAGTTTCGTTAAAATCCGTCGAGTAGTTTTTGTTTCTATAACGGTTATACAGACAGACAGACAGACAGACAGACAGACAGACAGACAAAAAGTTTACTGATTGCATTTTTGGCATCAGTATCGATCCCTAATCACCCCCTGATAGTTATTTTGGAAATATATTCCAGTTACAGAATTGACCTCTCTACAGATTTATTATAAGTATAGATTATCATTATATAACATTATTATTAAATATAAAAATTAAGTAAGTAGCGGCCTGTTACTATCCCACTGCTGAGAATAGGCCTCTTCTCTCCGTTTTTTGAAGAGAAGGATTGGAGCTAAGACCTACCACGCTGCTCCAATGCGGATTAGTAGGTATAACTACAGAACTTTAGAGATATGCAGGTTTCCTCACGATGTTTTCCTTCACCGAAAAGCAAGTAATAAATTATTAAATATATGTGAGATCAATATTTAAAAGGATGAAATATGTACCCCCCTGGGGGTCGCGACCCACAGTTTAAGAAGCCCTGATCTAATCCATATCGGAACAGCGCAGTAGATCTAAGCTCAAATTATAAAATGACAGGAGGGATTTGTCCAGCAATAGGATACTACTTTATTTTTCCTTTATTTTTTAATTTTGCTAACAGATGACACTTGCGATGTGCTGCAGCAGAGAAGGCTCGCGTTTGGAGCGGACATACAGTGCATTGCTTGCATCACAAAGACAACGCGCTGTATCTAGAGCTACGCAGAAGCAACGTCACCCTCGGCTACTTTTACGTTTGTCTACGGCGTCGTCGCAGTTGGGCGATGCGCCACCTCGAGCGCAGGTGAGGTCAGGAAATTAACAATATTTTTAGATACGGGAAGGTGCATGAAGGTTTTGAATTGGTATTCTTAAGTGGATAATTTTATATCTCAAATTATTATATGGAATTTGGATTTTCTGTTATCATTTTGGGTGTATATTAGGCATAATGTTATTAATAATAATATTAATTTTAAATATATTTAAGTTTTTTTTAGTAAGATTTTGTAATAACATTTTAGTAAGTAATTTGAGTCTGTTATTAGCCTAAAAAAAACACTGTACATGGTCATAGTATTATATATTAATCTTGTATCTTGTATATTACATATGTAACAATCACTGGTAAACCTTAATAAATAAAATAAAATAAATATTATGTTAAACTTATTTTCAGAAAAATTCGTTGTTAAAAATTTGCTTGTACGCATATGAGTAATATAAAGTTATAAGGATTTTATTATCTTAATAACTCTCTTAATTACATTTTATGGCATATACAAAAATTCAATTTTAAGATTATCAAAAGAGATCTGACAAAGTTCTGAATATTTTTTCACTGTTTGTGAGGAATCATTTTATTAAAAAAATTATTTTCTTTTAGTACTAGTATATCTAAACATTTAACGATTATCTTTCTTAAAACACATGTTCATGGAATGACATCTGTCATAACATGCCTTACACATGCTAAAAATTAAGTTTTGGTGAATGGTTTGACTAATATTATTAAAAAATGCCTGCTTAATTAATACTTGTATGTTGCTATTGTCGTGGTATATCTTGCGAAACTTTGGTTGCGGTTTTAAGGTTTTATTTCTTGCAACGACGTCAATGTTCTCGTCAAGTATGTCATTATACTATTTGCTCATTTATTGGTCTATTATTATTTTAATATATTAGTAATCATCATTCACCTGCCCTTATCCCGTTCTAAGTGGGGTTGGCGCAACATGTTATAAACATGCTGTCACATGATTGGGCTGCGTTTTTGTAAACGGCCGCCTGCCCGACGTCAACTTGCCTTAGTCGTGTTTTACGACACCTCGGTAAGAGAGTGGTCTATTCTACTAAACCGGATACCACACGGTGTGTGAACTTATCTTAGTCGCCTTTTACGACACCTCGGTAAGAAATGAGGGTGGTCTATTCTACTCAGCCGGATAGCACACTGCTACCATATATTGATTGTATGATAATGATTTAAGAATTTCATTGGCAATACAAAACCAAGTAGAGATGCTAAACTAAAAGTGACGCAAATGTTGTGGAAATGAAAAACTGGATAAATTATGCGGAACAGGCCCGGATACATACACTAAGTGCTGTTTTGTAATGATTACAAATGTATTAATATAGATTCTTAATTAACGTTCTATTATTAAATAATAATTATTATTATTTTTTGGTATATAATGATATTTCATATTTCCGACGTTTAAAAAAATATCTTAATCTTGATTTTAATTATAATAATTTAATAATTGTATTTTATTATTTTTATTATCAAATTGACGTAATTATCTGTTAGTATTGACACGAAGTATTAAATAATTATGTGATCATTGGACATTGCATCACTACTGTTCTTAATTCTGTATTAATAAATAATAAATAAATATATTTTTATCCTCTACTGTATTATACAATATATTGCCATATGTTTTCTACAAGACAGTATATATTTTTGTGATCCCCTCGATTTAAAATCTCAAAATCCTTGAAATAATAATGTAGTTCTCCTTTTAAATATCTCCTTAGTAAATATTATAAATGAACCAGAAGTTATCTTCGTTTTTCATTCTACCAAAATATATAATATTATTCTCCTTGAGTAAAATCATCGCGTTGAGTAGATATAAACTCGTTAAATTTTTCACGAAACATTTAATTCTTTTAGCACTAATTTTACATCCGGTTATAAAACAAGGTATTTGACTGCCCTATACTTAACCTACTTACAAAACCTATAAATTGGGTCGGCAGTTTGAATTTATTGATATTACAGAAAGATACGACATGCATATTATACGATTTAACTCGAAATGCTTTTCATGGTTAGTAAAATTCTGATTCGGTTATTCGCTTTTCATATATGTCACATTCAGTTTGAGTTTACAACTTCAATGTCGTAAAATAAATTTTTAGATAAAGTAATTTTTTTATATCTCTTCTATTAAATCTAATAAATATAATTCGGGCTGAGAATCATAAATTAAAAAATGCATCCAGTGTTTACACCTTCCGGGTCAACTAGCCACAATTATTTCTTCCTTTATTACAAAAAATAAATAAGTAAATGATAACACTGATTAATTAGAAAAGAAATTGTTGTTAAAATAAAAAAAATAATCTGATAAGTGGGACGTTCTTATGAGATTTGTTTTTTATAAAATGTGTAACCTCCTTGAAATAAAATATAAGAATATTTTATCTGTGAATAAAATATTTTGATTCTAATGTTAAAACTTGAATGGAATGTTGCGTTAGTAGACCTTCCACTGGTATATATATAACTGAAGTGTTTCAACTATTTTAAGTTAATGTTATATCGAATTTATATTGTTCCTGACTTGTTGTTGTACCATTAAATTAATTTCTAGGAACCGTCTTAAAGAAATATTAATGCTATGCCACACATATTTGACTGACCATTTTTCTTGCAGTCGTACCACAGAAGAGATCTCTCAGTAGTGAATGAGGTGCCAAGCGCGAATTGGCTGTGGAAGCCACGCCCGACTGAGGGGTCGGACTCCTTCACATCGCCACGAAGTATTTCAAACTCCAGCTTACATGAAGTAGACCAAGAACTGAGTGGGGAAGAATTAGCAACATTTTTGTATCAAGTTAATTGTAATATAGGTGGACTTACCTGAGACACGTCTGTTTAGGGTACCCTGAGGAGTATTCTAAACTGTTGCTTGATACGTAAAAGTGTTTTGTACAGTTCTGTATAAATAAAGGAGTTAATGACAAGTGATAAGAAAGTAAACAAAATAAGAGTTATTATACATATCTAAATGGAGATTTATGGTTTAGACAAATGTCTAAATGTTTAATATTTGCGTTTCATACTATTGTAATTATTTTGTTTGTTAATAATCTCTTTATTATAAATTTAAATTAATATAAAAATGATAAAAAGAACGACATGATGTGCAGCAAGTTACCTATGCTTTAATTAAAAATCAAATAGAAGAAGAACGTAGGCATTTTTTATTAAGCCAACTTATCCACAGAATTGGAACTTTATAACCTAGTTAAAATACTTTAAACTTGAGACAACAGGTTTAAGAGCTAAAAAGAAGAAGCTCGATGCGAAGGTATCCTTTGATACCTTTTTTATTTAATTAATCGTTAACTGTCATTGAATATTGTTTCGAGAAACGTTTGTTTTGTCTCATTTGCGTTAAAATAAATTTGGTAGCGAGATAAATCGAATTCATATTTTGCTTTACTTTTATATTTGATCGCAATATGTTTTGATATTGGAAAATATTAAAACTGCAAATGTAATTTATTTTTGAACGGATGAGTCGTTTCAATGGGGAACATTGATCAGGTCATTGTTATCGCATCGCTGTTGAATGTCTTCAAAAATTTAGCACGAAAAATTGTTATACACTGTGTTTTTTATGATAAAAAAGATTTTTTTTAAAATATTTATGTTTGTAGAAAGAATTAAAATGTGTGAGTGCTCTAGTTGTTTAGTTAACAGTCACTTAATAATGAATTGAGTTGGATAGTTGCTATTAATAATAGCGATTTATATATTGAAGCCAATACCATTATGAACGTGGATTAAGATTTATAGATGCTCTTATGATTAGGTTGTGGTAGATTTCGTTGGTCCATGTTTATTTTGCTAAGATGAAGCTCGAAGCGTTAAAGAATCTACCTTAAATAAAGTTAACCCCACTAACAGAAACTGTGTAGTGTGCGATTCCTCAAGTCTCAAATCTTGCTCTCCTCTAAAAATAAAATATGGCTCGCTCGGCGGCCCGTATCTCAAAATTCTCGTATATTATGGAACTCGTATATTGAGGTACTACTGTGTATATATCAGTCAAGCCAACCTCCGAGTCGGCGACTGCTATCAAAGCTTTTCAAGGGCTTAGTTTTCCTTGAATACAACCTCATGTGGCTGATTTATTCAATTTTTGAATAATAGAATGAGCTCATAGTCGTTTCGTCAAAATGCCTTCGGGAATATTAATTTGACGCCTCGATGTCTGACTTCTATGGTCTGATTTCTGACACTAATAATATTTGTATTTGCGTCAAATTTTTTTACTTTTTTTTGCTGCATGTTTTTTATTTAAACACAAATTTTTATTCCACAAAGATTAAGAACTGATACACTTAATATATTTACCCGGCTCCTTATACTTGATATCTACCTTAGGCTTGTTGTCTATTTATTAAAAGCTTTTATTTAACAAAAGTAATGAGAATATTATTTTGCTATAATCCGCGATAAAAGAAAATATATGTAATGCTAAATGTAGAGTGTACTATTCGTTCTCATACCTGTTACATGCAGAATTTGTAAGAACTCATGCACTACCCGACACCGATGGCACACCAATACACAAGCACTGCACACATTCGCCACCACAATCTCGAACAATTGTTTCGCCCCGTAACCGAAGCATCGTCAGGAGATAGACTCCCCGACAAAATCGCAAAGCGCTTTTATTTAACTTGTGTATGTATGTGAAGGTGGAATCTTGCAAATAAATTTGACCTACTTCCCGGCGTCTGATTGAACTGAAATTTTATATACCGGTCTAGTCCTCATGACAATGCATGTTTATGATAAGCATGACTGCTGCCAGGATTGGCTCCAGACGAGGGAACTCCTGAACGGTGGCTTTTTTAACTTGATTTGTTATAAAAATAACACCTGAATTTGTATGTACGTCTATAATTGTTTATTATTGTACATGATGTATATTATTTAAGACGTAAAAATAAATATGATGTGTGCTTTTATAGCCTTTTGATATATAAACAATATTTGTGTTGACAGTACTGTATATATTAGTAAAATAATAAAATATGTTAAGCTGTAACATTAAGTACTTTCATTGTCCAGGTGACAGGAAATATATTGTGTGGTTGAATGTTTGTTCAGGTGCAATGAGAAATTGTTAACAAACAGGAATGTAATCTGTTTCCGTGTTTGGATTTTTCATTTCAACGTTAAACTGAATTTCAGAGATAATTGTGTTTACGTTTCAAAATATTGCAGCGATAAGTTTTGTGTTCTTGTGGATGCTGTGATATGTTTTCTATTAAATTTAAACGTATTTAGAAATTGATGTTAATCTAAAGTCTACGTGAAAACCTTAGTAAAAAGAAAATATTTTTCTTTATGTGAACTATTAACTTAATTATAAACTTATAAACTTATTAACAACAATTTGTTTTAAACACTAATATTTTAACGTAGGAACATTAGTAGCTAATGATTTTACCTTGTACATAGACTTTAAGAGACTTTTAGAATTTAGTACTGAGTGTTGCATTTATGATTTATTTAATTTATAAAGCAATTTTTATTAACAAGCTTTCAAATAAATTTATTTTCATCAACAACTTATGTAACGCGCCGGAGAAGTTATTGGAAAATATTGACTTTTTAAATGTACTCCAATATATGATAGTGACAGCTTGTGAAATTCTTTGTACACCTGATAACGTGAAAGTTAATAAAGTCAATATTTTGCGAAGTCCTGTGGTACCATGGTAAAAAAATAATTATTGAATTGCAAATTAGCATACATACATAGTATTTGAGAAATTCGAGAACTTCTTTATTCGCGCACTTTTATTAAGAACTTTTAGAGGGGAACAATTTTGTAATACATGATTTTTAAATAATTTTCTCAGCTTACTTAGCGCAAGAAAAGATTTAAATATTGCCGTTTTCGTATGATTGCTGCTCCGATTTATCTTATCGTGATATAGACTATATATAGCCTTCCTCGATAAATGGACTATCTTACACTCAAAGATTTTTTTCAAATCGGTCCAGTAGTTCCTTAGATTAGAGCGTTCAAACAAACAAACTTTTCAGCTTTACATATTAGTATAGATTTAAACTTTCAAATACTTCGTCCTTGCATTTTCCTAAAGAGATTATAAGATTTTCGCCTCACGTATTAATATTATATTATGATTGCGTTGCTTTAAAAATTTCACCATTATATTAAACCATTGGTATAATATACATTAACTGGTCCGTGAGTTCATGTATGTAGGTATTGTGGAAAGGGTGGACAAATGAGGTATCGTTAGATACGCTTAATCGACTGTCTCGACCATTGGCGTGATATAGGGTGTATTACGACGCCATGGATCATAAATTTGAAGGTCGTTGCTTCAAAATTCATTTATTTGATACGGCCTATTTCTCCGGTCCTAATTGTTGTTTATTTAAAAAAATATATTGTTTATTTAGTGCTTATTATCAAAACTGAAACAACATTATTGAAATAAAAATATAATTTTTTAGATTAAACTTTAAAATAATTGGACTTTTGTGTGTCATGTTGCCAGGAAATTCTTGAAATGCATTTAAACACTTATTTCTTTTAAAAATTATTACCTGGATAACTGAGCATTACTTTGTAATTTTTTAAAAGATATAAGAAAGATGAAACTTGAAAAAAAAGAAAAATAATTGGGCAGATGGGGCTCAATCGGCAATTGCATTTCTTTAGTCCGCCCGATACCCACTAAGCTATTACAATTTTACAAATGACAGCAAAAATATCATTTGCATTCTATACTACATTTTATTTTTTCATTGCCCAAAAACAGGGATAAATAGACATTTTTTAAAATTAAAACCATGTTTCATAAAAATCCGTTTGATTCTGGAGCCGTTTCTGAAATTCAGATTGTATATACGCACAAGCTTAACTCATTTAAATTTTAAAGATAGCCGTGCTTCTGTTTGTCGTGCCACTTACCTGAATACAAATATAAGTCCAAGCAAATAAGCATTACCAAATCATAATATGTACCTAACCATCATCGTTCATCCAAAATATTAAAAATGTAGTGTTATTATAATAAAATTTATAGATATTTATTGACGGTGTTGGAATAAATGGACTATATAGGTATATAAAATAATGTATATTATTTACAAAGTTATGAGTAGTTTTTTTTACTAAATTTGCCAATTAATTAGCAGGATAAGATTAATAAGGTCCGTTAATATTAGATTTAAGAATATAGATGTATTTGAATGTTATAAATTGCACGAAATGTTTTCTATATTGAAATTTTTGGGTTCGATATTTATAAATATAATGTAGTATTACTATTTTTACATTCGCAACACTAACCATAATTTTTTTCAAAGCTCTAGGTATAATATTAACAAAACATAGATTATAAAACAAGATATAGAATTTTGCTGACATTTAAATTCGCCTCAATGCTTGGTGATATATTTCATTAATATCTATCTTTTGTTATATATTTTTTAATTTATGAATTATAAGTAAATTATGAGTTTAACATTGATTATATTATAATTATCGTTATTATCAAGCTTTCGTACTAATAAGCGCTGTTTTCTAAAAAACATGAAAATGTTGTATTTATAATATAATCTTAGTATTATTAATGTTATTTATATTATAGTTAGAAATAGTTTAAATATGAGGTGGGTATTATAAATGTATATAAAGGTTATTGAAGAATATATGTAATGTACAAATATTTTTGTTGTTATATGTTTCAAAAATAAATACGGTATTATAATATGGAAGTTATTATTTCGTTCCAATGATGTATATAAGATTCAATTTCAAAGATTAGATTAATATTAAACAGTACCACAATAAATTTACAGTAATTAATTTTTGACGGAATAATATATTATCTTATATCATATTCATCTATAAACATAAAAAGCTAAGTAACAATTCTCCTTCAGGCCATAAGGCGGCATTTACAAAAAGTAAAACTGATTTCTTATGTACAAATTAATAAATGCGATATAGATATTCTTCTTATAAATTAGTATTTCTGTTATGTAATCATCTTCCTGACCTGATGATGATGATGATGACCGTGATGATTAGAAAGAAGATATATTCGCAACGTTTATCGATTTGGCAAGTTATCAACCTAATTGGCATGTAATAAATTCAATTAAGATACTTACAGGGAGTAAACTTAACACATACCCACATTGGAGGTTGGAATCGACCTAATCCAGATTTACTGCGACGATCTTTAAAAGATTTATGCCACTATCGTATTGGAAATATCGTTAGGGTTGCCTCTTCTTAAGTTGGTTGATTGTTATCTGTGAAATTCATATGTTTCTTCCAATATTGTTAAGAACTCTTCAATCGGGATGGATATTAATAAATTAACTGGTACACGGCATAGATTTAGGTGATTAAATAAATGTAACCATGTCACAAAAGGTTATTTACAGTTGGCAGATTAAAATAATTACGTTACTATTAAATATTATTCTTCTTTACTGGTTTCAAAGCATTTAAAATTATTGATAGCATTTGCGCCATTTTATTATAGCGCGATTGCTATAAAAATATAAAATAATTTATAGAATTAGGCGTTACTTTGCGGAGATCCATAATACAAAAGTAATAATAAAATTATTTTGCTATTACTTTTGTATAAAAATATTATATGAAAAAAAGTTCGTAAGCTTGAATGTTTGTAAATCAAAAAGGTGTGAACGGATTTTAATAAAATTTGATACCAGTTACTTGTACTGTGCCTTTTGAAGTCTATTAAATAATAAATAATAATGTGCCTTTGAATAAACAGATTAGTAGATATTAGATATCCGCCCTTTATTTTCCGGGTACCATTGATATATTTCTATGAGTTTATCTAAATTAAAATCTTTGAAACGAAATTGGAATTTCTAAATTAACACAATATTCAAGGAAGGTATGATCCATACAATAAATAAAATAATAATTGGTTATACGGTTATAAATATTTCTCTAATTTCAGCTATAACACCATGGACAAAATGAGACATAACAACAAAACACAATAGTAGCCTGTTATTATCCCACTGCTGGGCATAGGCCTCCACTCTCCGTTTTTGGAGAGAAAGATTGGAGCTAAGACCTACCACGCTGCTCCAATGCGGATTGCTAAATTACAAATATTCCTAGAATTCTCTAGAGATATGCAGGTTACGTCACGATGTTCAGCAAAAAGCGTGTAATCAATTGCATTTTATTAGACACATACATTTTAAAAGAAAACTCTGATCTGAATTCGTGACCCCTCGAAAGAGTCACGAGAAAAAAAAACGATTTGTTGATTTAACTGGCCCGTTGGTGCAGTGGGTAGTGACCTTGCCTTCAGCTCCGCGGGTCGCGGGTTGGATTCCCGCCAAGGGCCAACATTTTCTATAAATGAATTTGTTGGTCTTTGAGCCTGGGTGTATGCATTTAAGTATTTATTTAAAAAAACCATTAAGTATATATTCACCAGTCATCTCTCTCCCATAACACAAGTATTAAGTTACTTACTATAGGGACCGACGACCGTGTATGTAAGTGTCCCATACATTTATTTATTTATTTTATTTATTTATCACAACTCCGATAGCCGTAATGCTACTCAAATGTCTTGTGGTCCATTATAACGTACGGCGTCGTTCAGCTAATTAATTGCAAACTGCGCACAATTTAGCCATCCCCAATGTTTATTGACAAAACATCTGGCCGTCCCCCTTAATTTCCCCATCATTATCCATTACGTTGGACGGTCTTACATCAGCGCTTACAAAATTTACCGAATACTCCGAAATCCGCAAAGTCCTTGTCTTAAGTAATATTTAATTAAACCCTAATTTCTGCGACACCTGCAGATTAATTTTCTGTGGTTTAATCAATGTTGAAAGAGATGTATTTTTTAGCTGTGTAGCAAATAATAATATAGGTGAAGTTATTATTAAAGGAAGTTGATGCAACGGTCTATAAACTTTTCTTTTTTCTGTGTTCAATTAACTATTTTAATAATTTATTTGTATGGAAATATTTATATTGTCAAATATGACGTGAAATACATATGAAAGAAGGCTGTAAGACCAAGTATGTGATTATTTTATGTATTTAGGTAGTACTCTGTCTGTTACATACTTATATGTAAATCTTTCTCTTTTTGCGTACATCTTTATATAACATATGTAAAGTGAAATGGAAAAATGGCTTTCCAGAGTATTGCACATCTGTATCTATATACTATTTAGTGTATAATAGTATATAATATAATACATTGCCTGTGAGAGATCTGTGCTTCTGCATCTCTTGCTTTGTAGTATCTAACAATGTATGTAATTATAAATAGTAATTATACGTGAAAAGTGTCTTTTTGTTATTAATGATGCGCTCGTCATCATCCTCCTGCCCTTATCCCACTCTAAGTGGGGTCGGCATAACATTTTATAAACATGTTGCAACATGATTTAGCTACGTATTTTACGACCGGCCGCCTGCCTGACGTCAACTTACCTTTGTAGTATTTTACGACACCTCGGTTAGAAAGAGGGTGGTCTATTCTACTCAACTGGATACCACATGGTGGGTCAACTTACCTTAGACACCTCGATTAGAAAGAGGGTGGTCTATTCTACTCAGCCGGATACCACATGGCTAAAAGAAGCGCTCGTATCATCGCAAAAACAATTTTGTGTATACAAATCCCGTATATTGACCGTTTATCTCTGCCAATTTGGTATTACCACAGCACTCCGTCATTACAGCTTTATTCTATATCCTCTATAAGCTATTAGATTCAGCGTAGATATATTTAACAGATATAGCTTATACTAATCCAAAGAAGATTTCGTAAGCAAGAGTTACGTTCATAGAATATATTCGAATAAACGATGATGTTTTGATAGTTTAATTGATGTTATGATCTACGTTAGTTTTAAATGTTAAAATAAAATTACGTAATTATTTCTTTTTTTAAATATGTTTTGGATATATACATATTGGATTGTTTACGTTGGATGCAATTCTGCTGAAACGCCGAGCAAAAACTCGTAAAAAATATTTGCGAGTTCTTTATTTTGTGGTGCATACAGTAGGGCATAATTGTGACGTGCTTTGCTAGTAAGAACGATTGGTTTGATACTGAGGCTTACCATCATCATCATCTCATCATCTTCCTGCCTTTATCCCACTCTAAGTGGGGTCGTCACAACATGTTATAAATATGTTGCCATATGATTTGGCTACGTATATTACGACCGGCCACCTGCCTGACGTCAACTTATCTTAGTCGTATTTTACGACACCTCGATAAGAAATAATGATATTCTACTTAACCGGATACCACACGGTGAGTCAACTTGCCTTAGTCGCTTTTTACAACACCTCGGTAATACATGAGGATGGTCTATTCTACTCAGCCGGATACCACACGGCGTTTCGACTTACCTTAGTCGCCTTTTACGAAACCTCGGTAAGATAAGAGGGTGGTACTATTCAGCCGGATACCACACGGCGGGATAATGAGGCTTGCCATGTTGACTTCATTCTTCCCTGAATGTTGAGTTAATATCTTTACTAGACGCTAGTAATTTTTTCAATTTGATCAAATTTTGTCACGAAAATGTTTTTGAAACTTTTGAAATAACATCAATAAATATGTAAATTTGATGTAGTAATTGGATCACGGGGTAAGCGCTCTATTTTTCTCGATAGAAAATACTTTCTTTAGCTATAGAAACACGCAATATTAAAATGTATATATTTTTTCTTTTATTTTTCGCACTCAATTAAGGAATTTCTTTATCAAATAATAAAATATTCCAGCACAAAATTTGCTAAAGAGAATCTACTCTCAAGTAAAAAATAATTTGTTTTACCCTTGGAGGAAATATTTTTAGTATTTCATAATGAAATTCTTTTTAATTTTTTTCCAATAGGTAAAAATGATTTGCCAGGTTTTGACTTCTTCATATACAAAAGATGAAATTTTTTTTACGTTTTATGATATTATTGAATATTATTTTTGTTGCCATTAGTACAAATTAACAAAAAAATATTACATCAGTATAAAAATATTAACGTTTGATCAATACGCAATAACTCTAATTAACGAATGAATTTTGTAGGAAAGGATGATTTGATAATAGGTATATAGGTATTTGTTCTACTTTGAATTAACGACAGATGTAAGCCGTGTGGTATCTGGCTGAGTAGAATAGACCACCCTCATTTGTTACTGAGGTGTAAAAGGCAACTAAGGTAAGTGGACTCGCCGTGTGGTATCCGACTTAGTAGAATAGAAAACCCTCTTACTGAGGTGTCGCAAAAGGCGACAAAGGTAAGTTGACGTCAGGCATTCGGCTGGTCGTAAAATACCTAGTTAAGTCATGTGATAAATGTTTATAACTTGTTGTGCCGACCCCACTTAGAGTGGGAAAAAAACAGTAGAATTATGACAGATATAGTAACCCAACAAAACAAAACGAATACAAGAGTTCCAAGTCATTTCTTCATTTTAGGACCCTGCCTTCAGCTCTCGGATCGCGGTTTCGTTCCATTTTCTATAAAAGGATTTGTTGATCTTCGAGTCTGGGTGTGTATTTAAATATGTATTTAAAAATTATATATGTATATATTCACCAGCTGTCTCTCACCCATTACACAAGTATTAAGCTACTTACTTTGGGGAGGGACGAACGTGTGTGTAAGTGTCCCATATTTTTATTTATCTCAGCATTGTGTAAATGAATGTATAGTTTCCGAAACAACATTAACAAAGGTAAGAAAAATAAATATATGTTTTCTTACCGTGATTTTTCCATTCACGTCCCTGTATCACTCGCAGCAATCAAAACTTTCTCATATTACTTTGGCAAATGACCGGATCGGATTGCTATGACGATATTGTTTCCTATAATTAAAGAACTGAGTATTCACAAGGTAATAAAAACATATCAGTAAAATATAATACAAATAATCAATCGTATATATAAAAATGAATCATCACTCTTCTGTCATTGTCCCAGTCTAAGTAGGGTCAGTACAACATGTTTTAAACATATTATTAAATGATTTGGTTAATGGGTGGTCAATTCTACTCAGCCGGATATCAGACGGCGAGTCAACTTACCTGAGTCGCCTATTACGACACTTCGGTAAGAAATGAGAGTGGTATATTCTACTCAGCCTGATTCCTCATTACCGACCATTTTATTTATTTATTTATATTTAAGTCGACCCACCATGTGGTATCTGGTTGAGTAGAATAGACTCTTCCTTACCGAGGTGTCGTAAAATACAAATAAAAAAGTTGATGTCAGGCAGGCGACCGATCGTAAAATACGTAGCCAAATCATATGACACCATGTTCATAACATGTTGTGCCGACCCCACTTAGAGTGGAATAAGGGCAGGAGGACGACGACTTATTTTACTTGTCTTCTTTTAATTTTTTAGCCTTGGTAGATAGATCCTTTAAACTTTTAGAGCGGATTGTTTATGATTAGCTTACCTTCGCAATATGAAATCTTAATCAAGCGATCTTGCTATGACAGAAGTTTGAAGCGCTTTATAGAATTTACTTATGAAAGTTTATCAAAAACGTGATACCAATTTTTAAAATTCATTTTTACAGAATAATGTTAATCTTATACTTAGATTTTTGAATATGAAATTGTGATGTTAATTGATAGAAAAAATTATTTAAGGACGGCGTCCTTAATATGAGATTTTATACAAAAAAAATATTCGAAAATAAATAGTAAATTTTGGTTCAGACAGTCGAGAGACCCGTTGTCAGTATATTGAAAAATACTATAGATATTAACGGGTTTACTACGGATACAGTACATCATTTTGGTAGAAGCGATTAGTGACCCCCTATATTATATAAAAATATATTGTCAATCATATAAAACTTAACTAAAAAAACACTCGCGAAGGAAGCGAAGGTAAGAAGCGAACGCAGTCTACGCTCTGTGTGCTAAGTACGGGTTTTTTTAACAGCGACATCTAGTGATCACTGTTACGCCATACAATTAGGCGTCAGTCATGCTATAAATACCCGGGTAAAGAGGTGCAACCTCGAGGCCCGTAGCCCTCCCGTTAAGGGAGAAGACCACTTCGAGTCATGCTATAAATGTAAATGTGTGTTTACTTGCTTGCTTATAATTGAGTTATTAAGGTACTGCTATTAATAGCATAATTTTTTAATTTCGCTATAGATATTTGAGTTGCCAGTTTACAATAAAATTAAGTTTATGTAAATTTTAATAGAAAAACTCATTGATGACTGCCCCTGTCGAAAGTCACACGGTTGCACCGTTACCACTACCAAAGCTAGATGGTTTACAATTTCTTTAGAGCAATATTGATTACTAGTACTGGCAATATATATTACAACGCGAAGGTAATTACAATATCCATTGTGACTGCGTTAACTAATTAATCTATCATTATATGATAGATGTAAATGAACGACTCGAATATTCGTTAGCCTTTGACTCCAATATTAGCAAAGAATAGTGTTTTTGGATCAAAAATTCAAATATTCAGTAATTACAATAAAAATGACGTCTGCTAATGTAAAACGTGTATCAATCAGATCATCGAATTAAATAAATTACCTTATGTTTAAAACATTTATTTGTAATTTTTAAACAAAAATAATTCATTCATCATCATCCTCCTGCCCTTATCCCACTCTAAGTGAGATCGGCACAACATGTCATAAACATGCTGTCACATGATTTGGCTGAGTATTTTACAACCGGTCGCCGGCCTGACAAAAACTTCTTTAGTTGTATTTTAAGACACCGCGGTAAGAAAGAGTCTATTCTACTCAACCGGATACCACATGGTGGATCAACTCACCTTAGTCGTCTTTTACGACACCTCGATAAGAAATGAGGTTGGTCTATTCTACTCAGCCGGATACCACACGGCTAAACAAAATAAGAGGTTAGTCTATTCTACTTAGGCAGATACCATACGGCGCTGCGAGTTAACTTACCTTACTCGCCTTGTACGATACCTCGGTAAGAAATTCGGTCGTTCTATTCTACTCAGACGGATACCACACTGCCTATTTTTAATATTAATAATTTATCAACTAAATAAAATACTTCTTTTAAAACATTATACATTAAATGTATCTAACATTAGAGGAGAAGAGTAGGTATATTAGCATATGTTAGAATTGTAACGTTAGATATAATAAAGCTACCAGCAGTGATTTATGGGACACTGGAGTGTTAACGTCGCAGTTGTAATACTACAATATAATGTAGAAGATAATAAGTAGTATATGTAATAGTATTTCGCCCCATCAATAAAGTTAATGTCCTATGTAAATACATATCATATGTTCTTATGATAGGGTGATATAAAATATAGATTATATTAATTGAGTTAATCTTGTATGTATATTTTCGGAATCTTGGAAACGGCTCCAACGATTTTCCTGAAATTTTGCATGTAGGGATTTTGTGGGAGAAAAAACGATTTTTATCCCTATTTTTGGGCATTAAATAATACTAAACTTTATATTTATTTGAATTTTTATCATTAACTGTCAAGTCAGGTAGCTTATTCGGGCAACGGGTGGTCGCGAGAAATGAAAATACCTAGGATCGAGCCCCCTATTATTTTTTCTTTTTTTTAAGTTTCTTTTTTATTTTGAAAAAAATTACCGAGCAAGGCTCGGTCAACCGGGTACTATAGATTATAGGATATAGGTTAAAAAGTATTAGATTATAAACTCTAAAGTAAGGCACTAGGTTACATTATAACTCCGACAAATACTGACAACAATATTTCGAATTTATAGGGCATTGGTGAATCTAGTCATCATTTTTATCTTTTTTAAAACATAACACGAGCCACCCGGACATTATTTGAATATAAATAGGTTTTTATAAAATGCTTATAAGATAATATCAATCAATCAGTTATATAATTACATATTTCTAAAGTCTAGAAACCATGACATAGAGTCGTATTATTTGAACTGATTTGGTTTTTGACGAAAATGAAGTATGATCCCTGCAAGACAATTTCAGAAGATTAAACGAAATTTATACTAAGGACAGACTTAATCTCTTTGTCATAACGCTATTTTGAGGTAAATTTATTATTACTAGAGAGGCGATAAAGATTCATCAAAATTAAATCAAGAATATTAGAACTTACGTCCCTACTTTTTTTATAACCTAATTAATAATAATAGACTCAACATTTTCAATGACATCACTTTCGGAAAGCTGATTAGTTAATTAATCATCTACCGAAAATTTTGCTTGTTAATGTCATACACAAACCGTTATATGGATCTGTAACTGTTGTACATACAATATTTGGTATTTAATTTAATATTGAATGTATAGTGTTTGAAAAGGCGATATTAGATTATAGAGCTAAGTCAGACTTAATCAATAATTATGTATCACCTGATGTGAATATTTAATTCAATAGTTAGATTAATTGCTTTTTAAATGTACCAGTATGAATGTTAATTGATGCTCGAGTTTTTATACGAGCAGTAAATATGTAATAAGCTGCAATGCAATGCAATGTCGAGATGGAGTTAAAATTTACACGTACGTCAGCAATATAATTAACTATATTTAGTGTGCGGGTCCATATGTTACAGTTTTCATTATGTTATCTGTAATTTCAAAATAAAATATATATACCTTCTGGTAGTAAAAACATTAACGGTAAATAAAATAAATTAGAATGCGTAAAGCTGCTTTATGCGACAGCTGCTATATTAGCGTGAATTTATCTTTTGCGGTGAGCGCTAGAAAAGGGATCGCTTCTGCTTGGCATACCAAATAATCATCTAACGACGAATATGATAGGGTATAGGTATTATCTTTGAAATTGCCCTGTTAAACAAAAAGGTATATATGCTTCTATTATTTAGAATATATAGATACCACAATTGACAAATTTAAGGGTGAGCGTCTAGGTAATTTGCTTGTCTTATAACAGCGCTTTCAGCATTACGATGCACAACGTAAAAGCATAGAGGTATCACCAAAAAGGATAGATTTATTATTTTCCTTAAACGCTTCCTTTGCAAAGATTACGATTGGTTTTATTTTGAGATGTAAAAAAACGCCATTGCAAATTACAGAAAACCAAAATGAATTGAATGTGATCTTTCTCTAGGTATCGAAAATATTTATGGCAGAAATTTAAAACTAACCAATTAAGAAATTGACTTTACTTATTTAAGTACGACATAATTATTATAAAATAGAGCCACTCTACCTCATAACGGAATTAATTTAGAAGAAATTCGCGGAGTAATTTTCGTATTGAATTGAGTTGTTCGTTGGTAATAGACTGACAAGAATATTTAATGTCTTTGATATTATTAAGAGGGCTATTTTTAGGGAAAGTATTTAGTACAATATTTTGATACAGTTGAGAATAGGACAACTTGATTAAAAATATTAAAATAATAGGCTGCTAGTTAAGGTTGAAATCGCCTCGTTTGATTTAAAATTATCTGCATTTATTATATTAATTAAGTTTTATTTCAAAAATATATTTACAATTCTTACAGATTTACAGATGTACAGATATCGTCAATATATAATATATAATAACCTATTGCTTCAGATCCTTACCTTATCTCGTCTAATGGGATTTTAAATGACATATGGATAAGAAAAATAGTATATTTTCCTTTAGTAGAAAAAGATTATTTCTACCTATACAATATTGATCCTTCTCGTGTATTCTTGTCACGTAAAAGTAAGGAACCATTTGGATGTTAGTTTTGTATCTTTTAGCACGGCCTGATACATTTAAGCCTAAATATTTATATCAACCATTGGAAAAACGCAATAACATTTGAAGACGTGTGATAATTAAATAATCAAAGAAACTTCAAGTTAAATCGTTGAATGTATTTTAAAATATTATAGATTGATATAGAAATTTTCTCACACCTAAGTTTTATACTCAAGTCTTAACGAATACATTATAAGAAAATGGCAGAAGTATAAATACGGCTCCTATATATTGAGTAATCATATCATCTTCCTGCCCTTATCCTACTCTAAGTGGGGTCGGCACAACATGTTATAAAAATGCTGTGACATGATTTGGCTGCGTTTTTGCCGGCCGCCTGGCTGACGTCAACTTACCTCTGTTGTATTTTACGACACCTCGGTAAGAAAGAGGGTGGTCTATGCTACTAAACCGGATACCACACGGTGGGTCAACTTACCTTAGTCGCCTTTTACGATACCTCGGTAAAAAATGAGGGTGGTACTATTCTATTCAGCCGGATACCACAGGCGTTCCAATATATTGAGTAATGTCGGCAGGTAATTATTGTACCAAGTAAATATAAAATAAGGTAACAATTTGATAACTTTTCGTAGCTGAGCGAACACGACGTATAAGAGAGTCGATACAGTAGAGATCGATCAGTCTATTTCAGAAAGTGTATTTTTAAAATAGTCTTAATGTTTATTTATTTTAGACACATAAAAGTCCGCATCTTGTTTATTGTCGATGGACTCATTTTAGGCTTACTTCCCTACTCTAGTATAGTAACTATGATCTTTTAATAAGTAAAGTGTGCCTCGGAATTTTAATAATCAATGCCATTTGCAAGTTTCATTGCTAATAAAATATTGAAGGCGCTCATAAAAGTATTAATTTATAGCTACCAAAGTTAAAAAAAGGGCTTTGTAGTAGTATTAAACAATTATTAACACAATTAAAGATCGTTTGTTGTTTTAATATTTAATGGTTTGTAATAAAGGATATTTAATTTCATAGCACATTATCCCATTATTACGTACTTAAGATGTAAAATACTCAATTGCTCGAAAACTTCTGTACTTAATATACCCCATTAAACTGCAAACATCCATTATAATTAGAGCACAACATACTGCTTTCTAAAACAGGCTGTTATATGATCTATACTAATATAGCTTATGATAAATAGCAGAAGAGTTTGTTTGTTTGAGCGCCCTAATCTCAGGCACTACTGTACCGATTTGAAAAATTCTATGAGTGTAAGATTTTCCTTTACCGAGGAAGGCTATAGGCTATACAACATCACGCTAAGATGATCAGGAGAGGAGCAACAATAAAAAATATTGCGAAAATGGCAAAATTTTAAGTTTTCCTTGCGTACGCGAAGTAAACGGTGAAAGTTATTCAAAAATCATGTATTACAAATAATTTATAATATGGCAAAACAACGTTTGGTCAACTAGTCAGCTAGTATTATATAAATGTGCATGTGTATTATTTTAAGTTTTTCAAACTAATTTTTGTAAATGTGTTAATTTCAGGGGTTAAGTGAGTAGGGTATAAGTTAAAATTTGGTGTTTGTTCTACAAGAAGATGAGATTTTTAACGCGATAACGTCAAATCAACTGAATATTGGAGACAATGTAGAAAAGCTCAAGAAAAATCTTCTATATTTTTCTCTTTAACGACATATTGGAAAAATATTATGAAATGTTGTTTACGCACTTTACTCCCGAATAATGAGGTATTTTTTTATTTAGGTAGGTAAGTTACTTGTAGAACTTAAAGAAATTGATTTGTTAAATTTTTGTCCTTGTTGAGTACCGACTTTGTAGATATATTACATAAGGTATCTTATAATTAACTCTGCAAAATTGGAAATGTAGTTATTCTGGTTTTACTTAATATATAAACTACTGGTTATTCATTAATTAGCATAACAAATATGTTATGGTAGCGAAAAGCAGACGATCAATCGTTGCCAGTAAATTACTGACGAACAATTATTTAAATAACCCATCGAGCGATTTGGTAAATGCTTACTGTAAGTACTATTATCAGTGTTATATTACTATGAATACATTCTAATATTTTAAGATGATAAATTTAATTTCGTATTTGTGTATGAAACTAATTAAAAGCTTTATTCAACTTGATGTATATGTATGTGAATGTGGAATTTTGCAAGTTAAATTTGACCCACTTCTCGGTGACCGATTGAGCTGAAATTTTACATACTGGTCCAGTCCCAATGTCAATGTTTGTTTATTATTACCAAGACCTGATGCTGCTGCCAGGGTTCAGACAACTGAGAGAATTCTAAAACAGTAGGGACATGTTTTGGTAAAAGTTTTTTTAACTTGACTTGTTTTTACTCTATGAACGCAAGTAACAATTACTAGTAAGGATCTCGATTTCATATATTATTTCTGCCATGTACATAAAGTTGAATGGTTCGAGTTTATCAGATAGAAAAAATAACAATTTTTTTTATCTAAAATAATAATATTCCTACTAGATAGGATGAAATAACGTCTTAAAACGCTTAAGTAATTGGTTAACTTTCTCTTAGATTATATTTTGTTAAACTTGATGGATTAAAGTAGTTATAATTAATGAAAGAAATTTGGCAATGTTTGATGAATGAATTATAAGAAAAGTAAGATTAAAGCTTAAATTTTAAAGTTTATAGTAAAAACTAAATTAAATAATTAAAACTAAATGCTTCATAATTTACATGAACACATAGTGTTAGATTTTAAATCTTTTTATTGCCTCCTAGTTGATTATTTTTTAATGTACTTATAAATGATAATGTAATTTATTTTAGGTTTATGGGAATACATAGATAGCATATTAAATACGTGTCGATTAAATCTTTTGGTTCCAAGTCTTCCATCTCCTCAGAATCCTTTATCAGTTTAATATCGAAGCGGTATTAATGAAAGTGCTAAAAGTTATCGTTCTAATTTGCTCGATATCAGCAAGTCCTGTAAGGCCATGTTCCATCATTGTTTGTCGCATAACGTAGTCATTTATCGACATGTTTACTCACGGCGTAAGTCGCTATCTTATGTATATGTCTGTATTAGGATATTACCTATTATAGTTGAAGTCAGTAAACACATTTATAGATCTCAATATGCTAAAGATATCGCACTTCAGAGCAAATAAACACGTGGCAAATACATACACAAGGATCTTTTGGTTAACCTTCAGTAATTATATTAACAACTATCAAATACTAAACTATGTATGTGTGTAATTTGAAGAAATCGCTACGTAACGATAAGACCGCCTCTTGTACTTTAAAATATTTACTTTTAGTGATTGTATTGTGTATACTATAACTTTGTGGTGTACAATAAAGTATATTAATAAATAAAATAAATAAATAAATAATTTAAAGTATATTTTTCTTTTTTCATTTCTTCGCCTTTACGTTATTGACTGTAAAAAATAGCGTTCCGCGGTAATTGACGCTTATGTATTCAGAGAAATCAGCTAGTAAAAGGATCATTCTTAACTCAGAAACGAATTAGAACTGACATCGAAATTACAAAATTTTACTGGTATGACTGCTACTTATTTTTATAATTATGTATCTAAAATTATGGTTTTTTAATTACTGTTTGTAATATTCATATTTATTTATTGTTTAGTTTTTATTGTTTCAGACTAGAAGGACTTGTACTTGGACATATTTTGTGATGTCTTGATAAACGAGTATCAAATATTTATCCATATTGTTATATTGTCGTAAAAATTAATATAACGGCTAAACATAAAATTAATTTAAAATGTTATATTTTAACTTTTTTGGTTACTGTAGGGCTATCACAGCATTACGTTTGACAGCTAAAATATATGCAATCAATTCTACATTTTAGCATTTTTTCCGTGCTGGAAAACAGGGATAAAACATTTTTTTTAAATAAAAACTAGCTAGATCTCTAAAGCCCCCTACATCCTGAATTTCATGAAAATCGTTAAAGCCGTTTCCGAGGTTCAGAATATAAATATATACATATATAAGATTAACTCATTTAAATATTTAAGATCTTACGTTATTCTTTGGGCATATTCTGTAAACAATAGCGGAAGTCTAGTGGTGATTCGACTAACATTTAAACTTCCTTAAACTTGCATTGAAAATTGTTAAGCTTCACCTCGATTAGTGGACCGCAGATGAGCTTGCTAGTTTGGCTACATACTGCATCGAAAGTAATTATCTCCAATTTAACAGTAACATTAAGCCTTTAATATCTGGTGTTTACTATTGTTATTTTTACTTTTACTTACCTTATTTTGTCTTTTCGGGCTGTGCTAACTGATTTTACCTTTTTTTTGAAAGGAAAAGTGATCATATTGTCAAAAAGTCATTGCACATTTCGGAGTTAGTTAAACATTTATGCTTTTTTCTGCGTTATAAAATTGATAAAATTATTCATCATCTCATATGTTGTTTTTCTCTATTTATATATAACAAAACTTTATAAATTCAAAATATTCTTTATTCTAATAGACTGTTATCATTAATTTTGAATCGTCAAATGTTTTTAAAGAAGCTACCACTGACTCGAAAGTTTGCTCTTATATACATAGATATGATAGCAAGTTTTTGGTTGTAGTTTGTTAGATATTTAATTTTGGCTAGTTTCTTCATTTAAGTGATGTGTAAAGTCATTTCTGTTGGAGCCTTATTTAATTTATCTGCCTGTAAATGTTTCTTCTAATAAGTAAAATTAATCTAAAACAACGACGAATACAGACTTCAATCAGACAAAGTAATTTATGCACTGACTTAGTATCGAGTCTCTGCGCAATAAACTAAGTGATAAATTAGACACTCTTGTTTAGTTAACATCTGGATTAAGTTAAGTGTTAAGCTATCATTAATTATATACTATGTATTTTTTTCCTTATCCCGGAAAAGGGGGATGATAATGCTATACGTTAACGTTGTATATAAGACTTATATGAATTAAATATCATCAATATTGATGCAGTGGATAAAACATAGACAGAAAGATGTATATTAGTAGTATGGAAAATCTAAAGGTACTTATTATGAGTCAATAAAAAAAATATTTAGACTATCCAAACATCTCATTTTCTTCCTCGTCCCAAATCCCTTATTTTTCATTTTGACACATTTTTTCTTCTTTTTAAATCAAACCTTACCTACTTTCTTTCTCCATGAACACAGGGCGTTGCGCTTTTTCTTCGGCTGGGACCCAGCTTGATTTTGATTGATTAACGTCTTTGAGGTATGTTGAAACTTATGGCGGACTACGCTGCTCTTTCCTGTATGATGTTGCCACACCAACACCTTAGGATCCCAATGTCTATAAATTCTATGTACTGTGTACTTAGGCTTTTTCACTTCATGGGCTATATTCGTCACTTTTGTTCTTCTACGGATCTCCTAGTTTCAGATACGATCACGCAAAGCAAGCTTATAAGCAAGACCAAAGATAGGTTACAATATATATTTGGATATTGAATTTGAAGCGGCGGTAGCGGAATCGTCGGGGTAACGGATTTGAAAACGAGAGGTCGTGGGTTCGAATCCCAGCCAGTATACCATCGACGTGAACCCGCTCCTAACACAAGCATTTAGTTCAGCTGAAGGGGGTAAACGAGTTTACTGGTAATTTGTAACCCAAATTGCTAGTAACCTTTTAAAAAATAATCGCTAGTTGAGCGACTCTGTTGTTGTGAAAATATAATAAACAAATCAAGCAAGTCGGTGTTGCTCATTTTAATTTTTTACTGAATTGTAAAACAGTTAAAAACAGTGGTTCCAACCTGAATAAATTTTATTACAATCAGAATCATGTTACATTGTTCTAAAACATTACAGACCTAACATAACTTGTATTATATCCTAAATATTAAAGTAAAGTAGTGTTAGAATCAAGGAGTATTGTAAGTAAAACTTGCCTGAGAAATACTGAAGACAATAATACAAACGGAATTTCTTGCTTAAATGGACCGTGAAGCGGCGTCTTTGGCGTCTTCTTTATGTTATTGTAACCAAAGGAATTTAAGTTAAAACGTATGATTGTGTTAGCGTTTCCTCTACTGTTTGTATTGTTATTTAAATAGTGTAATATATTGTACTTAGTTTGTAATTAGTGTTAAGATTGTACACACGAATTAGTTAGTAGATTTCATATTGAAATTCCATAATTTTAAATAATACTTGTTGTAAGATAATATTTGTACTGTTACGGCATTTATTCGAATACTAATGTAAGGCCTTTGTATTCTATTGGGCTACCTCGTCATATAGTATGAAGTGTTCTCAATATCACTGTTTGGCATCTAATCGCCACTTCTTTTTGTGATACCCATTTCCCAATATTGACTGTAAGAGATTATTATTATTTTTTATTTTTTTATTCTTTATTACACACAAAGGAGAATTACATTACATTACATAGCATATGAATACAAAGTAGAGGAAAAGGCAGTATTATCGCTTGGAGCGATCTCTCCCAGACATCCTCTGATGTAAGGGTTCATGGGGAAATTACGGGTTAGTGCAACAATTTAATTGCTACAAAGAACACACACTTCATAATAAAAATAAATTTAACTTGTAGTCTGGAGATTACTTATGGGAATAAGACCAATTTTGCATTTTGATGGTCTTCGAGTCTGGGTATATATTTGTAGTATAATAATAAAATATTTAAATATTTATAAATTAAATATGTATATATTCACCAGTCTGTCACCCATAACACAAGTATTAAGTTACTTACTTTGGATACGGACGACCGTATGTGTAAGTGTCCCATATATTTATTTATTTGCAAACTTTTGTTATTTATACTTTTTATATACGGGTTTTCTAGTAATGAATGAATAACCTTGTACTAACTGATAATAGATTTATTCACGGCTCAAACTACATTAAAATAATAGATTTTCGAGTTAGTACCTAAGTCATGAATTTTTTTGGAAATCGTTTTTCGATCGTCGAATTTTTGCACACTACTTTGCGTTTCTGTTTACCATAGTTGCAAGGGAAATTTGCGGGTTTGTTGGTATTATAATAATCTTCATGAACTGATCAAATATATATGTAGTGAATCATATGAGTAGCTGTTGTAACTTTTTGGAAAAAGTCCCTGAAATTCAATTTTCATGTAGAAATATGGTACTTTTTTTTGGCTAACTTTAAACGCACGCAATGAAAAATGTACGGCAGTGTTTATTTTAAAATGGTGTAATAAATGCTTTTATCTGATATAAAAACAAGGGTATTTAATATGCAGAAGGGGTAAACTGGACTAAAAAAACAAGAAACTAAAATAATTCGTTTATTTGTATTTAACTGTGCTTAATGACATAGTGTTTAATCAAAAAACGGAGTACCTTTGTAATTAAATTTAAGTAAGTAAGTAACGGCCTGTTACTATCCCACTGCTGGGCATAGGCCTCCTCTCTCCATTTTTGGAGAGAAGGGTTGGAGCTAAAACCTACCACGCTGCTCCAATGCGGATTGGTAGGTTACACATATCCCTAGGAGTCTCTAGAGATATGCAGGTTTCCTCACGATGTTTTCCTTCACCGAAAAGCGTGTGATAAATTGTAATTATCAATTAGACACATATGTTTTAATAGAAAAACTCATTGGTGTCTGCCCGGGTTTGAACCCATGATCGTCTCTAGAGATTCACACGGTCGCACCGCTAGGCCATCACAGCTTATAATAAAATAAAATTAAATTTAATTTTTCTTAATAATTAAAAGTAAATGCTTTAAGTAAAATTAAAGACATCTTGGAACGTTTCGCAAAACGCCGTTATTTTATGTATAAGGCAGAATTATATAGAAATTTCTTGAAGAAACGTTTGATTTTGCAGTCCTTCGTTTTGAAAGAAATGTGTCTTGTTATTAACTTAATAAACATATTCATAATTAAGCTGAAGAGATTTGAATGTACTGGAATTCTTACAATATGATGTTTTCACTTATATTAGTATTTTTTTTCTTATTCTTTTTCAACAGATGAACTTGTATACAATATATATACATGTTGGGCCGTTCGAGGTTGCTGTCCCTTTAGTGTAATAAATTATTAAAATTACTATTAATTAATTAAATAACTTGATAAAATTACTTAAAACCAACCAATCTTAGTATTTTCAGATATAATATACTAACTACTTGTATCATATGATAAAGGTATATATGAATTTCATATAACCTTATTTATCGGCAGTAAGCTATGCTTCAAAGCTTTTACGTAATGTGAAATACTCGCAAGGCTTTACATGGAAATTATCATATTATGTAAATAGACTTCGCCTGTTAAAGGAAATACGTGTTTAATTCGAAATGGATTGTATCAGGCGATGATTGGGGATTCAGCCTCTACTGATAGAGCAGCGGCGGTGAAACTAAATTTTATATTATTTTTATTTTTCTCCTTTTTCAACCGATATCCTCTCACAGCTGAGTAAATATCTTTTCAAGGAATTCGTACTTGACTCGATCTTGTTCTGCTTAGATTTAACGGTTCTTGCAAAGTTACTGAAATTGTTAGTCGTGTAAGGAATAGAAAGAAGCAAGGAAGGAAGGATGGATCTCCAATGCGGTGTCAACCAACACTATAAAAACCCTCTACCAATCAGTTAAAATATTATTGGTATAAATTAATTAAGTATTAAACAGTGTTATTAAACATCGTACAAATATAAGCCTACTTTATAAAAAAAGTTATAAGAATAGCTTAATAAGTTATAAGAATAGGTATAATAATAATGTGTTTATTTAATGTGAATGATGTATTTGTCGTTGATGGTCTTAGAAAAATAATTAATAAATAATTCGTTGGCAGCAATTTCAGTGTCAAAATATTGGTTCTCAATGGAATAAGGGGTGTAATATCCTATATGTTAGCCCAGTTATAAGCTTCAATAGCACATAATTTAATCAATATTGATTCTGACGAATTATTCATGAAAGCGCAACAGACAGACTCAAGGTAAGGTGAACAAAGTTTAGTTTTCTCACAAAAAAGAGAATTTAAAAAAAGGAAAAAAAATTGTCAAACTGGGACTGTCCGATTTCCCCCCTGAGCTTGTTTGTATTCTAATGATATTCTATTAGTATTCAATAACTGAAAACACGAAATCTAACTAACAATGAAACCAAGCTAAATTGGTTCCAAAACTCTTGCATACTAAATTTAATAAAAATCGTTTATCGTGTAGCCGTTTCCAAAATTTAGAATATATATATACAAGAATTGCTCGTTTAGAGGATTAATTAGATATAGATAATATCAATAGTCGTTAACTCCTAAGTACCTGCATGCTGTGCATCAACTGCGGTAATTACTTAATTTCATTAGCCGTTATCCTTCTTGCATGCTGTGAATTGACCAAGTTATCATGAGCGTTTATTGATCAATTAAGTTTTCCCAAAAATGAAAAAAAACTCGAACTAAGTTTTATTCGATAGTTAGCATTATGACATAATTTACTTTAAAATACTTAATTTGCCAGTGATGACATACGAATCCAAGACGTGGTCGCTGACTATGGGTCTCATAAGAATGCTCAGAGTCACTCAACAGGCAATTGAACGAGCTATGCTCGGAAAATCTCTACGTGATTAAAATCCAATTAAAAATGAGGAGATCCGTAGAAGAAGCAAAGTTACCGATATAGCTCAGCATGTAGTGAAGCTGAAGTGGCGATAGGCAGGGCACATAGTGCGAAGAAATAATGGGCTTAAGGTTCTTAAAGTGTTGAAATGGTGATCCCGAAACGGAAAAATCAATGTCCGTAGGCCCGAGTCGCGGGAAGCCACTGAATCCAAGCGGCACAAAATCGTATTGTATAGAGATCTCGTGAAGAGACCTATGTCCAGCAGTGGACGTCCATCGGTTGACAAAGAATATGAAGAAGTATCCAAAATTTTGTATATATCCGATAAATAGTCAAAGCGTTACAACGGAACAAACACAACTCAAACTTTTTTTAATTCCAATCTTGTCTGCGCTTGTAGAAAATAAAAAGAAGGATTTTTGGTAAAATTTGCATTCAAAGTGAAAAACTTTAAGTTCTAATTTTACTAGTACCTATTTCTAATAAGCGTCTTATTAAAATAATAATATAATCATTTAAGTAGTTAACTAAATATCAGTTGCTTTAAGTAATTCAGTTTAAAGAAATAACAGCTCAGTAACAATGTACAATGTATATAATTTATTTATTAACTTTATTGCAGAACTATCATACTTATATATAAATTGTAGAAAATGAAGGTTTAATGCACAGAACGTTATCTGGTAGATAACCTAAGGAGTCAGTGAAGGTCATACGTATTAGAGATAATATGAATTATGATAGGTATGAAGGCAAAGGGGTTACTATTCTTATATACTTTTATTTAGTAGGGATACAATATTTCATCATCACGCAAACGTCAAATGTCACACTTGACCCTTAAACGGAACTTGACTTGGAAAGGGCGAACGATAAGTCTGTGAGATATCGAGATGCGGTGAGTCAGATAGTTTTTCATATTTTAATCAAAACAGCTTTGTTTACCCTGCTTGGAATAGAATAGAATAGAAAATTCTTTATTGCACGACATAAAATTTACAATATACAATAAAAAGAAAACAACAATATAATCTAAGTGATACGATAAAGCGGCCTTATCGCTAACTAGCGATTTCTTTAAGGCAACCTTAGGGCTAAATTTATGAAATGATGTAGGTGGTGCCTAATATACAAAAACTAATACATAAATATATATAATATTTGTAATAACCACGCAGTGAAATGTAATATTGTTTACCAGATTATCGAAGATTTTGGCTCCGTCTAAGAAAATGAAATCCTTGATTTATAATATTCGCTAGGTGTGATCTGCTAGGCGCTGTGTAGTCATTTGTTGGAAACCGAACAAAACTTTCGGAAAAGATTTTGAGTTGTACCAACGGATTTTATTGGATGAGGATGATTTCCTCAAATGTTTTTCTTGAACTGTTTCATAGGCTTAGGAGACTATAGCTTGTCGAGAGATTTTGGGTCATAGGTTTAGGGATACCTATCGTCGTAACTTCTCATCGGGAAAAAAGCACCTGGTGAGGAGTATAACTGTGCGGGGTGGTTCGAAAATAAGTCACGAATGAATCTACGTTCCGTTACTTTTGGTATATGTCTTTGATTAATGCAATATCACTATTACCGGTATATGTAATGAAATTTTATGTATGATACAAAGATCACTTGCTATGGTAAATTATGTTGGGTAAAATTGTACGAAAGCGAAAAGTTGGAAGAAGGAAAATGTTACAGCGACATTAAATGGACTCTAAATGGAAATAGAACAATGTTATTTCGTTTACTAATGGCCTAAGGGGAATTCTTAAAATAAAATTTAATCGTCATCTCAATTTTCAGTAATGGACTAATAGGATGAGACGTTCAATATAATCACTAAAATATCCTTTATGCAACTTTTATACAGAATTAATATAGAAGTATCTGGGTGAACGAGCCTAGCTTGGTAATTTTATAAAAAGATATATAAAAAAATACAATAGAAAAAGAAAGAACGGGCTGGTTATATCTGGGATCAGGGGTATTTCTTTTAGTTCGCTCGTTCCCCACTGAGCTATTTCAACTTTAGAAATGACAGTATAATTAACCTTTTTATTCAATTCATATGTAAGCTGTTTTCAATGCTTGAAAACAGAGACAAAACTTATTTTTTAAAAATAAAATCTTACTAGATCGATTTATCCCTGAAACTACATACTGAGTTTCATTAAAATCGTTGGAGCTGTTTCAAAAATTCTGATTCTATACATGTATTAAAAATTATTTAATTATATAAGATACATTGCATAATTTACTCAATTGCCTTAGCTATCTTATCAGGGTTCAATAAGAATCGTTAAATGTTGTAATATTTCTATATTTTAGATCGTATTTCGAGAAATTAATTGAATTGTTTCTACATAAGGCACATGATTCACACAGGCGAGTTTGCTAAAACAATTTCATTTCGAAAGTATCTATAAGTATAGATGGATGATTGTGTAGGGATAAGAATGATGCTTGGAATAACATTTTCCTTCGGCCGATTTTATCGTTCGTAAGTGCAATTAAGTATACTGAGTAGAAATTTGACACGGGACAGTAAATGAACGTTAATGGGTTCTCCAAATGGTTGCCTTTATTTCTTGAGCTTACTTATTTGTAAGAATATATACATAATATAGTAGATTTCATTGAAATCGCTTTCACGCGTATCTATACTTATTTTATAATAAATTCCGTAAGAGCTGTCTGTATGTGATTGATTTTCTCATAATCTACTAAAAAGATTTCTGTACGGTTTAACAGTAAAATAGTGCAATTATTTAGTAAGGTTTAAGTTAGTAATACATAATGGTTTTACGCTGTTTGTTATTGTGTTGTAGAGGTCGCGTGGTTGTAAAAAAAAACTCATCTGCGACCGCGTAAACCAGGAGAGGTACACTAAGTAATGTACTATAGCATGTCTATAAAAATACTACAGTAAAGCTCACGATACCATATTATGCTGCATATCTGAATTCTGGAGAGAATTCTCTGAAAATATGCAGGTAAAAAAATCCACCTTGGGAGAAGTAATGTAGGTATAAATTCTATAGTTTCTTTATTCTGACAGACATGAAGCCTTTGTTCACATTAACTATTGACGTTCGTAAATAATATATGTGAACAATATCTTTTACTATGGGCGTATCCACTGAACGCGGTGATATCTCTAGTCGAGGTATCAGAAAGTAAATATTTATTCCAAAAATTTTCAGTTCTGCTTCGCTTCTATCTTAAAATAAATTTTAACTTATATCGTAGATAGTACCAGGTTGACTAAGCCTTGCTCGGTAATTTTTTGCAAAATAAAAAATGAAAACTTAACAAAAAAAGGAAAAAAATTATTGGGTAAGTGGGGGCTCGATCCTAGGTATTTTCATTTATCGAGACTGCCCGTTACCCAAATAAGCTACGCTGACTTGACATTTAAGGCAAAAATAGTGTGTTATATTAAATTTAAATGTTAATGATTTTTTATGCTCAATAACTGGGATAAAACGATTTTTTTTAAATAAAACCTAGCTAGATCGATTTTTCTCCCGCAAAATCCTCTAAATGCTGAATTTCATAAAAAATCGTTGGAATAGCTAGTGCGAGAATAAATTTCTCATAATTATCTTAAAACGTTGCTGTTACATTAAGCTAATTTTTTAATAATAACGAATTTTTTTTTTTTTTTTTATTGTCCGCCGAGTTTCTTACACATTCAACACATAAGTTTTAACAGAAAACTTATTGTTGCCTACCCAGGACTTAAACCCGTGACCACATGTGATCGGGTGACAAACTCACACGTTGTCACCGCCTGACTATTACAGCTTGATTAAATAATTATAATAACTCGTTATATCAGTCTGATATAAAGAAAGCGATAAATACTACCTTAATACTCAATATCAGCCAAATATCAGTACCAAGCCAGTCGTAAAAACGAATTTATGTGATAATACTATTATTTGTTTGTGCATATATAATGAGAATTAACAAACCAAATTTTGTAAGTAAATTTAGTTTCGGCTATTTATAGTGTTGTTAGAATCGTTTTAATTTTGCATTAAATGACGTAAATTGCCAAGTCAATAAATACATCATGTGAGTCTGAAATAATTTTTCCTTGTTGTAACTTAATTTAATTAAGATTTAACTAATTAAAGCCAATGTAACTAATTAAAGGTAATGTAATAAGAAACATTACAGATTATAAATCAAATTTTTTCAAAGTTTGAAATATTATAAAATACTTTTAAGAAGAATTACTTTTAAGAATTTTTTTTTTCATAATCTAAAATAGATTATGATAAGTTATTTTCTTATAGTTAACATAAAAGTAAAATTAAAATAATCTTCATTCAAATAAGCTCTTTCAAGCACTTTTGAATCGTCAAGTATCAATATGATTAATGAAGCTACAACTGGTACGGAATGAACCAGAAAGAAACTCGGCGGTCAATCTTTTAAAGATTTTCAATTTTAATTTTGTATGAAGCTGAAAGGATTTTCAAATCCAGGCTTTTTTTATCATCCAAATAATAGTTTTTAATCAATTTTGTAATATGCTTTACATATAAGAATTTTTTTTATATTTGATTTAAACCTTTCTGTAGACTGGTCTAGTATGCGTTTAATATGCGGAACAAATTAGTATGTAACATATTAATAGAACGATACTACAACTAACTCAACACATGTTAGTTGTGGTAGTCCACAAGTAACTCTTTCAAATTTAGACTCAAAACAACGTTTTAATCTTCAGAACATTTAAACCCTCAGTTTGTTTAGGTCTGATATTTCGTTCGTCAGTCTTGGTAATTTGTAATCGGATCGGAGGTCTATTTAGAATTTAATATTTAATGTTGGGCTTATTGGAAAATATTTGAAGCTAGCTAAATTCATTGTTATATTTAACTCCATAAATAATTATCTTAATGTAATATTTGGGACAATTACAAATATGGTCGCCCTTCCCCAAAGTAAATAACTTAATACTTGTTTTATGGGTGACATAAATGTAATAAATATATTATACATATATAATTTAAAAACATTAATTTACTTAAATAATTATCGCACGCTTAGCATTAAAGTGACCTAATTCAAAAAAGTAATTTTGTGTAATCAAATTGCAATAAAACGTAACGTGTAAAAACAAGAAAAAAGTAGTTTTTTTTAATAATACGTAGCATGAAAGTATTCCAATTGGAACAAATTTCGAATTCGGTCACTTTAATACTAAGCGTATGATATATACACCCACTCTAAGAACCAACGAATTATTTTATAGAAAATGTTGGCCCTCGGCCGGAATCGAAAGCCAACTGGCCAGTCAGTTATAGATTTGTAGAAAGAGAAATGTATTGCCGATGCAATATTCATGAAGAGATTTAAATTATGTATACGGATTTTTTATTATTATAATAATATAATTTTTTAAGAAAATATATGAATAATGTTTTAATTAAACTCTTTTATCCTATGTATATTCCAAGGCTAGCCAAGGTCACATTATTACAGCTAGGTCGGAAATATTCGAGTCCTAAGTAATTCTTGTAAATAATCATGCAATAAACTCCATTACGCATTTGATCTTCGCCTACGTGTTTATACACGTACAACTGATAACCTCTTGACTTTGCGCCCATGATCCCATATTTCACTTAATGGCTTCCACGTGATCCATACTTTCAAGTCATAATTCTGTAATATTTTTTCCATACAAGTTTTCTTATCATCTTTTTCACTTTGTTCAGCCGATGTCCACTGCTATACATAGATCTAATTTTCAGGAGTAGGCGCTACTTTGCAGAATTCCATAGTAAAGGAAATATGTCAAAATTATTTTGCTATAATCCACGTTTTATAAGAGAAACAAAGTTATGCTAATTTTAGATTTGCCATTACAGCAGTTTAAAAACACTATTAAAGAGAAGTTGATACAAAAACCTACTATACTGGTGAGGATTATTTATTATTAAGAATGCGTGGATATAACTACTGTCCGATCCTGTACAAGATAGTAATGACTTAATGTAACTAGTTATAAGTATTATGTTGAAAAGAACAACCGCTGAGTTTCTTGCTTGTTCTTTTCGGTAGGAACAGCTTTCCAAACAAGTGCTTTTGAATCGTCAATTCTACTGCTGAGAATTGACGATTCAAAAGCACTTCTTTACAAGTTTAATTTAATTAAAGAAACTAATTTTTTTGAATTTTAATGTATGTGAACGCGGCCTGCTTTCTACATTTAACATAACATAGATTACATAGATTTAAAGGTTACATAGATTTTTTAACAAACGCGGATTACAGCAAATTAATTTTGTTAAAACTAGACACTTCTCTTGTGCCGCTTTGATCCAGCTTCTCCGCGCTACCTTTTAAGGTCTATAATAAATAAAAACTCTTCAAAAGACAGTAACAATAATGATAAAGACATAAACGATACAATATATTACAATAAAGCTTGTGTAAGTTATATATTATAAGATTAGACAAACAAGATTAATATTATAACGTCTAAGACCTTTATCATATTAATACAATCGTTTTCTTAGTGCAACTTAAGTACATATTGTGGAAAAATTTATACACTTTTGTTCAGCCTGATCTGATAAAATGATCTAGACTAGATCAGATCAGAGATTAAAATAACTGTCTCTTACACTTATTTTAATATGCTTATATGCTTTTATATATTTTGATATGCTTGTACGTAAAGTATATTACAAAATTGAAGATTATTGGGGTGATAAAATACCAAGATATGATCAGCTCCAAGACTGCGGCTTAATAATGTAAAATTGAAAATGTTTAAAAGATTGACCGCCGAGTTTCTTTCAGGTTCTTTTCGGTAAGAGCTTACATTTCGAACCAGTTGTAGCTTCATTATGATTATGATGCTTGACGATTCAAAAGTGCTTGAAAGAGCTTATTTGAATGAAGATTATTTTGATTTGATTTGACTAATAATAAGGTGCTAAGAATTTTTAAAGCGACTCTCTCCAATTTCTAGAGCATTTTATCAATTTTCAATACAAACGAATTTAAAAAATAAAGAGATATCATAATCATTCTCCTGCCTTTATCCCATTCTAAGTGGGGTCGGCACAACATGTTATAAGCGTGTATGTAAAACAAATATGATTTGGCTAAATACTTTACGAACGACATGTTACAAACATGTTATCACATTATTTGGCTACGTATTTTACGACCGGTTGGCTGCCTGACATCAACTTACCTTGGTCGTATTTTAGGACACCTCGGTAAGAAATGTAGTTGGTCTATTCTACTAAGCCGGAACAACACGGCGGTAAATTCGAAATATTTGATTAAAATAATAAATGATGAATGACTAATCGAGTAACTTATTTTACTTGTATTAAAAATATGATTGATGTACATTATCTAGGGGTAATCCTTATCTTTATAAATATTTATATAAAATTAAATATTTGTTATATTATGCCTATTCATTTTATTTTCTCATAGGCTTTACTAAACATTAAGATTTTACTTACATTGCATTATAAAAATAATTGGAAAATGATTATATTATTTATTTTATATTCGGCCTTATTTTTCAACGGTACTTATGTCTATGGAACAGCGGATATAGGTTATTTTGCAATTTATGCATACAATATGCTCGCCCGATAGTAAATTGGACAATTCATATAGTTTATAATATACAAAGGGGAACACCTCAAGTGTTTTCTTAAAGAACTTCTGGTAGTATAATGTTGAGTTAAAGATTATTGTAAAAGAGATTATAGAATATAATGAAATATAGTGTTACTAGTTCTTGCTCGAATTCTGTAATTACCAATATCAAATTAAAAGTTTAATAACCGATTCAGTTAAAATTCTTCTGTTAGTTGATGTTTTTAAGTAGCTTTAAGTGCCACATAATATCAAAGTATTACACGAAATATTATGAATCGAATTTTGTTTATTTGAAATAATGATAATGATTAATGTATACCATCGTTATACTATTAAAGGAAATGTTTATAACTTATCAACGTAAAAATATAAAATTTATGCTAATTCGATTTACGTCAAATTGAAGATATTTTTTATGTTAAGTGGCATTCCAAAACCATAGGCTTTATTCCATATACATTTAATAACTTTGTAATTTTTCGTTATTAATAGTAATAATATGCTACATGATGTTGTCAATGAAAATAAGCAATGAAATAAAGTTTTGCTATTTACATATAACTTTAAAAACATACTTTCTGGCAGTCATAGGCCGCTGAGATATTTCTGAAATCTCAATTGCATTGATTTGCGTTTTGTGATATTTGAGTTAAGAATATTATGTAAAAAAACGGCTCCAATCCAGACAATTCTATGTTTAGTATTTAAATGAGTTAATCTCATATATTTGATGCAATGATGGTGCACTGAAAAAATTGTTAAAATGTTGAATAGAATGTAAATGACATTTTTGCTGTCATTTGTAAAGTTGTGACAGGTAAGTGGGTTACGTGTGGAATAAAGAAGTGAAAATACCTGGGATCGAGACCCTGTTATTACCAACCTTTTTTTGCAATAACTATGTGATAAATTATAATTTAATAATTATAATAATAATTAGGTAATTTTATCACATAGTTGTAGAAATATATCTAAGGAGCAAAAACATTTTAAATAGTTCCTTACATTCCATTAAATAATTTCCTCCGAGAAACAAGAAAAGGCATGCAAATTCAATTTAAATACATCGTAAGCTTGCAATTTTTGCAAGTAATAAATTTAAATGCGAGTGAATTTAAAGGTATTGTGAACTTGAAAACGAATGTGGCCGATTGTTTCTACAAAACGCTATTCGCTAATAAACGTTAATGAACTACTGTGTAATATTTTTGGAGGATTACAGCACTTTAATTTCGTCAGTCGTTTGAGTGGAATGGTGTTGTGTTACGTCGAATAGTGAACGAATAATAATATATTAAATATATTATTTTCATACAGTTATAATACAAATTGTAGTTTTTGAATTAGTGATAAATTTTATGATATATAGAAACAAATCTTTCGTTCAACTAAATTAAACTTTTTCCACGTGTTTCAGTGAAAAGGTAAAGTAATTTATCATACTCATGAAGTGTTGTATAAAAACGAGCGATACAACTAAGACGTGTTGTAACCTGTATAATTAGTTTGACCTATTGTTTGATCGATTTAAAAATTTAAATTTATCAATTTTACATTTGACAATTGTGTTGACTTATAAAGCTATATTATTATAGCCATATAGTTGCCGCTAATAATAAAGCTTTCAACTCACTTGTCTAACTGTCAGCTAGTAGAGCAAAATAATAAACTTTTTTTATAGAGGACTAGCCAACTTCGTTCGCGAGAACTGTTGTCGCGTAATAGTTTGATAATAGATGGCGTTTTCAATGTCATCCTATTCCTGTAGAATTAACTGGATTTCTAGAACCTAAATGTGCACCCGGTGTTTAAGAAACAATTGTGCCAAATTTCATCGATATTGGTTCAGCGGATTCGCTGTGAAAGAGTAATAAACATACATCCAAACTCACAAACTTTCGCATTTATAATATTAGTAGGATAGGAAAGGATTTTCAATGTCATCCAATTCCTGTAGAATTAACAGGATTTCTGTAAACTTAATGTTAACCAGGTGTGTAAGGAATAATTGTGCCAAATTTCATCGATATTGGTTCAGCGGATTCGCTGTGAAAGAGTAAAAAACATACATCCAAACTCACAAACTTTCGTATTTATAATATTAGTAGGATAGGATAGGATTCAAATTCAAAATATTCTTTTAACTTAACTTAACTTAGGCTTAACTTCCTAAATTAGGTATTAACTTAATTTAGGATTATAGATTTAGCCTGTTAAATAGAATAAAAATAAGACGCGTCATATACTAAACGTAAAACATACTACATTTATGTTTATTTCAAACACAATATTTGCTTTATTTATTCATAACGTCATTGCCGTTTAATAACAATGATTATTATTTATTACTGGAATAGACGATCATTTTCAAAGATAGGAAAAACGGGCATCTTTAGCCATTGAAACTTTAGTGGACCTTTGGACACTACGTAATCGTACTACTTAGAATATTTTAATTCATTTAATATTTTATTCGTGGCTTTGAATTGTTTCGTACAAATGTCTTTGAATTATTCAGTTAAACACTTGTCATCATCAGAATACACATAAATAGGATAATGAGTTTGCTTTTTTTACAATTATGGGAAATAGTTTATGTTTAGAAACCGGCTGTACTCACGCGTTATTCTATAGGGTTAACCCGACTAGTTTATCTTTGCATGGCGTTATTCAACGGGCAACTGCTTAAACTATGAATACTTAAATTTAAAAATTTTGGGAAACGAAAAATTGTTTTCCAAATATTTTTAAAGGTGATAAAATAGATAATAAACCAGCAATATTTGTGTGTTAAGCTCATAATCTCCGTAATAAATTCTGTAAAGATAAAGATAGATAATACACATACTTATGAAATCTGAGGGCGATAAACACATAAACAGACTTGTATATTTTCCCCCTTGGGCGATGTTTTTAAGGTTTTTTAAATTTTTTATCAAAACAATTGTACATTGGTTCATATTTTCTTTTATTTACAGAAAAGATGTACAAGTTATATCTATCTTAAATTATTTACACGCTAGGACTATACAAATCATGCCCACGTGGAATGGTCCCAAGAATGCTGGCAGCGTTCACGCGCTGAATCGCTAAGCTGATTCTTTGTGCAAAAAAGGAGACAGCCCTCCTGTCACCTGAAGAGACAATTAACCGTGGTGTTAAAACGGATAATATTTTTTTTGCACTTTGACTCCATGGCCCTAGGGTATCAATTGCAAATGGCACAAATATATAACTCTCGATGAGAGATGCATACTTCCACCGTTTGCTGGATTCTGCCATTTCCGCCGCAGCTCCAGGTCTTGACGCTGTTTCCCTGATATGGGACGAGGCCAACGTATCAACGCATGTTGCGTCCCACATTAGGGCCCGTCCCCGTTGCCAAGGAACCAGCGTCAAGCTGTCTGGTTTCTTGGCATCATCCCGACATATCCCGAAGGCTCGAGACGAGCAGGAATGTCGATGGTGGCAAGAGCTCTTTTGATGGTATTATTAGCCATATTAGCCTTGAAAAATATGTCTGTATTTTTAAAGCTGACTTGGTCTGTACAGGCTTTGTTAGCAAACAATATAGTAGACTTAAAGAAATTTTCCGTACGTATATATAAACTGGAAAAATCGGGGAATAAGCTATAAAACCAAAGCTCGTTTAGTCAAAGCATTAATATTCCCGACTTGGACCATTCGAGCGTGGGAGAGACAGAGAACAGATGCATTCGAAATGTGGTGCTGGAGGCGAATGCTCCGAAAACTCTGGACGGCCAAACGCACAAATGCATGAATTCTCTCTCAACTCGGCTTAGAAACCTGTCTGTCCACTATCTGTCTCCAACGCATACTTTCGTATTTCGGCCGCATAATGCGAAGAGGAGATGGCAATCTGGAAAAGCTGGTTATTGTTGGCAACACAGAAGGCAAAAGGCCACGAGGCCGACCAAGTGAAAGAAGCCACCTCCTCGTCCAAATTCTATCAGATGGTGAGGGCTACTATGGATTGGAACATGGACGGACGGAACACGGAGACACATTATACGAAGAAAGGCTTCAAATGACCACGATCCTCAGTAATGAGGGACCGATTGAAGAAGAGAAGACGATATATAACACTAGCTGTGCCAGCAGCTTCACCTGCATGGAATATCAATGTGTCACAATTTTTTTGCTGAATTGTAATTTTGAACATAAAAGTAGTTATCGTGAGATAATCTTAAGAGATTTTGAATGATTTTCACCGTTTACTTAGCTCACGCAGCTTTAAATTTTGCCATTTTCGCAATATTTTTTATTGCTATTCCTCTCCTATTCATCTTAGCGTGATGTTATATAGCCTTTATCCTTCCTCGATAAATGGACTATCTTATACTAAAAAAACTTTTCAAATCGTTTCAGTAGTTCCTGAGATTAGCGCGTTCCAACCATCAAGCAAACAAACTCTTCTACTTTATATATTACTATAAATTATTACCAGAAGAATAAATTTATACACTAAAAATTATAGTCGTATAAAAAAATTATAACTGAAAGGTTGCAACTACAAATTATGAGTAAGTTCGATCATTGCTAGAATATGTAGAGTAATAAATTATTTATATTTTATATAAATAATTATGATAAAAATGTATTAAAAAATAAAATTCTCATTCACACAGTCTCTCTTACTCACACAACACACACTAAAACACACACAAATAAGTAAGGGCGTGCACACACTTTACCAAACACAATCATGCTCTCATAAGTCAAATGTATAGTAAAGATCAGAGATAAGAAACATGCGTTTCCCATTTAGTCCAAAGTAGTTCTAAAATTGAATTATTTTATAGAAATTAATATATTGTTATAAAAAAATTATAATAGAATGGTAGTACATACTAAACTGAAATCTTATATATTTTATTCTCATATTTATTAAAAACATAGTTTTACAAATAACTAAAAAAATTTAAAATTTAAATTGTACCGTTGATTAAAAAGGTTGCTCACACCTTGTATAGATAATATGGCGGAAGAGCGGAGACTTCTGACACAAGTATCGCCATGCTTAAAAGAAGGCAATCTAACCTTACTTCAACGTTTTTAACATTATTGATGAAATAAAAGAAAAGAATTTATTTGAGGTAGTATGTATGTTCATTACAGAAAAGATTGCTGTTTATAATCTCACATTTGTTAGCAAGGAACGAAAAGTTATTTTATTTAAAATCTCATTTATTGCTGTCTCATAAATGTCGAATATTACTTAACGTAGTTAATAGAATAAAGCAATAGGCGTAAATTTATTACTTTCATATTTATTAGCACCTACTTATACCCTAACACATCTTAAGCGATCTTAACGATCTCATTATTAAATACTACTAATCATTCCAAAACTAGTTTAAAAACAACTATAATTTCCACTATATTTTGTTCAATCATGTTTTATTTCGGTAATACATAGTCGTAAAATGTTAATATTAGTCTCTCATTAGCATTTAAATTAAAAGCAAGCAATTATATTTAGGTGTTATTCTATTACATTGTTTCCTTGCGTTCTTTTTTATTCTCTATATTTATTTTATCTTTTCAAAACTGATACGTCTGTAGAGACAAAATAATCACTTCTTAAATAACTACTGCCAATGCAATCACCTGTTAATTTATGTATATGTATTGCACAAATCATACCTTTTTTTTAAACTAAGCATTATGCTACATACGAGTTATATCGTACTAACTTTACCCGCAGCTTCGTTCGCGTGGACTATTGTCGCGTGATAGGTTGATAATGGATGACACTTTTCATTGTCATCCTATTCCTGTAGAATTACATGATTGCTACAGCCTATATGTTACTGTGGTGTATAAAGAATAATTGTTCCAAATTTCATCGATATTGGTCTAGCGGATTCGCCGTGAAAGAGTAAGAAACATACATACATACTCACAAACTTTCGCATTTATAATATTAGTAGGATAGGATTATATTCAAAGGTAAGTGAAACTGTCGGTGAATTTTTTATTTTGGCGCAAATATAAAAATACATATAAAAAATATATTTGTAACTTTTTATATATAGACTAATTCCAGAGTACATTACAAAGTTATATAGGAACCACAAACATTCGTTTATATCTTATTGTTGGGCATTAATGATATAAATTTTAAAGTTTTTTTTTTCTTTACATCATTGTCTTTTTTTATACAAAATATTTTAAACTTATTTAAATTTGATTAAGGTCGATTCTATTGTAATATATCATGTTTCGGTTTTCATGTATATATTTATTATTTACTCTTTGGACGTGCTACGTGCTACGCGCTGTAACGCGATCACACGTCAAACTATCAGCTGCTGATATAGGAGATATATAATTGGTGTAAACAAGTCTATTCGCAGTCTTTCGGGATATGTACGTCCAATCGCAACCCATAAGTGCTGGTTTAATAAATTTCTTTGGAGAATAAGTGCTGCCCTAGCACGGTAAGTAAATCATATGTTATTTCTTCACAATTTAAATTTGTTTTCTATTGCGCTAAAATCTGAGAAGAGAAAGAAATCTGTACAAGTATTATATAAACTTTCAAAAGCAAGAAAATATTACTCAAAATCCAGCAATAAGCGTTGTGAAAAACGTTTTGCGTATTCTGTTATTGTAAATAGAAGAAATGTAGCTTTCTTTTAAGTTGTTGTTAATAAAAATTGTTCAAGTATATTTACCGAAATACTTAGAGAACATTTCTAACACGTTTTACTGTTAACACAAAAAAAAAACTATTAGTATTATTTTTATCAAAACTGAATTTCTTATCCACCTATAATCTGAAAAAAGGAGGTCAATATTCCTAAAATTATAATTTTTTGCTATTCCTTTATTTAAAGGACGCAGTTTAATAAAATAAATTTTCCGTTTAATTTATGTTTGTTAGTCATTTACGTGACGTGATTAAGGTAAATGCTTTCATAAAGGTTGTATATTTCGTACTTCATTATGCTTTTAATATACTTTTTAATATAGATATTTTGTATAAAAAGAGGATTATAAGCTAGAGGAATAACAAAGTGCACATCAAAACAAAATTGTAACGCCATTTTTGTAGTATAGCGGATGATATTATATATTTTAAATATCGAAGAAGAGTTTAGGGAAAAATTGAGACGAGGTTTTTTATTACTGTTAAGTTTTATTTGCTACAGATTTGTAGATTAGAAACTTTAGACACTTATGAAAAGCCTATTCGATAGTCCACACTAATATTATTATAAATGTGCAAGTTTGTATGTCTGTCTGTTACGCTGTTACATCAATGGACCTTAGATGAAATTGTTGAATTTGCTGTAATTAACGCTTATTACGGGGTAAGATATCAGATAAAAAAATCCCGATTCTAGTTGGAAATAAGAAAATAACAATATAGTATTTAAGTGAGGGTATTTTAATATTAAAGTTGACGCGAAATTATTTGTTCTGAATACATATTCATTATATAAATTTAAAGACTGAAATATATTATATAATACATCTGAACTGACTGAAATATACAGGGTGAACGATATGAAGTGTTACCTTTTCAAAAGACTACGATTTTTTAGTTATAACAAATATTTTATTACTCCAAGGGAAAACATGCGAGAAAATAACCAAAATTTTCAAATCAATTGACTTCGATATGATTATTCGATATGACCACCTTTTGCCTTGACTATAGCCTTAAGTCGGTCAAAAAATGAGTTACACGCTGCACGAACGTGATCCTGAGATATCTTATGCCATTCACGTTCAATTGCTTTCTTTGGCGCATCTATACTTGCATATTTTTTAATTCTCACTTTGCTCTCTAAAATGGAGCATATGGAAAAGTTCATCGGATTCGGGTCTGGGGAATTCGAAAGCCATTGTATGGACGAAATGAAATGTGGAACATGAATTTTCAGCCATTCTTGCTTCACACGAGCTTTGTGAGCCGGGGCCGAGTCTTGTTGAAAGATCCACGGCCTAATACCGAAGTGTTTGCGTGCCCACGGGTCCAATACAGTTTCTTAAACATTTTCTCGACAATAAGCAGCATTTAATTTGACACCAGGCTGAATGAAAACGACCGAAAAGCGTCCATCAGCGGTCACTGCAGCCCACACCATTACTTGTGATGGGAAATTACTTCAGGTGGCCATTCGATGGTGTAAATTCTCGTTTGTACGTTTGGTCAAGTAAACACGATCGTTTTGAGTGTTGATAAATCGCTCAATTGGAAAAAAGTTCTCATCAGAAAACACGATGTTTGAAAATTGACACTCCTCGTGCAAGCCCAACAACTGTTTTGCTTTTTCTAGGCAAACTTTTTTTTGCTTCTGCGTAAGATCTTGTGCTTTCTGGAACTTGTAAGACTTGACTTTTAGCTCATTTTCTAGTATACGGCGAATGCTATCTTAGAATATTTTCAATTCTTTAGCCATTTGCCATCCACTCCGACGCGGATTCCGCCGGAGCCGCATCTTCACTTTCCGAACCATTGCACGTGACGTTGCTGTCTTTTTTGGTCCACTACCATAGTGTTTGGCAATGCTGCCAGTATCATTATAACGTTTTATGGTGCGATATACAAACATTCTATTCACTTTTAGGTGACTAAGCTCACGCACAATAGCAGGTTGTGATTTTCCAAACAAATATAACGCAATCACACTTTTACGTTTGAATTCCATGTCAGATATTTGTCGTTCGACTGACAAGGGATGCAAATGCTTTCGGCAGCTTGTGAACATGACAATGAATTATTAAAAAAAGCAAGTGTGACGTTGCTGCGATCAAAAGTTTGAAAGATATGACTAGTGTGAAGTTGGTAACACTTCATATCGTTCACCCTGTATATTAAAATTTTTATCACTTATTTGGTTATAATTTTTTTAATTTATCTTTTGAATTACAGGATCGATCACGTCTGCATTTTTTTTTTAATTTCTATAGATTTAATTAAAATTTGTTTGAAAGGATTTCTGAGACTTTCGTCAATATGTACTAAAAGTGTTATATTTCACGTGGTTATATATGGTAACGGATATTAAAAATTTGCAAAGATTTGTTGTTATAATAAAAAAGACCATTTTCAGCAAAAAATATACATATTAATTTTGTTACGTAACATACTGGGTACTGGGTTTTTCCATCCTATTTTTAGGTATGAACTATACCGCGTATTTTATAAATTATTTTATGTTTGAGATTGGGCAACGACATGATAGACTTCGTCTAAATTTTATGAATTCTCCTAAGTTGGTAAGTCGTCCTGCGAATTACCAATAATCTAACATGATTACCTTTCTTTCAGTTTAATGCTTTTTTAAATAAAAGCTAAGTGATACAGTCGTTAATTGTTTTTTATACTAACAAAAAAACAGCTTAGTATTTTGGAGTATATATCTCTATGGATGTCTATGGATATTTATTGCTATGAGTCTCGTCAATAAATTAGGTCAATCAAGATTTAAAAAAATTGTAAAATCAATTGCTTAGGATGTCGTAAAAGGCGACTAAGTTGACCCACCATGTGGTATCCGGTTAAGTAGAATAGACCACCCTCATTCTTACCGAGGTGTCGTAAAATACGACTAAGGTAAGATGATGTCAGGCAAGCGGCCTGTTGTAAAAGACGTAGCCAAATCATGTGTCAGCATGTTTATAACATGTTGTGCCGACCCCACTTAGAGTGGGATAAGGGCAGGAGAATGATGAATTGCTTAGGATGTCTGTAATATCTTGATACACAGTCACTAGCATTGACATACTATATTATTATATAAGGTACTATCATAATTCGTTTGACGATATTTTTTGTTTTGTTGCCTAAAAAATAATTTTCTACGATGGCGCTTTTTAAATAACTGGCAACACAAACTTCGTCCTATCAAATATGTTACTTCACTACTATACCGCAAATTTTTAACTGTCAATCTCACTGTGTTATGAACTAGGAGCTAGTGTCGCACAGGTGTTGATTCATCTCAAATAGATAACAAGACAAAAATGTACACGCTATCATTCCGTTGATAGTAAATTGCAATAATCATTGTTAACTCTCCATCACGCCACTGCGGTCAATAGAGTCAAACGAAACTTTTTTATTATTCACAATTTAGTTTGTCCAGTTTCGCATTCACGATATGTTGTACTCGCCTCGCGTCGGTGCATAGATAATACACTATATAGGATACGTCGGTGCTCGTTCTGAAACAGTGTAAATCCGGCTTGTCACTATACTTCATAAATGACAGATTATATTTTTAGTTAAAAAACCCAATAGTGAAACTTAGAAACCATTTAGGTGAGCCATTATTTTTAAATTGCCATATCAATATAAAAATTGAAATTGCTTTCAATTTATGTAATTATTTTTAATGTTAACAGTATTCTATATTTCTTTGTATATTAATAATCTTCGAAAGTAATGTTGTTAATGAATATTGACAAAATTACGCTAATGTTGCCATAAAATTTGTAATTTCTAACGAAAACGTAATTCCTTACGGATGGTTAACTAAATTTATAGGGAATGGAGTCTACAGGGAGATCCTTTAAATTCCATATGAATGTCAGTTCACATACATTTTACGTTCGCAGGCACAGAGCATGATATATACAGGGTGGAACTGGGAATCCACTGATCATTTGTATGTAATAGATAAATTTGGCATAATTCAATCTTCTGAAATATCATTTTAAAAAATGCATTGTCGCAGAAAATTAATTTAATCGAAATCTGACTCTGTCAGTAATAGTTGACTGACCTGGCATGGCATGGCATGGCGCTTGTTCAAAAAACAGAAGAAAACAATAGCATGTTGTTTTTTTTCCCTCACACCAGAGTACTATTAGTTTTGGGTCAAGTTTATTTTTCGTTTCGTAATAGGGTAAGGTCGCTGATCTCTATAAATCGTGTTTATTAAAAAAAACTGAAATTATTCCTGTGGCTAAAATACTTCGCTGAATTAACTTTTTTTTATATAAGGTGCTGAGGTGTGTAAGTAACTAAAATTAAAATTAATGTCGTATGATCGGTATCACGCTGTATGTGAAAAATACTTTGACAAACAATGTTATACATCGCGAAATAAACATTAGCATCATAACATAGCGCATAATATGGTGATACCATTATTCTTAATAATATAGTCTTTGTTATGATTGATAATACGATCATACCATTACGGTCATTAGAGTCAAAGTTACAACAACAGCTGTTCGTTGTTTTTCTGTTAATAGCATTATGAAATATTAAATATACGCGACTGATTCAATCGTAGCGTCACCCAATATCCCATGTTGATCTCATATTGTCCGACACGTTTTCGCATATCTGAAATCCGCGCGGGACTACAATACTATTATTCTATTTTTCTGTCTATTTTAAATTCTAATTCAAAATATTATTTATTCAAATAAACTTGTAAACAAGTGCTACTAGTGGTTCGGAAAGCTGTTCCTAACGAGAAGAGACAGCAGGAAACTCGGTGGTTACTCTTTTAAAAATATAATTCTTATTACCAGTTACATTAAGTTATAACTGTCTTGTACAGGGTCGAAGAGTAGCTACGTTCACGCATTCTTATCATCTAAGTAATCCTTGATAGTTTTGCTTTCACGGCTAATTTGGTAGAGCTAACCGGATACTGGATATAATATAATTGAGGTATTCGACCACTTAAGTTGATGCAAAGACACTTGCATTTGCATCAACGAGTTTTTATTAACCTTTTGCAGAAGCGACAGGTGCCTGAAGTGTAAATCTACGGGTGGTAATCGGTTGCTAAAAATATTTGACGGCGGTTTGGGTAGTTGTTTAATTTATAATTGATTGTTATATCGGTATGTAGTATATAACTTAGTATTAAATAGGAATGTGATTTTTTATATCGATTTCTTTATACTGTTTTTAGTACGCATTTTTTAAAATAACTATTAATCAAATGCTGCAAGAGCAATGACCATTCTTGGATTTGAAAAACTGACAACAGATGTTGCTTGGGCGGTACTGATAGCATTTAATTGATCAAAATTCTATAATATTTGATCGAAATTTTTATTTGCGATTATCATTACCTATTCGAATAAATATTCTTTCGAACGGTAATAAGACAATTATTAATGAGCAGTGTAACTATTTATGTTATATCTTTAATATGTAAATGAGTTAATCTTGTATGTATATATATTTTCGAAATCTCGGAAACGGCTCCAACGATTTTCCTGAAATTCAACATGTAGGGGGTTTTGGGGGAGAAAAATCGATCTAGATAAGTTTTATTTTAAAAAAATGTCGTTTTATCCCTGTTTTCGGGCTCTAAATTTTTTTTTGTAATTTACGTTGAATACAATCACAATTTTTCGCTGACAAATGTAAAGTCATGGTAGTTCATTTGGGAACGAGTGGTCTAGATAGGTGAAAATCCTAGGATCCCCACCTGCCCTAATATTTTTTCATTTAATTTTTTTTACATCATTTTAAAAATTACCGAGCAAGGCTCGGTCACCCAGGTGCTCTATTTGGTCGGAGATAATTGTAAATAACCATATTTTGTACTGATAAATAGTTTGACACCTTCACATGGGTATTAGTTTCTTAGATAGATCCTTGTTTTCAATGAAGGTTATTGTTATAATCAACCCATTTGGCACGAGGTACGTATTTGGCCATAGATATGAATTAATTTATAGATACAGGCGTTACATAGTACCATAGTACAGAAAGATACATTTTGTCTATAATCCGCGTTTGTTAAGAAAATATATGTAATCCTAGGTATAGGAAGCAGACACCGTTCACAGACCTTATACATGCAGGATTAGTATCGTATCACAAAATGCCGCCACCAACAACACACCATACAATCACTACGAAAATCTCCACGATCGCCCCGTCCCGTAACCGTATTATCAGGATAGGCGTCACGCCAAAATTGTAATCATTATCGCATTACATAGATTTTCTTAAAAAACGCGGATTACAGCAAAATAATTCTATTATAACTTCTGAGATATGAATTCTCCTTTTTAAGTGCCGTATACAATAGCTGAAAAAATTATATGTTCTAGTGAACATAATAATTAATAATATACATTGGAGTGTATGCAACAAATGTAGAGTTACGTAGAATATCAAAGTACAGGATAAAGTCTGTGATTATTGTCGATTAGCATAAAACAAACATCAGGTACAAGATCATGGTCATATTGCACATGTTTTAATGTTAATAATAACAATGTTAATTTCACAATAACATTGCCTGAAAGCTATCAAAAACTCGTTGGCGTGGATACATAACATTTCACAAATTTTATTCTTTCACTTTAATATTTAAATTAGTAAGTTTTGTATATTACGATTTTTATGAAAATGGATGTAGGGGGTTAATGGGGGTAAAATCGGTCGAGTTGGTTTTATTTAAAAAAATGACGATTATCCCCATCCCTAAATCCAGGTATCGAAAAAACTGCTAAAATATAAATAGATTGCAAAGTTAAAATTTGCTGTCATTTGTAAAGTTCTTATAGCGCAATGGCATAAGGGGCGGACTAAATATGTGAAAATACTCGGGTTCAAATTCCACGTCACTGGCCCATTCTCACTTTTTTTATTGCATTTTTTTATATCTTTTAATAAAATTACCGATTCCTGATATTGAAATATATAGAATTAGAATTAGAATTCGAAGATATTGGATGCCATCGGATACTATACGCTGATTCTATAGCACCGAGAATCGCACGAATAGTAATACGCTATCTATGGCTATGTTAAAGCTATGTTAATAGCCTAGCAGTGAGACCGTGCGGCTCTTTCGACGGGGGTTACGAGTTCAATCCCCGGGCAGGCACCAATGACTTTTTCTATTAAAAACTTAATCTAATTGATTGTAATTTATTACACGCTTTTGTGAAGGAAAACATCCTAAGGAAGCCTGCATATCTCTAAAGAAATCTGGAGATATGTGTAACCTATCAATCCGCATTGGAGCTGCGTTTTAGATCTTCTCTCCAGAAATGGAGAGAGGAAGCCTATTCCCAGCAGTGGGATTGTAGCAGGCTGTTACTTTTATGGCTAGTTTAGGAACTTAGGATCACAGGAGATTATTGTCAGGAATGTAAGGATACACCATCTATCAAACTAAATTTAGGTTGAAAATTAACGATTAGTTTGGAATCTAGGGGTCTGATTAATTTGAAAATTAACGAAGGGAATATGCAAAAGACAGTATTAGTTTGCTATAATCTGCGTTTGTTAAGTAAATTTATGTAATGCTCAGTGTAGGAAGCAAAACCGTTCTCACACCTTACACATGTAGGACTAGTTACCACATGTATCACAAGACATCACCACCAAAATCACACTACACAAGTACTACACACGTTCACTACGACAATATAAACGATTGTTTCGCCCCATACCCGAAGCATCAGGAGATAGGTTTTACGACAAAATTGCAAAGCGTTGCATCGCTCAAGCAAGCAGTGTTATATATAAATAGTTCAACCCCCACCATTGATCTTACTTCCAAACACGTGTAGTAAACTGAAGTTGGACACCTTAAGATGTTTGTTAATTAAGTGGGTGGTGGTAGTTAGATGGTGGTAGTTAGTAGTTTGTTTTATTTCTTATATGCTCTAATCGAGATTAATATTTTGATGGTAATTAATGACAACTGCTTTTTGCCAATGCTAATTGTTTAAATTCATGAAAATTTTATGAATATGTATATTATTTTAAACAGCGTGTATATACGTCCGGTTATTTGGTTCAAGGACATAAACAACGTTTTTCACCTATGTTAATTAGTAATAATGAATTATTACGTGAAAAAGTGAATAAAAAAATTAATTGGAGTCAACAAGTTAAGTTTACATATTTATCTACTCTGATACTATAATACAAAGATTATAAAACTGAAACCAAAATTCTTATGACAAACATTACGTACAGGCCAAAAATAAAAAATTAAAAAGTTTTATTACGATAAAGGTCTGTAGGGATTTCACATTCACACACACCTACATACACACATACATACACTTACAATCACAACTTACACAATACAATCACACTACATCGCACACAAGCACACCCGCGGTATAGCATATACTCTCACATGTACCCGGGACTGCCTCGAGATGCTCACCCTTCCCGCTGCACTTGAAACCGGTCGCGGGGCGCGGGGCGCGCGGCTTGCGCCCGCGGTCCGGCCGGCCGATCTAGCAGTGACCTACCATCAGTCGATGCGAAGGGAACGTTTCATTGTAGTTGCGATCATTTTCTCTAGTTTAGTTATATATTTCCTTTTACTTGCTTATTTATTGTGTACCTCTTTCTCTGAACTTTGTGTGTGGCATATTATACGTATGGACATTGTGTTTGTGTATAATTTCTCCTCGTATACTCTCACCAACCATACGGCACCACGCCCCCACAACTGGTGACCCCGACGCCCCCACAGGTCTTCTATGGACACCTGAATCATAATATAACTTTTTAATCATAACGATACACCTATGCAACCTCCAGCTGGACCAAGGAGGTTGAACCTCTACCTTTAAAAAAAAGGTTTCAATGAACGAATCCGCGGCGACGCAACACGGATGCGCAATCGATGTTTGCGCCTTGGCGCTAAGATTTGACATCTAAAAAATCTCAATATTTAAACAAAGTTTGGTTTTTATTAATATTGTTTTACGTATTATAATATGAGAGTAGATAAAGTAGTGTATGCCACTGTACATAACTTGGTCTTATAACACTCGCGTGATACTATAAAACACACTCATGTTATAAGAACCCTTATTATGCAACAGTATCATAATCTGCTATTTTATGCTTAAAACATAATTGAACAATACTCCATGTAATCGTATCAATCATTTTTTTTTTCAAATCAAAGATACTTTACATCAATTTTCACAGCAATTGCTGCATGAGTCGTTACTTTGTTAAAGTATTTTATGATTCGACAATTTAAGTAATTTATATAACAGGTCTATGTCACTTTCGATTTCATACGCTTTGTGCATGACTGTTTGCCATTTAGTAATTGAATTATTGAATTACGCATAAAACTAGTTTACCTAATTCATTGTAATAGACTAATCACCTATATCTACCAGTTTTGTACGCTAAGTAAGTAAGTGTTTTGTAAGTAAAGTATTTCATCATCATCATCATTCTCCTGCCCTTATCCCACTCTAAGTGGGGTCAGCACAACATGTTTTTATCATGTTGTGGTGTGATTTGGGTAGGCAATTTACGACCGGCCGGATACCTGACGTCAAGTTACCTTAGTCGCCTTTAACTATACCTCGTGAGGTTGGTCTATTCTACTCAGCCCGATACCTCATAGCCGGTCAACTTACCTTAGTCGCCTTTTACGACACCTCACTAAGAAATGAGGGTGGTCTATTCTACTCAGCTGGGTACCACACGGCACAAGTATTGCCGCTATTACATAAGACATAATTAGGGGATGATTTTAACACATGGAACACAATACAGGGAATTGACAATGCCACATTGAGGTTAACAGACTGTTTTTCTGTGAGACGGTGAATATACCTAATATAAAAATAATATTTAGCGTAGTAACGAAAGACTTAAATATCATAAATTATTTGAAAGTTTATATTATTTACTAATCTGCATTTTTAAAGATACAAGAAAAATGATAGGTGTGAAATTATAATTAAGTAACATTTACATGCACTGTTGAACAGTAAGTAAATTTATAAGTAAAAAGTCTCATTTCAGTCAAGTTTTTTCAAAAGCTGAATAAAGATATAAAGCTGTATAGTTTTTCAATATTTTAAGAATATAAGTATCTTTTAGGAACCCCAAAGATAATATTGTATACCTTTTTTTAATCATAGCAACTTAGAATTTTAAAGTATGATTAACGATGTAATTATTATTATCCTATTTCTGGATAGACTACATTACCGACATTAGTTAGTTGCGAATTCATATTTAAAAGTTGCGCATTTTGCGCATAATACGCACGTTTACCAAAATGTATTTTTGTTAAAACATATCGCTCATGGGCTGCAATAATTGTACAAGTCAAAAAACACGTGTTTTGGTCTAAGAATAGGTTTAAATATTAAAAGATTTATTTTCATCACCGGCAGAACTCATAATTCAATATTAGACCCTTCGTTTAAGCAAACTAAAGGATTTTTTATGTATTTACCTTAGCAATGAAAAGTTTAACCCATTTGTCTCAATACATGATTTTTGAGTTGAGCTACATTTGTAGTCCATGAGCAATATCCTAAATATTTTAAATGTGTGATACCTATTTCTACGGTCTTTTCGATTTCCTGACAAGATTGGCACACTAATCTAATTAGCTTGGCGTTATAAACATTTAAGAAATTTCCTTCAAAGCTATCTATCTATACAATTGTTTTAAAACAATACAATAATTAAAACTTAATCCATCCACATACTTTAATATAAATGTATTAAAGTATATGACTGGTAGAAAAATGTTATAACAATATAAAATAATATGTTATTGTTAATATTCAAAATAAGGAAAATCTCCAGTTACATTTAATCGTTTATTAGAATTATTTTATCTTTTGTACGTTTTGAATTCCGCAATTTATTATTAGATAAATGACATAGACAATGATTATTACTTTTTTTATTTAATTGTGCAGTGAAGCTATAATTACAGCATTCATTGTATTTTTAATTTCGCATAACATTATTAAAGTTGAATATTATATAGCCACAGATCATGTTTGAAATCAACACAATAATTACGAACTTTATCGGTAATAAAGTATTATGATTATTAAAAGTAATCCACTTTCTACTCCTCTAACTACTTCCGTACCAAAATAACATTAATTCATTGCTTTATACGGGTGTGAAAAATGTATTATAAAATTGTTCCTCTCTAAAAGTTCTAAATAAAAGTCCGCGACAGCATATGTCTAGTTTTAAAGGTTAACCAACTTTAACCATTTTTATGGTTATCAAAATACTATAATACGGTTTTAATCTTTCCACGCGGGCGGAGCCGCTGGCAATTGCTAGTAACAAATAAATAAACTACAATAACAAGATTATTAGTAGATTTTATGTTCGTGCCTTATAATTTGATTGATGATATACAACTTTATCTCCTTAAACTTTACTTTTCAATAACAATTTCTTAAAACAGCCGGTTTTATAAAGATTTATATTATTAATAAATTGTATACTTTCAGGAATTATCTCATATTTTGTTATTTGGAGCCTTTATTTGATGAATCCATTATTTGGATCAATGTTTAGATTATTACTATATTACAAGTATATCTACGATGACACGATCAAGTCAAATGCAATGAATGTGCAAAATGCATTTTCTCATATATATCAACCGTTTCTAAGGCCAACAATTATGATTATATATTTAGATTAACTACAATTTTAATGGCGTTTTTATGGTTTGAATTGCAAGCGTCTACGAAAAATCGAGTCTGATTTACCTCGTCCAAAATGATTAAAGGTAAAATTTACTTTTCAGAGCAAAATGCCTCCTCAGGGCCAGCAGGCGGGATCGTGGGCTCTGTATGAGTCAGATGTCACCACATCAACGTCCCTTGTGCCACCATCTGCAGAGAAGCGGAAATGGAAAATAGTTTGGAGAAACGTCATACTATTCGTGCTGCTTCATTTAGGAGGAGTTTACGGCGCTTATTTATTTCTTATGCGAGCAATGTGGACAACGCGTGTTTTCGGTAATTATAGCACAATTTTCTGTCGATATCCATAAATCCTAAGCGTTCGTTATAGGAAGTCACAACTGTTTTTTTCTTAAAAGCCCTAGTGGTTCCAAAAGTTTGTTGCGATGGTACTTAAATGCTATTTTCTTTTTAAATAAAACAAATTAGAACACTTTTAAAACATTCTCATATCTTTATGAGTCGAATTTTTTTAAAATTAATTAAAGCGGCAACAGAACTGCCAATGATAACTTGGCTCAACCTTCCTATCTTCTGACTATTTAGACGTTTCTGAACATTTTCTTAGTAAGATACTAAGGCACTACTTAGTAAGGTACGACAACTTGTCGTACCTTCTCATGACCCTTCAGAGCGAAGCATGGAATGGAATATTTTATGGAATGTTTAGCCCACTTTTACCCATAAATCTATTTTCCTTGTTACTTTACAAGAAGCAAGGAAAATGCACTAAATTGAGAGTTGAGTAACGAAACACCTTCCATGTGATAGTTGTTATTTTTGGGTGTACATCTCAAGTTCTATTTTAAAACAGATGAACAATCTGTAATCTAATTCTATGCATATTACAAATAGTCTTTAAACACCAAAAGTACTTAAAATATGATGACGTCAAGCGTCTGTTTTGCGACTGCATAACAAAAAAAAATGGTATATTACAATAAAACTGTTGCGATGTTTAATTTTAAAACTGTTTTTGCCTCAAATATAAAATCTTTAAATTTTCGTATATTTTTCCAGCGGTCTTCCTGTACATTTGTTCCGGACTGGGTATCACAGCAGGCGCGCACCGGCTTTGGGCACACAAATCGTACAAAGCAAAATTACCACTGCGCATACTACTGACTTTATTTAACACTATCGCATTTCAGGTAAGAATTTTATATATTGAAACTATAACTTAAAATATCTGTATTTGTATTTAATTTTTTAAATTTCTATTCAATGGTATATTTGGAAAGATATGGTAACAAAAGTGTATGATAAAGTTAAGTACAATCATATCGTTTCTGATGTCCACAATATAAATTACTAATATTTTTTTTATATTATTAGGCAATTTATTAAAATTCTTTATCCTATCCTACTTCCTAGTAATATTATGAATGCGAAAGTTTTTGAGTATGGATGTATGTTTCTTACTCTTTCACGGCGAATCCGCTGAACCAATTTCGATGAAATTTGGCACAATTATTCCTTATAAGCTATAACATATAGGCACATATAGAAGTCATGTTAATTCTACAAGAATAGGATGACATTGAAAAGCGCCATCTATTATCGACTTATCACACGACAGCAGTCCTCGCGAACGAAATCGCAAATAAAAGCTAGTACTTTATACATTTTAATAAAAGTGGAGAGGATTGGGAAGCTGTGGCACGAAAGTAAGATTGAACACAGTTGCGTAGACGATGACGATGGCTATATAGCTTTACACGTACCGTAAAATATCAACTTCGCCGGAATATTTTTACTAACGTTTGAGCAATGAAGAATAATTCAATTTCATTTTTCTCGTTTGTTGGCTTAAGTATTAAAATTTCGATAAAAATCATATAAAGTTGTCGTTCTTATTGTTTCCGTTTACGAATACAGTTTAAATGTTTAAAAGTGAGTGCTTAAGACTAAAATAAATAACTCTACAATGACAGCGGAGCTATATAGACATTAAAATATATTGTACAACCTGCAAATTATAGTTATTGTATAGAACCGGCTATACTCACGTCTTATTCTATAGGGTTAGCCAGACACGGCAAAACTAGTCGGGCTAACCCAATAGAATAATGATGAGTATAGCCGGTTCTATACATAAACTATGAATACTACTCACGATAGTTTAAATTTAAAAACTGCAAATTATACTAAATATTTCCTTGAGTAATAGTAGTTTTGTAAAATGTGCATTCACAAGTAAGTCGATGGATCTTCGCACTTTCTTGGCATAAGTCAAAAGCCATAGCTGTAAATGTTTGCTATCCATAATATAACTATGTATTTATGTTTCTTAGTAGGAAAATTAGTAGGTTTTTATTTTTTTCCAGCTAGTGTGGAAGGTTAGAATTTATACTTAAGTTTAATAAGTAGACAACCTTCGTCTCAGTGAGTTGAAGCATCCTTCCGGTCAATGTCAATGTCACATGTTATCACATATTATGTCTTTATTTGTTGACATTTTTTGCCCTGTCGTGATTACCACGTGTATTATCTATGACTACCACGGCCATCACAACATTCGACTCTCTATTATATAATATTTTTAACTTATGACCCGATTTTATTTATATTATTAATTTGATATCACGTTCTAGATATAAGTTCATGTTTTCATTCACCTTTGATTTCACGTGCTATCATTGCGCTTAGTTACATAGTTATATTTAACTTTAATTAAAACTTATCAAATATAACAATAGCCGAGAGGTCAATATTATTGTTTTATTTTTAATTTTAATAACATACCGTTGATTATCATGCGACCTAGTGATGTCAAACAGACTCGCCTCTTTTCCAGGTAGTATACACATATACAACAAGCTGTGGTAGCCCAGCGGTAACACCGTGCGACTCTTTCGATGAGGTCACGGGTTCAAACCCGGGCAGACACCAATGAGTTTTTCTGTTAAAACTTATGTGTCTAATTGATAATTTCAATTTATCACACGCTTTTCGGTGAAGGAAAACATCGTGAGGAAACCTGCATATCTCTAGAGAATTCTGAAGATATGTTTAACCTACCAATCCGCACTGGAGCAGCGTGGTAGGTCTTAGCTCCAATCCTTCTCTCCAAAACGGAGAGAAGAGGCCTATTCTCAGCAGTGGGATAGTAACAGGCCGCTACTTACTTACTTACTATACACATATAATCACGATTAAAGCTACTATTAAAGCGATTACGAATACTATTAAACCGATTTTAATCCATTTCCGGTTATTTTACAGATATAAAATTACTTAATCGTATTCTAGTATATGTAAAATTTGTAAATAATATTAATATTTTGGTACGCCATTAATTCAAATCCAATTTTAAAAATATTCTTTTTTAAGTAAACTTGTAAACAAGTGCTTTTGAATCATCAACCTCTGCTTCGGATCTGCTGTCCTACCGAAAAAAGCTAGCAAGAAATTCAGCGGAGATCTTTTAAAAAAAAATTCTTATATCTAGTTAAATTTTGTCATTGCTATCTCACACAAGATCGAAGAGTTTGGGTCGATGCTATATCCACGCATTCTTATTATCTTTGTAATTTATAACAGCTTTTCTCTATCAGCCTCCTTTTTGCATACGTCTGAAAACTTAGTGTTTCAATATCGCAGAGTTTTAATGTAGAGGCTTGAAGTATAAGGAAATGGTTCTTCTGGTTCTCGGTAAGAGCAAAATTCCGAACTAGTTGTAGTGTCATTAGTCATATTGATCTTTGACGATTCAAAAGTGCTTGGAAGAGCTTATTTGAATAAATATTATTTGATTTGATGTAGTTTAGTGTAGGAATGGAGCATCACTAATTAGTCATCAGACCTTCGCAAGTGTAGGTAGACCGTGACTTAAGACGTTCGAAAACACAATTCTTGATTTCGTCGGCGTGTATGTAATTTCTTATTTTTGTATGAGTCGTAATTTAGTTGTCAAGGTTATGTACTAAAAATTAACATTTCCACCTAATTTAAATCTCCTTAGACAGAGTAACCAAGTTTTAAGATTATTTTTGTCCGCTGTGTAGTATCCGGCTGATTAGAATAAATCACCCTCATTTCTTACCGAGGTGTCGTACAAGGTAACTAAGGTATGTTGGCTAGCCGTGTGGTATACGGCTGAGTAGAATAGACCACCTTCATTTCTTACAAAGGTGTTGTAAAAGGCGACTACCGTAAGTTGACCCGCCGTGTGGTATCCGACTGAATAAAATAGACCACCCTCATTTCGTACCGAGGTGTCGTAAAAGACGATTGAAGTTGTTGTCAAGCATGTGGACGGTCGTAAAATAACTAGCCAAAACTTGTAATAACATGTTGTATATCTTTCAAGTACCTGGTAATTTTTTACAAAAGAAAAAAAGAAAGAAAAAAAAATTATGTAGTTGATCCTAGGTATTCACATTTCTTGAGACTGCCCGTGCCCCGAACAAGCTACGCTTACTAGACAGTTCATGGCGAAAACTCAATGCAATATAAATTTTAGTCTAAAAACAGGGATATAACGCATTTTTTACATAAAACCTAGCTAGATCTATTTTTCTCCCCCAAAACCTACATGCTAAATTTCAGGGAAATCGTTGAAGCCGTTTCCGAGATTCCGAATATATACATATATACATACAAAATTAAATTAGAAAACATTAAAGATAAGATTTTCTAAATTTCTTTTAGGATGCAGTACTAGACTGGGCACGAGATCACCGAATGCACCACAAATACTCTGAAACCGATGCCGATCCTCACAATGCGACAAGAGGTTTCTTCTTCTCCCATGTGGGCTGGCTTCTTGTGAGAAAACATCCTGAGATTAAAGCAAAGGGTCATACAATCGATATGAACGACCTCTGGGCAGACCCAGTTCTCCGTTTCCAGAAGAAGTAAGAAAATAATTTTATTTCTTAGTTAATAAATGACAACTCATAACTTAAATTATTCAAAATATAACTGACATCTTATAAAGCCCTCTCCACGAGTAAACACGTGATCTCAATGTAAACTTATTATAAGGAACATTAGGTTTTGGTTTTTCCATGTTGTTTCAAACATAATATCATGACAAGATCAACCCTCGAGTTTCTTACTGGCTCGTCTTGGTAGGGACAGCATTTCGAACCAGCAGTAGAGTTGACGATTCAAAAGAAATTGTTACCAAGTATATTTGAATAAGGAATAACTTTAAAAAAAGTAGCTATGATAAAGCTGCTTTTTTAGAAAAATGTAAACGTTTTACTACGGATATAACTGTTTTTAAAAGGATTTATTATTCTTTAAATTTATTATAAATTAACGCATCTCAGACTAATCCTTATAGCTAATCCACTAAAATAAACAAATGTTTTTTTTTCAGGTACTATTTGATCCTCATGCCTTTAGCATGTTTCATTCTGCCTACATACATACCAACGCTTTGGGGAGAATCAGTATGGAATGCATATTTTGTAGCCGCGATTTTCCGATACGTCTATGTTTTGAATGTTACATGGTTGGTCAACTCCGCAGCACACAAATGGGGCAGCAAGCCTTATGACAAAAACATCAACCCCGTAGAGACAAAACCAGTTTCGCTAGTAGTATTGGGGGAAGGCTTCCACAATTATCACCATACGTTCCCGTGGGATTACAAAACCGCAGAGCTGGGTGATTATTCATTAAATTTGTCCAAATTGTTCATTGATGGGATGTCCAAGATAGGATGGGCTTACGATCTTAAAACCGTATCACCAGATGTCATCGAGAAGAGAGTGAAAAGGACAGGCGATGGCTCACATGCAGAATGGGGATATGAAGAATTACATGAGCATTCACAATAGAAATTTGTCTAAATTTAGTTTGATAATTTACAAAATTTCGTGGCTATAATACAATACATCTGCTCTCTAAATGAGAGTTTTATGTAGATATAGGGTGAATAATACAATTTTTTAATTGATAGTAGCCACTGACTGTGACGGATATGTGATATTTAATTTATTATAAAATACGTTTTACATGGATAATTAGAGGTCATTTTAAGTAGATATTTGAAAATAAAACATAATTTGAAATAGCGTGTATTATTATTGCCCTAATTTCTCCATTACTTGAATGCCATCAAAGTACGGGTTTCGCTATATAAGCGGCGGTAGCGGAATGGTTAGGATAGATTTGGGATCGGGAGGTCATGGGTTCGAGTCCCGGCCATTATACTACGGACTCAAACCCACTCCTTGTGTTAACGAGCATTTAGCTTAGCTGGAGGGGTGAACAAGTTACTAGTAATTTGAATCTCAAATTGCTAGAAACCGTTTTACAACAAAAAAAATATCGATTAAAAATATATTTTTGAACAAAATAAATATATCTGGTTTTGTAAGTAATGATTGACTGACGTGGCGCAGCGTGCTTGTTCAAAAAACAGGAGAAAATAATAACATTATAGTTTTGTCTCCTTCGCACTTGTTGTCACACACTTTAGTCATGCATTACATACTAAATAGAATGGAATGGGGTACGGTCATTCACCCTTTTATATCATATATCTTATATTAAAAAAGTAAAATAATTCCTGTAGCTAAATTACTGAAACCAAATTTACTAATTTTTTATGTAGGCTGACAATGTAGGCTGTAAGCTTACCTAGAATTAAAATTAATGTTGTATGGTCAGTACTACCATGTATATACATATATGCTCTACGCTAAGACATAGAGCCATACATAAAGAAATATATAAATTTCTTTTCAATTGAATAAGTATAGATTTTAATATGTTAAAAAAGATTTGCATATCGAATTGAACTATATTTTTATTACGAAGTAGTGTGGCAGGACCTTAATAATACGGCCATCCTACATTGCAATTTCAATTAGGGCTGACTGTGGCCTTGCTATGGCTGCTATCAATTTTTGCGCTTGTTTGGTTACAGGCAATTACTTTTATCTTTATGGTGTTCTTATAATAATCCTTAAATTAAATATTTTTATACATAAATAATTTTATCCATCAATTAATTTTTTAGATATTGGATATGGTAAATGAGTATTGAGAAGTCTCTGCTTAGAAAGGCCTAGACCATACAGCCAAATAACTGTTAAAGATCTGCTAGTGATTTGAATAAGATATTTTTTTTTTTAATGTCAGGAAAACCCATTGTGGGTCGTCACCGCCCGACGGGGACGAGCGGCGGGTATGTCAGACTCGCACCGACTAAAAACCTGACAGTGCTCCACCACGCTGCTGGTGGTGGGGAGTGGGGACAGGGTACCGTTGTACATTGCCCCCATCCCCGCCAACAGCAACTCTGACCTCAGAGTGCGCCACCTCTGGTTCGGGGCTTCTCTAAAAGTGGCCCCTCCGTCCGCTAATCTATGCATCGGGTGTACCAGATGCATTGACTGCCTTGGAGACCTTTAATAATAAGCTTGGGTAAGATACTCGTCCGCACAAAACGCGATGAAACTTAATAAGGTTAGACGGTAGTGGAGCATAGACCCCTTGTCATTCTTATAAGTACATGAACGGTATCCTTATCTATCCAATAACCGAGGCTGGAGAATTTTCAATATGTGCCATATAACCTGATGTGTATTCAATGGCATGCGGGAATTATATGTTAGATATTATAAAAAAGTTAGCAGTTAGTTATTTAATAAATAAATATATATAAATATATGGGACACTTACACACACGGTCGCCCGTCCCCAAAGTAAGTAATTTTAATACTTGTGTTATGGGTGTGAGACAACTGGTGAATATATACATATATAATTTTTAAATACAAATATACACCCAGGCTCGAAGAGCCAACAAATTCTTTTATAGGAAATGTTGGCCCTCGGCGGGAAACGAACCCGCGAAAGGCAGGATCACTAACCACTGCGCCAACGAGCCAGTGAAATTTATATTTATACAAATTTATATTTAAGAATATTTGGCTCATTTTTAAGCACTTACCGCCGATCTGACTCAACTGACCTTTTTTTTTTATTCCTAGCTAATATGTAGCTGACATGGTAGGTATCTGGCTGAGTGGAATAGACCACCTCATTTCTTACCGAGGTGTCCTAACAGGCGACAAGGGTAAGTTGACCCGCCGTGTAGTATCCGGCTGAGAAAAATAGACCTACCTCATTTCTTACCGAAGTGTCATACAAAACGACTAGGGTAAGTTGACTCGCCATGTAGTATCCGGCTGAGTAGAATAGACCACCCTTATATTAAGATATGTACCTTACCTTATAGTTGATGTCAGGCAGGCTGGTGGTGAAATAAGTCGTTAAAACATGCAACAACATGTTTAAAACATGTTGTGCCGACTTACTTGGAGTGGGATAAGGGTAGGAGAATGACTAATATCAGATTAGATCACTTTTCAATTGAGATTAAAGGTAAGGACTTTTTAAAAAGGTATCTTAATTATAAAACTATAACGATTAACACACTTGTGATTTGATGAATTCAAACGTCTCTATTTTGCATGAAATTAAGCACACTTTGAATATTGTTTTTTTTAAATAATTATTTCATTTAAATACGCCGTGTGGTATCCGGCTGAATAGAATAGTATCACCCTCATTTCTTACCGAGGTGTCGTAAAAGGCGACTAAGGTAAGTCGACCCGCCGTGTGGTATCCGGCTGAGTAGAATAGACCAACCTCGTTTCTTACCGAGGTGTCGTAAAAGGCGACTAAGGTAAGTTGACCCACCGTGTGGTTTCCGGTTTAGTAGAATAGACCACCCTCTTTCTTACCGAGGTGTCGTAAAATACGACGAAGTTAAGTTGACGTCAGGCAGGCGGCCGGTCGTAAAAACGCAGCTAAATCATGTGACAGCATGTTTATAACATTTTGTGCCGACCCCACTTCGAGTGGGATAAGGGCAGGAAGATGATGAATTATTTCATTTAAATTTTGTAATATTAATTAACACACGATAATAAAATTATAATAAAGATATTTTATTTTTATTATTGCACATTATTTTTACATATATTACATTATATATTTTGTATTATTGCACGCTTATATTTTTAAGTGTGGTTCTTTATTTTTAATTAAAAATAAAATTACATAGCTTTAGTGTTCCCAGCAGTATAAAAATTGTAATAAATATAAGTATACACAGACGTTAAATATAATTCAGATTTGATACACAATAAAGTCTACATAGATAATAAAAAATTCTAGCCAAACAAAAACTCTTAACACCCTGTAGGATTTTTTCATAGCTTTCACCTAAACTTTCCATGTATGTACAGTTTCTTTTCCGCGCTCGGCGGTTGGAAAACGTGTACCTATATCAAAACTATCGACACTATGGAATTAGGAAACGATACTTTAGATAAACATAACAATCTATATACCTCATATGGAATCGGGCTCTCCTTCTACGATGACAAGAGTTCTTACGAAGAAGGCTACACAATTAAAATCATACTTAGCATTCTCCTTACAACTTTTATGTTTATCAGTTTGTTGGGAAATGTGTGTACGTGCGCAGTAATAGCTAGAGAAAAAAGCATGAGGACATCTACCAACTGTTATCTCCTGAATCTAGCAATCACGGACCTCTTGATAACGATTTTCGTTCCCGTTGAAATATATATAATTTGGGTACCAGATTTCTATCCATTAGGCAAACATGGGTGTCGCATACACTTTATATTGTGGGATCTCTTAAGCAGTTGCAGTGTTTTGACAATATTGGCTTTCACAATTGAAAGATATCTCGCAATCTCAAAACCATTCCTACGCCAAAAACTCATTTTAAATACACGCGTTTTTAAAATAATTTCCATTACTTGGGTAGTATCGTCAATATTTTCCATTCCAAGCGCGTATTACGTTTATTTTGTAGAAAAAAAGGAGACTGTATATTGTTTTCTAACGGTACCTGAAAAAGAGAAAATATATTTGATCGCCGTGGAACTGATTATATTTTACGGTGTCCCCATGACGGTGATATTTGGACTTTACGTATTGATAGCTAAAAAGCTAAAATCTACAAAAGGTGAAGCTGGACCAAGTCCGATTTATGGGAAACAGAACATAAACAAAGCCGTCAAAATGTTGGGTAAGTTGTTTTTTTAACAATGTTTTTTTTACATTACCAGAATTTTTGTTACAATACTTGAAGATTTACTTATTTAAATATAAACTGTTCCGTAATTTTCACTTTCCTGTTTATTTTGTAGTCTAGTATTTAATAGTAAATTTTAAAATGGAAGTCAAAGTCCCTCGAAGCAACTTAATAATTTAAAAAAACAAACATTCGTGTCTATCTTAAGGAATGTAACTTTCTCTTACTTAATCTTACTGTTGCTCTTTATAACAAAAATTTTAATTTCTTTGTTGCTCGATATATAATTATAGGTCAATCAATAAAGAAATGAAACAGGCTTACTCAAAAATTTTTTTTTGCAGTCGTTTGACACGTTTTTAAGACCAGAGACAGCCTAATGAACGATTAGTCGAACGATTGATAGTCTCTAATGAACGATTATAAATAACATTATATTTGTAATGACTTAATTTACAGATGAACTTAATTTAACGTTCTTAAATTGCCTGATGTCCAGGGCTCCCTGTTTGTCGTCTTCTCTCTTTCTAGTAGAGTCGACTTTATTTTTACACACACATTTTTCAAATTGGTCGAGTAGTTTTTTTATAAATTACTATCGATTATACATTATCTTTGCACCATCCTTATATAACTTCTGTAACTCACTTAGCCAAAATCTGTCTGTTAAGAGATTGCTTCTTTCCTAATTGTTTCTTTGTATAATAAAGAATTTATCTCTCTATATATGTCTAATTTTCATTTTCAGCTGCAGTAGCTGCTTCATTCTTTATATGCTGGTCTCCGTACACAGTATTGAGAATAATGGTGTTAATACCGACTTTAAGATACCATGAATACTACAATGTAAGCATTTACGAATAAAGGCAATAATTTTTGTATACATTACTGAATAGTTTATAGAATTTGGCGTTACTTTGCGGAGGTCCATAATACAAAAAATAATAATAAAATTATTTTACTATAATCCGCGATAAAAGTAAAATAGAAAGTATATATAATGCTAAATGTAGAGTGGACTATCCGTTTACATATATGATACGTGCAGGATTCGTAAAAACACATGCTGCATGCGAGGATTTTTGTTTATTTATTTATTCCATAGGTTCGCCAACAGCGTATACATTAATTATCAACTTAATTATTAATACACATTCTAAAAGACTAGTGCTACCCTATTTATAAATGGACACAACATGCTTAAAAATACAGTACATTTTAATCCTTAAAATATTGTCAACATATTAGAACGTCAAATGTTAAAAAATATATACAAAATTGTCATTACAATAAAACAGAAATAAATGGCAAAGTAGCAAGCAATAATAATGAATAAAAATAATAATCAGCCTTATAATAATAAATATAATAAGTTTATTAAAATGGTATAAATTTGAGATGGTATAAATTCGATTTCAGTTATGGCGCGCCTTCATCTACTTGAGTTCCATAAATAGTTACATGTCTGCAGCAGTTAACCCCGTGCTTTATGGTCTCATGTCACGAAGATTTCGACGGGCATTTAAAGTAAGTGCGACGCGGAAGATATATAACGTATACCCAAAATATAGGTGATGGCAAAACAGTTATTTTACGAGGCTTAGATAAGGACATATTTCTTCTTTTAATTCAAAAAATAGCATCCTAATCAAGCAATCTGGAAAAGTTTGTTAATTAAGAACAACTTTATCTTTAACTTCTGGCCAGTGATTTCGGATTGTTAATTTTTATTTATTTATTGTTTAATTACACGTATAATTTAGGATGAACTTTCGCCTATCATCCTTAACGTGTTTTACGTATAAACTTAGGGAAAAAAAGTTTAAATATCTTGTGCGCCTGATTTGCGATGTACAGGTCAGAAAAGGGAAAAGTTAAAATTTACTTAAAATAAAATTAACTGAATACCCGAAAAATCGTGACCACTTAGTTAAAACATTGTACGGTGCGAGGTGTTTTTTTTACAGGAAAGCTTGTGTAAAACATATAAACGAGCAAAAAACCATATCATCTATTTTCTACAGCTTATTACCAGACTGGTCCGTTGGCGCAGTGAGTATTGATCCTGCCTAGAGCTCCGCGGATCCTGGGTTCGATTCCCGCCGAGGGCCAACAATATCTACAAAAATTTTGTGTATATATTTGCCTGGGTGTATATTTGTATTTAAATATTTATTTAAAATTATATATTCACCAGCCGTCTTTCACCCATAACACAAGTATTAAGTTACTTACTTTGGGGATTGACGACAGTCTGTGTAAGTGTCCCATATAATTATTAAATATATATTTTTATTACACATATTAATTTGGTGTAATAAATCCTTGGTTTTTATTATTTAAAAACACACACATTAAACAGTCAGTTTAAAGTAGAAAAAACTAAATAAAAATATTGATTTTAATACTCTATCATTATTACAGGACTTGTTGAAAGGAAGGAAAGCTACAAACCAAAACAATTCAAACAGATTTTTAAATAAACAAAACATAGTAACTGAATTAACTAATATTCCTTCACGACTAAATTAATCTTTTCATACGTTTGTAATGAAGTTTTAAGCAACACATCTTTGTAATAAAGACGAGAATAAACTAAGTGAAGCTCTCAAGTTCTATATTCTATAACGATTTTTTTAAAGAAATATTTTTGGATTACACATTAATAATTAACTGTGAAAAGCAATGTTATTGATAGATCGGGTTAAGTCTATTAATGAAAGTTGGTTGATGCATCCTAAATTTTAGTTTGTCTTAAATTTGTGGTAGTCTGTTAATTTTCCGTAAAGGCGTAAATCCTGCTTTATTGGGCGTTGGCCAATTTACTCACTACAAGGAAATGTCTGGGCTGTAAGGTGCGTCATGAAATGGTTGTTAAGGTAATTTAATCAAGTTAAGAATGAACTTCTGAAGCTCAGGCAAAAATAATTTAATTTATTCAGGAAGGTTTCCAAATAATTAATCTTAACTAAACTGTTTTAACACAGGTGTTACCTAGACCATATTATGTAATACGGCTTTGTGGACAATATTAAAGGTTCAATTAATAAACTGACAAATATAAAAATAAAAAACAATTCTGTGTTTTTCTTGTCATCAAATAACTGTAACCACCTGCTTTAAATAACAATTTGCGACTGTTTCGAGCGGTCATGGGTTCAAACCGGCCAGACTCCAATGAGTTTCCTGATAAAACTTATGTGTCTGATAATTGCAATTTATTACACACTTTTCGGTGAAGGAAAACATATGTCTAACCAATCCGCATTGGAGCAGCGCTTTGGTCTTAGCTCCAATCTTTGTCTAAAACCGAAGAAAAGAGGCCTTTGCCCAGCAGTGGGATAGTAGCAGGTCGATACTTTCTTTTACTTTTTAAATAACTGCAAAGATTAAACATACAGACTGATAGAATTTTCTAAAATTCTAACTCACATTTATTAACTTAATTGATTAAGCTAAAATATCCTAAGGAATATGTTTTAATTCATAAATCTATTTATAGTGCTCTAGTATTTGTTGAATACATAAAACAAGAAACAAAAAGTTGGCGCCATGCCAATAGAAAGTCTTTGTTTTTTAAGGGATTTCGCAAGTTACTTCTTGTAATAAATTTGTTGTTACAAATAAAAATAAAATGAGTACCGTTAAAACTATTCCAATATTTAAATTCCAAAGTTTCAACATTTGAAATTGCTTCAATTGCAGATTTCCTAATTAAAACAAATTAATTATAAATGAAAAATGAGGCGTTTGTTCTTTTAAAAGATTTTATGTAAAAAATATTTTTTTTTAACTTTATTTCTTGTTGTTAAAAAAAAGGCAAACTTTCCAGCTTTTACAGGCTGAAATGTCGCTCCGTACTCCGATATTTGATTTTATTGGTAAATATTTTTTTGGACTATACATATAAGGACTTGTGTCAATTGTTTTGTATACAACTAATCGAATTCTTAAAAATTGGTTTATGTTAGAATTTAAGGAATACATCACTTTTAAATGTTTAAAAATAATTCGTTCAAACAACTCCAATTTCTGTTATTCGTTACTTCAACGTGCAGCAGTTTTATTAATACCATCAAAACAGATAGGTCCGCTTTTTTACATAACATTTACCTTCTCGGACATTTGTTCTGATTGGATTACTGGCGAGATTGGATAATTCCTAAAAATGAAAATTCTAACCTTTTTCATGATAGAAAATTGTGTTGCTAAAACAGCTCTATTTGTAAATATCTTTTACCTCAAAGATATGTTCGAACGAACCATTTATTATAAAATTTAGCTCGTTTAAAAATTAAATAGGTTTCTGAAGAATTTTTTTTTCTCTGATGATTTTTTAATCGAACAATTTTTTTTACATGACACTAAAAATATAATTAAGCCCGTTTATTCGTAAGCGGAGTAAAAGTAACAGTCTGGGCTAAAGTGATTGCCAAACTATTTTAAAGGTGCCGATATAGGTATTAAGGTAAATTTCAAAGAAGAAAGAAAAAATTATAACAATGAAGCCTATTCCATATTCCATACCTCGGCAATACTCTATAAGATGTATAAATCTACAATCTTTCATTGGACTATAATTCATAAATTACATATAGGTAACTGTTAAGATAAAATGATAATCGCGCAATCGTTAATACAAATAAATAGCTCCGGAGAAAAAGAGGGTTCAGTTATATAATATTGATAAGTGGATGCTTCAACTATTTCATTTACGATAATCTGACATAGTCATGAATCGTTCATTCATTACACGTCTCATTCTAAATTTTGGTCCGACTTGACCGGAAGCAACCTTAGGACGACAGTTCCAAATAGAGCTTCCGCGTTCTACTTTCTCCGTTTTATACCACGTCGTATATAGTGTTATAAATATACGTAAAAAAATCATAAATTTAATCAATATTCATTCAAATACATTTATTATTACATACATATACAGTAATTTTTCAGATTTCTGTTATCGGTTGTTCGTCGCTTCTTGCCACCCTTGCGTCGTCGTATTGGCTTATCAAAGTCATACCATCAGCCCTCCACTACACGTCGTCCTAAGTCGTGGCCCGGCCTCACAGGAGGCACCCTTAGGACGACATTCCCCAACGCTAGTAGAGCTTCTGCGCTCTACTCTCCGCATTTCGCAACTTCGGCGATGCTTCTGCGCTCGCCCGTCCCGCCGGGTGAAGCTGTAAAAGCCGTTAGGGCTTGTTGTTCGAATTGTCTATATGCTGTTAGCATATCGTCAATTAAAAAAAAACAGTTATTTGAAAATTATTACACAAATACATAACCATGAAAATATTGCTTAAATCTCATGTAAGAACATTGAGTATTTTTCCTCGGAAATCAAGTTGTCTTAAATTATAAATCGTACGTGTGGAATTTTTTATCAATGTTTTTATATTGTTTGTCAGAAAAAAATTAAAAATACTAAATTTTCGGATTTTATTAACATAAGACGAAAATACCAAGTTCCGGGCATAGTCTGCTAGTGTAATAAGAAATAATCTTGTGAACACCACATACGCTTATTAAAGACAAACTTTTCCTAAAAAATAATTCTTATATAACTAGCTTAATTTTATTAAAGATTGTAAGACGACGACCCGGACGGACGTACGGACGAGAAATAATTAATATGAGTTACAGATATTGTGATTTTTATTGTCACTTATACAGAGAGTAACGCGTACGGGTCCTTCACAGCATTCCAAGAATGAATGTACCGGAAGATACCCCATTTACAATTTCGCTTAGGCCTAGTGAGCCAGGCGGATGCAATTGAATCTGAAGGAAATAATAGGCGCTGTCGATCGATTAACTTTTTGTATGGAGATTTCTTATATTCTTACAAAAGCACCTCTATAAGTGACGACCACCTATAAGTCTCGGAGTAAACGACTAGTGGCGCCATCTGTTATTTCAGTGAGGAATTATATGTGTACCGAGTACGTTATGTTACAAGATATAATATGTTACAAGATATAAAAAAAGCAATTAAAAAATAAAAAAGAAAGAAAGGGCCGTTGACATGTGGGACTTGAGCCCAAGTATTTATGCTTTTTTATTCCGGCCGTTCCCTATTGAGATATTATATAACATAATATCTGGGTGACCGAGTCTTGCTCAGTAATTTTTTACAAAATATAAAAAAAGAAACAATAATAGGGTAGGTGGGGGCTCGAACGCATCTCTTCTTCTTGATCGGTCCCTCATTACTGAGGATCGTGGTCACGTGAACCTTTCTTATGTATGACCTGCCTCCATTTATCCCGGTCTAGAGTAGCCCTAACCGTCTGATAGAATTTTGAAGAGGTGGCTTCTTTCACTTGGTCAGACCATCGTGTTGGCGACCGGCCTCGTGGTCTTTTGCCTTCTGTGTTGCCAACAATGACCAGCTTTTCAAGGTTGCCATCTCCTCTTCGCATTATGTGGCCGAAGTACGAGAGAATGCGCTGAAGACAGGTGGTGGACAATCGGGTTTTTATGTCGAGTTGAGAGAGAATAGATACATTTGTGCGTTTGGCCGTCCAGGGTATTCGGAGCATTCTCCTCCAGCACCACATTTCGAATGCGTCTATTCTCTGTCTTTCCCTAGCTCGGATTGTCCAAGTCTCTACTCCATAGAGAAAGATCGGGAATATTAGAGCTCTGACTAATCGAGCTTTGGTCTTATAGCTTATTGCCCGATTTTTCCAAATATTCTGGAGGCGTGTCATCTGGTCTTTAGCAATAGCAATCCTACGTTTTATCTCTGGGACACAGCTGCCTTCATTATTTATGTTTGACCCCAAATAAATAAAATTATCGACAGTGTCAATGCCTTGGATATTTTCGACATCTGACAGCTTCCCACCACGATCTATCACCATTAACTTGGTTTTTTGTTTGTTTATTGTCAGTCCTAGTTTTGCACTTTCTACATCCAACCTATGCAGTATTTCCTTCATATCGGCAAAAGATGTTGCGAGGAGAACTGTATCATCCGCATATCGCAGATTGCATATGCGCTTTCCGCCAACTGGAAAACCCTTGTACCAATCTTCAAGAGATTTGCGGATTATATATTCACCGTATATATTGAAAAGCAGAGGTGATAGAATGCATCCCTGTCTGACACCCTTCCTAATACAGAACACATCAGAACAGTCGTTGTCTAGTTTTACAAAAGAACGGTTGTTGATATAAAGATTTCGGACCAGACTAATAAGGTGTTGTGGTGTGCCCATATCACTTAATACCTCCCACAGTCTATCCCACTGCACACAATCGAAGGCTTTGGTATAGTCAATAAAGCACAAAATCACAGGGCTATTGAATTCACGACTCTTCTCTATTATTTGTCGAATATTCATGATTTGCTCCCTTGTGCCTTTGCCTTTTACGAAACCCGCTTGTTCTTCTGGGATTTGTTGGTCAAGAAAGTGCTTAAGTCTGCGATTGATTATGTGCAGGAGTATCTTACTGACATGTGGGATAAGTGCAAGTGTTCTGTAGTTGCTGCAGTCTTTGGTGGAACCCTTTTTATGTAATGGAATTAATACCGATTCTGTCCATTCCAAAGGCCATCTCTTAGTCTTCCAGATGGAATTGCATATCTTAACTAACAGCTCCACACCTTTAATACCTAGGTTTTTCAGTAGCTCAGCAGGAATACCATCTTTTCCTGGAGATTTTCCATCTTTAAGACTGAAAATGGCATGTTCCACTTCCGACTGAAGTACATCTGGTTCTTCATGTACTATTTCTCGCTGATCAATATCAACATTCAGTTGACCAGTGTCGTAGAGCATTGTGCAGTATCGCTTCCATCGCTCTAATACCTGATCTTTTTCAGTGAGAATGTTACCATCTTCATCTGCAATGGTGCAAGTTTTTGCACTACGGGATTTCGTCAGATATTTTACTTTTCGGAAAAGATCCCTTGTTTCGTTTTTTGCAGAGTGCTGCTCAAGGTCCGCACAGATGTTGTTGATGTGGTTATCGTAGTCTTTACGACATTCTTTTTGGACCTGAGCGCTCAAAAGATCGTAAACCTTCCTATTCTCCGGCAGTGTTAGTCCTTTTTCTTTCAGTTCACGCCTTAATATAATAAGATCAGCTGTCCCATTAGAAATAAAAGGCTTCATTGGATGTTTGAAAAGCATGTTTTCTTTAGCAGCTTGCACAATGGTTTCTTGGAGGTTTTTCCATGCACTGTCGTGGTCAATTTTATCTTTTGTGGAACAGTTTGGTATTTTCTGTTCAATAGTACTTTTAAAACCGTGAAGGTTAACGTGACGCATGTCTAAACTGTGTTTCTGCTTGAAAATTTTCTTCAGACGAAGTCGGAAAGTTGCAACTAGTAGTTGGTGATCACTGCCACAGTCCGCTCCAGGGTATGTGGTGGCATTTAAAACTGACGATCTCCAACGATTTTGAATGAGAATATAATCTATTTGGTTTCTGAAACAGTCGCCAGGAGAGATCCAGGTATACAAACGCCGTATATGTTTCCTAAATACGGTATTGGTCACCGTAAAGTTCTCCTCACTACAGAACTGGAGCAAGCGCTCCCCTCTTTCGTTTCTGGTGCCAATCCCATATTCCCCAACTATTCGTCGTAGATGATTATCACATTTAGTTTCTCCAATTTTGGCGTTGAAATCACCTATAACTATCGTCACTTCTCTTTTTGGAATGTCATGTAAGGTCTTTTCCAAGGAACTATAAAAGTGTTCTATGTTTTCCTCACTTGATTGTGCTGTGGGGGCATATACCTGCACGATGTTAAGTTTGCAGGGAATCGTATTGAGTTTAATGACAATAATACGATCACTGACTGGGTTGTACCCAGTGACGTATTTATCTATACTTATTGGTACAACAAAAGCAACACCCCTTGCACTCTCTTCTTCAGGTCCTGAGAAATAGACTTTATTAGATTGGTCCGTTGAGAAGTAGCCAGTTCCTCTCCAATGTGTTTCACTGAGCCCCAGGATGGTGACCGCCTTTCGTTCCATTTCATTTTCCACTATCTGGAGTTTGCCCGGTTGATTTAGGCCGCGTACATTCCATGTTCCAATACGGTAGGGCTTTCTAGCTGACTTTAGCCTATCAGTAACATTGTTTCCATGCGTCGCCTGATGGGACACAATCACATGGCCGGTAGCACATTTCACACCACCATTCCCGGACTGGTGGCGCCGGGCGTCAGCCGGATCACTCGACAGAACCATACTATTTTCATGTAACTTCATTGTGACTCTCGTGGGATCAATAGTGCAGTGGTTTCCCATTGCCTTCTGCACCAGACATTTTTAGGGTTATTTAGACCCTAAGGCCGCTGTAGCCTCTTCCAAAACCAGTTAACCGGGTGGGTGTATAGTTATACCGCTATTGCTCGGTCGCCAGAGCCTCGTCCGTTATCTAGCAGGGAGCACCACGGCTGCCAGATGGCCGCCGCCGCCTTTCAGCGCGCGCAGGTGAGGATGACATTTGGGGCCGGAAAGATGTTGTGCCCGTTCTCCCCCTTGCTCCCCATAACGCTCGAACGCATAGGTATTTTCTTTTCTCGCGACCACCCGTTCCCTGCATTAGCTACGCTCACTTGACGGTTAATGGCAAAAATTCAATTCTATATAAATCTTTGTATTTTTGACTGCCCAAAAACAGGAAGAAAATGGTTTTTTTTTTAATTTTCGATATTTCTCCCCTAAAACCCCTATACATTCTGAATTTCAGGAAAATTATTGGAGCCGTTTCCGAGATTCTGAAAGATATAAGACACTCAATTACATATTAAACATTATCTCTGCCCATTTTGATACAAAATTTCACTATCATTCATTAAAATATCACTTCATTTGGCGTAGAAAATTCAATAAAAACTTCCTGCTTTTCTGACAGTGAATGATTGAAAGCGTACACATATTAAAATCAGAAGTTATTGATATCAATGATAAATTGGCCCGAGGACACAAAGATTTGTAAAAAAAATTAAGTATGTGATACTCGTAGGTTATATATACGGGTAATCTGAAATTATAAAAATCTGATAATTTATAGAAGAAGGCGTTACTTTGCGGAGATCCATAATACTAAAGTAATAAAAAAAATATTTTGCTATAGCAAAATATATAAATATATTATAATCCGGGATGAAGTAAAATAGAATATATATACCTATAATGCTAAAACTATGACAATCCGTTTTTATACCTAACACATGCAGGATTCGTAAAAACACATGCACAAAACTCCACCACCACCACCGCGATACACAAGCACTACACACACATTCACTATCACAAACTCAACAATCGTTTCGCCCCTTAACCAAAGCATCATCAGGAGATAGACTCCACGACAAAATCTTTTAACGATTTTGTTTTGTACATGTTTTGTTTTGGTTTGTACATGTGTTTACACGAATCCTGCATGTATCAGGTATGAAAACGGATTATCCACTATATATTTAGCATCATATATATTTTCTATTTTAATTCATCGCGGATTATAGCAAAATAATTTAATTATTACTTTTGTAAAAATCTGATCACAAGGCACAAGCAGGTAAGACAGGTAAGAGATTGTTATAAACTATTTTTTATTTAAAACTTATATATAGCACTTATTTTCATTGATTTTACATCATATATGTTACCAAAAACTACCCTTGTATCCCTGGTTACTCAGAACATGGCCAATCACAAAGTAAAATATCAAAGTGCTGTAAACCTCTAAGAAATTAAAAAAGGTAACTTTTTTCAGGAATAATTGAATTTCAAAATCTTTATATTAATTATTCAAGGCTAGTATTTATTATTATTATAGTATTTATTATTATAATAATTTATTATTATTTAATATTCGGGTTTGTCATTTTAGAAGCTTAAAACCCCGACGCTCATCAGTTTCTCGTACTGTGTGCCCCGCTCATCGCCAGTTAAACTTCGCGAAAAACTAACGACACTTGTAGTTCTGTTATGATATAACTATTTTGCTATAATCCGCTTATGTTAAGAAAATCTATTTAATGCTAATGAAGTGTAGGAAGCAAAACAAAATAATTCTATCATAACTTTTAACGTATTATGAAATTCCGCAAAGTAACGCCTACTTCTATAAATTGCTTATAGTACTATTACGAGCTGTGATGGCCCAGCGGTAACAGCGGTAACATCAACTCCATCGAGAAGTTCACGGGTTCAAACCCGGGCAGACAGCAATGAGCAATTTATCACACGCTTTTCGGTGAAGGAAAACATCGTGAGGAAACCTGCATATCTCTAGAGAATCCTAGAGATATGTGTAACCTATCAATCCGCATTTGAGAGCGTGGTAGGTTTTAGCTCCAATCCCTCTCTCCAAAAACGAAGAGAAGGGGCCTAATCCCAGCAGTGGGAGAGTAACAGGCCGCTACTTACTTACTTTTACGAGTAGGATTTTATTTTACATTCACTTCACAAAACTATTAGATACAATTCACAAATTAAAGACCCATTTGGAGTTATTATTCATGAGCTCGTTATTGCTCCATGCAGTGATGAGTCTTAAAAATAATCTGTTATAAATGTTTTACAAATACTGTATGTACAAACTGTATGTAAAGTTTAACATATACACCAAATGATATCTATACATATTTTGTGTGATTTTCTTTCATCCACTACTTTGCAATATACATATTGCCGTTATTTTCCGAAACATTTACATTTTATGTATTGGCTATTTTTACGATCAGCCTTGGAAACACGCTTTACCAAACTTGACCTAAACAATTAACTGGTAAAAGCATACTAGAAGTACACTTTTCCTTATTTTTTATTATTTTTATTTAGAGAAGATGATATTTCTTCGCTCTCACGGGAGACAGGAGTCATCATTTAAAAAAAATTTTAGAATTCATGCACTGGGAAAAAATGTAACAAGATGAAGAGCTCCGTGTAAGAATTTGTAAAGCCTACAACTTGATGGACCGATGACTTCAAACGATTACCAAGGAGATATTGAATTCAGGAAACCTTTGACGTATGTTTAGTTTCCGCTTATGTTTTGAAAATCTATTCAGCTTGAATGTTCAATGGATACGTATAAAACTGTATAAAAACATATACTAGCGGTGAATTAAATATTGTGTTGTGTCACCGTAACTAACAATTTTTTATAGCTTCGCAGTAATTTGTTTTATAAATTGGAACATGGAAAAGGCTGGATTTGAAGTATCAACACGTGAAGGTGATTATCAAGAAATTACATTCTCTGATAATAAAGCAACCATTTTTTTTTTATAGCCTTTTATTGTGTCCTTAATGAGTTATATTTTTTTTTTATTTTTTATTTTATAATTTATTTATTTTATTTGTACATTATTTTAATATTTCAATTTCTATTTTAATTGTTATGATTAATTATTATTAAGTTATATGTCAAAACACAATTATGTCAGTTTATGTTTATTTTAAGGACCTCTACTGAGTATAGGCCTCCTCCATTTTTTTCAATAATAACAAATTGGGCCGGTCCACTCGGGAAGAGAAAAAGGGGCAGACCACTACAACGTTGGTCAGATGAAATTATAAAACTTGTGGGAAATAACTGGATGTATGTTGCAGATGCTAGAGAAGTTTGGAAAAAAAAAAAAAAAAGAAATCAACCATAATGACGTTTAATATATTCAAGTAAAAACATTAATAAAAACGAAACTGTATTAATATATTTCAGAATCTCGACAACTTTAATATATTTTCTTATTGGATTTGCAGATATATTACAACGATATTTTTCCTTTACACTTATTCATTAAATAAGTCTAAAAGAATCCAAAAGAAGGCGGATGAATAAATTCCCCTATCCGAAGCACAAAGTTACATCTCCCAATGTATAAGCAAGTCAGAAAACCTATTACGGGTCGTATGTCGAACTCTCACCAACTAAAAACCTGACAGTGCTCCACCACACTGCTGGTGGCGGGGACAGGGTACCGTTGTATACATTGCCCCCATCCCCGCCAATAGCAACTCTGAACCCCAGAGTGCGCCACCTCTGAGCTGGGGCCTCTCTAAAAGTGGACCCTCCCTCCGCTAGACGACGCATCGGGAGCACCAGATGCATTGACTGCCTCGGGGACCTTTTTAGGTAGGCATTTGATAAATCCCGTTTGGAGCGCCCAGAAGGTCCCCGTTAGGATAGTATGCGATGGCTTTGAGCGAGTCGCATGCGGCGGATCGGATCAAAGGACTCAACTTTTCGGCTCCGCCCCGCCGTCTCCCGTGAGGCCATCACTGCCCACGATCCCCCCATGTCAACCATGGTGCGAACCATGGTGATGCCCCACCTGTGCCACGAGCTCCACCCGCTGAACCACCAAAGATGTTAAGTATCTGCCTTAACAATTTAAAAAGAATTAAACAACACACTGCAACATAATTATTGGTTTGGTTTTGAATAAGTGAGGCTTATTATCCAATTGAAATGACATTTAATTTGACTCTTCAGTTTATCACTAACGAGTCATATTACGACGCGATTCCTAAGTCACAGTTCGTGTCCTACCAAATATGAGTATATTAGCTAAGGTACATATTTTTATTATCTTGTCGTATATTTTGTAATTAAGAGAGTTATATTTTTCTTAATAAATACAGAATAATTTATAGAAGCAGGCGTTACTTTACCGAATTGTCGACAACAAAAGGGATATGGTATAAAGTCGTGCAACATAAACCTCCTCGTACACCTTGGTTTAATAACCCCGGATTAACAAGAAAAATGATTGTTTGGGCTCACAGGCTTCGATCCGGACACACACCACTAAATAAGTTTAAATTTACATTAAAAAAGATAAGTTCACCGAATTGTAGTCTCTGTGACACGGTTGAGGATACATTTCATCTGTTAGTGGAGTGTGCTCGGACCGAAGTCATGCGATCATCTTTTGTTAACCGATTCAAAATCGATATAAAACAATTGGGTGCTATACAAATTATTCTTGCAGTACCGACATCAGAGCAAGCACAAGTATTGTTTAGAAGTCTCGATGCGATAGATAAAGCAATAATTATAACATAATGAAAGATTACTGATTTTAATCACACCTGATGGTAAGGTATGAGGTACTCTAAAATCAGAATCGAATTAACTTGGTAAGATTATACGTCCTTAAATTTAATTGGATTATGATAGTTTCAACAGTTATAAATTCACTATCAGATGTGATTATTAATATGGTACTTATTTTAACATGTCCATGTAACATTGAATAAAAATTGTATAAAAAATCGTATCGTTATTATATTTTTAGATTCGTAAATACTGGAGCTATAAGAGTAAAGCACGATGTACAGAAATCAATTTTGAGTATATGATATTAAAACACATTAATAATGCAGGTCTTTGGTGCGGCGCAAACGGTGACAGCGTCCATTGGATAGCAAAGATATCGATTATTTGCTTTTTGATCACAACCATTACGCAAATTATAGCGGTTTTTAAATCAAAAGATCTGAAGATATTATTCACTTGCTTTAGCATACTTACATTTTGCTTTGCAGGATTTATGAAACTATGGTCCTTTATCATGAAACAACAGAATTGGCATTTTCTTATTACTCAGGCGTCTTTTTTGGAACATAACCAATTTAGAAATCATAATACTTATGATTGTGAATCAGATGAGGACAATATTTTCCCGGTGTTTATCAACGCATACACAAAAAAGTTTTACACAGTATCTGTTTACGTATCGAGACTCTATTGTGTTACTCTAATATTATATATGATATCTCCATTTATTGAATTTGCATTATACACATATCAAGGAAAGGATATAAAGGGACTTCCACATATACTACAAGGGTGGGCACCATTAGATGGTAACGCATTTGGTTATACCATAACAATCGTTGCTGAGATTATATGTGCCATTTACTGTGTAACAGTACATACATCTTTCGATGTGATCGCAATAGGTTTTATGGTATATATACGCGGTCAGTTTTCTTTATTGCGTAATTACAGCGAACGTATCGGAGGAAAAGGTGACATGTATAAGTTATCAAGGCGAAGGGATCACACAGCTCATAATAGAATTAAACGATGTCATAATATCCACGTGCTTTTATTGAAGTAAGTTTTAGACATAAAATATATCTATCGAGATTAAATGTTTTGAATTTTGCTGTTTTAATCTAATTCAAAAACGCCTATTACCTTATGATCTCAATCTGTTAATCTTTAATATTTAAACGAGTTAATTTTGTATGTATGTATATATTTTCGGAATCTCGGAAACGGCTTTCCTGAAATTTAGCATGTAGGGGGTTTTGGGGGAGAAAAATCATCTAGCTAGGTTTTATTTTTAATTAAACATTCTATCCCTGTTTTTGGACATTAAAAACGTACTAATGTATGATGAAAGCAAAGGATTTTTAGGTGTCTTACGTAATGTTACTATAGCCAATGGGTAACGGGCGGATCGAAATAGTTCTAAGCCTGGGTTCGAATCCCACATGTCATCGACGCCTTCATTCTTTTTTTATTAAATATTTTTTTTATATCTTTAAATATATGCTAATATTTAACTTCGTTTTTTTCAGTCTGGTAAATCAACTAAGCAAGTTATTACAAAACATTTTAGGAATATATTTTGTTCTTGTCACCTTTACCCTTTGTTCTGTTACAATCCAGTTAAAGTGGGTAAGTTTTAATGAGATTTTTTCAGATTATAATTGACGTATAAAAAGTGGCGGATTGTGTCTATCCCTATAACATATGCCCTTTTTGGTTAAAGCACGGTTTTTCACAACGTTGTCGTAAACTAAAAAGCGCATGATAAATTGTTGATATCAATTTTTTTATAAAAATCTCATCGGTGCCTGGCCGGTATTTTAACCCGCTACCCCTAGGTGAGTGTGACACGGTCACACCGTTCTGCTATCGTCCGTTTAACATATCTTTTATACCTTTTTAATTAATATTTTATTCCAAACTATTAAAACATATATGGAATCTATACATGAACAGTTCAAAGAAATAGGTATTTTTTACTGTAGCATCACAATATATATATATACATGTATAGTAATATTCCCATACGTACGGAAAGATGTCCATATATATGAGACGAAATTCGATGTATATCATAGACATACGAGAGGTAACAAAAAGCTTCTGATACGTGTGTCACGACTAAGCAGAGTTAGCAACTCATTCGATGGTCTCGGTATTCGCTTCTACAATAAAATTCCGCAATCTATACTAGACCAGTCTACAGAAAGGTTTAAACTAAATATAAGAGATATTCTTATACGTAAAGCATATTACAAAATTAAAGATTATTTGGATGATAAAAAAGGCCTGGATTTGAAAATACTTTCAGCTTCATACAACACTGCGGTTTATAAATGTAAAATTGAAAATGTTTAAAAGATTGACCGCCGAGTTTCTTTCTGGTTATTCTCGGTAAAAGCATCATTCCTAACCAGTTGCAGCTTCATTAATCATATTCCTTCCTATCCTTGACGATTCAAAAGTGCTTGACAGAGCTTATTTGAATAAAGATTATTTTGATTTGATTTGATATACATATTATAAGACAAACTTCCCACAAGTATTTGTCTATATGTGGTCGATTTTCTCTACTACTAAACGGATTTTATTACTGTTTTTACTAAAAGGCAGTGCAATTCTTGAGGAAGGTTAAGATTGATAGTATTATTATTACGCAACAATTTATTTACGCAAGAAAAACTATTTAACATACTGATTTCCACATGGCAAAGCCATGTATGAAAAACTCGGAAGTATTTTTTGGAGTGTGTAGTGTATTTGCATTGAGCAGGGGAAACCACTTTTTTAGAATAAGAACAAAATAGCCTTAACAAGACCAGCAAAGCTTCAGCGTCTCTCAATCTAATTTCTATCTTAGTAGATATTGACGGACTAGTCTAGAAATTTTTTAATTTGGTACTGGTTTTTACAGTCACTGTTTAACCGATAACTACAGTTCTTCCATGGGTCCGATAATTTCTGATTTTATCATGTAGGGATATTACAAACATCGTTTTCCCATATCATTTTTAAAATATTTTATAGAATTAGGCTTTAATTGGCAAAATTATTGTCCATAATACAAAAAGTATTGAAAATATTATTTTGCACTTTGGTATAATATATGGTAGTGCATATCACGCACTAACATCCGCAAGAGTTTGCGAAAGGTTACGGGCGAAACAATGAGATTGTGGCGGTGAATGTGTGCAGTGCTTGTGTATTGTAATGTTATATTTTCTTTTATCGCGGATTATAGCAAAATAATATTTTCATTACATTTTATTATAAAGTTCATAACATGTATGACTAAAAGAAAAAATAATAATTGGCAATTTAATTATTAACGGCAAATCGTTTCGCTGTCAATGTTTAATCAATCATTGACACCTAAAATAATGGACTGGTTTTTTTTTGTTCTCTATATATTATTACATTACAGGGGCAGCCGAGTATCGCACAGCTAATATCGCTGCTACAGTATATGGGGGCGTCAGTTACGCAATTATTTCTCTTATGTCATTACGGAGGGGCAGTATTTAATGAGGTCTGGTAACTTATAATAGGTCCTTAATCAAAACACTTCGAGCAGTGCATATGGGAATTCAAATAATTTTTATACAGCACTACTAGAGCGAGATCCTGTGAACGCCAGATCTTCGTCATTTTATAAAAGCTGAAACTTTGTCAGTGCATGCTCCCAACACAGGTAAGAACGATGTTAGATTATGGAATTTGGATCATAGTGGCTTTGGCAGATACGAGGTACTCAAGGTTGCAAAATTCCGAATTAATTTCGTCATAGTATAAAAATATAAGCTATAGCTAAGTATAAGCTTTATACTATGACGAAATTAATTATGCTACTATGATCCAAATTCCATAATCTACCATCGTTCTTACCAGTGTTGTGAGCATGCACTGACAAAGTTTCAGCTTTTATAAAATGACGAAGGTCTGGCGTTCACGGGATCTTGGGCCATACGTTTTCTCATACAAAATCAATTACGTTTAGGGCAGGGCTTGTCATGTGAACCTTTACTAAATTAATTGGTAAATATTTCTTTATTTTTTGTTTTTTTTAAGTTATTTTTATATTCACATATTTTTATAGAGCTCCATAGGTCAGGGAGAAGGGCCGTTAAGTGCGGCTAGCTGGTGTTTGAATTTAAAGACACGCCGTGAGATTGTGATACTCGGTATTGGTATGTCTCGGCCATCTAGAATACTAGCTGGACCCTTTAATTCACTGGATTTGCCTTCTTTTATCCAGGTACTAGTTTTTAACGTTCTATTTGATTTTGAAATATCGTGAATGATATCAATATTTAATAATGAACGACTACTCATGTCGTTAATATCAAGTTTTTTCGGTGGTTTTGCACCCGTTAGGCGTTTTAAGAACCAAATCTACTTAAGTGGGAATTGATTCGGGGTGTTCCTAACAAGGATTACCCAAAAAAAAAATATTTACACAAACGTTCTTAAAAAAAAATATTTAAAAAATTATTTTTATTATACTTTCGCTTTAAGACAAATGAAAACGGTGATACCTACATATTTATAAAAATTTTTTACAATATTTTTAATCAGAAAATCTTCACTGAAGGGTGGTTGCTGTCAGCTTTGCTTGTATGAATTTTTTACTATTAATATTATTAAATATTAAAAATTTACTCAATTATGCGGCACTAATTAGTAAGTTATTCCTCCAACTCGTTTCTACTAGATTAACTTCAACATATTTTTTTAACATTGGCAATTAAGACTTTGCACAAGTAACACAGTAAATAAAATTAAAGCTATATTTCGTAATTTAAATTTACATTGAATTCATCATGTAAATTAGCACTAGAAAAAAGTTGTATACCCATAGTTTAGTTTTTGGAGTTCATTTAACAACCATTTTTTTTTAATTTTCAGATCGTACGCACTGCTTACAGTTACTATGCTGTATTAAGACCATCATCAGAATAATTTATTGTAATTGTAAAATTAGTATGTACGAAATACAAAAAGTTATTTATTAGCTTCTAAATAAATAACCGCCATCTAGTTGTGAGTAGCCGAACTATATTGCATAATTGAAAGACTATGTAGAAAATACCCTGTTGCTATAAATGTGCTCCAAGATATCACTAGGTGTCACGAAATACTAAATATTTATGCTTACCTAATATAGTTATTTAATTTCGGACTATTTATTATTTCACAAAAACACCAATACGAAGCAAGAAAACGGCTTAATCTTAAATACCGTTACTTTTGTATTTAAAAATACAGATTTAACATTAATAATAAAGAATATGAGTTTACAAACAGAAAGCAAACGAGGATGTATCTATTTGTCTCTCTTTTAATGTTTGATTAGACAAAGATGAAGTATACGAGTATCATCTTCCTTAAGAAATAAAATAAGCGGTTTCTGAGATTAGCCGGGAACAAACGCACAGAGATTTAACATCTCAACGATTTTATAATATGTAATAGATAATAAATAGATATGTAGAATACAAGGATATGAGGAGACATGCTTTTGTCAATAATTAAACTATATGAATGATATATTATAACGGATTTTATTTATTGATTCAGAAACATAACATTTTCAATTATAAATATAAATAAACATTAAAATCAAAAAGTTTTAAAATATTTCTGTCTGAAGAAGGAAAGGTTCATGTAGTGCCATTATTTGTTTAATTGTTGAGAATTAAGTTTTATTGTGAACCAAGATGTATCAGTTCTGGTTAAAACCACTAAGGAATTCATATATTCCCGTTACTAGCTGCGCCCTGCGGTATAATATGGTAATAAGGTTGATGTATTATTTTTATAATTTTCTAATATTTCGCTAAAACTTCAAAATAAAATTCTTTCATAACAGCCTTTTAACATTATTAATTCAACAAAAAATTAATTAGCGAAATTGTTCTATCTGTTCAAGCCTGATACGATTACAAAGGGAAATAGAGATAAATATGTGTATATATATACTATTTAGTACATATATTTGAATTTCTTAAGTCTTGACTGCCGCCAGCCAAGTTGTGATTTTATTTAGATGCTCTTTAATCCATTTAATATTAGTCCGCACTGTTTCCAATGCGCTTACGCGAGAAGCAGTACCCGCGCCAGCATCTGGATATTTTGCGAAAAAGTCTTCCATCTGAAAATTATTATTTGAAATACAATTATTAAATTCAAACTTGCCTGGTCCATTAGCGAAAGTCGCAGTGACGCTGTCTTTAGCACACATTTTTAACCATTTTGTTTATATAGGTACTCGTAGTATATCCTACTAATAATACTGCCAAAATGTAATACTACAAGTACGAAAGTGTGAAAGGATGTTCGTTACACTTTCACGGCGAATCCGCTGGACCAATATTGATAAAATTTGGCACAATTATTCCTTATACAGCGGAATAACATATAGGCTATAAAACTCCCATTAATGCTACATCTATTATCAACTTATCACGCGACAACAATCCACGCAAACAATATATATATATATATATATATATATATATATATATATATATATATATATATATATATATATATATATATATATATATATATAGAGGTATATTTTGGTCAAACGCAAAGCTGTGATAGCCTAATGGTAACGTGCGGGCCAAAAAGCTTCAAAACCTGGGATCGATTCCTACATCTCACACGGATTCATGTGGCACCGCATAAAATGCAATAAAAAAAAAGAAATTTTCTTTCTTTAATTGCATTTTTTTATCTTTTAAAATATTACCGAGTAAGGCTACCCATCGGTCACCCAGGAACTAATAATTAAGTGATATTAAACAAAATCTAGTAATATATACCTCTTTCAATTTATCTTCAGTGTTGAAGTAACCAGTGACGTATGTTACCATAAGTCCCAAGTATTTATCATTCAGAGTAAACCGATCAACAAGTGTTGTCCAATTTGCGCGTACGAAATCCCACACAAGATCTACACCAACTGGATTGTAGGAAATTGCGGTCAAAACATCTAAATAGTCCTGACTTCGGATGTTATTCTCGTCCGCTGCAAGATCTAGATATCTACAATAAGTGATAAAAAAAATGGATATTAGATACAGAAATATAAAAAAGATAAAACCTTTGCGATCGTGTCGTGGAGTCTCTTGATGATGGTCGCGGGGCGAAACGTTTGTTGAGTTTGTAATAGTGAATGTGTGTAGTGCTTGTGTATTATGGTGGCGGTGGAAGAGGTTTTTATGAATCCTACGTATCCAGTATGAAAACGGATTGTCCACTCAACATTTATTATATATATTTTCTATTTTACTTCATCGCGGATTATATCAAAATAATTTTAATATAAGAAATTAATAAATATATGTAACTAACAGACAATTGTTTAATAACAAATTATCTACTTAGTTTGAGTTGAAAAAAGCAACGTCGTGTGATATCCGACTGAATAGTATAGACCAACCTCATTTGTTACCGAGGTGTCGTAAAAGGCGAATAAGGTAAGTCGACCCGCCGTGCGGTATCAGGCTGAGTAGAATAGACCATCCTCATTTTTACCGAAGTGTCGTAATAGGCGACAAGGTAGTTTGACTCGGCATGTGGTATCCGGTTGAATAGAATAGACCATCTCAATTTCTTACCGAGGTGTCGTAAAAGGCAACTAATGAAGTTGACGTCAGGCAAGCGGCCGGTCGTAAAATAACTAGTCAAATCAACTTACAACATGTATATATACAATATATTAAACAAGTGATATAATAATTAGAGTAATATTAGATAATTCTTAATTTTACTATTTATTAAGTTCATCAGCAAATAAGTGATTTTGATTTGATTTAAAGTGAGAAATTGTCTTGGATTCCTCAAATAAAACAAATAACCGCTTGCGTAAGGTAACTTGTATGGGTATTAAAAAAATTAAATAAAGTGGGTAAACCAGATTTATTGAAAACAATTTACTTTGGCCTATGTCAGTCTATGATAGCATACTGTATTTTAGCGTGGGGTGGTATTTGTAGGACTCATTTAATTCATTTAGAACGGGCACAGAGATCAGTCTTAAAGGTCATCACAAACCTTATCGTTAATTTAATTTAAATTTATGATATGAGTCTTGCAATTTGCTAACAGTTCGCCAATTATATGTATTAAACATTACGCTAAGGACACATTCATCGCTTGAATTTGATCACAAACAGTATGCTAATAAGCGCAAACGTGTTATTCTCTGTCGTATTCCACACAAGCCACGAACATCCTTCATTAGACATCAGCATGCATTCTTAGCACCTTTTATATACAATAAAATAAACAAATATTTGGACTTTTACCCTAACATTAAACATATTGCTAAAAATAAAATTATTTCATGGTGATACTATACTGCGTCCATCATATTATCAGTCTTTTGACAGCTCACGCTCATTAAGTTTTGTATTGCTTACGTACAAATATCATACAAATAATATTTGTACTTTATGGATGGGTACCGCCCACTTAGTGATGTCACACATAATGGTTACTACGATTATGCCACAGATTAAAAATAATCGGTAGAAATCGATGTTACGAGTATTAAAAGACATTTAATAACATTATATAAAGTTTTACTTTCTTCTTAGTTAATACATGAATACAAATAAAACAATCAGGATATTTTAATTTATTTTATTAGCACGAGTCGTCGGAATGATAATCAACACTAGACTCCTCCGATGAGGAGTCTTCAGTAGCAGTTATTATTAGCTCTTGTGTAGATAATATATTATCAAACGCAATATCACGTTCCCAATCAGAGAATATTACTCTTTTAGTTCTTTCCACCACACTTGCCCAGTTCTCGGCCGTTACGTGGGTGCAAGCATTTTTTAGCAATTGCAACATTTTATTCGCTGTGAATGGGGGGCTTGTATTGCATCTCGCAGCATGCCCTTTTACTTGTGCCCATATAAGTTCTATTGCGTTGTACTGGCAGTGGTATGGAGGAATCCGAAGAACAGTATGGCCATATTCTGCTGCCATTTCATTGATTACATAGCGTTTTGCTCTCTTTTTGGTTTTTAATATTTTTATTAATTCAACTTTTAACATTGAGTCGTCCACATTTTCTCCATTGTCCCGAAGCCAATTAATTATTTCATGCTTTTTATTAGCCTGTGTTGGCATTTTGTCAATTTGACGGGAGTGGTAGGGCGCATTATCAATAAAAATTATTGATGGTTCTTCCAATGAAATGAGCATTTTTTTGAACCACTCTTCATACACATTTGCATTCATCTCTTCGTGGTAGTCATTTGATTTCTTCGATTTAAATGCCAACAGTGCGTCTTGTACAAATCCTTTTGCTGTACCTGCATGGCAAATGATTAGGCGCTCACCTTTTCCCATTGGTACTGAGGAAGTGGAATCAGCAGTATCATCAGTCCAGAAACGAGATAGTGTGTGGTTAGCGTTGAGCCATGTTTCATCCGTGAAAACAATATTTGCCCAATCTTGTATTTTCTTTGCCTCTCTTAAAAAATCACAACGTGCTATAGCTATATCTGTGCGTTCCATTAATAATTTTCTTTTATTTAACTTTTTATATGAAAAGCCAATTGTGTTCAAAACTTTGACCAAAGAAGATTTTTCACCATGAAATAGACCACTTCTTTTCAAAGAAACAATAAGTTTTCTCAAAGTTTGAATTTCTTTTCTCAAGTAGTAATCATATACATGACGACGAATAGCGTCAGCGTCAAAGTCATCAACAGCTGTCACCTTATGAGCCCGGCGCTTTCTTTTTGGTGTAGATGGTTTGTTTTGCTCCAAGCCGCTCCTGCCGTAGGCATCAGTAGTGATTTTAGTCACAGTTGATAGACTGATCCCCAACGCGGCTGCAACACGGTTTCGGACTTGCGTGATAGGTATAAGAGGTCCGCCATTTTGATTTTCTTGCTCAAAATACTCATGAAGTTTTAACACTAACTGTCTCGATTGTGCTTTCAACACACGTCCTTTCGGCATTTTCACGATCAATTAATATAAGTTTCACAAAAGTTTTTCCGAGGAATAAAGCTACTTAACTCAAGGTGTAACAGATGCGAGAGAACACTCAGCGAACGTAAATGCGTGTGACTATCACGGGCGTTTCGTTGAGAGTGACAGATCACGTCAAAATGGCGGCCGAGCGGAAGGTCTGTTGATGTTGCCAGTTGATGTATAATATATTTTTTATGATTATAATAAATACACACGGATTAACATTTATTTTCAAAAAACTAAGGCAATATTAAATCAAAATGTTGATTTCTATATCTGTTATTAGTTTACGTAGGTTATCATTAATCGAATTACTTAGGTACGTAATTCGATTAATGATAGTAGGTACTATAATCGGAATGGTATCGCATACGAGAATCTTTAGGACATCACTAAATATGTAAATCGTCAATCTGTCAAAAGATGGTTAATATAATGGATAGTGTATAATGGATTACTATCAAACTGAAACAAGTGTTTTACCACTTATTTAAATACTCAAAAATGCACACAATCACACAATACTCACTCATACCTCACCTACATGCAAATCACTTATTTTGAGAATTTTTGACTGGCCCGTTGGAGCAGTGGGTAGTGACCCTGCCTTCAGCTCCGTGGATCGCGGGTTCGATTCCCGCCGAGGGCCAACATTTTCTGTAAATGAATTTGTTGGTCTTTGAGCCTGAGTGTATATTTGTATTTAAGTATGTATTTAAAAAATATATAAGTGTATATTCACCAGCTGTCTGTCACTCATAACACAAGTATTGAGTTACTTACTTTGGGGACGGACGACCGTGTGTGTAAGTGTCCCATATATTTATTTATTTAAGACACACACTCCACTGCACACATCCACATTCACACACACGGCTGTAACTTTAGTTTTACTTCTCTTTTCGTTTTGTACTTTTCAATCATCATCAATAACCTTAAAATGTTGTTCTTTTCTTTATATTTTTTGAACAAAGTTAAGGTGGGCACTGGTTCCCAAAATCCAATTTAAACTAGCTTGGGAGCCAAGGACACAATAATTGTACATGTACATTGTTGTATAATAAATAAATAATGAAATATACCTTTTTAAGAACGTCACATTTCTAGGGCTTGCCAAGGCATAACGTAATTTAGCTTTTTCTTGTGTATCTTCCTCCTTCAAATATCTCTGCCAGAACTTTTCCCAATCCTCTTCCGTTACAGATTTCATTGCTTATAAATAGAAAGTATACTTTTAGTGCATTTTATAATCTAATTTGTATGTATTTTTAATATTTAAATGAGTTAATCTTGTATATATATACATATATAATCTTTTTATGCGAACTAGGCCGACTGTCCCAAGACAATTTTTTTGAAGAATAGTAATATAGTATTTAATACAATTAGCGTTAGATATATCGATAGCAAATAATAAATTTTCAAAACGACTTATAAAACTGAGCGGTGAGTCGCACTTACAGGTAAGATGCAAAAAATATAGATTTCGTCTGACCAAGTTGTATTATTGTTAATAATAATGTTGAATGTTTGTATTAAATGAAGAAAAGGGAGATAGTAACAGGCTATTACTTTTCTTAAATAAATAATAAAACATTTATTAAAAAACATTAAAATTTAAAGCTCCATACAAATCGCGCACGCGCGAATAGTGGCACAAATAACGTGTTTTGGACTAAGACTGGATGTAAATGTCAAAATACACATTTTTTCAGCAGCAGCAAAACTAGTTTATGTATAGAACCGGCTATACTCACGTATTATTCTATCGGGTTAGCCCGACTAGTTTCAACAGCAAAACTCATAATTCTATATCAGGGCGTCGTTTTTCTCAAAACATGATTTTTTCGAGTTGTGCCACTATTGCAGCCCATGAGTAAAATGATTTCCCTTACATTTATCTAATAATACCTTCATGACTACAATTGATACAAAACCAAATAGAGCCATTACATTTTATACTTTTGTAAAGCTCACTAAAAGTTCGATCAAGCAATTATTTCGTAAGTAAACATACCACTGAAATATAAGAAATAAAATTTGGTAGACACCGAATTAACGATTCAAAAGTAATAATAAAATTATTTTGCTATAATCCGCGATGAAGTAAAAAAGAAAATATATATAATGCTAAATGTAGAGTGGACAATCGGTTATCATACCTGATACATGCAGGATTCGTAAAAAACACTTCTATCACTACTTCAACGCGGATTATAGCAAAATAATTTTATTATTACTTTTGTATTATGTATCTCAGCCAAGTAACGCCTAATTCTATAAATTAGAATTAACGATTAATTTCTTTATATAAAGCTAAAGGTAAAAATGAAAAATATATTTTTAAAGGAACTTACCATTAGCATATACGATATTAGTTAAACTGGCATCAATTTTGACTGTTGTTGAATTAAGCCATGACGTGAAAAGACTATAGACTTGTTTTAATGCAGACGGCAGCCCGACGTAAGTTGATACTGCCAAAACTTCTGCTCGTATTGCACTAAGGAATTTTTGTTTTTTCTTCAGTTGATATGACTTTAAATTAAAACTAATAAATAAATAAATACATGGGACACTTACACACACGGTCGTCCGTCCCAAAAGTAAGTAACTTAATACTTGTGTTATGGGTGACAGACAACTGGTGAATATATTCTTATATATTTTCTAAATGCATGATTAGATACAAATATACACCCAGACTAGAAGACCAACAAATTCATATATAGAAAATGTTCGCCCTCGGCGGAAATCGAACCCGCGACCCGCGCAGCTGAAGGCAGGGTCACTACCCACTGCGCTAACGGGCCAGTCATAGTAAAATAATAAATTTGTGCTCTTACTTACATACCTACTTACTTAAAATAGTGCCTCAATTTTTAATTGTAACACATCCTCCTGCCCTTATCCCACTCTAAGTGGGGTCGGCACAACATGTAATATGCTGTCACATGATTGGGATGCGTTTTTACGACTGGCCGCCTGCCTGACGTCAACTTACCTTAGTCGTATTTTACGACACCTCGGTAAGAAAGAGGGTGGTCTATTCTACTCAACCGGATACCACACGATGGCTCAACTTACCTTAGTCAATTTTTACGACACCTCGGTAAGTAATGAGGGTGGTCTATTCTACTCAGCCCGATACCACACGGCGGGTCGACTTACCTTAGTTGCCTTTTACGACACCTCGGTAAGAAATGAGGGTGGTACTATTCTATTCAGCCGGATACCACACGGCTCAATTTTTAATTGTAACAATTTTTTTTAATTTCAAAGAAATTTCAATAAAGTATAACTTATTCAAGTTTCCTCCTATTCACATAATATAGATAATACTTTAATTAGAATGAAGCTTACCTCTCACCAAAAGTTAAATTATTGTTGTCCCAATTTTGCTTTGCAAACCAATCTTTCATTAAAGACTGACAATAAGTCTGAAATTAAATAAAATGTGTTAATAAAAATAAGTATTTTTGAAACTAGTTTCACTAATTTCAATCATTTTATACACATATCGCACTTCACACAATGTAACTATAAGTATATTTATGCCATAAATATATTTGCTATATGCTTTTGTGCTTTTTCGACGGCTAACAGTCTCTCAATGAATGCCTCTAAATATGTTTTATTAGTGTATATCTTAGATTATCTTTGTTAGAAAAACACGTACAGTACGAGTATATGGGCAGTTCTATTTTCAAAATCCTAATTGTTTAATATAATAGACGTAGGCACTTTACGTATGAGTATATATAAATGTACATGCGTAAGAAATAAAAGTTTCATTTGCAACTTTAAAACGATAACTAAAAGAAAATAAAAGACAACAATTGCGTTTGTCGTAGAATAAAATACATCAGTGATGATGTGTTAAATGTTGAGTTTAGTCACTCGTTTTAACTATAAACTACTACTGATTTTCTGTAGTACAGCAAGATCATCTTTAAGTAAGGTATTTGTTTGATCACAACAAAGTAAAGCAAGCATTTAAAACTTTAAATATACATACCTGTAAATCGTCATAAGCAGTTGTATTACGGATGTTATTGGATAGGTCCGCGACTATGGTATATGCGGTACCCAACGGAACAGATTCATTCTCTTTGTTTAGATAGCCTAAGAGGTTTAGAGCGACCTCATAAGGTATATATTTAGCATCGGCGAGAGCAAATGCGTCATTCAATAGATGAGCTCTGTCGGATGCTGTTAGCTGTGGGATAAATTCATCTGTTTAGTCGGATAATTATAGTTCGCTAGAAAAGATCTCACAACACTAACTAATAGTAATAATAAAATACTTTATTAATTTTAAAACAAACTACAATACATAAAACTTAAAATTAAACAAGAAGTGCAAGCCGGCGTTTTCACTCTCTCACAGGATACCTACCTAAAGTAAACTACGCAAAAGAAAATTAAAAAACACAAGTCAAGCACAAAGTTTTTATTTATATAAATTGATAAATTTTTAGAAGTACACACTAGTTCATAGCAATATATATATATATATATATATATATATATATATATATATATATATATATATATATATATATATATATATCACAACTACACACATATACCAAAAAATATAAATATTAATACTAACCATTGAGAGGTTTTTTTCAATAATTTATAGAATTTGGCGTTACTTTGCGGGATTTCATAATACATAAGTTATGTTATTATGATAGAATTATTTTGCTATAAAAGTATATCACTACATATTATAAAACAAAGTCCATATTTCCGTATGTACGCATAAAACTTTAAAACTACGCAACCGATTTTAATGCGGTTTTTTTTATTAGATAGAGTGATTCAAAAGGAAGGTTTGTACGTATAATAACATTCAATACGAAGTAGAGAAATACTCTAATTTTTGAGGTTTCTGTAAATAATTACATTTTTTTCCGCTTACATTGCAAACGCAGGCTAAACCCTACGAGATTTATCAAAATAATGTACTAAGTATTTGTACACATTAAAAAGGTCTACAGAAAAGTCCGCGATGGTATATGTCTATCTCTTATGGATAACCCACAATAGCAGTTTTTTTCATTTACTTTTTACGAAAAATGATGCCTTATGTTCAAAGCAATTTTTATACAATACAGCATTAACCCTTATCCAATTGAGTACCTTAAATAAATTGTTGATTTAATATAGATCAATATTGCCGTTTACAGCATGTAATTTAAGTGAACATTTTCGGAGATATTACAGATTTAAAATCCCGCGAGGAGGCCGCGCTTAGACCTATAAGCACTTCGAATTTAGCAGCGACCGGAGGCGCAACTAAATGTCCTTCTTTTAAGTTTATATTGTCTAATGATAAAAAGCTATGAATGTTGTATGTAAAGACATTGTCTAATCAATTTTAAAAATAAATAATATCACTACATAATATAAAACAAAGTCGCATTCTCTGTCTGTCCCTATGTCCGTATATCCCTATGTATGCTTCAATCTTTAAAACTACCCAACAGATTTTGATGCGGTTTTTTTTAATAGATAGAGTGATTCAAAAGGAAGGTTTATACGTATAATAAAATTCAATACATAGTAGAGAAATACTGTAATTTTTGAGGTTTCTGTAAATAATTACATTTTTTTCCGCTTACATTGCAAACGCAGGCTTAACCCTACGAGATTTATCAAAATGATGTACTAAGTATTTGTACACCTTGAAAAGGTCTACAGAAAAGTCCGCGATGGTATATGTCTATCTCTTATGAATAACCCACTATAGCATTTTCTGTCATTTACTTTTTACGAAAAATAATGTCTTATTTTTGAAGCAATTTTTATACACTACAGCATTAATCCTTATCCAATTAAGTACCTTAAATAAATTGTTGATTTAATATAGATCAATACCGCCGCTTACAGCATGTAATTTAAGTGAACATTTTCGGAGATATTACAGATTTAAAATGCCGTGAGGAGGCCGCGCTTCACCCTATAGCACTTCGAATCCAGCAGCTATATCGTTCTTTCCAGAGTTTGTTTAACGACAAGGAAGCTGTGAATGTTGTATATAAAGACATTCTGTAATTTATTGTAAAAATTAAATACATAGGGAAAATGTAAAAGTAAATAAGTAAAAATGTACTATATGAATTTAGATATTCCAAAGATAGCAGGAAATCTTCTTGGTATAGGGAAAGGAAATTGTTTTTCTCCAAATTTAACGCTAGCGGGCCACGGGCAGTAATGAATAAATCACAACTACTGGATCGGTTTTAATCATTTTTTTACACTGAATGACATGGGATATATATTTTATACCCGTGCGAAGCAGGGGCAGGCCGCTAGTATAATATATAATACACTTCTGTTAAGAGAATGTATGTAATGTAATGTAGTGTATGAAGCAGGCAACGTTCACATCCTACAATCACAATCGATCGACATTCATATTTAACACTCGTTTGGTCACATGATTTTCAACCCTCCTCATTATATGTCCATAGCATCTTAATCTTGCACTTTTCGTCTTTTCTATAATTGGCGCAACTTTGAGACTTCCGCTTATATACTCATTCCATATTTCATCCTGTCTTGTAATATTATAAATGCGAAAAAAATTTGGCACAATTATTCCTTATACACCGGATTTACATATAGGTTATAGAAATCCTGTTAATTCTTTAGGAACTGGATAACATTGGAAAGCGCTATCTATTATCGACCTATAACACGACAACAGTCCACGCGAACGAAGTCGCGGGTAAAAGCTAGTAATTTATACATGCAGGACCAGTCACCACTAGTATCACAAAACGCCGCCACTACGACAATCTCTACGATTGTTTCTCGCCGTAACCGAAGCATCATCAAGAGGAAAGGCTCCAGGACAAAGTCGACGCATTGCGATTTTGAGCGCAAAATAATTCGATCATCGCTACATAGTATAAAACAAAGTCACATTCTTTGTTTGTCCATATATCCCTATGTATGCTTACATTTTTAAAACTACGCAACAGATTTTGATGCGGTTTTTTAATAGATAGATTAGAGTGATTCAAGAGGAAGGTTTATATGTATAATAATATTCAATACGGAGTAGAGAAATACTATAATTTTTGAAGTTTCTAATGTGATGACGTAAATAATTAAATTTTTTTCCGCTTACATTGCAAACGCAGGCTAAACCCTACGAGATTTATCAAAATGATGTTCTAAGTATTTGTACACCTTGAAAAGGTCTACAGATACCATGTGTCTATATCTTATGGATAACCCATAATAGCATTTTTTGTCATTTACTTTTTACGACGAATAATGCCTTATTTTCGAAGCAATTTTTATACAATACAGCATTAATCCTTATCCAATTAAGTACCTTAAATACATTGTTGATTTAATATAGATCAATATGGCCGTTTATAGCATGTAATCTCAATGAAAATTTTCGAAAATATCACAGATTTCCCGCAAGGAGGCCGCGCTTCGCCCTATAGCACTTCGAATTTAGCAGCGATCGGAAGCGCAATTAAATGTTGCCGAAAAGATAGGCTATCACACGTACGCCCTAGAAGACGAGCGCGAACTTCGCGTCGTCATCCGCGGGCTCCCAGTAGAGCTCGATATCGAGCATATCAAAAACGACCTCCTCAGCCAGGGTCTCCCGATCAGACAGGTACACCGTATGTACCATGTAGCGGTCCTCGACCTCAGTCCTGAAGGCAAACGTGTCTTCAACGTAAAAACGATATGCAGACTGTCGGGTCTGCGTATAGAAACGCCGCGTACGCGTGGGGTAATGGGGCAGTGTCATCGCTAAAAGCTTTACGGCCACTCGCAGCGCAACTGCACCGCACGACCTAGGTGCGTCAAGTGCCTGGGCGATCACGGCACTGCCGATTGCCCCAGAACGGTTCCGTCCGAGGAACCTCCCAGCTGTGTCCTCTGCAGGACCCAAGGGCACCCCGCGAGCTATCGCGGCTGCCCGAAAGTCCCGCTTAGGGCAAAACGAGGGGGCAGAAGGGCCACCCGTAAAAAGGCGGACCGTACCGCCCCCAAACCAGCTGAGAGGTTCGTCCCCGCGCCTCTCCCCACCTCAAACCCCTGGCACAGGAAACCGGCATCCGAGCCGGCTGTGCCAGCAAAACCGGCTCAAGAGACGGTAGCGAAACCCGCTACCGCCATCTTGAGCTCCAATATAAGAGCTGCCGCTCCTAAAGTGACAGCCTCCCCCCCAGCAACGAGTTTCATTGACGACATGAAACTCGTTTGCGACATAGTGACCAAGATTGACACTACGGAGCTGTCAATTTTGGCAAACAAGCTGAGGAGTAATCCTCAAAACAGATTAATGGCCTTGCTCGAACACTCTAGTTTGGTGCAGGCCATCTCTAGGCTTTAAGCTCAAATCATCACTGGGTAGGGCCAAGCCCCACTCCCTCAAGCTCGTCACGTACAACGCAGACGGGCTTATCAGACACATGGACGAAGTCCGCGATTTCGTAGTTGCACACGATATAGATATTCTTCTTATACAAGAATCCTTCTTAAAACCCCAAATTCGCAATCCCAATATTGCGAATTACAGTTTGATTAGAAATGACCGTCTGTCATCCAAAAAAGGCGGCACGCTCATTTACTACAAAAGAGCCCTCCTATGCTCCCCCCTTGATTCCCCAAAGCTCACTAACATGGAGGCTTCAGTCTGTCAGGTGGGTATGACTGGCCATCAGTCGATCATACTAGCATCAGTATACCTCAGTCCGACCAAACGGGTACTCGAAAGAGACGTCCGCACCCTTCTCGCACTAGGCGACTCTGTAATACTGGCCGGAGACTTCAACTCCAAACATGGCCAATGGAACTCTCGCCGAACCAACCGGAACGGCACAATACTCCAAGGCCTCAACGGCCTTCCAAACCTCACTTTTGAGGTGATAGCCCCTAACGAGCCCACCAGATACCCGCCTAACGGGGATCCAAACAGAGCAGATGTGTTAGATATATACATTTTCAAAAATGTAGCTCTCCAGTTACATTCTATAGAAGTCCTGCATGAATTAGACTCGGACCACAGTCCGGTTCTAATTCAGTTAGGGCAATCTACCTCCACGACCCCTCCAACGAAAACGATAATCGACTGGAGTAAATTAGGCGGGAAACTCCAGTCCCTAAACTCAGACCACCTAGATCAAATTCCTGACAAGATAGACTCCGTAGATAGTGCCAAGTTCGCTGTTACCCACCTTACGAAACATATAACAGACTCACTCGAGCGTTGCTCCAAGGAAGTCCCCGACGACCGCGGTCGTGGGAGACTACCGGACGACCTGCGCGACCTACTTAGACGTAAACGTGCCGCCACTAGGGCCCATGACGCATACCCGACAGATGATAACCGGAGAACTCTCCGGAGACTTCAAAGAGAGGTTAGAGAAAAACTCAGCCTCAACCGTCAGTCCGCCTGGGACAACAAACTCTCAGAGATCTTGCCGAGTCATCTGGCTTTCTGGAAACTGGCGAAATCCCTGAGAGGAGACCAGTGTGCAGCTACACCTCCATTGATACGTTTAAACCGTCCGGTCGCTTTTGACGACATCGATAAGGCCGAATGCTTGGCTGACAGTCTTGAGGGACAATGTTCTAATAACCCAAGTCATCCCGAACACGCCGAATTCCACTCGGAAGTGGAAATGGCGGCGGCTATGATATCCGCGAAGGCTCCCGAAAGCGAGCCGCTCACTCCCACCACCGGAGAGGAAGTCCGTTCCATTATCCAAAACCTGAAGACCCGAAAGTCCCCAGGCCCCGACTCCATATGCAACAAAGCACTCAAGTGCCTCCCCGACCAACTCATAAACCTATTAGTATTGATTTTCAATGCCCTCCTGTTAGGTTCCCCGACGAATGGAAGGAAGCAATAGTAATAGGTATTCGTAAACCGGGAAAACCCAGTAATCTCCCGAGCAGCTATCGACCGATCGGTCTTTCCCTAAGCTGTTGAGCAGACTGATGGTCTGCTCAACAGCTTAGGGAAAGTCTACGAGCGAGTAATCCTCGCTAGACTCATAACGTTCATGGAGTCGATGAAGCTCATACCGGATGAGCAATTCGGCTTCCGCGCCAAACACACCGCAGTACAACAAATACACCGACTTACCGAAGCCGTCCTCAATGGCTTCGCCAAAAAACGGTACACCGGTACTGTCTTCTTCGATGTCGCCAAAGCCTTCGATAAGGTATGGCATGCGGGTTTAATATACAAACTCGCGAACCTAGGAATCCCCGATAGACTCGTTCTTATCATTCGCGATTATCTTACTAATCGCTCATTTAGATATCGTATTGATGGTGCGCTCTCCTCAAGACGCACCTTACGCGCCGGAGTCCCCCAAGGTTCGGTACTCGCACCGTTCCTCTACTCGCTCTATACGAGCGACATCCCACGATTCTCCACTAAAACTAGTGTAGTCACCCACATAGCCATGTTCGCGGACGATACCGCAATCTATATCACCTGTAGATATCCCATTACTATAAATGATAGAATCCAAAGAGCAACCAACCAGCTCGGAAGCTGGTTCCGCCGGTGGAGAATCGAAATTAATCCCGATAAAAGCGCAGCAATGTTCTTTGCGAGATCTAGGAGAGCCATGGACTTCATCCGGACGCCCCCTAGAGTCTCTATTTACAACAAACACATAGATTGGCAAAAGGAAGTCAAATACTTAGGTGTCATCCTCCAACCTACCCTATCCTTCATCCGACACATCCGCGTTGTCCGTAACCGGGCAGCGTTCGCCTTGGGACGCCTCAATCCGATACTGTGCAAGGCAAGTAAACTGTCACTTCGCAACAAAGTGACACTTTACAAAACTTGCATCAGACCCATCATGACATATGCGAGCGTCACGTTCGCGCACGTCCCGAAATCACGACTGTGTCCGTTGCAGACACTTCGAAATCGATTCATGCGTACAGCCACTGGCTGTCCGTGGTTCGTGCGCAACGTGAACCTCCATAGAGACCTCGACCTACCCACGATAGCCGATCTTTTCAGACGATTCTCGACGACTTACTTCGAGAAAGCGTAGATCCACCCAAACCCCCTTATAGTGGCCGCGTCCAACTATAAGGTGTTCAGGCACCCCAATAAGATTCACAGGCGCCCGAAGAGCGTCCTTAACGACCCCGACGATGCTATTACAGCATCCAACAAGATATACACACTACATTTACACAAACAGCGTCTTCGCTGGCGAAGACGAGGTCCCCGCTTGCTTGTGTCAAGCGGCCGCAGCCCTCTGCCGCGGCCGCCATGACGCAGACTTCTTCCAAGTCATTTATTAGATGCAGCCCTCCAAAAACGCGCCGCCTTAAGCCGAGGTTCGGTCTTGCAGGAGACACCCTTAAGGCGACGCCCCCTGTAGGGCGGGTGCTTGTAATGCACCCGCTTGTATTATCCATTTCTTCTCGGCGATGCTTCTGCGCTCGCCCGTCTTATCGGTGACGCTGTCAAAGCCATTAGGGCTAACAGCATTAGCCATATTCGAAAAAAAAAAGCTGTGAATGTTGTATATAAAGACATTCTGTAATTAATTTTAAAAATAAAATACATAGGGAAAAATGTAAATATGTAGTATATGAAATTAGATATAGCAGGAATTTTTTTTGGTATAGGAAGAGGGTAATTGTTATTCTCAAAATGTAACGCGTGCGGGCCACGGGCAGTAATGACTAATCAAAACTACTGGATCGATTTTAATATTTTTTTTTACTGAGTGACATAGGCTATATATTTTAGACCCGTGCGAAGCAGGGGCAGGCCGCTAGTAACTTATAGATTATATATTCTCATAGTGGAAGCATTTCAATTGGTTATTATAATTGATTTCCTGTCATGAAGTGTCACAAAATAACCCGTAATTTTAAGAACTGGTTCAAATATAATAGACAATCGTAATACCTGTTCAGACCTATTTTTCATTGCTTGTGTAAGATTTTGCCACATGCCATCATCGTAATTAGTTCTGTGGTAAGCAAGTTGGTCATTGTTCATCTTTATCCAATATACTCCTTCAGGAAGGGTTATTGTAACTGATGAAAAATACAAAACATATTATAATTTACCAACATTATCGTTATGCAAATGTTTAGACTCATAGCCGTGTGGTATCCGGCAGAGTAGAATATACAACCCCCATTTCTTACCGAGGTGTCATAAAATACGACTAAGGTAAGTTGACGTCATGTAGGCGGCCGTTCGTGAAATACGAAGTGAAATCATTTGGCAAGATGTTTATAACATGTTGTGCCGACCCTACTTAGAGCGGGATAAGGGCTGAAGAATCCATGAAAATCTGATGCAGTAGTTGAATTCTAACCTACCTCTTCAGAATGTTCTATATAATGTAGGTACAGTAAACTTTCTACAAGAAGGCAACAATTTCTCAAAAAAAAAAACTTTAACAATTAACCTTACTTAAATATATATTTATGTTCTACAATGCAAACTTACTGTTGTCTTTGTCGTCCGGGAACCATATTGTCCCTTCCTTCGATCCTTTGTTAGTTTTGTAAGTGATTGGTATGTTCCAGCGATAGCTGCATTAAAGACAATTATTGTTATAAATCCTCACAAACCGAAGTAGATTTCAAATTTACTAACACGCATATAAAAATTGTATCAAACAGTTTTTGTACACATACTTATATTCAGATGTCTGATTAATATCTGCCTCTGGATTAGCAAGGAATCTGGTCTGGTTGATAACGTAAGTATTAGCTTGGTCTCCTGGTGTCACGGTTATAACCGGGTAACCCATTTGTCTGGTCCATGTATCCATTGTGCGTCTAAAACATAGATCGTAATAGGCCGTCAGTATGGTGTTTATATTTTATTCTTAATATTATAATAATTTCTCTTATATGCGTAATATGCATGACAAAAATCTTCAGCTTTAAAATCACACTTATATCCAAAATAAATAATACGTTAGCTAATAACATAGACAAGACTAAATAAAGACTGGCGACCGACTTCAGACTGTCAATTCATAAAATATCGAAGTTGAAGTTGCATTAATCATATTCAAAATACTTGAATTGAAATAATCATCAAAGGTACTTGAGAGAGCTTCTTTGAGTAAAGATTATTTTAACTTGATTTTATAAGAACTTCAGCTAATTATTTGGATACCCTTTTAAAAACGTATTTTACTTGGACATCCGCTAATTAAGATGAGGTACACCTAAAATAAGGGTAAAATAATGACGAAGCTTTGCCTTTAGAAAATATATTTTTTAAATCCCCTTAAATGAATCATAAGCTCAATTGATAATTTAACACTTTTGGAGGACAGTATGAATTAAAACAACATTAATATAAGCAAGAAGTGTCAGGGTCTCCGAATAGTGCGAAACGAGAGTTAAAGTCGTCGAAATATTAAGTAGAACACACATAGCACAAAAACCATCTGTATGACCTACGGTAACGCTTTGTTGTAGGAGATCGCCAAAAACTAATGGAAACTATGGCACATAGCATTTAACTATAGGAATATATTACAGCTACAATTCTGGGAGATGGCGAAATAGGTAAAAAGAATAGAAAACTTAAGATTGACACGAGAAATCTCTCTGCAGAGCTGAAACGACTGTTAGATGTAGTAGAACAGGCAGGATAATTCTGGGCCGAGCATGACAAGGAGGATTACCCCGTGAAGGTCTGTCCAACAGAAACATTGGTGGACAGCGATATCGATTGACTCCCTTGGGAAGAGAAACCTCGAAAAACAAAGTTTTAAAATTAAGTTATGAGGCCAAAACGCATTTACTTGGCATATCATTTAAAATGTGTTTTCTTGCTTCAAATAATATTGATTAAAATATAAATTAAATTACGAAATTCATGCCCATTGTGAAATACTTACGTTAAATTTATATCTGGATTGTTCTTTACAAAGTAAGGCTCCATGCAAGAGAAAAAGTCTTGGGTAACAGTGTTTTTGTATGAAAATTTCTTTAAGTAATCTTGTACTCCAGAACGGAAGTTCTTTGCTGTCATGAAACCTTCACACATTCTTAATATAGATGCACCCTGAAAATTATAAGGATTTAAAAAATTTTAACACACTGGTTATTTATTTTAAGAGAGTTAGACAAAATATTTTTTAGATTATTTTTTTCTCGATTACTAAGATTTCTAAACCGAAAATTTAGGTCTTCTAACTTTTTAAAAATTAATGAACTATTCGGTTTTTATTACAGTAGCACATAAAATAGCAATAGCGTATCTAAAGAATGTAAAATTTGAAAAATGTTGTGTGCTTGAGCAATTAACGTCTGTCAAACATCGATTCTTTGTTATAATTTCCCAGAATTGTCAATACAACTTTTGTTGCATTGGTTTACGTATATTCAATAATTAACGCCTTAAAGTTATCAATTTTGTATAAATTCCTTAAAAACTGACACTAACTATCCCTCTAATATATATTTGTTCATCAAACTTCACATACTTAAACGTCACAATATATAAAAACTAATATCGCAATTAACAAAGCATAGTAGCATCTTTATTCATCTCCTTGTTTAAAAAAAAATACTTCCTCAATTAAATAGTTAAATTTTCTATTATTGAATCTTTTGTGTTCTTTCGACACCAAATATCTAGGTACATAGTTTTTCGTTATTTTTCTTTTTTTTCTTCTGTCTATGTTACCTATATTTCACTTCTTGTCTTTTTTCTTCTGTTACACAAAGGTTGACTGGATGTGGAATGTGAAGGTGGATATCCCTTTTAGGGATAAGTCCACCTTTGTTCATGTGCTAGTTTTTTCTTTCTCTTTTCTAACAATATGTATTTACAATAAGTAAATAAATATATAAAAACAAATATATCGAAATATTTATTTGTCATCCACTTTAACATTCTTCATATTTATATTTTGTCAAAGTCTGTCTGTCTGTCTGTTATGTTTTCACGTCTAATCTATTGAAGTGATATTAATGAAATTGGGTACAATGGAAGCTTATACACTGGACCAAAATATAAGGTAAAAATTTCCGATTTTCCTTGGGGAAAATAGTACATGATTAAATAATACATTTTTAATGGTAATGTATATGTAAACAAAACAATAAATTTGACGCATGAGAAGTAGCTATCAACCAGCCATACATATATTTTACGCTTCTGAAAAGAATATTAATTAATTTAGCACTATTATCATCGTTTTACTAGTTGGTGCTAACAATCTAACTTTTAAATAAACGTGCCACAATTTGCTTATCACCCCATATTTCACATTTTGTAATCATATTAAGCAAAGTTTTAATGAAAACAATTAAGCGACATTCATTGACAGGTATATTTTTTATTAGAATGTGCATATTATTCTTTAAATTTAATAAATTGCATAGTCTATTTTTTGTATTGAAAAAAATCATATCAATTTCAGCAAAGTATGCGACTGTAATTTGTACATTTTCATATGTACCTTGCCTTACTGCGCCGTTATTTGATTTGACTAGATTAAAATTACTCATGGTTATCTTACCTTTGAGTAGGATATGGTATCAAAGACTTCTGCGATCTCATCTGGAGTCTCAACCGTTTGCACTATAGGATGACTTGAAAGTTTTGCGTCATAAGCTAATACTGGATGTAAAGTGAGTGGTAAGAATCGATCCAGCTAAAAAAAAAAAAAATTGCGTAAGCTGTCACATATTTTACAAAATTGTTCTCCTTAGATATTATAAAACAATGTGTTTCACAGCCTGTCTGTGTGATTGCGATAAATTCAAAACTACTGAACAATAGATAGAGTGATTTACGAAAAAATGAATAAATATAATGAAATTGATATATTAATCATATGTAGTATTTTTGCGGTGTGTAATACAACAAATTCAAATGTTTATGTATATTATTTATTAAGGTTAGGTAAATCCCTATCAACTTATAAACCACTTCATGCTTTTCCATTTGCACTATATGCATTTTGATCATTTACACCATATAATTGCAGTGAAAATCTTAGAAGTTATCGCAAAATATATATATTACACACACAAATATACATATATTATATAACATACATAAACAGATAAATTTTCGATGTAAAATGTACCAATACATAAATAAAACCCCGATTGCGCGGCATCATGTCATAATGCAACATTGATTTGATTTAGTAATTGCAACATTGATTATTTATATTGTATATATAAATATAATCTACTAGGATGCCTGGTGGATAGTTTTTCTCGATTTTAAAAACTTTCTATTACTATGTTGCTAGATTGAAAGCTATACATCAAGAAAAGAAGATATATACTATAAAGATAAAAGTGAGATATATATAACTTTAGAAGTTTAAAAGTAAGTAAAAAAGTAAAAAAAAGACACAATACCATTGACCACGTAGGTTCTATAGCATCGAGAGATTTGTACTCCATGTAGGTTGCAAAGCCTTCATTTAACCACAGATCATTCCACCATTTCATAGTTACTACAAAAAATAAATATATTATGCGTACTATGAATACTAAACATGAAAGATGAACATTAATAGTGTACATACCTAAATTACCAAACCACATATGAGCTATTTCATGGGTTACTGTAGTGCCGACAAGAACTTTATTGTTAGGCGAACTAGTTTTACTGTTTGCCAAAAGTTGAGTTTCTCTAAATGTTATTAGGCCCCATTGTTCAGTTGCGCCATCTTTATAATCAGGAATAGCTACCATACCTGAAATATTTTTTTCGTGTGGAATCAATTTATTTATAGCAAAAATGTACAAGTTATATCTATCTTAAATTACTTACACGCTAGGACTATACAAATCATGCCCACATGGAATGTTCCCAAGAATGCTGGCAGCGTTTCCGCGCTGAATCGCTAAGCTGATTCTTTTCGTGTCAAGATTATAACGCAGTCGATTATACGATGAATACAATTGCTTATGAACTACACGCTCAAACTTTATAAAAGTAAAAAAACACAAGCAATTTTACCACTGCGATCTATGGAAATCTAGCTAGTTTTCCATAAATCTCAGTGGTAAAATATCCATAAAAAACTTCGAAAAAGTTTTAAATATATTAGATTTTTGTCAGATTGATTAAGCAGTTGAAAATAACATAAAATACAATTATATACAATTGTTAATACATGAATTTAGCAGTGGGGTGTTCGGCTGAGTAGAATAGACCATCCTCATTCCTTACCGAGGTATAAAGGGAACTAAGGTAAGTTGACCCACCTTGTGGTATCCGATTGAGTAGAATAGAGCGCCCTCCTTCCTAACGAGGTGTCGTAAAATACTAAGGTAAGTTAACGTCAGGCAGGCCGGTCGTAAAATACGAAGCTAAATCATGTGACCACATGTTTATAACATGTGCCGACCCCTCTTAGAGCGGATTAGGGCAGGAGAAATATGATGTTAATGCATCAATTATAAAAGAAATTAAAAATAATTTTTATTGTTAATATAACAGACTGACAATGAAAGAGTCAGATAACTGCAATTTTTTTATACTACTATGCGTTTTTTTTTTTTTTTTAAATGTCAGGAGAACCCATTATGGGTCATCACCGCCCGACGGGGACGAGCGGCGGGTATGTCGGACTCGCACCGACTAAAAACCTGACAGTGCTCCACCACGCTGCTGGTGACGGGGACAGGGTACCTATGTAAACATTGCCCCCCATCCCCGGCAGCAGCAACTCTAAACCCCAGAGTGCGCCTCCTCTGGGTCGGGGCCTCTCTAATAGTGGCCCCTCCCTCCGCTAATTGATGCATCGGGAGCACCAGATGCATCGACCGCCTCGGGGACCTAACTCCAGCGAGCGTCCGATACCCCGTTCGGACCGCTCGGAGGTCCCCGTTAGGGCGGCATGCGACGGACTTCGGCGAGTCGCCTGCGCCCCGCTCGCCTGCGGTGGATCGGATCCAAGGACTCGACTTCCCGGATCCGCCCCGCCGCCTCCTTCCGCGAGATTACGTCCTCGCAGAAGGAGGCCATCGCTGCCCACGATCGCTCCCTGTCCACCATGGCGCGAACCACAGTGGGCAGGGAGAGATCGTGCCCCACCTGTGCCACGAGTACCGCCCGCTGAACCGCCCAAGCTGGACAGTCCGCGAGCGTGTGCAGCGCCGTGTCGAATTCGGCGCCGCACTCGTGGCACTCACCGGTCGGTTCGCACCGGGCCACCCGCCACAGATACCTCCCGAAGCAACCATGTCCGGAAAGCACCTGTGTCAGGCGGAAGGTGAGGACCCCATGCCTCCTGGCGACCCAGCCCTGGAGAATGGGCTGGATAGCTGAAATCGTCCAGAATCCAGCACTGGGCGATTCCAGCCGCCGTCCCCATTGGCGGAGGAGCTCCTGCTGAGCTTCACGCCGCCAATCCACTACAACCACCGCAGAGAGAGAGCAAAATCTTCTGCGCCCCGCGCAAAAGGGGCAGGGTTTTGGCAGTCAGCCGCTCCGCCCATACGGGAGCTCCGTACAAGACCATTGACCGGACCACTCCAGCGTAAAGGCGCCGGCAGCCTGCATTCGGCCCCCCCACATTCGGGAGGAGCCTGCTCAGGGCTCCGGCGGTCGCCTTCAATCTCGGGGCGAGCCGCCGGAAGTGGGCCTCAAACGTCCATCGGCTGTCGAGAGTCAATCCCAGGTACTGTAAAGTACCTGAGATTCCGACAGACGTCCCGCCCACCACCAACCGGGAGCCCACTGGGGGTGCCATCCGAGGCCTGTGGAAACAAATGGCCTCGGATTTCTCCAAGGCCACCCCTAGACCTAACCGACGAATCCGGGCCACGACGTGAGCTGTGGCCACGGTCGCCAGTAGACGGGCCTCCCGGTGAGTGCCCGCGCGGGCAGTCACGAGAGTGTCGTCTGCGTAACAGAACAGACGAACTCCCGGGAGCATTTGCCCACGCAGCACCCAGTCGTAGCCGATGTTCCAAAGGAGGGGGCCTAGAACCGACCCCTGTGGAACACCGCACGACATCCTCCGCTCCTTCCACCTACCCCCTGCTATCGGGTACCGAACAGCGCGGTCAGCTAGATAATCGCCGACAACGCGCTGCAGGTACAAGGGGATACGGTGGAAGCGTAGGGCCTCCTTGATCACACTCCAAGGCAAGGTATTGAATGCATTGGCAATATCCAATGACACCGCCAACACCACCTCGCGCTCGGATGTCGCCTCCTCCGCCAGGACTCTCACACCCTCGATACAGTCGAGGATGGAGTAACCCCGGCGAAATCCGCACTGGAGGTGACTGAGATCAGGCCCTACCTCCTGGAGGTGCTGGACAATGCGGGAAGCTACGATACGCTCAAGCAGCTTTCCCGCCTCGTCCAGCAAAACAATCGGCCGATACGCGGAGGCTGTGTCGGCCGGTTTTCCCTCCTTCCTGAGCAGGACTAGTCTCCCCGTTCTCCACCTACGGGGAAACAGTCCCTGCTCGAGGCAGGCACTGTAAGTTGCCCTGAGCTGTGACTCCAGTGGGCCCAGGGCAAGCGCCCAGGCGGGTCCAGGAATGCCATCAGGACCGGGGGCGGTGTTTTTCGCTTATACTACTATGCGTGACCTGACTATAGCTGAGTTTTCATAATATACTATAATTAACGACGATATTTCTCATTGATACTTATTCAATAAATAAAAAGCAATTTCCCAAAGTCACCCCATTTACTCTTTCTCTACAACTCAATGAATGACACATAAAAATATATAAATGCTTTTTCATATTAATGATCAACTCTATGAAGGAGGTTGTATTAAAAGTATGTTGTAACAAAACTATTGAGAGTCTTATTCTTATGTCATTCTGATGTTTTGTATCTAATAAAAACAGAATACTTACCCATCTTTTGTAACTGGTATGGAATGTTATAATAATCAATGTAAAACTTCATTGCTCTCACTCCAATGTCATGGGAAAATTCAATCTGATTTGACTGATTTTTCTGAGCATATGACAAAATTTTTATATCGTTTAATCCTCCATTTTGAATTACAGTTTCCAGAATATCAAACTTGCCTACAACGATAACGACTAGGTATGTTGACATAGGGACACTTGTGGCAAATGTTACTACATCCGTGTTAGTTGTTGCATCAGTTGTATTAGACTCTTGCTAAAAATTAAGGATATAGTGTTTAGTCAAATCACATATGTAATAAATTCTATATAATTACTGAATCATTAGTGTTTGAGCGTCTGCGTCACGGGTCACCAAGTCACCAATCAATCAATCCTCCACTCAACCAATCACGCGCCAGAACGTCACTCAACGGCCACATTCATCCATACCATCACCTAAAAGAAACAACGTTCACTTCCAAGCAACTTTGCTAAACTATTGTAATTTTTACGCTAATAAATATATACGCTAATAAACATAATTTGGACCTTCGATCCTGGATCTACATAAACGAATCAGCAAACCTGGAAATCATAAAAGCGCTAAGGAACAGTTTATAAGGGCGAACCCAGTGTGTTCGTGTGTGGCCGGTTATTTGGAATTGTGTTGGGTTTGTTACTCGGATTCGCATTTGTAAGTACTCTTTCCTTTCTTACATACCACCAAAATGTCTTTTAAACCAGAAGACGCGATAAGAAACTTGATTAAAAGTCGCGGTTCAGTAAAAGGTAGACTCACGAATTTTAAAAAATACGTTAATTCTTTACTAGTGCAAAAACTATCGCAGCAACAACGGGCCGAATTAAAACTACGTTTGCAAGGGGTAACGGCTCTTTACGCAGAGTTTAACGAAATTCAAAATAAAATCGATACGTTAATTCCCGATTCAGAGTCAGAACAGCAATTAGAAATTAGAGATAATTTTGAATGTGATTATTACAGTGTTTTGGCTCAAGCCCAGTGTAAACTGGGTGATAGTGAAGAAAGCAATAGTTCAAATTCATCAAATGTACAATGTGTCAAACTGCCGACTATATCTTTACCTACATTTGATGGTTCTTATGAGCACTGGCTCGAATTTCGTGACACCTTTTTATCATTAGTTCATAAATCTAAAGACATTTCTAATATACAAAAATTTCATTATTTGAAATCCTCGTTGCAGGGCAGTGCGCAATTAGTAATTGATTTATTAGAATTTTCAGCTGATAACTACGCTATAGCTTGGGAAATTCTAATCAACAGATATAATAATAATCGTTTACTCGTGCACAATCATGTTAAGTCGCTATTTTCTATTCAAACATTAAATAAAGAATCACCCACTTTGCTAAGAAAACTTATAGACAATATTTTGAAAAACTTACGCGCATTAAAACTACTCGGTGAACCCACAGAATCGTGGGACACTTTAATTATCTATTTAATTGTGTCTAAGTTGGATCCCACAACAGAACGCGAGTGGGAGCAGCACAAAAGTACACTTTTATCTAGGTACGAAGACGATTCTAAGTCGTCTCTCAAAATAGACGATCTATTAAAATTCTTACGCAGCAGGGCAGATATTTTAGAAACACTAATTGCTTCACATAACCAGGCGAGCGCGCACACGAGGGTTGATAATAATAAGCGAAGTTCTAACGCACATAATTATCATAAAGTCAAGTGCAATGTAGCTACCAACCGACCGGCACAAAAAACATCGTTTAATAATACGCGACAACAATCTTGCTTAATGTGTAACGCGCATTCACATTCCCTATATTCATGTCAACAATTTATTGATCTAACACTTCCCGATAAATTGAAATTTATTGATGACAAGCAGTTATGTGAGAATTGTTTACGTTTCGGGCATACAGTAAGCGAATGTAGATTCGGTCCTTGTAGACAATGCAGTAAGAAACATAACTCGTTAGTACATAGGGATGTTACGGAGGTAAATAATCGCACAACGTCACTGCACGCACTGAGTGGCGAGAGGGCGCCGGCCGCCAGTGCAAGCGCACCCTTCTCCTTTCCTCCCGAGCCCTCCGCATCTTACCGCGATGATTCATGTCAACCGTGTTACTCGCTTCACGTAAATAGTTCACCTGTGTGCAGTTCAAGTCGACAGTTAACTAGCATCAAACCGGTTTTGTTGTCAACTGCGATTGTAAAGGTTGCCGATAACTTAGGTGTTTATCATCAAGCGCGCGCAATATTGGACAGTGGTAGCGAACGTTGTTTTATAACGCAATATTTATGTAAGAAATTAAACGCAAATTTTATACAGTCCACTCAGCGAATAAAAGGTGTAGGAAATTCGGTTACTAAGAGTACGCAAAGTTGCAATATTAATTTAAAATCTATGAATGATACATTTAGCGCGCAGATAAATTGTATTATTTTACCGCAAATTACGTCATCGCTGCCTAGTGTGAGTATGTTACGCAGCCAATTTAAAATTCCGCGCGAAATACAATTAGCGGATCCCAGCTTTTTCGATAGTCGGCCTGTCGACATTCTTCTAGGTGCGGGTTTGTTCTGGGATCTGCTACAGGAGGGCAAGATGCGCTTAGATAACGGCCCTTTCCTACAGAATACCAAATTAGGCTGGATTATTTCTGGGCCTATAGAGTTTAATACTAAACACGTTAATTACACGCATTGTAATTTCACTCAGTCCTCAGACACGAATGTTTTATGTAAACAGTTACGTATGTCCTGGGAGCTTGAGGAATCACCTACCAGTCGCATGTCAGGTTATACGCGCAGTCAGGATGAGCAAGCATGTGAGGATTATTTCGTCAATATAATAAAGCGCAGTGACGGAAGATTTTCAGTGCCCATCCCATTTAGACATTTGCCTGACACGTTAGGTGATTCATACGCGCAAATCACGGGTTGGTTTTTTGCATTAGGAAACCGATTTAATCGTAATCGCACTTACAAAAAATTATACGCAGATTTTATTCGCGAATATATCGACTTGGCTTATATAAGTCAAGTACAAGTATATAATAATCCTCTTTATTTATTGTCACATTATGGCTGTTTTTGCGAACACAATTCGTCTAAATTTTTACTTGTAATCGACGCAAGTGCAACCACATCCGTCGGGATGTCGCTAAGCATTTTACAAGTAGTCGGTGCGTCCTTGCAAGGCGATTTCTTAGCGATTTTGTCACGTTTTAAAGAATACAGGTTAGTCGCGTGCGCAGATCTTGAAAAAATGTTTAGAAGTATATCAGAGCCACCCGATGAACGCGACTTACAATTAACATTATGGCGCGACGATCCTTGCAATGAATTACATATTTGCGACTTTTATTTTGTAACATACGGGAAGGCATCTGCGCCATTGTTAAGTTGTAAATGTTTTAAGCAGCTAGAACATGAGTGTGAGAGTCGTGATGCGGCTAGAACAATAGTCGAAGATTTTTATGTAGAAGACTTTGTGGGGATAACGATTTACAAACTTTATTACGCATTTGTCGTGAAACTACTAATGTTTTACGGTTAGGTTGTTCCCATCTACGCAATTTTTAATTTTGACGTTGACAACCCTATGGACAATAGTATTTCAAACTATCCTTAGGGGAAAACGTTAAAATAAAACCTTAGAATTAGGCTGGTTTAATCAATCGGATAATTTATATTTTTCATACGCGCTATAAATCCCATGGTGAACAGCCTACTAAACGCATTATTCTATCAAGGGCTTCGCAATTATTTCAATTATACGCAATTTTTAATTATTCCCAAATATTTGACGCTCTTTTACTCATTTAACAATTATAAGCGCTAAAATAATGCTTTTCAAATTGTGTTTTTCATTGTCGATTCGGATGAAACAATTCCTACTGACATCACAATTTGGAATAAATTCATTAAAACTTAGGCGTCATCGATACAAGCTGCGACGCGGCACCGTCAGTGCTGTCAAGCTGCGAGATTCTATTCAAATTTAAGCGCACTTATATAAACTTTATTTACAAAGCGAAAGATTTATTTACAAAACGAAATATCTATTTACAAATATAATACAATTTCTTACAAAATAATTACAATTTTTCCATTAAATTAAAACGCATCGGTATTCTTATTTAAAATTATTTTATGATAATAATAAAATACTATTTATTGGGTTGAGTAGGTGGTCGCATTAATTATTTATCGCAGTTTACCTATGAGAAACTATCCGTCTCTGTTAGGAAGTAATCGTCATTTAACCGTGTCATTATTTCGGCGCGAATATAAGCGTTTATTGCATGCTGCCCCGCAACTTCGTTTGTATGCGCTTAGAAACTTAGTGACCCCATTGGTGGTCGACAGCTCACGCGTAAAATAGTGCTCGAGTACAGTACATGTACACGCTTGCACGGTCAGACCCTGTCGTCATTTATAGGTAACTTACCAAAGGAACTAAGATTTTGGTTTACGAACAGATGCACTACGCAGAGCCAGTGATCGTATTAAACCACAAAGGTAGGCAAAGCACAAAATATCTCTTTTTTTTTCTTTATATAAAACTCGTGGAATTCATTATATACAGTTTCATTTACATCTTCATACGCGAGCATTTTTGGTGGTCTGTTGGCTGGAAACAGGGGTGAAAATGTAAATATAACTTCCAACGAATGGTTGGTTACGCGCTTTTTCTTCTTAGCCCAGCACATTTCCTCATTAGGCGACCCCTCACTGCACCTTTGTGCGCTGACTTAACTTACGTTCCACTATTTAGATTAACGCGCTATTAAAAGTAGAACAAACCCGCCAGTACTTTGGACACGTTAGTTAAAGGAATGTGTCTCTAAACTGCAGCTGAGAAGCAAATAGAAGGCTACCAAAGGCGAACAATTGTTTTAATCAAGGAAAACACTTCGCCACCCCTAGAATGGACTATAGGCAGAATTATTACTACCTTTTCTGGTAAAGATGGCATTGCACGAGTCGCTAACATTAAAACTGCAATGGGTATAATTCGACGAGCATTCTCCGAGATTTGTTCGCTACCTGAAGAGGACTTTGATATTGGAAGATTTTAACTCTTCCAAGGCGGGGAATATGTTTGAGCGTCTGCGTCACGGGTCACCAAGTCACCAATCAATCAATCCTCCACTCAACCAATCACGCGCCAGAACGTCACTCAACGGCCACATTCATCCATACCATCACCTAAAAGAAACAACGTTCACTTCCAAGCAACTTTGCTAAACTATTGTAATTTTTACGCTAATAAATATATACGCTAATAAACAATTAGTGTCACATTATTAACTTCGTCATCATATTCTTTATTATTGTTGATTTATTGAGTGACAACAAAAGCTAACTAGTACTTGTAATAATTGATTGATAAAAAAGCGTTATTTGTTTCTATCCTATATATTATGTATAGACATAACACCATATGTATTTTATGCTAGTATATTTGACTATCGAGTTCAGCATGGTTTGATGAACTCTAATTGTTGAGTTTGCTAATATCGTGCTTAAACGAATCACATTAAAAAAAATAATTATTTTCAAATAGTTACTTGATATAACGGTATGTTGTTATTTCATTGATTTTAGGAATAACATTGTTAAACATGATTCTAATTTGTTGTTTAAGACTGGAACAACAATCACAAACATAGCTTAAACTGCTTAAAGAGTTGCAAAATTATAGAAGACATAGTTTTTTCTATGTCTCCTATAATTTTGCATTTTCATGTACAACATTTCATTGTAATCTTAAAGGAGTTAAAACAATACCCGGCAGGTGAATGAAGTATTTTACAGTAGTTCGATGACAACTTTACAAAGGTCATCATTCTCTTCCCTTAACCCACCTCAAGTCCCTCTTAAACCGTGTTGTTACATGTTTTGGCTAGTTTTTTTTACGACTGGCCGCCTAACTGACGTCAACTTACCTTAGTCGCCTTTACGACACCTTCATAATAAATGGGAGTGGTTTGTTCTACTCAGCCGGATACCAAAGGCCGGGTCAACCTACCTTAGTTACCTTTTACGCTGCTCGGTAAGAAATGAGGGTGGTCTATACTGCTGAGCCGGATACCACACGGTGGGACGTCATTACAATGGTCACATTTACAGACCTAGGTATCTCTAAAGATTGTTTGAATTACACTTTATTATAGGAAGTATCTTACGTTCATATTAGAAAGTGCCATATAGCCACTGGGCTTTACGACTATAATTTTAAATGTTGCTTTGAAGTCTGGCTCATCGAAACATGGGAATGACTGGCGAGCATAGGTTGGTTCAAGTGAGGTCGCTACCATGTAGCTGAAAATAAAGAATACTAATAAACAAAAATTCATAAAAATGCTTGTTGCAATAATATTACTAATACGCATTTAATACAGAAAATCCGAAAAAATAATCTTCAAACTCAATTTATTCTACTTAAATCTTGGTATCAATAGTGCATCTTCTTTAAGGAAATAAGTTACAGGAATTCAAATGTATTAATAGTATAGAGTTTGTTTGTTTGTTTAACTCTTTATTGTACAAATGTAAATTGATATAAAAATAAAAACGTACGAGCTATTATACTAGAGTAGGAAAGCTAGTCTTAAATGTGCCATATTGAAATAAATAGAAAGCAAATAAGGATGTATCTGTCTGTCTCTCTTCTTTATCTGAGATAAGACAAAGATAAAGTATACGAGTTTAATCTTCCGTATCTTCACTATCAAATCAAATCAAAAAAATGACACACAGCTTGTGTCATTTTTTTGATTTGATTTGATAGTGCAGATTTAAGTCACGTACATAAATAATTTTACATTGTCATATTTATATTTCTTCCATAATTATAATATAATTAAAATATAGCATGTAAGTTTCTTATATAAAGTCAAATTTTTTAAGGAATGCCGTTACCATTTTTTCAAGTTTACGAGCCAAACCACTCACTGACTTTTAAAACACAGGTTTATAGCTTGAAAGACAGGGTCACTATTTGTAACAGATCTTAATAATAAGCCGAAAAAGTGTCCCATATATTTATTATTATTATATTTATTATATGTGTCACGATATTTTTCTCGAATTTGAAATTTTGAACGTTAATGTAGTTACAGTAAGTTAACCATAAGAGATAGAGACATGCTATTTCTTTTTAAAGTATTTTACAGCATCACTGGGCGGGAGGGGCGAGCGCAGAAGCATCGTCGAGGTTGCGAATTACTGAGAGTAGAGCACAGAAACTCTACTAGCGTTGGGTAACGCCATCTAAAGGGTGCGCCTTACAAGGCTGGACAACGGCTTAGGGTGACGCATAGTGGAGCGCTGATAGTATGACTTTGATTAGTCATAACGACGTTGGAAGGGTGGCGAAAAGCCGCGACCGACCGACGTCAGAAATCTTCGCCGGCGAAGACGCTGTCTGTGTGTATTACGTTTTTCTGTGTTTGCAATCGTTATTTAGTCGTCAGGGTCATATAGGACGATTTTTGGACGCCTATATTTTCAGTGAGTAAACATATTTGTAATCAACACACAATAAGTTATATAAACGTTTTATATTTCATTTGGAACTAAGAATTAATTTACTTACTCTCCATTATTCAATGTGCTTTCATAGAATCCCACTATTCCCGAGTCTAGTCTTGCAGAATACGCTATAAAAAGTACGTAGGTCGTGTTCGCTTGGATTTCATTTTCTAAATTCACCTCGAGTGTCTCTGTTGTTGTCACTAGGTTAGTTGATGTGATTGATATATTCTTATAGGAGCTATCCCTAAGTTCAACGGTATTTATAACCAAGTCTTTTGAATGTAAAGTTATTACTTTGACTGGCGCAGATATCTGCAGTGTAATATTTACTTCACCATCGTAGGTCTTATTTTCAAGATTTAGATATAATTTCAAGGTGTAGTTCGTAGGTATAACGGTTTTCGGTAGCCGATAAGTGTTCTGGAATTAAAAGAGTGCACTAGATTGTTCTACTCTAGAGACGTCTATACAAACATAAATCCGTTTAGATTATCTAAAATTCAAAACTCAAGAAAAATAAAAAAAATCAAACCTACAAACTTACTACAATAATAATGCTAACGAATTATTGCCACAATTAAAATATACTGCGTTGCGAGTTACTGTTACGTAATGAATATTCAAAATTATTTTTTTAAAGGAAGTTTTAGTTGACTTATAAATAATGAGAATATATAACTGACATTGAAATTTTTTGCAGTAAAGATTTGGTTCAACTCGATGTGCAATAGTTAATAATTTATTTCATCACCATATAAAAGCCATTACTGGAGTAAAAAGCTTCAAATGTAATATGTTAAAGCGTTCTTTACTGAACGCTATTAGATCTGTCTGTAATTTTCTGCTAACGAGAGTTTTAAGGTGAACGTTATATTCTTTAAGACGATCCAGCAATCGTAACTAAGATAACCAGCATTAGGCCCAAGTTTTTTAATTGTTAGCTGAACCTTTAATTACGTCAAATTTAAATTCAAAATATTCTTTATTCAAGTAAATCTGTATACAAGTGCTCCAGAACCGTCAACTCTACTGCTGGTTCTAAAAGCTATCATTATTGAGAAGGCAAAGCTATACAATCTACAACACTACAATCTATATAATATGGTTTTTTATCATACTTGAGACTAAGTAACATCTACACGAATGCCTCTATAACTATTATGATTTAATGGTATAAAATGTTTAGTGAAGTGCGATAATAAAAGAAGTGCAAAAATATACCGCTTGTGCATCAGTGGAGATGACTAAAGTAACTGCAGCCACAAAAATTAGAAGCAGTCTATTATTAAAGACCCATTGGATCTTTTGTGTAGTCATCTGAAATAATAGTGCAATAATAGTACGTTGATCAAGGTTAGATATAAGAATTTTAAAGAAGTAAGGTAATAAGAAGAAATGCTATTTTAACGGGTTTTGGAAAAACGGAGATATTAGAAAATAAGGGTAGATAAGATAATTGAAATTTAGGATGAGGAAGAAAATAAGATTTTGAAAAAAAGAGTGGGAGATTGAGGTAGCATCTAGTTTTATGTAAATTTTATATAAGTATGAGATGTGGATATTATTAAAATCAAAGGAAAATTCATATATAAAGATTTGGTGTCAAAATTTTCTTATCAAGTTCGAATGTTGGAGTTTATTACCATATTATCAAACACATTAATTTGCTTTTATTCAATACTAGAGGATCACGGGATTAATCCCTCAGTAGACACCCATGAGTTTTCCTGTCTATTAATACTTAAGCGCCTAATTGATATTTGCAATTTATCACACGCTTTTCAGTGAAGGAAAATATCGTGTGGAAACTTGCATATCTCTGAAGATTTTTTTGGTGATACTAATAAACTACCGATGCGCATTGGAGCAGTGGTGGGTCTAGACCTTCTCCTCCTAAAAAAGGAAAGAGGAGGCATATACTCAGCAGTGGGACAGTAAGTCGAAATTATTTGTCTTTAAAAGTATTAACTGTTACATAAACCTAAGTACGCTATTTAGCAAGTAAATTAAATGTATTTATCACCATAATTTTGAGATTTTAGCAATCCCAATTTTTTTATTATGTAAATTAAAAAATATATATTCTAAAAAGACATTATTTTAATTTACTAAATACTTACATTTAGGCTCTCGAACTTGTCAACTTAGTGGTGTTCTGTAACCACACTGATGGAATTCATCTGTTAGTAATATTTATATAAGTAAACTGTTTATTTAAAATAGCATTGCGAATTATTCCTGATATCTCTGGTTTTCATATTCACTAAGAATTTATTTACTTGTTTTACGATCTGTCCGTCTGTTTACTCATTTTTATTTTAATCAACTTTAGTTTCCTAGAAATGGATGAAATTTGAAATATGTCGCCCTATATGGCACCGTAGTATTAGCTCACTTTTTCGCTTGTCTTTCCAATATGTCATTTATTCATTTTCTGAGATTAACTTTGAATGCTATTGAACTTCTTTTTTTTTTAAATTTCTATTCTTATCGAGCCAAGCTAGCTTAAGGCATCCAAGGCATAGGGAAATTGTAACCATCGTTAGAATCATATTATATTTGCATAAATTTATATAGAAGAAGCCAAAAATTGTATTACTAACATATACATATAATAAACAGATATATTCTTAGCAAACAACATCTTCCTGCAATTAGGTTTCAAACTCAAACTCAAAATTTCTTTATTCAAATAAACTTGTAAACAAATGCTTTTGAATCTCGTCAAATCTACTGCTGGTTTGGAAAGCTGTTCCTACCGAAAAGAGCTAGCAAGAAACTCGGCGGTTGCTCTTTTCAACATAATACTTATAACTAGTTCCATTAAGTCATTACTATCTTGTACAGTGTCGGACATAAGCTATATCCACGCATTCTTATCGTCTAAATAATCCTACAGTATAGTAGGCTTTTTGTATCAGCCTCTCTTTAATAGTGTTTTTAAACTGCTGTAATGGCAAAGCTAAAATTGATTGCGGAAAATTATTATAGAATCTTATACCCAAACCCACAAACAACTTTCGTACCTTTGCAAGGCGCAAAGTAGTAGCCGCAAGCTTATGTCGGTTCCTACTTTATCTATTATATACATCACTTATCGTTGTATAACTCCTTATATTTTTATATACAAAAATTAAATTACTTAAAATGTACTGTAAAGTAAATGTAAGAATATGTATTTCCATAAACTTCCCTCGCAGGGAATCACGCGGAATAAATTGTAAATGCCACGTATGGCTCTTTTTTGTAATACAATTTTTTTTTATTATCCGCGCATTTACCCTATAGAAATGAAATAGTTTAAGTTTTATATTTATAATCTACAAGTTGTTCTGACTAAAACTAACGGTTGACTCATATCATACTCATATCAGACTAACTTACTCTCGTAACTACGAGTAACTCTGTCGTTACACCGCACGAGACGATTGGTGCCAAAGATTGGTATTGTCACATATTATACTTTTCATATACCATACTATACATCTCTCAAATGTCAGTAATCAGATCAACAGGACCGTACACTTATAAATTATATGGAGAGATGGAAAGTCATCCAGTTATCAAGGTTACCTTCCAACCTTCTATTACCTTTCTCGAAGGTAAAGTCAATTTAGTCTTATTAGAATTATTGAGTTATACAAAAAGCACAACAACAATAAAATTACATCCTATAAGACTAATAAACCTCCAACATTCTCCAGCAATAACAGTGTCGCGAATGAGCACCGATTGATGCTCTAAGCCACTGTCCGTGGTTACATCTTTATAGAGGCACCTCGATTGTCACAGCTTATCTCTTAAAGCGCATCTTGTGTTCATACTATGAGTGGGCCGAGAGATAACAATCACAACGCTCTCACTTTACCTTGTTAGATATACAAAACCGACAATATATAAGCCCTAAAAGGATCCAAACTGACTCTAATGATCATATTACAATGGCTCACCCATTTATCTATCTTCTATACTTATAATAAATCTGTAGAGAGGTCAATTCTGTAACTGGAATATATTTCCAAAATAACTATCAGGGGGTGATTAGGGATCGATACTGATGCCAAAAATGCAATCAGTAAAAATTTTGTCTGTCTGTCTGTCTGTCTGTCTGTCTGTCTGTCTGTCTGTCTGTCTGTCTGTCTGTCTGTATAACCGTTATAGAAACAAAAACTACTCGACGGATTTTAACGAAACTCGGTACAATTTTTTTTCATACTCCTGGGCTGGTTATAGTATACTTTTCATCACGCTACAATCAATAGGAGCAGAGCAGTGAAGGGAAATGTCGGGAAAACGGGAGAAGTTACTCCATTTTTTAAGCTTTCGTCGCGTGTGCAACCTTGATGGTTAAAGCTACACAGAAATCATGTATGACGGAAATGTTCTCCTTAAAATTATATAAAAAATATCCCACGACAGCATATGTCTATCTTTTATTGTTGACTCACAATAACACGTGTAACTCCCGATAGCTTAACAGTTCGAAGCTTTCTGGTTATATTTGTCTACTCCTACGTTTATATCACTGTCAGTCATCCCTAAATAAAAAAGTGAATAGTATTAACCATTGTATAAAAAAAGAATCATTGAAATCGGTATAGATACACCAAAGTTATACATGAAATACGCTAATAATAAGCCATCGCGCGTGAATATTGAATCATGCTATAGGGATTATCACTACATAGTATAAAACAAAGTCACATTCTTTGTTTGTCCCTATATTCCTATGACTGCTTAAATCTTTAAAACTACGCAACAGATTTTGATGCGGTTTTTTTAATGTATAATCATATTCAATATGGAGTAGAGAAATACTGTAATTTTTGAGGTTTCTTATCGTAATGTCGTAGGTGATGTCGTAAATAATTACTTTTTTTTTCGCTTACATTGCAAACGCAGGCTAAACCCTACGAGATTTATCAAAATGATGTACTAAGTATTTGTACACATTGAAAAAGTCTACAGAAAAGTCCGCTATGGTATATGTCTATCTCTTATGGATAACTCACAATAGCATTTTTTGTCATTTACTTTTATACGAAAAATAATGCCTTATTTTCGAAGCAATTTTTATACAATATAGCATTAATTCTTATCCAATTAAGTACGTTAAATACATTGTTGATTTAATATAGATCAATATGGCCGTTTACAGCATGTAATTTAAATGAACATTTTCGAAGATATCACAGATTTAAAATCCCGCGAGGAGGCCGCGCTTCGCCCTACAGCACTACGAATTTAGCAGCGATCGGACGCGCAACTAAATGTCGCTCTTTTAAGAGTAACCTCTAAAGAAAACATGTTTGTATTGTCTAATGATAACAAAGCTATGAATGTTGTATATAAAGACATTCTGTAATTAATTTTAAACATAAAATATATAGGGAAAAATGTAAAATGTAAATATGTAGTATATGAATTTAGACATTCCAAAGATAGCAGGAAATCTTTTTGGTATAGGGAGAGGGAATTGTTTTTCTCCAAATTTAACGCTTGCGGGCCACGGGCAGTAATGAATAAATCAAAACTACTGGATCGATTTTAATCATTTTTTTCACTGAGTGACATAGGCTATATATTTTATACCCGTGCGAAGCAGGGTAGGCCGCTAGTATACAATAAACGCAGTTGAGGTCTCATTTTTAAAGTCAATCCTGTTGTGGCTTCATCTGACATATGATGGTATAGTGACAAATAAATGACATAACCAGCGCTCAATTCCAAACACTAATTTGGGTCCAGCTTCTCAGGTAACATAATTGGTTTGCGTTTTCCAAAATTTTTGAATCTAGTGCGCTCTTCTTTTCGCATTTCACATGCACTACGATATTTCTAAGCTTATCAGCCTCGTTTGGTAATGCTGCTGAAGCTTTTTGTTAATTGCATATCGATAAAACTTAATATTTGTCTGCTCCATACATATTAAGTCATAGATTTTGAACTAACCAACCTAAAGCTAAAGAATCAGAATAATGATGTTATCTGAATGTAGTCCGTGGTTAAGAAGGTTATTTTATTTTTAACTGTAAAAGAGATACGAAACCCGGTGATGGAAATGTATATCTTAATACACATACTGTTAATTTATAAGCAAGGTCGATATATAAGTAAAATGATCACTGATGTGTATTTTATGGGTAATACTAATAAAATAACTACACAGGTGCGATCATATTTACTTATGTATCTTGAATTTTAATAATTATGATAAAAATGAAATTTACGGCTTATATTTGTTTTGTACTTTACGACTCCAGCGGCCCGTGAGGATCCCACAGCTGGGCTAAGTTTACATAGTATTATGTGTAATATTAGTAATTAGTAATATTACGATTATAGGTTATTAAGTACCTTTTAGGTACCAAATAAAATGCAAAAATTGACTATACCATTACATATAATTAATTTGTCATAACAAAGTTATCGTGAGTTAATTATAAGGCATTTTTGAATAGCTTTACCATTTACTTAGCGCAATCCAACAAATATCCCATACATTTTTTTTTATTTATGTATCTCTATATATATATATACGTATCACACACACACACTTGAATATAACAAGAAAAATAAATTTTCCGCTGTATGAAATGTTGTTACAAGTGTTATCTAATTAGTAACAGTCTGCAAATTAAATACCAAAATTGTTTCTATAAGCTCTGGTGTATTTAAATTGATACAAAAATAAATGATATTTTATATTCATATTTTCAAGGATATTAATATTTTACAATCACAATTCATCTAATTTTAATAATATTTTACGACGCACATTATATTGAGACGATAAATACAATGAATGAAAAAATAAAATTAAACGAATGATAAGTGATAATGATTAATATTGAGTTAGTATCTAACTCAATATTAATTTTAATTAATTCCGATCATCATCATTCTCCTGCCCTTTTCCTACTCTAAGTCATTAATTAATTAATTACTGAGGCTCTAGAGCTCCGAGAACCTGTGTAGTATAGAAATTTTAAATAATGTTATAGAAATGTAAATAATAGTATAGAAATGTTATAGTAATGTAAAGAAATCTATACATACGCGTTACAAGTTATACACTCGAACTATAGGGAATTATAGGGAATAGGAATAGATAATAAATGTTAATGATAATGTAATGATAATAAATGTAATGTATGTTGCCATACATGTTTGCGCATGGCATTTATATAGCAGTAAATGTCTAAAAAAAATTTAATGTAGTATAGTGAATTATAACAGTATATAAGCCTAATACGAAGGAGGTGGATGGGTCCATGTGTTTAGCGGAATATGAATAGCGGAAGACGCCATCCCAACTTGGTTTAAGTGTGGCCACACTCTTGACGTTTAAGCAGTGTCATGATAAAACAAATTCTGAGTCAGTCAATTACGCCCGCCGTGTGGTATCCGGCTGAGTAGAATAGACCAACCTCATTTCTTACCGAGGTGTTATAAAAGGCGACTAAGGTAAGTTGACCCACCGTGTGGTATCCGGTTGAATAAAAAATACCACCCTCTTTCTTACAGAGTAGTCGTAATACGATTAAGCTAAGTTGACGTCAGGCAGGCAGCCGGTCGTAAAATACGTAGCCAAATCATATGACAACATGACTGTAACATGTTACGCCGACCCCACTTAGAGTGGGATAAGGGCAGGAGGATGATGAGTCAGATTACGCTTACTACGGCTACGGCTTATATTTGGGGTCTTTGGCGGTAGGTGGGCCTTAATATGGCGGCACGACCCACATCACATCCGTTACAATTAGGGGGTATAGAAGTATCCATAGGGGCGCATAGATATGGCTTTGGCTTGGCTGGCCTGGAATAAGACGACGCGTTACAAGTTTTCTTTCTCTCATGTCTTACTCCAGCTCTTTTTAATATAAATTGTCTTTATTAATAAACTAGCTGTGCCAGCGGCTTCGCCCGCATGGAATTCACTGTCACAAAATTTTTACTGAATTGAAATTTTGTACATAAAAGTTATTGTGAATTGCCATAAGAGATAGAGATATGTTCTTGCGGACTTTTTTGTAGTAGTTTTGTATATCTACAATTCTCTAGTACATTACTTAAGCGTACCTCTGCTGGTTTACGCGGTGTACTTGAGTAAAGCGCCAGAAGGCGACCCAGCGACCTCTTTAACAAATTTATATAAAACGGTTATGTACTATTAACCTAAACCTTCCGAAAGAATCCTTATCCTTACTAATATTATAAATGCGAAAGTCTGTCTGTCTGTCTGTGACGTTTTCACGGCCAATCCGCTGAACCAATATCGATGAAATTTAGTATAAATATTCCTTATATACCGGGGTAACATATAGGCTATAGAAATCCTGTTAATTCAACAGGAATTAAATTGAGGGGGAATTAAATAGGATGACATTCAAAAAGCCATCTATAATAAACCTTCTTCTTCTTCTTTTTGGTTAATGACACTTATATCCAAGCTTATACCGCTGTTTGATGTTAGCGTATAATAAACCTATGGAACTTATTTTTATTCACGATGTGTCAAATCTGTATTTACAGAATTATTTAGATTCCAAGTTTTTCGGGTTACGTCAAAAGAGTTATCTTTAAAGAGTATTTATATTTTATTTTATTTTTATTCGTTACTGGACAAATTTAACTGAGCTATTACAATGGATAATTAATATAAGTAATACGTGTTATTTACTTAAATAAATTAACTAATAATATTATAAATGCGAAAGTTTGTTGTTACGTTTTCATGGCCATTTCGCTGAATCAATATAATTGAAATCTGGCACAATTAACGTTTATATATCGGGGTAACATATAAAAAAGTTATTTTTATCATTTTTTTAAATATTTCAGTTTTTTTATTGAATAAACCGGAGAAAAATATTTAATAAAAAGGAGAACGCTAGAATTTCATACATCTTTTGGCCCAGACCTAACACTAGTAATGTTTGTGTTGTTAAATAGAAAAATATTTGTTATCTTAGTATCAATTATTATTTGATTAAATTTCTATGGGGGAACTATAAAAAAGAATTATAGTTTGAGGTTATATTTAACAACACATTAAAAACGATAGGACTTGTGATGAAAATATAACAATAAGGTATAATCATTTAAGTTCAAGTAAAATTTAATCATATATATTTTTGTTGTCAAAAAACAGACGTTCCGAGAAAACACAGTCTTAAACGGAACAAGTCTTTAGTTAGTAGTCTATGGCAACAAGTACGAAATAAACGACTAATAATTCACATGTACTGGGAAATTTTATTTAATTTAATCCCATAGATATTAAGCCATACGGCTAATAAAAAATATTTTATTCCTAAACACCATTTTTAATAATTGTTAAGTTATTACAGTTAATAAAATGAATGGAGATATTTGCAGGGTTGTAGAGTCACAGAAGCTACCCTTAATTTCAAGACTACAGTCAACGCGAACGAAGTTGCGGGGAGAAAGCTAGTTGTACTATAGAGTAAACATCATACAAAAATTCGTTGAGTAGATTTTGACAAAATCGATCACATACAGACAGACATCTTATGGGGACTTTGTTTTATAATAATTACAAGTATAGATTTTATACGGACTTAGGTTTGCCACCTTTTTTTTTGAAGAAAAATAGTATTTTTCTTTTTAAATCAAAAAAATATAGTACTTTTAGGAAATTCAACAAACAAAATAGTAGACATCTATTTTCAATCATTATTTATTTTTCCATGATTATTTATTATTACTTTTCGCTGGACAATGACGAAGGAGTTGGAGTTACTAACTAAGCCCCGTAAATACATGAATGAGTTTCGTTCAAACATTCCCTATGCAGTGCTACGGGTGCGTTCCATTCACAGTTGATTAAAAAAAGCGAGACAATTGAATTAGCGATAACAATATAGTATTTTTCGTCCTATATTATTTTTCTATAATATATAGTACAATTGACTAAAATATAGTACGATACTATATAATATAGTACGGGTGGCAACCCTGTACGAACTGACATCTAGACACAGACTCGACCTTTGTTGTTTTAATTATATGGTGGTTTGGGTTCCATGCGCTCCCCTTCCCTCTGACTGCGTATGAGTGTCAAAAATTAATGTGTTGTAATAATGGACAGCCTTGAACATCATCAGGTAGTGATTGAAGATACAAGACTCTGATTAGGGTCGTGTAACTGTAACACCTCTCACACGAGTTTTCATATAAAGCTGTACCCCTTTCATATTTATTTTTGTATACTCTAACTTATTATTGTTAATGAGTGAGTCACAGGTATCTAAGCAAAAAAATTTAATCCTCAAATTAAACGCTAATATTTAGAACAAATAATTTATTTATAAATTCAAATAAAAAATACATACATCGGAAATACAAACCAATTTTAAGAGTAATCAGTTAAATTTAAAAACCAATTCTGCTGTGAATATCCTAAACATTATATCTTAAAAGCAAGTTTAGCATAACTTGAAAGAAAAAAGAAGAAAAAAGCAAGAAAGCAAAGCTATTAGAAATTCAGCTTTTCCAACTAAAACACTGCATTTCTTGTCTTATGACTGTAATTTTTACCTAGAAAATATACAAGAAAGTATATAAGACTGGCTTCAAGAAAAAAAATTGACATTTTAAGAAACTGTTAAATGACAATCTTTTATGAATTAATGATATTTAATCATAATTATTTTAATGGAATTATGGAGTGAAATTGGATAATTATTTGAATAATGATAATAATTATTTGAATGGAAATTCTTTGATACGAATTTTTCATCTGTAACATTGTGGTCTAAAAATAACATAGCCGTCTTCTAAATTCACAAAAATTGTTAAGTCACCATTCTATAGGATAGTAATAGTTGGAATGAGATGAGGACAAATTATTAAATAATTGCAATGATCTATAATTCTAGTATAGTTAGATAAGTCAGATATACATAAAGTATAACAATCATGTAGCACAAATACATCAAACGTTTTGAGTCTTGGCTTCTTCCTCCAGCCAAGCAAAAACGACACTTAGATGAGTATCGATCCATTTTATATTATTTTGTACTGTCTCCAGTGCATCTGCGCGAGCTGTCGCTCCCGCACCAGCATCTGGATATTGCGCGAAAAACTCTTGCATCTGAAAAAAATGTTATATTAAAAATATGGTACCTGGTTGACCGAGCCTTGTTCGGTAATTTTTTAAAAATATAAATAAGATGCAATATGAAAAGAAAATAAAAAATATGGATGGTCATATCTGGTGCTCTTGAGACGAGTCGCAGCTTCGTGAAATAAAATTATTTGTAAGCGTATTTTTCAAAGATCTTTTAGACATTTTTAAGTGAACAGGTGTTAGTTAAAAATCAAATATTTGTAAAAGTGACTTTTAAAATTGAATTTAAATTTATGCAATTTATCTAGCTAGATAAACTGCATAAATTTAAATTCAAATATTCTTTATTCAAGTAAACTCGTAAAGAAATGTTTGAGTGTGAATCGCTTTTTCTCTGCTAATTTGTTCCTACCGAGAAGAGCCAGAAAGAAATTCGGCGGTTGCTTTTTAAAAAATATACTTTTTATTACTAGTTACACTTAGTCATTACTGTCTTGTACAGGGTCGAAGAGTAGCTATATCCAACACATTCTTATCAATAATGCTCAACAGTATTTAAACTGTAAGCTAAAATTGATTGCCGAATTTTATAATAGATTTCACACGTATTCTTTACATAAAATATTTTTATCACATGCATTCAAAATACATTCTTAATCCTTAAAGATCAGGTTCTCATGTAACAACAGTGTAATAAATTTTTAAAATTAACTAAATTATTTCTAGTCATATTTAAAATTGAATCAAATTTAATTAAATGACATAAGTGTACCTCCTTCAATTTAGCTTCGGTGTTAAAATAACGAGTAGCGTATGTTATAGAACGTCCCAAGTATTTATTGTTTAGATTGAATCGTTCGACAAGTTGTGTCCAATTTGTTCGTATGTGATCCCAAACAAGATCTATACCAACTGGATTGTTTGAAATCACTGACAACGCATCAAGGTAGTCCTGACTTCGGACGTTATTCTCGTCCCATGCTAGGTCCATGTACCTTAGATTAGATATTGTTAGGATTTGTAAATGTAAATTTCATATATGTAAATTGGTTTTATCTAAACAAATAATTAAATTATAAAATCGTCGACATAATCTGATCTGTATAAAATATAGATAACAGCCATTTCATTTTCCATAGATACCATAGTAAAAGTCTCCCCTTACGTTTGAATGTAACTTATTCACAATATTGACATTTACATCTTATATAAGTAATTATTTTATTAATCATTGTTTCAACTATCATGTTAGCTTACTTAGAATTAATTAGCATAAAAGTAAGACAGAGCGAAATTCAAAAACTGTGTGAAATCACGAAAGGTAGCTCACAGCACAGGATTACCTAGTGTGAGTTCCTACGGATACTTCTAATTGTTGTTAAGTGTGTTTTTTGGTAATAAAGAGTACGGGCGGGGCGGAGGTTGACGTATCCAATAGCGGAAGCCGTCACCCTGACCTGTAGCGAGTTTGACCACGTTTCTCGAAACGCCGAACTTGTGGCCAAATTCGCTCCAAACCGCAGCCGGCACAACATTTTATAAACAATGTTGTCACATGATTTGGGAAGGCATTTTACGACCGGCCAGACATCAATCCACATTACTCGTCTTTTACGACACCTCAGTAAGAAAGAGGGTGGTCTATCCTACTCAGCCGGAAACCACACGGCGGGTCAAATTACCTTAGTCGCCTTTTAGGGCACCTCGGTAAGAAATGAGGGTGGTCTATTCTATTCAGCCGGATACCACACGGCTAGAGACAATAGTAGTTTAAACTAGTAAAATTTGGAAATTCTTTCTTTTTTGTTTTTTAATGTATTTTAACGTATATTTTGTATAATACCAAATCCCTGAATGGCCTAAAGTTCAGGTAAAGGTAAACAAGTAAATATACAAATTGATACTAGGCTATTCTGATACAGACATATTATTCATAATAATATTTAATTAATAGAGAGAGAGATTTTTGTGTCTTAACTTACAAAGACAAAATCTATTCTCCAGCAATCACTCATAAAACATCTTAATTATGTTTATTGTTTTAGAGAAAACTTAATTAATTTATTTTAAAAATTACCTTTTTAATAGCTTCACATCGTTAGGTGCCGACAACGCATAACGTAATTTACTCTTTTCTTGAATATCTTCCTCTTTCAAATATCTTTGCCAAAACCTTTCCCATTCCTCTTCTGTCGCAGACTTCATTCCTTATGAACAATGTACTTTTATAGGAATTATTAAGTACTAGCTGAGCTAGGCTTTCACCGAATGGCAATCAGTGTATTTAATTGAAATAATGAATGTACGCCGTGTGGTATCCGGCTGAATAGAATAGTACCACCCTCATTTCTTACCGAGGTGTCGTAAAAGGCGACTAAGGTAAGTCGACCCGCCGTGTGGTATCCGGCTGTGTAGAATAGATCAACCTCATTTCTTACCGAGGTGTCGTAAAAGGCGACTAAGGTAAGTTGACCCACCGTGTGGTATCCGGTTTAGTAGAATAGACCACCCTCTTCCTTGCCGAGGTGTCGTAAAATATGACAGAGGTAAGTTGACGTCAGGCAGGCGGCCGGTCGTAAAAACGCAGCCAAATCATGTGACAGCATGTTTATAACATGTTGTGCCGACCCCACTTAGAGTGGGATAAGGGCAGGAAGATGATGATGATGATGATGAATTGAAATAATGAATGTGTTAGTGTGAATTAACCATAAGAGACAGTGACATCCTTTTGCGCACTATATATAATATATAACATAGTATTTTTTAAATCTACAATTCTCTGGTACAATACTTTGCTGTATCTGTTTTTTTAAGTCCAGTCCAAACAATACGTTTCTATCTTACATTTGTAAATTCTGTTTCTATTCCTTTTTTGTGCATTGCTTTTTCGAAAACTCTCTTGGCCATTGTAAGGAGCAGGGAGCTCATAACATGTTCATACAAACTTAATGGGGCTAGTTATTTATAAAAAGCTTATTCTAATGCTACAAAAAATTAGTATAATAATGTATGAAATAAATTAAGTATATATTCTAATTAAAACTTAGCATCTTTAGACTATATTATAGGAATATAAAAAAGAAACATATTTAATTAGAACTTACCATAAAAGTATACAATATTTCGGAGACTGGGATCTATTTGGTATGTTGTAGAATTAAGCCACGACAAGAATATACTGTGAGTTTGGTCAAGTGCAGTCGGCAGACCGAAATACGTCGCCACTGCCAATGCTTCTGCTCGTATTGAACTAAAAAATCGTTAACCTTTTTGTCTCATTGGGTATGACCCAATATTCCCAGTTAAATGATAGATTTGTTGGTGTTGTTGTTGTAAAATACAAATGGCGACTGGATAGATAGATAAATAAAAAAATGAGTGTGTTTTAGACCAGACGACTGAATTAAAAATTGTTAAGCTTTATCTTTATATATATATTTCGTCCCTATATGATAGGCCTGTACCTGTGTCCTAGATATTAGAAATGTTACTCTCATAAGAGAAAAAGAAAAAGAAAATGTGTGCTCTCTTGCTCTTGTCCTACAGTAACACACGAAACTCTAACTTTCTCTCTTTATATCGTCACTATATTCTATCTCCCTCTCAAGTTTTATTTCAAAATTATTAATACGTATGAGCAAGCAAGTATTGTGCTTTTTAAAAATATAATAATATAAAAACTTACCTTTCACTAAAAGTTAAATTGTTATTCTCCCAATTTTGCTTGTCGTACAAACCTTTAATTAAAGACTGAATGTGTGTCTGAAATCAAAAAAGATTATTAGTAAATACCTACTTAAAGAATTGTATTTGTAAGAAAAAAAAATCAAAACTTAAGACACTGAACAACATTGGGGTAATATAACTTTGTTTCATATAAACTTACGAGTATTATATTCAACTTCCTCTAGTCTATACTTATAATAAATCTGTAGAGAGGTCAATTCTGTAACTGGAATATATTTCCAAAATAACTATCAGGGGGTGATTAGGGATCGATACTGATGCCAAAAATGCAATCAGTAAAATTTTTGTCTGTCTGTCTGTCTGTCTGTCTGTCTGTCTGTCTGTCTGTCTGTCTGTCTGTCTGTCTGTCTGTCTGTCTGTCTGTCTGTCTGTCTGTCTGTCTGTCTGTCTGTCTGTCTGTCTGTCTGTCTGTCTGTCTGTCTGTCTGTCTGTCTGTCTGTATAACCGTTATAGAAACATAAACTATTCGACGGATTTTAACGAAACTCGGTACAATTTTTTTTCATACTCCTGAGCAGGTTATAGTATACTTTTCATCACGCTACAATCAATAGGAGCAGAGCAGTGAAGGGAAATGTCGGGAAAACGGGAGAAGTTACTCCATTTTTTAAGCTTCCGTCGCGTGTGCAACCTTGATGGTTAAAGCTACACAGAAATCATGTATGACGGAAATGTTTTCCTTAAAATTATATAAAAAATATCCCACGACAGCATATGTCTATCTTTTATGGTTGACTCACAATAACACGTGTAACTCCCGATAGCTTAGCAGTTCGAAGCTTTCTGGTTATATTTGTCTACTCCTACGTTTATATCACTCTCAGTCATCCCTAAATAAAAAAGTGAATAGTATTAACCATTGTATAAAAAAAGAATCATTGAAATCGGTATAGAAACACCAAAGTTGTACAAGAAATACGCTAATAATAAGCCATCGCGCGTGAATACTAAATCATGCTATAGGGATTATCACTACATACTACATAGTATAAAACAAAGTCACATTCTTTGTTTGTCCCTATATCCCTATGACTGCTTAAATCTTTAAAACTACGCAACAGATTTTGATGCGGTTTTTTTAATAGATAGACTGATTCAAGAGGAATGTATAATAACATTCAATATGGAGTAGAGAAATACTGTAATGTTTCTAATGTGATGTCGTAAATAATTACTTTTTTTTCTTTATAATTAATAATTACTTTGATGTTAGATATAGCAGGAAATCTTCTTGGTATAGGGAGAGGGGAATTGTTTTTCTTCAAATTTAACGCCTGCGGGCCACGGGCAGTAATGAATAAATTAAAACTACTGGATCGATTTTAATAATTTTTTTCACTGAGTGACATAGGCTATATATTTTATACCCGTGCGAAGCAGGGTAGGCCGCTAGTTTATAATAAAGAAATATGTTGTTTTTTTTTAATTTAAGTAAAATGTTAATGTTCGAGCGATACAAATTGTTATAAGCCTACCAATACATATCAGTTGGTGCCAAATTTGTTGCCATTTTTTTTTATTAAGGTAATCATTCGATTATAACATTGTAGTCTGAAGTATTTCAACCAGACGGAAACGTTCCGATTGGTCTCTTTCGGGTTTAAAGCATATTGTCAATTTGAAAAAAAAAATGACCAAACAATCCACGGAGAAATTCCGTGTCACCCAAAGAGAAATGGAAAGAGCAATGCTAGGCATAACCGATAGGAAACCAATCTATTGGTTTATGCTGTAATACCAAGATTAAAGACAGTTACACTGATTGCAAAGTGTAAGTGGAGATGGGCGTTACATAGTCCGCTTGAATGAGGATCATTGAACGCGGAAATTGCAGGAGTGGTGATCACGACTTCATGGAAATCATCAAAACGAAGGATGACATCAAACAGCACGTAGGACATGCATTTTCGAATTGACTGTATGGTGTTAGCCCTAACGGCTTTTACAGCGTCGCGGGGGGAGGTACTTGGATAAGGAAAACCTATCAGGAGAGGAGGCGTTTGGAGTAAGCCTACGTTCAATACTCGACATTGTTCATCTCGCTTTAAAAAACATTCAGTATACATAACATATACTGATTATCTTAATGTTCAATACAATGGTCTAATGCACCGGTTTTTATTCTGTGTCAAAGCCTAACTGAAATTCTAACTGTCGTTTTTTAATTTTTTAAAAGCTTTTATTTAACTTGCGAGTTAAATAAGACCCACTTCCCGGTGTTCTGAATTTTTTGCATACTGTTCTAGTCCTGATGACAATGCGTATAATAAACATGACCTAATGCTGTTGCCGGGATTGGCTTCATACAAGGAAACTCCTAGATGGTTAGTGGAACAGTAGGGACATTACAAGTTTTTTTTTAATTTTTTTTTTCACGCAAAACCAAAACACTTATCATGGGTTCTTACCGATAACATCATTATCTTCTACTAAATAAATTATGAGTAATACATACCTGCAAATAGTTATAAGCAGTCGTATTAAGTAATTTATACGATAGCGTCGGGAATAGGGTATATGCAGTGTCCCAAGGTACAAATTCAGTCTCGGTTTTTAAATAAGTGGAGAGTTTTAGAGCAACTGAATATTTGACAGCTTTAGCCTCAGCCAGAGTAAATACGTCGTTTAACAGATGAGCTCTGTCTGATACTGTAAGCTGTAAAAACAAATACTAGTGAGTCAGCTTTTTACACTGCAAAATGATCTCAAGACACTTAAATGAATTTGAGTTAAAAGATAAATTACTCTGAATAACATTCTGTTGTTTCCTCAAACATAGTTATAGAACACTGTAAATTAGAATAATCTTTATTCAAGTAAGCTTTTTACAAGCACTTTTGAATCGTCAAGAATGAATTAGATTTGATGGGGCCACTGGTTCGGAATGTTGCTCTTACCGATAAGAACCAGCAAGACACTCGGCGATCAATCTTTCAAATATTTTAAATTTATATTATTTTATGTATTTTACAAATGAAAGCCTAGTCAATTTTAAGTTACATTATGTAAAGCACAGTATGTAAAACTTCGTACATATTATACTTCCTTACCTGCTCTGACATATTTTTCAGCGCTTCTGTAAGTTTTTGCCACATATCCTCTGTATACAGAACTCTGTAGTAACCAACTTGATCATTATTCATCTTCAACCAGTTCTCTTTTTCGCCGAGTGTTAATGTAACTGTTAAAACATAAAATATATAGATGTACAAAATGAAATGTTCTTTTGACTGGATCTAGTGATATGGTCTTTTTAGCAAGCTACTTGTATACTCACAGGAAACATAAGAATAGTCATTAACGGCTGTTCTTCTGATGTTATGAACATCATTGACGACGTTTTGCTGCACATTAATAACCTTCTGATTGTTGTAATTTTATATATTTTTAACTGGCTCGTTGGAGCAGTGGGTAGTGACCGTGCCTTCAGCTTCGCGGGTCGCGGGTTCGATCCGAGGGCCAACATATTCTATAAATGAATTTGTTGGTCTTTGAGCCTGGGTGTATATTTGTATTTATGTATGTATTTAATTTAACAATTATATATGTATATATTCACCAGTTGTCTGTCACCCATAACACAAGTATAAAGTTACTTACTTTGGGGACGGACGACCGTGTGTGTAAGTGTCCCATATATTTATTTATTTATTTATTTACAGAACTTTCGATTAAACTTCGTTCGAACTTTCGTTCCATTGAAATTGTATAATTTAGAGTCGAAATGTTACATTTTTTGGAGTCAATAAAGATTTATTATTATTAACTGTCACAGAGGGCTTTTCCAGTTCAAGAGTTAGTAGTGCTAAAATTCTCTCACATAGAGGAAGTTTATAGTGAAACGCATTAACTTAAAATTAAAATAAGTATCAAAACCCAAATCACACGGTTTCCTTGCCATAAATCTTGCCTTTTTTATATATCCGTACCTATAATTAATATTAACCAAACCACAAAGTCAAGTGGTACTTTAAACCGGACTTACTAACTTACACTGTGTACAGGTAAGGTTATATCGTATATTTACGGTACTGAGTATTGCTGCCATTGGTGCAACGTGTCTACCAAATAGCGATTGAACGCTTTGAAATCGGTTATTCAACTTTCATGAGACGCATATACACACAGAGATAGGGAGAGAGAAAGAGAGAGAGAGACGCAAAAAGAAAAAAGAGGGAGACGTTCAAATATGGTTGAATCAATTATAATGCCTACTTACTGTTTTCTTCGGTGTCCGGTAACCATGTGATCCCTTCCTTTGATCCTTTGTTAGTTTTATAAGTGATTGGTACAAACCAGCGATAACTGAATAACAAAGAAAATTGTTAACTTGAAAGCTTTACATCTTTGTAAAAATTATGTTTTCTATACACATACTTGTATTCCGATGTTTGATTATTAACTGCGTCCGGATTAGCAAGGAACCTCGTCTGTGTGATAACGTAAGTATTAGCTTTGTCTCCTGGTTTCACAATAAGTACCGGGAAGCCCATCTGTCTTGTCCATGTATCCATTATATGTCTAAAACATTTAGGTTATATAATCTCTAAGTAGGATTATACTACTGTTTTATATTCATATCCACAGATATTAAAGGAAATGTATACCTATGATGTAAGCTTTATATATGAATTCATTATAAATAAGGCTTATAAGATAAATATAATAGCATTAATATTAATAAATATCGAATCATAGTTAGATAATCATAGAAAAGGTATCAAAGAAATCATTGAATTAAGAGTTTCAGGGGTTTATTCTTTGAAATATGTAAAATTATTGTAATTTTTTATGATTGTACTTTTTTATGTCTTTTAAACTTGTTTCAGATAAACGTAGTAAGACAATTTAATTTCTTTCTTATCTCTTTATAGATATAAAATAATATGAGTCAGTTCAATCGTGAAATTTTTTAATTTAAACTATCGTGAGTGGTGTTCATAATTATCGAAGTGGGAACTGCTAACGATAACGCCGCGTAAAGAGCTCATGAATAAGAGCCCCGTATGGGCTGGAAGCTAGTCGGGCTCATCCGATAAAATAACACGTGAGAATAGCCGGTTTCTATACATTAATTATTAACTCGTGAAAATTATAATAACTTCGGTCTTAAGTGATAGTCAGTTTGTATGAGAAAAATAATAGAGTTGCAACAATGGGAAATTTGTAAATCTCAAAAATGGCAAATTTGTCTTTTGAATTGATACTTCTTCCGAAGAATAAAGTTACATATCCCATGTACATAAATATCAAATGTGACTTTATTCTTCTCTTATTCTTCTTTATTATTCTTTATTATTCTGGTTATGTGCTGATTGTTATGCTCCAAATATTATTGGAAATTTTGAACCATAATATAATACATATAATCATAATAGGCATTGCCTAATTTATATGGAGAATATTTCAGTAAAGTCGATAAGTATTTTATATCGTTCATACAAATTTGTGAATATTTAAATAAATCGTAAAGTATATTAAACGTAAACCTATATATGGCTTCCTCGAAAAGTGTGTATTTTGGACTTGATAAGTTTCAGGCCTGCTACAGATAAATAACTTCTAACTTAATCTATGATTATAAAATTGTCTTTAAAATCTGATTTAAATTATGATTAAGTAGTTTAGGATTATAAAGTAAATTTAGACATTTTCGATTGTATATATAAAGGCAGCAATAATTTAACAGTTTCTAATTTGGAACTGTACAAACCCGCCACTGATATAAATTTATGTAAGAAAATTAAAAGCAATTTAATATTTACGTAAGATTTCGATCTGGATTGTCTTTTTGGAAATATGGCTCCATAGACGAGAAGAAGTCATTGGTAACAGTGTTTCCGTATGCATATTTCTTTAAATAATCTTGTACTCCAGAACGGAAGTTCTTTTCTGTCAAAAAACCTTCACACATTCGTAATATTGATGCTCCCTGCGAATAATAACCATTAAAAGTATTGAAATGTTTACGTCAAAATAATTTCACGACACTTTTAGGGATAATTTCCCGGTAAATCGCTTTATTAAAGAAACTAGAAGGTATATCTATTCTTTAATTTAAAATAACATGATTTGCTCACCTTTGAGTAAGAGATGCTGTCAAAAACTTCCGAAATCTGGTCGGGAGTCTCAACAGTTTGCACTATTGGATGACTAGAAAGTTTTGAGTCAGTAACTAAAACTGAATGCAAGGTCCGTGTTAAGAATCGATCCGACTAAAAATAAAATAAAATTCCATATAAGAATATTTACCAAAATTATGTTATAAAAGAAATTGCTGCACCAAAAAATTCGCGATGAAATAAAAAACCAAATATTTTTTTTATTACGTTATTGACAAAGTAAGTAGTAAGGAAGTAGTATATATATATATATATATACGCACACATACAAGATGTATGTTTTCTGAATCTCGGAAACGGCTCCAACGATTTTCCTGAAATTCAGCATGTAGGGGTTTTGGGAGAGTAAAATCGATCTAACTAGGTTTTATTTAAAGAAATCTCGTTTTATCCCTGTTTTTGGACACTAAAAAAACTAGGAAAATAGGAATAGATAGCAACTCATTATTCGAGATGTCAAATGCAAAGCTGTGACAGCCTAATGGTAACGCGCGGACCAAAAAAGGTCGAACCTAGGTTCCCACACCCGGTGCTTTTCTTTTTATTGCATTTTTTTGTATCTTTTAAAAAATTACCGAGCAAGGCGGTCATCCATTAATTATTTATCGATATTGGTCGATATTGGTACTGCTAGTAAATAGTATTTCCTCACAAAATAAAATAAATTTTATTTTATTTTATTTTATAACCTTTCCATTAAAATGTAAGTCAGAAAAAAAATTGAAACAAAACAGTAGCTTTATTTAATAAGAAAAAACATACCATTGACCAAGTAGGTTCCATGGCGTTAAGCGATTTGAACTGCATATATGATGCAAAGCCTTCATTCAGCCACAGATCGCTCCACCACTTCATTGTTACTATGACAAAATAAAATTAATAATAATATTGATATTAATCGATTAACATCTTCAGAGGGTATCGCTTAATAGTTGGATCAAAAGTTGGATGCAGATGGCTTTCACATAGCGTCTTCGCCGGTGAAGACGAGGTCTCAGATTTGACGTCGGTTAGTCGTAGCTTCTTGCCACCCTTCCGTCGTCGTAATGACTAATCAAAGTCATACCATCAGTCCTTCACTACAAGTTGCCCTAAGCCGTGGTCCGGCCTCACAGGAGGCACCCTTAGGACGACGTTCCCCGACGCTAGTAGAACTTCTGCGCTCTACTCTCCACATTTTACAACCTCGACGACGCTCTGCGCTAGCCCGTCCCTCCCAGTGACGCTGCAAAAGCCGTTAGGGCTGACAGCATACAGTCGATTTGAAAAAAAAAGGATGCAGAAGGCAGTCTTGCTTGAAACGGTGCGTATTATGAGGAAGCTCCTCACTAACCTAACCACCGATAGCTTCACCATCCTCCTGCCCTTATCCCACTCTAAATGGGGTCGGCACAACATGTTATATACTACATATTTACTTATTTATTTTTACATTTTTCCCTATGAATTTTATTTTTACTATTAATTACTGAATGTCTTTATATACAACTTTCACAGCTTCCATGTCATTTAAACAAACTCTTGAAAGAGCGACATATAGCTGCTAAATTCGAAGTGCTATAGAGTGAAGCGCGGCCTCCTCACGGCATGCGGCATTTTATACAATGCGGTATTGTATAAAATTGCTTTGAACATAAGGCATTATTTTTCGTAAAAAGTAAACGACAAAAATGCTATTGCGGGTTATCCTTAAGAGATATACCATCGCGGACTTTAGACCTTATCAAGGTGTACAAATACTTAGTAAATCATTTTAATGAATCTCGTAGGGTTTAGACTGCATTTGCAATGAAAGCGGAATAAAATGTAATTATTTACGACATCACATTAGAAACCTCAAAAATTACAGTATTTCGGTACTCGGTATTGAATGTTATTAGACATATAAACCTTTCTCTTGAATCACTCTATCTATTAAAAAAACCGCATCAAAATCTGTTGCGTAGTTTTAAAGATTTAAGCATACATAGGTATATATGGACAAACAAAGAATGTGACTTTGTTTTATACTATGTAGTGATAGAGAGTCTAAAAGATTACGTATTTAAGTTTTATGTTATACGTACCTAAATTACCGAACCACATATGAGCTATTTCGTGAGTTACTGTAGTGCCAACAACGATTTTATTATTAGGTGACCCAGTGTCATTAGTTACTAAAAGTTGAGATTCTCTAAATGTAATTAAGCCCCATTGTTCAGTAGCTCCATCTCTATAGTCAGGAATCGCTACCATACCTAAAATATTAAAAAATTTAATGATAATTGCCAGGTACATACGGTAAAATACAGTCATTAAGTCAGTAATACAGTCTTAGATAGTAACAGTTTAATGCTTAGTAATCATATGTTAAAATTTCACAACCACAAGAGATTTAGGACATATATTTTTATTTATATATTTTTGGAGAATTTATATGCATTTCTACGTATAACCAAACCGTAAAATATGTCTGTACCAGCTTTAGTGTATCCGACAAATAATCTTTAATATTTAAATGAGTTAATCTGCATAAAAATCTTAGGAGCGTTTCAGAGATTCTGAAAGTATATATATATATATATATATATATATATATATATATATATATATATATATATATATATATATATATATATATATATATATATATATATATATTCTATATTCTGAAATTCAACATGTAGGGAGTTTTGGGGGAGAAAAATCGATCTAGTTTTATTTTCTAAAAATGTCAATTTTTCGCTGTCAAATGTAAAGTCATGGTGGTTCATTTGGGTAAAGGTCGGTCTAGAGAGGTGAAAATACCTAGGATCGAGCCCCACCTGCCCTATTATTTTTTAATTTTTCTGTTCAATTTTTTTTTAATTTTATTTTTTTTACATCGTTTTAAAAATTACCGAGCAAAGCTCGGTCACCCAGGTACTACTATGTAACTCTAGCAACATTGTCTGTCTCGGTCTCAAGATATCTATCCCCCTCTGTACCTTTATTGTTCTACAATCGGCTTCTAGTTCTATATTGACTATGAATGTTTTATCTTTTGTATATACCATTTTGTATATTTTGTATATTTTGTATATCCATAGCACTAATATGTTTTCTGATGTTATGTTTCAATGCAAACATCTAATAAAAACAATATTCTTACCCATCTTTGGTAACGGGTATGTAACGTTATAATAATCAATGTAAAACTTCATCGCTCTCACCCCAATGTCATGGGAAAACTTAATCTGATCTGTTTCATTTTTCTGAGCATAAGTCAAAATCTTTATTTTGTTTACCCCTCCATTATCGATTTCAGTTTCAAGGGCATCAAACTTGCCTACAACGACACAGACTAGGTATGTTGACATAGGAACACTAGTGGCAAACGTTACTACATCTGTATTAGAAGTTGTATCCGTTGTATTAGACTCTTGCTAAAAATTAAGGATATAGTGTTTAGTCAAATCACATATGTAATAAATTCTATATAATTACTGAATTCAAATGTCACATTATTATTAACTTCTTCATCATATTCTTTATTATTGTTGATTTATTGGCCGGTCGTAAAATACGTAGCCAAATCATATGACAACATGTTTGTAACATGTTGTGCCGACCCCACTTAGAGTGGGATAAGGGCAGGAGGATGATGTATTTTATGCTAGTATATTCAACTATCGAGTTCAGCATGGTTTGCTTTTGGAAAAACACCACAGCGTTGAGCGTGTCCTTTTTCCTGTTTTATAGATTACTAGCGGCCTGCCCCTGCTTCGCACGGGTGTAAAATATATAGCCCATGTCACTCAGTGAAAAAATTATTAAAATCGATCCAGTAGTTTCGATTTATTCATTACTGCCCGTGGCCCGCAAGCATTAAATTTGGAGAAAAACGATTCTCCCTACCTATATTAAGAAGATTTCCTGCTATCTTTGGAATATCTAAATTCATATAGTACATTTTTACTTATTTACTTCTACATTTTCCCTATGTATTTAATTTTTACAATTAATTACAGAATGTCTTTATATACAACATTCACAGCTTCCTTGTCGTTAAACAAACTCTGGAAAGAACGATATAGCTGCTGGATTCGAAGTGCTATAGGGTGAAGCGCGGCCTCCGCATGGCATTTTAAATCTGTAATATCTCCGAAAATGTTCATTTAAATTACATGCTGTAAATGGCCATATTGATCTATATTAAATAAAAAATTTATTTACTTGCGTCTTGGATAAGGATTAATGTCTTATTGTATAAATATTGCTTTGAACATAAGGCATTATTTTTCGTAAAAAAGTAAATGACAAAAAATGCTATTGTGAATTATCCATAAGAGATAGACATATACCATCGCAGACTTTTCTGTAGACCTTTTCAAGTTGTACAAATACTTATTACATCATTTTGATAAATCTCGTAGGGTTTAGCCTGCGTTTGCAATGTAAGCGGAAAAAAATGTAATTATTTACGACATCACATTAGAAACCTCAAAAATTACAGTATTTCTCTACTCGGTATTGAATGTTATTATACATGTAAACCTCCCTCTTGAATCACTCTATCTATTAAAAAACCGCATCAAAATCTGTTGCGTAGTTTTAAAGATTTAAGCATACATAGGGATATATGGACAAACAAAGAATGTGACTTTGTTTTATACTATGTAGTGATATTTCATAGATAGTGGAGAAACATCTCAGCGTAGAAGGTCAGATAAGATATAATGCGGTGATTAAAAGAACCACATAGATATAGCTTAAACTGCATAAAAAGATGCGGAGTGGTTTTGCGGATAACTGAAAAACATAATTTGAATAATGATATTTGGTTCCTAAGAAGCAAGATTCAAGCAGCATAAGACCGTAAAGAATGAACATCAATGGAGGAGAACCATTCCTAACAGTTGACATCTGAATTCTGAAATAGAAGATAATTATATGTTATGGTACAATGTAGAAGAAATCTTACATTCATATTAGAAAGTACTACATAGTCACTGGGTTTTACGACTATAATTTTATATGTTGCTTTGAAGTCTGGCTCATCAAAACATGGGAATGACTGACGAGCATACGTTGGTTCAAATGCGGTCGCTATCATGTGACTGAAAAGGATAATAATAAATCAACAAATTGATGACTTATGGCTTTTAAAAACCCATTATGCACGAATGAAAAAATACAAAAATATAAATCTTTAATTTTTCTATAATATTGTTAGTGCGTACCACAGCTTTCAGAAAATATAACGCAGTTTCAATATTTTAAACCCACCAAGCATAAAATAGCATTGTGCTTGCTGGGTGTTTTTGATAAAAGTTTAAATAAATAATAATAATAAATATATGGGACACTTACACACACGGTCGTCCATCCCCAAATTAAGTAACTTAATACTTGTGTTATGGGTGAGAGACAACTGGTGAATATATACTTATATATTTTTTAAATACATACTTAAATACAAATATTATAATTATAATATACACCCAGGCTCAAAGACCAACAAATTCATTTATAGAAAATGTTGGCCCTCGGCGGGAATCGAACCCGCGACCCACGGAGCTGAAGGCAGGGTCACTACCCACTGCTCCAACGGGCCAGTAAAAAAAAAATCAATTAGTTGGCCTTAATCTTAAGTTAAAATCTTTAATCAAATAGTTGGCTTAGTAACTTGCGTTCAACGCCGCGGGTAGCAGGCTCTATTTGCCAACATTTGCTTTAAACAATATATGTATTTAAGTATTTATTAAAAAATTATATCTATATGAATAATAAAAAAAATAATTAAATGAAAATATATATACCAGTTGTGTGTCACCTATAACACTAGTGTTAACTTAGTTAGGTACTTTGGGTACAGCTGACCGTACTACCATCAGTATTACCGTCTAATACATAGACGGTAACACTGAATTTCGGAAACGGCGACAAATTAATGTCGTTTTATCCCTGTTTTCAAACAGGTGAAAAACTGTTTTTTTTTTAATTGTCTAGAAGTGAAAATACCCCGGAACGAGTCCCGCCAGCTAGCCAAACTTCTTTGGGTACAGATGATCGTGTGTATAATTGTCCCATATATTTATTTATTACAGAAATTTACTGTCACTGTTCACTCTCAAGAGTGTACGAGGTCAGGCCCGAGGTGTCTCGGGTGTGACATGATTAGTGCTCTGGGGCGAGAATGTGCAGCCGCCATTATACATTACTAAAAAAGGAATGTACTCACTCTCCATTGCGCAAAGTGCTTTCATATAATCCAACAATTCCATTGTCAAGTCTTCCAGAAAATGTTATATGAAGTTCGTAAGTCGTGTTTGCTTTAATTTCATCTTGTAAATTTACTTGAAGTAGCTCAGATATCGTCACAAGGTTAGTTGATACGATAGATATATTATTATTGGAACTATTACTGACTTCAACGCTTTTTATGTCCAAGTCTTTTGAATGTAAAGAAATTACTTTAACAGGTTCTAAGACCTGCAATGTAATGTTCACTTCCCCATCGTAAGTTTTATTTTCAAGATTTAGAAGTAATTTCAACGTGTAGTTCTTAGGTATGATACTTTTTGGCAGCCTGTAGGTATTACTCTGGAAACGGAACAATGTGCTAGATCAGGTGTCGACAACCTTTTAAGATTAAAGTAGATTAAAGTTGGTCTAAAACTAGATTCTAAAAAGACAATAAGTTTGTTCGAATAACAAAGCTAAGAAATTATAATTATTCGTATGAAAATATATTCATATTTTTATCACAAATCATATGATAGCATTCTTTCATCAATGGACCATTGATGTGACTTTTTTGGTTATGGAACTGCAGAGCTGCAACTTTTTATCAAAAGTGCTGCGTGCGGCTCGCGAGCCGTAGGTTGCCAATCCCTGCGCTAAATGCATATGTAGTGTATTTATATAAGCGTACGTTTAAATCTAGTACAGTATAGTCTAACGTAATATTTCAGAAATATCGACTACGACTAGATCCAATAATTGTTTTAAGTATCAAAAATATACAATATACTACAACATGTCACAAATATTTGAATTATATTTGTGGTCACTTTGTTTATTACTGGAATTATTGTAAAATTTCCGCTTCAAATTTAAATTCGGCACGTAAGTTTAAATAGAAAAAAGTAATGTTTTCTGGCTGGGGTTTGAACCCATGACCACTTTGAAAGAGGCGAAACGGTCTCACCGTTCGGCTATGACAGCTTCCTTAGTATTTTAGAAGTGCAGATAAATATCGAGCAGAAATTGGCACATTTTTAGAGAATACTGGTGATATGTGTAACCTACCAATCCGCATTGGATCAAATCCGCAGCGTGGTGGTTCTTATTTCCAACCCACCTCTCCAAAAATAGAGAGAGTCGGCCTGTGCCCAAGAGACACATATTAAGAGGGTATTATTTTACTTTTAAGAGTAACAATAAAATACAATTAAAAAACTTACCGATTGTGCACCAGTGGAGACAACAAGACAAAGTGTGGCCAAAAAAATCAGAAGCAGTTTATTGTTAAAGACCCATCTAAACCTTTGTGTGGTCATCTGAAATAATAAAACTATACTTAATTAATCTAATTTATATTGCTATACATATTATAAAACAAAGTCCCCAAAAGCTGTATGTCTGTATGTGATCGATTTTCTCAAAATCCACTGAACATATTTTTGTACGCTTTTTACTAGAAATAGTGCAATTGTTGAGGAATGGTTTAGGTTAATAAATAACAGTTTTATGTAAATAGGAAAAAAATTGTGTTACACTGGTTTCTACGCGAGTATAGTTAGTTCATATAAAAGTTAGTTCTATAAAAATGTGTTATATTTGGCTGTATATAAGTTACTTCTATAAAAATGTGTAATATTTGGCAACTAAAATGTGCTGTTTAGCCAGTATTATGTTATGACTTAATAGTCCATTGATATATTTTTAAGATTTGGTAATTGTATAAAACGACTTTCACAAACAATTAGCATTATCATCATATTCCTGGCCTTATCCCACTCTAAGTGTGGTCGGCACAGCATATTTTAAACATGTTTTGGCTAGTTTTTGTACGCTCGGCCGCCTACCTAATGTCAACTTATTTTAGTCGTGTTTTACGACACCTCGAAGAAATCAGAGTGGTCTATTGTACTCTTAGTCGCCATTTACGACACTTTGGTTAGACCCCAGATAAAATCTTTTTTTTAATATTTTTAATTGCACTTGTTTAATTTAAAAAAAACCAAGCAAGACTCAGTCACCTAGGTACTGTCAATAACGGAGACATTTTAAATTATTTAGCCATCATCACGTATGTATATGTGGTAATAAAGCTAATTGTAAAAATGGTTTGATTAAATTCTCGAATATACTTACATTTAGGTTCGAGAGTTTGTCAGTTAGTTTAGTGGCGTTCTGTAACACACTGGTGGAAACCATCTGGTGGTAATATTTATTAAGGTAAACTGTTTATATTAATTAGCATTGCAAATTCCTGAACCTGATATCACTGGTTTTCATATTTACCATGTTTTAATCATCACCTCTTTTAGTCTGATTATTAATAGCAAATTTCTGCAATTACTTTTAATTACAGAAGCCTTAATTCTCAAACATTTGTGAGTCTATTTTTTATTTTTATTTATTCTCATTTAAAGAGTTATGTGACTATGTTGTTTTGGTAGGTCTACTTAAAACTAAACTTACAATACTTATCCTTACATTATTACATATACGCTTTCTTAAATTATAACTACTTGAGCTATACAAACTAATTTTTAAAATATAAAAACAGGGCAATTAAATAGATATGTAACCAATCCTTTATTACCTTTATCCTTCGCCGCTCGCCTATTCCTTAAACGTACTGTTGCCTTTGTCTTTACCGTCGGCCATTCGTCGGCGACTATTGATATCGTAATTCTCATTATAACTGACGAGAACTCATTAATATCATACGAGTTTTACCCTATACGTCGCTATACTTTTTAACATCTTGTTCTACTCAAGTTATCGTTGAAGAAGTTGGCGGATAACAGCTTTGGATGTAATGACCAATGGAACAAGAAATGAATAGCAATGAAAATTGATCCAAGAAGTTTTTAAGAAAGCAAGCTTTACTATACAGAGATACACAGAATAACTCAAAATCTAGTTCCTGGGTAACACCTTCCAGCCTTTTATGGTCTCCAAATATAAACGTATCGTCTATAACAGGACAGTTCTTGAGCCTTCATTATATCTTTTGGGTGGCATTCACAGAAAAGTAAAATACATTTTAAGAATAAAGCATATACCTATGTATTTTCGCTGAAATCTGTCTAGTTAAGAATCTCTATGAAGCTATTCTACTGTAAGTATAATAGGCACAAGTGAATAAAATATGTAACTTCTTTTATACCCATGTTAGTATTTATAACCAAGGTTTTGTAATGAAAATGATCACAGCTGTGTATCTTATGGATAATACTAATAAACTACACAGCTATAATCATATTTACTTACACTTTTATTATTAAAATGTTATGTTAAAATAAGTGACTGAAAATATATACCTACAGCTATATAAAGTAATGTTTCCATTTATATTTTGAAATCTTTGAGTTTAAAATATAAAATATTATGCAGGATTATTTTTGTGAAGGTACGTCAAATAAATCACATTTTCCTCCTCCCTCCCTCTAGAAATTAATAAATAGCAGTTAAAATATTATATTACAGTTGATCATGTAAATTATTAAAGTTATTCATATTGTAATTTAATCGATAATTTTCATTCTCAATATAAAGCTTAGCTCTAAACCATTTTAATTAAATATTTCTTATAAATGTTACTGTACTGTACACTGTTTAGTGCTCCAAAGAGAAGTACTACATATTTCCTTTTAAGGGAACGTTGTTTCCCGCACTTTTTGGCAATAGGCTTGTAATTCTAAGGGTGTATTAACCAAAGTAGGTCTCAAGAAAGCTCCTTGATCCACTAACTATAAAAAAGTTAGTATCAAATACTCGAGCCGCAAAACGCTGTAACGAAACGGGACAATCGTTTCGCGTCTTCTTTTATGTTGTGCACGACAAGAGAATGAAATTCTCGCCCGGCATCTATTTTTCCCAGCTCATACAAATTCAAATTCATATTCAAAATTTTCTTTATTCAAATAAACTTGTATACAAGTACTTTTTAATCGTCAATTCTACTGCTGGTTCGGAAAGCTGTTCCTACCGAGAATAGCCAGCAAGAAACTCGGCGGTTGCTCTTTTCAACATAATACTTATAACTAGTTACATTAAGTCATTACTATCTTGTACAGGGTCGGACAGTAGCTATATCCACGCATTCTTATCGTCTAGATAATCCTCAACAGTATAGTAGGCTTTTTGTATCAGCCTCTCTTTAATAGTGTTTTTAAACTGCTGTAATGGCAAAGCTAAAATTAATTGCGGAATTTTATTATAGAATCTATTACAGAATACCCAAACCCACAAACGAATTTCGTACCTTTGCAAGGCGCAAAGCAGGAGCCGCAAGTTTATGTCGGTTCCTACTTTGTCTATTATATACGTCACCTATCGTTCTATAACTGTTTATATTTTTATGTACAAAATGTATGATACGTAATCTATACAATATGGGAACTTTAAGGCAAGAGTGAATAGGCATCTTCTAGACAAGCTCTTAGTCTGGATCATCGCTTGCCATCAGGTATGATTGCAGTCAAGCACTCACTTATTAAGCCATAAAAAAATTCAAAGTGGTCTATTTCGCGAATCGTTGCACTGCCTCATTCTCTCCAGGTAGGAATTAAGTCATCGCTGACCTTTTCCTTTTATCCATAATAGTGTCGTAAGACAGCAGAGATATCGCCTGACCTAAACCTCAAGCTATATTCACTGCATCGCATATCTTATGCTGTTTCAGAGATTCAGAATATATATTCATTCATTCATTCAGATTCATATATATATATATATATATATATATATATATATATATATATATATATATATATATATATATATATTCTGAATACGCCGTGTGGTATCCGGCTGAATAGAATAGTACCACCCTCATTTCTTACCGAGGTGTCGTAAAAGGCGACTAAGGTAAGTCGACCCGCCGTGTTGTATCCGGATGAGTAGATTAGACAACCCTCATTTCTTATCGAGGTGATGTAAGAGGCGACTAAGGTAAGTTGACCCACCGTGTGGTATCTGGTTGAGTAGAATAGACCACCCTCTTTCTTACCGTGGTGTCGTAAAATACGACTAAGGTAAGTTGACGTCAGGCAGGCGGCCGGTCGTAAAATAAGAAGCCAAATCATGTGACGATATGTTTATAACATGTTGTGCCGACCCCACTTAGTGCGGGATAAGGGCAGGAGAGTGATGGTGAATTTAGATAGTTTTCATTTATATTTAGTTTATTTAGTATTTTTGTAAAAATAATGTATTTTTGTATACTCTACGCTTGCCTTATCGAACTTATTGTAGAAGATCACTTCTATGCTTCTTAATATGACTGGAATGGTTTATTTTAGTTATTTAGCCAAATTAGTTATTTTAAAAACGTAATAGGCATATGTATTTTGAAATTGGATTGAAAAAACTAAAATAATAAAAGCATGATTGCTTGTGTTAATAGTAAAGGACAAGATAACTTTATAATATAAATAAAATAAAACTAATGTATTGTTTTTATATATCTAAGCGTATTATTAAAATCCTTTAAAAGTCAGTACAACTAAAGATATAGATTATAGAGGAATGAGAAAGAAGCTCGCGCCAACCAGTCTCGTCAAATAAAAGACGTAAATAATGACATTATACATAGATTATTTATTTATAACTTGAAAACAAACAAATTATTTTTATATATATTTTAAGTATGAATGAACTTGAAAAACAAAAGTACATTTTAAAGATCTCTGCCGAAGTTAATGGATATAGGTAAGTGTGATCAAACATACTCAATGTCAAAATATCCTTTTTACAATTACAGAAGCTTTTTAGAATGTTCCAGTATAGGTGTTACAACAATTACTCTTATTCATAAGTAAGAAATTCGGTAATTACTACTTTCGAAAATATTTTACAATTTTATGTATTCGGTTGGGTTTGGTTTTAAAACCAGGATTTTTTTATTCACGTTAACATACGTAAATCTAATATTATTTAATTAATTATTATTATTAATAATAATCTAATATTTCCCCTTAAAAAAAAATTGTGGCGGTAAGCTAAAATGTACATATTTACAAACGTAAGTTGATTAAGAGATTTTATCATAAGAACCTACTGTACCCTATTAAAACGAAAGCCCACAAATATTATAATCATTTGAGGCCCTGGTTAAAATTGTTCTATATGAAACTCAAGCGTAAGAGTAATCAACCACTAATACACATGAGTCCAAATTCTACTGCATAATAATATAATGATTAACATAAATAACAATGAGTTATGTTTTCACAAAGATGTACAAGATTTTGTCAGAGATCCCTTATACATATAAATTATATTGCAAATTTGAATGAAACGAAATCTAAAGTTTTGCACTTTTGATTATCGCCTCCAACCATTTGGATACGTCACTGAAATTTTTATCATCCCAATCACGGTTTTTTTCGACTGTTTCCAGTGCTGAAGCGCGAGAAGTTGCACCCACACCTGCCTCTGGATATTTGGTGAAGAAGTCATTCATCTGCAAAATGGTTTATTTCAAATATAATTCATGTCAACAGCAAAAGTAACTATCACACTGCTGACCACAGTCACAGCATAAGCCAGCATGTCTGTCGTACACGCATTACGTTGGTCCAGCTATTTAATTGATAACGTGTTAATCATTATTCTCCTGCCCCTATCCCACTCTACTGGGGTCGCTTCATTTGTTAAACATGTTATTGTATCTTTTTGCTAGTAATTTTACAACCCGCGGCCTGCCTGACTTCAATTTACGTCGGTCTTATTTTACGACACCTCGGTAAGAAAGAGGGTGGTCTATCTTACTTAACCGTACACCACACGGCGGGTTAAGACACCTTGGTACGAAATGAGGCTGGTCTATTCTACTCAGCCGGATACCACACGGCGTTGACACCGCGTTAATCATAGTAACATTATTACATTAGCAAAATTAAGTACACATACCTCTTTAAGTCTAGTCTCTGTCTTAAAGAGACTAGTGATAGACGGTATCAGGGCCGCCAAGGCTGAGCTTTGGATAGTATAGCGTTCCACAAGTTGAGTCCAATTTGCTCGTGTGTAATCCCATACTAGATCAACGCCAGCTGGATTTGCGCTTAACAAAGTCAAAAAGCTGAGGAAGTCTTGACCTGGGACATTCTTTTCATCCTTTACAAGTTCCAAACATCTACAAATAAAGCAATCGAAGAATATACATTTACGTGTATTAGTTAATAGATATGTAGATAGTGCAGTTTAAAATCCAAATGGACAAGTTGTGTCTAAAAAAATAATGATACAGACATAATTGTTACAACATGTTTTTAATACAACCTCCTTCATAGAGTTGGCGATTAATATGAAAAAGCATTGTGGCTGTCATATTTTTGTGTGTCATTCTTTGAGTTGTAGCGGGAGAGTAAATGGGTTGACTCTGGGAAAACTGCTTTTTATTTATTGAATAAGAATAAAGGAAGAAATATCGTCGCTTTTTATATTCAGAAGTGGGATGTAACCTAAACTCACAAATAGAGTGGACATAAGGAATATCAGGAAATTTAAAGAGTTTAAAGAAAAGACAAATGACGATCAATATCTTGAGACGACGCGGAGAGTGCGAATTTCGCATAATTTGAGAGATAGTTGCGATATGTGATGCTATGGAATAAAAAATGGAGTTTTTATTGGAGCGATTATTGGAGAGATTATTGATGGTAATTGGTATTCGGTTAATTAATTCTGTGAGATCAACGTGACGATGTGCTATGTGAGGCCTTAGACGCGCCCGTGACTTTTGTTCGATGGAACTGTCAGCTAGAATGACGATTGTTCTCTGGATCTTTCCTGATGTAACGATTGTTTTCTAGACTGTGGACATCTGCAACGACTGTCAGCTAGGCTCTGCCTAGAAGTGGTGATTGTTCTTTGAGCGTTATCATTTGCGAGTCTGTTTACGTGTGTATCTGCTGAGTTGGTTGCCACTAATTGAGCTGTGTTATGCCATGACAGTGATTGAGGGTGAGCTTGAGGTGCGAAATGCTTATGGTGCGAAAAGCTTAAGGAGTTGAGGAGTTGAGCTTAAAGAGTTGAGCATAAAGCGTGAGCTTAGAGTTGAGCATAAAGCGTGAGCGTAGTCCTGTCATGTCATGGCATGTGCGGTTTTCTTTTACAGATTAAAAGAGCATGTATTGAGTTTCTTGCCGATTCTTCTCAGTACAATCAGCATTCCGAATCGGTGGTAGATTCATTCCCAGAAGTCAGCTTATGAGATTTGCGGGGTCGCAAATGTTGTCAGGATGGTCGACTGTTACAACATGTTTTTAATACAACCTCCTTCATAGAGTTGGCGATTAATATGAAAAAGCATTGTGGCTGTCATATTTTTGTGTGTCATTCTTTGAGTTGTAGCGGGAGAGTAAATGGGTTGACTCTGGGAAAACTGCTTTTTATTTATTGAATAAGAATAAAGGAAGAAATATCGTCGCTTTTTATATAATATTTGTACTTAAATAGAATTATTTATACGTCAATATATGACGTTGGCTTTGATGGAAATGTCAGCTCTGCAAGACGCGGGAATCGAACCCACCGAGTGTCAACATTTTCAAAAAAAAAGTTAGTTTTTCATGTCTGGGTGTATTTATATATTTTAGTATGTACGTAAAATTGTATATGTATATACCAGTTTTCTGACAACCTTAATACAAGTATTAAGTTTTTTTTTTTTTTTTTTTTTTTTTTTTTTTTTTTTTTTTTTTTTTTTTTTTTTTTTTTTTTTTTTTTTTTTTTTTCTTGTCAGGAAAACCCATTATGGGTCATCACCACTCGACGGGGACGAGCAGCGGGTATGTCGGACTCGCACCGACTAAAAACCTGACAGTGCTCCACGCTGCTGGTGGCGGGGACAGGGTACCTATAAAAACATTGCCCCCCATCCCCGCCAGCAGCAGCTCTGTACCACGGAGAGCGCCACCTCCGGGTCGGGGCCTCTCTAAACAGTGGCCCCTCCCTCCGCTGGACGATGCATCGGGAGCACCAGATGCATCGAACGCCTCGGGGACCTGATCTAATTGGGCGTCCGATACCCCGTTCGGAGCGCCCAAAAGTCCCCGTTAGGGCGGCATGCGACGGACTTCGGCGAGTCGTCTGCGCCCCGCTCGCCTGCGGCGGATCGGATCCAAAGACTCGACCTCCCGGATCCGCTCCGCCGCCTCCTTCCGCGACATAACATCCTCGCAGAAGGAGGCCATCGCTGCCCACGACTTCTCCCTGTCCACCATGGCATGAATCACGGAGGGCAGGGACAAGTCGTGCCCTACCTCTGCCACGAGCTCCGCCCGCTGAAGTGCCCAAGCAGGACAGTCCATGAGCGTGTGCAGCGCCGTGTCAAACTCGGCGCCGCACTCGTGGCACTCACCGGACGCCTCGCGCCGGGCCACCCTCCACAGATACCTCCCGAAACAACCGTGTCCCGAGAGTACCTGTGTCAGGCGGAAGGTAAGGACCCCATGCCTCCTGGCGACCCAGCCCTGGAGAATGGGCTGGATGGCTGAAATTGTCCAGAACCCTGCACTGGGCGATCTCAGCCGCCGCCTCCATTGGCGGAGGAGCTCTACTTGAGCTTTCCTTCGCCAATCCACCTCTACCGCCGAAGAATTTCCCCCCGATGAACGGGATTCAACTCTACAGCGATAGGCCTGAGCAAGCACCCTGGCTTCAAGGTCCCACGGAGGGGACCCAGCCAGGGCGCAGGCCGCCTCGCCGGAAATGGTCCGATAGCCCCGCACCATCCTAACCGCCAAGATCTTCTGCGCCCCGCGCAAAAGAGGCAGGGACCTAACGGTTAGCCGCTCCGCCCATACGGGAGCGCCGTACAGGGCCATAGAGCGGACCACCCCAGCGTAAAGGCGCCGGCAGCCTGCATTTGGCCCCCCCACATTCGGGAGGAGTCTGCTCAGGGCTCCGGCGGTCGCCTTCAGTTTTGGGGCGAGCCGCCGGAAGTGGGCCTCGAACGTCCATCGACTGTCGAGAGTTAATCCCAGGTACTGAAGAGTACCTGAGATTACGATGGACGAACCACCCACCACCAACCGGGAGCCCACTGGGGGTGCCATCCGAGGCCTGTGGAAACAAATGGCCTCGGATTTCTCCAAGGCCACCCTCAGACCTAACCGGCGAATCCGGGCCACGACGTCAGCCGTGGCCGCCGTCGCCAGTACACGGGCCTCCCGGTGTGTGCTCGCACAGGCAGTCACGAGAGTGTCGTCTGCGTAACAAAACAGACGCACTCCCGGGGACATTTGCCCACGCAGCACCCAGTCGTAGCCGATGTTCCACAGGAGAGGGCCCAAGACTGACCCCTGTGGAACACCGCACGACATCCTCCGCTCCTTCCACGTACCCCCAGCCGTCGGGTACCTAACAGCGCGGTCGGCCAGATAATCACCAACGACGCGCTGCAAGTACTCAGGGATACGGTGGAAGCGCAGGGCCTCCTTTATGACTCCCCAAGGCAGGGTATTAAACGCATTGGCGATGTCTACTGACACTGCCAACACAACCTCGCCCCGGGTTGTCGCCCCCTCCGCCAGAACTCTCACACCCTCAAGACAGTCAAGGGTGGATTTGCCCCGGCGGAACCCACACTGGAGACGACTGAGGTTGGGACCTACCTCCTCGAGGTGCTGGACGATACGGGAAGCTACAATACGCTCGAGCAGCTTCCCCGCCTCGTCCAGCAAAACAATCGGCCGATACGCGGAGGGTGTATCGGCCGGTTTTCCCGCCTTCTTAAGCAGGACCAGTTTCCCCGTTTTCGACCTACGGGGAAACAGTCCCTGCTCGAGGCATGCACTGTATATCTCTCTAAGCCTTGACTCTAACGGACCAAGAGCGAGTGCCCAGGCGCGCCCAGGGATGCCATCGGGACCGGGGGCAGTGTTTTTCGCCTTCATGCGAGTCACCACCCCCGCTAATTCAACCTCCGTAACCCCCGGCGCACCTGACACAGTGCCTTCCTCCTCAGGAGGCGCCATACGAGGCGGCCGCACCTCGGCTCCTTGCGGGAACAAGGCCTCCACAACGGACTGCAAAAGCTCTGGGCGAAGGCTCTCAGTAATGGGAGGGACTCGGGGGCGAAATTTCTTTCGCACCGCTAAGTATGGCCTCCCCCACGGATCTCGCTCGAGCTCTTCGACCTGCTCCCTGTGGGCCCTGTCCTTGGCCTCGCCAATGGCCGTCCGCAAGGAGACGCGGACAGTTTTGTACGCCTCATACCGACGCCTCTCCTCCTCGATGTCGCGTAGTCTGCGACGTCTATACCGGGTGTACTGGCGGCGCACGACCACGCATTGTTCGCGCAGCCGTGCTAACTCTTCTGTCCACCAATAAACCCCACATGCCGGCCCTGTGCTACGCACTCTCGGCATGCTGGCGTCACAGACAAGCGACATCCGTCGCTGGAGGTCCTCTACCTCCGCAGCGACATTCACCCCCGTGGGCCCTGCTACCCACGCCTGAACGGTTGCAGCCTCGACTAAGAGTTCGGCGTCCATCCTTTTGAGAGACCACCGTAGCCCGTCACCTCTTCTCAACTGAGATCGAGACTGAGACCGGGGGGAAATGGGAGAGGGGCGCGTGTTGACCTCGAACCATATATAGCGATGGTCCGAGAGTGACTCCACACCCACCATTACCTCCCAATTATTGACACATGGTGACATGGCGGCGTCAACAAAGGTGACGTCGACTTTGGAGCCGCCATTCCAACGCACGCATGTGTCAGCCGTCCCCCGGTTTACGACGACCAACCCGTTCGAAGCTAACCAACCGTCCAGGAACCTCCCCCTTACGTCTGTGACTCGAGACCCCCACGCAGTGGATTTGGCATTGAGGTCTCCAGCCACAATCACCTTGCCGGGGCGCAATCTACTCACCAAATCGCCGACTCGGGTCATTAAAAGCTCAAAGCCGGCAAATGATTCGTTTGGCGAATAGTATACCCCAACTACGAATACGTCTCCAATCTTAGCGGAGACGTATCCGCGCCCCCTCTCCAGGCGCTCCAAGGCCGGGGAGCTGACTGCAGCCCTAGATGCAATAGCCACCAGCCCAACACAGTCTCCGAACCACTCTTCGCCCGACGGAACGAAATAGGGTTCGGAGACAACAGCCACATGTACCAAACGCTCCGCCAAGGTTTGGAATAGCAGGTCTTGAGCCCTAATGGAGCGCATGATATTCGCCTGAAGGAATCTCATAGAGGCCATCAATCAACGACCTCCATGGATTCCCCTAAGGCCTGGCTCGTAGAAGCTAGAGCCGAGCTAGCAGGTGGCGAGGGGACCCTCGGGCCATCACCACCCTTGCCTCTCCTCTTTGGAATAGGCGGTGCCTTGCATCGCCCACTCCCCGCCCGGTGATCGGCCTTTAATCCTGCTCGTTGACAGCTTCCACAATGTGGAACTGCCGAGCAGGACTGAGCCTTATGCCCGATTTGACCGCAGCGATAGCACTCATTACTGCGGTCTATTTCAGATGTACACTCAACTCTTAGATGGCCCTTTTCGAGGCATCTGAAACAGCGAAGAGGGCGAGCTTCTAGCAGATGAACACGGGCCGAAACCCAGCCCACTAAAATTCTGCCTGTGTTCGTCACCTTCTTCGCCGCAGCGATTGGACACCTTATCCATAGTGCACCCAAGCCAGCACCATCCCTGCGAATTACGCCGGTTTTGATTTGGTCAGGAGTGCAGCTCCCAACCCGGGCAATCACCTCAGCAACTTCTTTTTCAGTAGTAGCGTCATCGAGTCCAATAATGCGCAGTTCCGCACATTTTGTTGGTGTTGATATGTGCACTGAAGGTTCGTCTGAGAAGAACTCTTTTAGTCTCTTAGCCAGAGCGCTTGCTTTTTCCTCCTTGGAAGGCCCGGAAACTTCATACAGTCGGGCCCCTGTTGCAGATTTCTTCAATCTCATTTCACCCAAATCGAGATCATCGACCTTCATATTTCGACGAGCTCGAGTTACTACCTCCAAGTATGTGAGGCCTTTCTGCACCGCCTCTTGATCAAGCGTTATGACCACCGCAGCTGATTTGGGTGTGCGAACCTTACGCTTTTTTTTCCTTCCCTTCTGCGTTTCGTTACGTAGAATTTGGGTTGGTTGTACTGTGTTAACCTGCCCAGATACATGAGTAGGCACCTTTTTGGGACCCCGACGAGTGACCACAGCCCATCCCTCACTCATTAAAGCTGGAGCCGGTGGTAATGGACGCGGTTCTACCTGGAGAGATTCGGACTTCTTTCCTGTCTTGGCTTTTTTATTTCCCTTCTTGGATTTATCTTTTATTACCGGCCCTCTCGTACCATTAGATGATACTTCTACTACCTGCTGAGAAGGTGGTTTAGAATGTCCAAGTTGGGACACCACTCTTTCCGATGGGAAAATTGCTTCTGTCTGAGCGGACGATAATGTTGACACCATCGGGACAGCCGAAGTTTTATCCCGTCTTCTGTCAGCCGCCAAAGGTGGCCTGACTCTTTTCTCCGGGAGCAGGCGATCTTCAATGGCGTCAATTTTAGCGTTCATCATATTACCCACCTCTCTGATGAGCCTGGCATCCCGCTCATCTTGCAAAGCAATAAATTTAGCCAACAGGCTGTCGTCTTGACCAACATTTCTTTGCGTCTGACCAGGTGGATGGGTTGGCATGTTCGTCACATTGGCCAGCATTTCTTTAACTAGTGCCAACTCATGATTGACGCGATTCAGTTCGGCATGCATGGAAGCATTTCTTGCTTGTAGAATTGCCACATCCGCAGAAGTTGTTCTGGCCGCAATTATTTCAGAGGCCTTAGCGATTTCTGCCGCCGCTACATTTAGATCACGCTTTAAACCCCCTTTGAGGTTCTTGGATTTTGTAGCGACATATTTTACCGACTTAGCGCATTTATCTAGACTTCCTTGTAATTCAGAGAAGCTCTGTTTTTCGAGGATTTCCTCTCGTCTGGCAATTATGTCAGTCGTTTTCTCAGTGGGTTTTCCCTTCGTTTTTTTCATGCTCTCCCTCATATCAAAATTGTTTTCCTCCATAGCTGTTCTATCGCTAGAAGAAGACCTCGATTCATCAGTGCCCGACTGGGCCCGATTTTCGTCTGCGATATAGACCACGGAAGACTTTCTTCTCCTACCTTGTCTGTCAAGTCTCTGCCTTTTGGCAGAGTCTGTACCTTCTTCACCCGTATTTATAAATTCAGGTGGATCCAAATTACCTGAATTGGTCACGGCAGTCAAATCTAACATCTGACATTCATTTGTCATCTTTCCATCAAGTTTGGAAACATCTTCGAACGATATTTGTTTCCTCTTCCGATCTCCATCTCGGACTGCTTGTTCTTCAGCATCCGGAAGAAAAGCGAGACTCTGACTCCGAACTCCCATCTTACTATTAGATATCTCTGATCGTAAGATGGGACTCCCGTCTCTAATTATTTTTCCACTCCTTAACTCTAAACCATGCGGTGGCCCCCCAGATACGATGGGCCGATCTCGATCAGCGGCCATCTGTTGGACTTCCAACAGACGACCCCTGGTCGAAACAAGGGATTCCCTGACTTGGCCAGGACCCTCCTGGGTAGATTTTTCAATTGTACGTTTATCCATCATGGTGTTTTAAATTTCCCCAATACCCCCCCGGATGTGGAGCCCTAGCGACTGGATTCCCCCAGCCATTCATCCCATCGGCGGGCCCCGAACCTTAGGATTAGGGTGATTTTTTATAGAGGTTTTCTTCCTCGCAACCCGAAGGTCCCCGTTCCCATTACTGGGCTTCCGGGCTTGGCCGACGGTGGCCGAAACCATATCCAGCCAGACTTATAGTAAGCCCAACCGAATCCGTCAACCAATGGAAACTCCACCCCCCGGAGTCCCCGGCCCATCCAAATTGCCATCTGCTAATCAGAGGGACAACTGGATTGGGCACCCCCACAGTAGTCCGTTCGCCAAGACTAAGGAATACATATTAGATTCCAAAGACCTGCCCAGGGTGCGCCACGAGGAGGCCGACCACTTTGGCACCCCAAGTATTAAGTTTCCCCCAAAGAAACTTAATGTAATGTCCCATATATAGTTTTTAATTTAATCGAAATACTTTAGTTTTAGGAGTATAACATAAAAATGATCCCTAAGTTGAATCAATGGTAAAGCAAATAGTGATGTTTTATAAAATGATAGGATGTTTCATAAAAAAAATACCTCTGTAAAATTGTGATATTACTAGGCGCAGATAACGCATTTCTTAGTTTAAACTTCTCTTGTGCATCTGTCTCGTTCAGATATCGTTGCCATACCGTGTCAAATTGCTCTTGAGTCGCATTCTTCATTCCTAATAAACAGTATAGTGTAGTAAATCCATCAATAAGTCTTATCGTAAATTGCTATTCTGTTGCTGTTAAATAATTTACTAGTGTATATAATAATTAGCTATAATAATCTTTGCTTGCTGCGGAAATATAGTGTAGATCAGCTATTTCGTAATTAATTATGTGATAAAAGAAATAACTATACTTATATTAATATTGAGCAATGCAATTACAATACCCGATTTGGCTGAAGATAAAATGAATATAAGCGTGGAGTTATGATTTCACTAATTTAACAAAATAGCACATAAGACATCGAATAGATGGTAATTTATTTGCAACTTATGATAAGAATTTAAAGTAAGCCGTGTGGTATCGGGCTGAGTAGAATAGATCACCCTGTTTTACTTACCTAGGTGTCGTAAAAGACGACTAAGGTAAATCGACCCGCCGTGTGGTATCCGGCTGAGTAGAATTAACCACCCTCATTTTTTACCGAAGCGTAAAAGGCGACTAAGGTAAGTTAACCCACCATGTTGTATCCAGTTTAATGGAATAGACCAGCCACTTTCTTACCGAGATGTCGTAAAATACGATTAAGGCAAGTTGTCGTCAGGCAGGCGGCCGGTCGTAAAAATGCAACTAAATCGTGTGACAGCAAGTTTATAACATGTTGTGCCACTTAGTGTGGGATAAGGGCAGGAGGATGATGATGATTTTAATACCGATAATAATGAGAAAAAATCATAAGTGCTATAGCTTTGCCACTTTTGATAACGGCGTATGCGAGATAAATTAACTACGGTCCTCCACCGTACCTCACCATGTGATCAAAAATGGACCAACCTTCCGACACAGCATCGCTGCACGCACTCAACTACAACTCAACACAACAAAAACACACTTTAGAGTGTCGTCGTAAATATTGTTTTACTTACCATTTTTATATACGTAGAATCGAATAGATTGATCAACCTGGTTCTTAGTTGAATTCAGGTACCGCCCAAATAGCTTGCGAACTAGTTTTTCTGCATCTGGTACACCACAGTCTAATGCAATGTCCAGAGCTTGTGCCCGTAACGTACTATAAGAAACCGTTCATTATTTCAATTTATTTCTTATATACATCGAGTACACTCTAATATTGGATCATTTGACTGGTACAATAGAAAATATTTAATAAGTGATTATAGTAAAATATTCAAATTAACTATTTTTAATAACACAATTAAAAATACACTGTTTGTTTAGACATACACGTATACACTCAGAAACAAAACTTTAAATGGTGGTCTTCAGCGCTGGTAATAAAATTAAAGTAAAGTAGCGGTAACTTAGTAACTTATTACAATCCCACTGCTGGGTATAGGCCTTCTCTCTCCCTTTTTTGGAGAGAAAGATTGGAGCTAAGCCTCGCTGCTCCAATACGGATTGGTAGGTTACACACATCCCCAGAATTCAATAGAGATATGCGGGTTTCCTTAGGATATTTTCCTTCGCCAGAAAGCGTGTGATAAATTGCAATTATAAATTAGACACAAGTTTTAATAGAAAAACTAATTGGTCCCCGGGAGTCGAACTCGTGACTCCAGCAAAAGGGTCGCACGGTCTCACCGCTGGCTATCATGCGCTGGTAATACTTAATATTAAATGAAAAAAAATAAAACTTACCCTTCCATTACAGTTAAATTATTCTTCTCCCAGGTTATACTTTTGTACAAATTAATTACTAGAGACTGACAATATTTCTGCAATTATCCGAAAATTCATTAATATCAATAAATTATATCAATATTAAAATACCTAATCTTCATTGTGTCATTAATTTATTATTAATAATAATAATAATATATACGTGTATTAAATAATAATAATTTACGTCAAATTTAACGTAGATCCGTCACCATATCGAGGAAATTTATAAATACTATACATAATTAACGGAATTTTAATGTAAACATTAACCTAGTGATACTAGTACTATTAAACAAAATAAATTGTTACAACATGTTTTTAATACGACCTCCTTCATAGAGTTGGCGATTAATATGAAAAAGCATTGTGGCTGTCATATTTTTATGTGTCATTCATTGAGTTGTAGCGAGAGAGTAAATGGGTTGACTCTGGGAAAACTGCTTTTTATTTATTGAATAAGAATAAAGGAGAAATATAGTCGCTTTATTATATTCAGAAGTGGGATGTAACCTAAACTCAGACGTGGTGATTGTTCTTTGAGCGTTATTATTTGCGAGTCTGTTTACGTGTGTATCTGCTGAGTTGGTTGCCACTAATTGAGCTGTGTTATGCCATGACAGTGATTGAGGGTGAGCTTGAGGTGCGAAATGCTTATGGTGCGAAAAGCTTAAGGAGTTGAGGAGTTGAGCTTAAAGAGTTGAGCATAAAGCGTGAGGTTAGAGTTGAGCATAAAGCGTGAGCGTAGTCCTGTCATGTCATGGCATGTGCGGTTTTCTTTTACAGATTAAAAGAGCAAGTACTGAGTTTCTTGCCGATTCTTCTCAGTACAATCAGCATTCCGAATCGGTGGTAGATTCATTCCCAGAAGTCAGCTTATGAGATTTGCGGGGTCGCAAATGTTGTCAGGATGGTCGACTGTTACAACATGTTTTTAATACGACCTCCTTCATAGAGTTGGCGATTAATATGAAAAAGCATTGTGGCTGTCATATTTTTATGTGTCATTCATTGAGTTGTAGCGAGAGAGTAAATGGGTTGACTCTGGGAAAACTGCTTTTTATTTATTGAATAAGAATAAAGGAGAAATATAGTCGCTTTATTGTAAAATGTTTCAAATAATCAAAGGTAAACATTTTTAATTAAGATATTTTTGCTACTACTTTTAAAGTGCTTTTCTTCTTACAATTAGTTGTTCGAGTTTAACTAACTGTAAATGTTCTCCAACCTATAATTGTTTTTTTTCCGCAACACTAAGACAGTAACACATCCAATTCTTCTTTCTTTCGCCTAAATATTAGAATTGAACACATGGTATTCTCAATAGCTTGTATTTTATATATATTAAGTCTGACACAGCTGCAGTTAGTTTCTAAAGTACATTTAATACAGTAGGTTTAATTTCCACATTGAAATATAATTTTGCCTCGTAATAAATAAATACATACCTTCAAATTGTCTGAAGCTGTTGTATTTGATACTTTATTTAATAGATCTTTAAATTCTTTATTGAAAGTTATCCATACAATAGAGCTATTCTCTTTTGTTAAATAAGTCGTCATGTTTAGAGCATGCACATAATATGAGCCACCCTTAGTCTTAGCCAGCGCAAAGCAATCACTCATTAGATTACCCTTATCCATATCTGTCAGCTGCCGGATAAAAAGGACAAGTCAGTTCTGTAATAATCTCAGGCACAAGAAACATATTCCCGATGTGTCCGATAGGCGTTTTTTAAAGTTTTAGCGCCATGAAGATGTTTAAACATGTTTCTTTAAAATTATAATGACAATTATTATATATATTATGCTGAAACATTACGCGGTGTGGTATCCGGCTGAATAGAATAGTACCATCATCATTTCTTACCGAGGTGTCGTAAAAGGCGACTAAGGTAAGAAACCCGCCTTGTGGTATCCGGCAGAGTAGAATATACCACCCTCATTTCTTACCGAGGTGTCGTAAAAGGCGACTAAGGTAAGACGACCCGCCGTGTGGTATCCGGCAGAGCAGAATAGACCACCCTCATTTCTTACCGAGGTGTCGTAAAAGGCGACTAAGGTTAGTTGATCTACCGTGTGGTATCCGGTTGAGTAAAATAGACCACCCTCTTACCGAGGTATCGTAAAATACGACTAAGATAAGTTGACGTCAGGCAGGCGGCCGGTCGTAAACTACGTAGCCAAATCATGTGACAACATGTTTGTAACATGTTGTGCCGACCCCACTTGAGAGTGGGTTGAGGGCAGGAGGATGATGATATTATACTTAAACATTGTAAACGAAATCAACAAAAAAAATAAATAAGAAAATTAAAAAAATCATAGACAAAAGAAGATAAGACATTTCAAAGATCAAATAAAGTAATGTATAAACTAGAAACTTAAAGTGAAACCTATAATCTAAGTTTATTTACATACATTTTTTCTCTCTTTTGTTGTTATGTTTGTAATAGGTCCAAATATTTCTTTTACGCTTGTGTCCAAAAAATGCTATCTGTATTGGTGGTACAAATTTGTTCCAGGCTACATTTATTGGTTTATCTTTAAATAATCAATCTATCCATAAATCTTAATTATTGTAAGATAAGAATTACTAGTTAATTCTCTAAACTGATTAAACGCCGCTTCAAGATTACAAACATAATTGTAAATAGATATATTTTTTTATTTTTTTCAATTCTTATTTATTTTTTGCATAATTTTTTCTTGGTTTTTTTTTACATTTAGTTTAGATTATTAGTGTTCTATAATATGTAATCAGAACCTCCGCCGTGTGGTATCCGGCTGAGTAGAATAGATCACCTTCATTTCTTACCGAGGTGTCGTAAAAGGCGACTAAGGTAAGTTGACCCACCGTGTGATACCCGGTTGAGTAGAATAGACCACCCTCTTTCTTACCAAGGTGTCGTAAAATACGACTAAGGTAAGTTGATGTCTGGCAGGCGGCCGGTCGTATAATACGTAGCCGAATCATGTAACAACATGTTGTGCCGACCCCACCTAAAGTGGGATAAGGGTAGGAAGATGATGATGATAAGTAATCAGTACCTGTTTTGACGTGTTTTTCAGTGCTTGTATAATATTTTTCAACAACTCTTTGCCGTAGTCAACTCTGTAGTGACCTTTTTGGTTATTGTTAAGTTTACACCATGTCACACCTTTGCCAAGTTTTATTGTGACTGTTGATACAAAATATAAAGATATATAAACAAAAACATTTACTCCATAGGGGTTTATTGAAATTTACAGATTGTTGAGAAAATTTCTTTACAGAACATAGACGTCGCAGAAAAAGTGGTGCTAAACAAATACATAGTTGTTATATAAATATTTCTATTATTTCAGGTTCACTCTTTTTATTTCGTCGAGTAAAATTGTTTAGTTCAGTCAGCTATTACAATTTTATGTGAAATACGGTGTTTTATATTTAATGTAATATCAGATTTTCACTTCAAGTTGTTAGAAGTAACAGATTAAAAGTGTTAAATGTTAAGTAAATGTAAAATTTCGAGTAGGTTAAGAAAACTTGCAATAAGCTCACTGGTCAGTATAAAAATACAACACAAAAAGTCGTAATCAGCACTATTATTTGAATCATCCTTTTGTTCTATTAACGTTTATGATATAATCTTTGAAATTAATCGATACCTTCCTTCGAAGCCTTCTACAATTTTTATGTATGACTGACAGTATAAGTGATAATAAATTATCACGCTTGTGATTTTAATGTAACAAGTTATATTTTAACGATTCAAGCTAAAATAAAATAATAGAACTATAAAAACATTAGTAATTGAACTTACTGGTCTTTTGGTTATCTGCGAACCATACTATGCTACTGCTTACTCCTTTGTTTGTTGTGAAACTAATTGGCATAAACCAGCTAGATTTAAATAAGAAAACCGATTATTATTTCAACTTTAAACATCTCTTACGTTGCACATTATGTTTTTTAGACTTACTTAGATGGTTCATTGGTTGACGTCTCAAGGAATCTAGTCTGATTTAACACTAAAGTGTTGTTTTCTCCTGCTGTCACGGTTATAAGTGGGAAACCAGCCTCATAGATCCATGTGTTCATTACACGTCTAAAAAATTACAATTATCATTACACCTTTTATTGTGGAAACTAAATTCATCATTCTCCTGACCTTATCTCACTTCAAGTAGGGCCAGCACACCATGTTTAAACATGTTGTTACTTGTTTTGGTGAGTTATTTTACGACCGGCCGCCTGCCTGACGTCAACATATCTTAGTCGACTTTTACGACACCTCGGTAAGAAAAGAGGGTGATCTATTCTACTAAGCCGGGAACCACACGGGGGATGAACTAACCTTAGTTGCCTTTCACTACACCTCGGTAAGAAATTAGGGTGATCTATTCCTCTGCCAGATACCATACTGCGGGTCAGCTTACTTGAGTCGCCTTTTACGACATATCGGTAAGAGAAGAGGGTGGTTTATTCTAGTCAGTCAGATACCATACGGCGGATGGAAACTAAATTAATAATAATAGTAATATATAAAAGATATATTGATAGTTAAGCTATTTTAAATAAAATATTTTGGAATCTGTTGTTGTTAATGAATGGAATGGAATCATTTTTGGTTTAAATTTATTTATATTATATTACAAATCAACAAGGTCGATGTTTCTCAGAAACATTTGAAAAATAATTTTCTAATGTCATTTGACAATTATAAACACTAGTCTATGTTCTTAAAATAGAAATAATTAAATATACACTAAAGTTTAAAATTTATATTATTTATGATTTGTTTATAATTTTGAGACCTTGTTAAAACAATTGTGAAAGGCTTTACTATAAGACTTTATTGCGATATATTCTAAAAAAAATCCCTTAAAAATTTATATAACATATGAATTTAAATCTTATTTTTCCTAGACTTTCTATGTAGCCTGTTCTATTTACTAGATTTTGTATCTAGATGGTTTACTGCCATAGATATTTCAGTTTGATTTGGTTATTTATATACTGGTAACAATTTAGTATCGTACAAACAGGCAGCATGCAAAAGGTTCTATTTAATACCTATAAAATAATTACCATAATATAAAAACAAGGTTTAACTTACGCAAGAGTCGCATTTGCAGCTGAATTGTTTTGTTGGAAATGAGACTCCAAGCTTGAAAAAAACTCTGCGAAACCAGCGTTTCCGGATTCATAATTTTTGACGAAATCTCGTACTCCATCACGGAAGTTTTCTTTACCAATGAACCCTTCCATCATTCTGATTATAGATGCAGCCTAAAGATAATACAACAGGTTAGGTACCGTATATGAAATAATTTCTTTTTATTATTTTTTACTTGACTTAATTTGACTTTCGAAACGAACATAGTTGTAAGTAAGTAGCGGCCTCTTACTATCCTACTGCTGAGAATATGCCTCTTCTCTCCGTTTTTGAAAAGAAGGATTGGAGCTAAGACCTACCACGCTGCTCCAATGCGATAAGCGTGTGATAAATTGCAATTATCAATTAGACACATAAGTTTTAACAGAAAAACTCATTGGTGTCTGCCCGGGTTTGAACCCGTGACCTTCTAGAAAGAGTCGCACGGTGTTACCGCTGGGCTATCACAGCTTCGTCTTAATTCGTCTTCAGCACGTCTTGTAATTTCAACGCCACGAGATATTTGAATAAGCATATTTTGTAGCTTGGTAATATGTCAATATTAAATAAGCCTTAACGTAACTTTGTACCCGTACATATACTTCGACATTAAATTAGATAAATTAGAATCAATAACAGGAAATAAAAAATATCATTACTTTCGATTTTGCTACACTACATTATGAATGTCTGTCATAAGTTTTGCCATATGACTTTAAAAAAAGATGCAAAACTTTTAAAGATATTACGCATCCTTAGGTTGTAAATGTTATCAAATATTGCGTAAAGATCTTTCAGAGTCTCCTCCACCACGAAGTGGAGGCACTTGAAATATATTATACAACTTCATTAAGACAAAGCCTAGTTAAACATTTATTTGAAAACTTCTCAATAAGTAGCCATATGCAATTTCAATAACGTAATCAATACCTATAGATACATAATGTACACTTACACTTGGAACTGCTATGATTGCATTAATAAGATGATATGCTTGGTATTAATGAAATGGAAACTAAATCTACTACTAAAAAGTGATGAGAAAAGATATTTCCAAACCTTCCCGCTGGAGATGCTGTCTACGGTGGTAGCGATCTTGTCTTGAGTATCCAGAGTTTGTACTAAAGGATGACTAGCAAGTGTGGCGTCAATGTCTAAAGCGGAATGCATGACCCGTGTTGGGAATTGATCCAGCTAAAACATAAAACAATAGTGTCCAAGTATTTAATTTTTCTTCATACAGCAAGAATTATATATTTATATATATTAAGGTATATACACAATTATTCATTATAACAGTTCTGTCACGGACAGATTACGAGTAAATCAAATTGTGTAAATACTAAAAGATAAAAAAATATATTTCTAAATATTTTATTTTATAGCTGAGACTCCTCCACATAAAAAGAGGACTGTTCTAAGTGTCCTGGTTTGCATATTGTGTTATCAAAGCTCCCAAACAGATAAACTCGATCCGAGTCCGATTTTGAAAGCTTCCTATATCCTCCGTATAAGACAACTTAGAACAAATTGTCTTAAAGAGACGGAGCTCTCATAAAAACTAGTGAAAGGATATTAGGCAATATCCCCTTTATTATAACAATTATCTCGGAGTTGATGATACGAAATGTGTAATGTAAAGTAACAATTAATCTTGTACAGTATCGATTTCATTATTACAATTTGTAACAAGAATATTTGTTTTGTTACTTAATCACGTTGTGATTGGTTCTAAGAACCATTCTTAAAATTTTAGTTTACACTCCCTTTATAAATATGTTTCAATAATTTGAAATCCGTTTTAATAATAAAACTTATTGCACATACATATTTACAAACACATTAATAGGCACTTAATACGTTAAAATCTCCAAGTTTATAGATAGCCTGACTCATGTCTCAGATAAATGCGATTTAAATATGCTCATCCATTGATTTGTCTCATGAGCAGGACAATAATTGTCAAGTTATATCCTAATAATTTATCACAAAGAGTTTCTCCAAAAGAAATTTAAGAAAGAATTCATGTAAATTTTTATATAAAAATAAACATGTTTGCCAGACGAATGAATGAATAAATGTTGATCTTTATGTTTCGAAAACGATACAGTTATATTATTAAGTAAAGCCAATCATACCATTTTCCAAGTTGGTTCTATATTGTCCAGAAATATGTATGAAAACCATAAATTAAAGCCCTCATACAACGACTGATCACTCCACCAGCTAGTTGTAACTAAAAACAATCATGGATTATGACAGTACCCTAATTCAATAGATAGTAGTAATTTCAAAATCTTAATGTTACAGCCGTTATCTCACTTACCTTCACCACCCATAGGTATCGATGATAATCCACGTGTAACAGTAAGAGCAATGGTTTTTTTATTGTTTGACGAAGCAGTTGCTGTGTCGAGTGTTAACAAAGACTCTCTAATCGTCGTCAAACCGAACTGTTCAGTGAGTTCGTCTTTGTAATCAGGAATAGCTAACAAAACTAAAACAAATTTTATTGTTAATCAAAGAACGTAGTACAGAGCGGTTGTTTTTTTCTCTCCTAAAGAGGAGATAAAGATTTCATGAAACCCTTGATTAGTCTGTCAATTTGTTTATGAGCAGATCAATGCATAGTTATAAGTAATTTACAGAAACTCGGATAGCATGCAGATTTCATTATTTTTTTTATTTTCGCATAAGATTTTTCATAGAAGAAGAACATAATGTAAAAAATTGTCATAGCTACAAACCCGCGAATACATAGTTATACTTTGTTTTAGAGCGAGCTTTAAAGGTAAAATAACTTGTAAACATATTAATTGCAGGATTATTATCCTACTTTTATTTGATTTACATGCAGATCAAATTCTCAGGTACTACTATTTAATCACATACTCGCATATTAAACTATATGAAAAAAAATTGCAAGAATGGATTTAGGTGGGTATAGTAACTTATAATCGACAGATTTACTTAAGCAGGTATTGCCATATGTACATATTTATGTCGATCTTTCCACTGGCAAGCAACCTCAATATCTTTTGCGTTGGATCCGCCGCTATTGGTCATCTTTGTGCTCTATTATATTACCTTTTTCCATCTTATACTAGTTGTATCTTATCTGCACTATAAATAACTGCTTAAAACTATCTTAAAATAATTATGAATAATATTATATATAATAACAAGTATTATATATAATAAAGTATGCTTACCATACTGTGATAAGGGGTATGGACGGTTAAAATATTCGACAACGCTTTTAAATGCTCTCGTCGCAATGTCTTGGCCAAATTGCACATTTTGAATCTGACTTTTCTGAGCATAAATTATAAAATCAAACTTATTTCCAGCTCCATTGGTTGTGATTTCAGTTTTCTTGGAGTCAAAGTTGCACAAAGCCACAGAAATTTGGTATGATGCTATGGGCAAGGTATTGGAAAATGTAACTACATCTGTGTTAGACGCTGAATCCGTAGTATTAGACTCTACCTAAAAAGTTTAAAAATTTGGTTAAGTTGAAAGTATTCTCAAATATATTTGTAACAAAGTTAATTAGCAATACAATATATGAGATACTATTCACTAAATTTTAGGATGTCAAAATATGGTAAATTATGAATGCCATATGCTCCTTTTCCCTTTGACCCTAATAGTTTATAGATTGACATTAAACATAAACAGGTGTGTGGGGCAAATTTCAATTTTGTTCATCTTCAAACATTTGAGTTATATAAAAATTAGTACCAGGTTGACAAGCCGAGCTCGGTTATTTTTTAAAAGAAATAAAAAGAAAGAAGGCGCCGATGACACGTGGGATTCGAACCCGAATTTTGAACATTTTCCGCCCGTTACCTAAAACGATTTTTTTTAATAAAACCTATGTAGATCGATTTTTCTCTCCCAAAATCCTCTAAAATCGTTGCGGACGTTTCCCGGATTAAGAAAAAAAAATTATATTAAATAAATATATATATATATGTATATATATATATATATATATATATATATATATATATATATATATATATATATATATATATATATATACATACTAGATTTAAATATTAAAGATATCGTTAGTGACAATCGCCGAAGTGCGGAATGGGAGGCGGCAATTAACTTTACAAAAACAAGGTTACCTACGTTATTAAGTGACAGATCTTTCTCGATTTCTATTCTTCAAATAAATATTAAACCAAGAGTAAGTTTTTACGAACAAATACTCGTCTCGTGTAAGGAATATGAGCAAAACATTAAAATTGTTATTTGCAGGAAAACATGAAAGGGTTATATGTTAAGGGTTAGCTTACATTCGTGTTGGAAAGTGCCAAGTAGTTTTTGGGTTTGCTGATAATAATTTTAATTGGTGCTTTAAATCCTGGTTCATCAAAATTTGGGAATGCTTTCCGAGCACTAATTGGTTTGAATGCGGCCGCTAAGAATATGCTGGAAATAAACAATAATATATAATATGCATTTGCTAACCGAAAGTTATTACTAATTAAAAAAAACTATTTCATTAAGTTTCGTTGTTTAGCAAATAATTTATCTTTGTATGTAGTTATATTAAAAAAATATTTCTATCTTTTTCTTCACGCCGTGTGTAATAGTACCACCCTCATTTCTTACCGAGGTATCGTAAAAAGCGACTAAAGTAAGTCGACCCACCGTGTGGTATCCGGCTGAGTAGAATAGACCAACCTCATTTCTTACAGAGGTGTCGTAAAAGGCGACTAAGGTAAGTTGACCCACCGTGTTGTATCCGGTTTAGTAGAATAGACCACCCTCTTTCTTAACGAGGAGTCGTAAAATACGACTAAGGTAAGTTGACGTCAGGCAGGCGGCCGGTCGTAAAATACGTAGCCAAATCATATGACAACATGTTTGTAACATGTTGTGCCGACCCTACTTAGAGTGGAATAAGGGCAGGAGGATGATGATGCATTTGCTAACCGAAAGTTATCACTAATAAAAAAAACTATTTCATTAAGTTTAGTTGTTTAGCAAATAATTCCTGTTTGTATGTAGTTATATTAAAAAATTATTATCTTTTTCTTCCTGCCCTTATCCCACTCTAAGTAGGGTCGGTACAACATGTTATAAACAATGTTGTCACATGATTTAGCTACGTATTTTACGACCGGCTGCCTGCCTAACATGAACTTATCTTAGTCGTATTTTACGACACCTGGGTAAGAAAGAGGGTAGTCTTTTCTACTTAACCCGATACCACACGGTAGGTCAACTTACCTTAGTCGCCATTTACGACACCTCTTTTTAAGAAATGAGGGTGGTCTATTCTACTCATAAATCATTTTGAATAAAAGGGTTGAAACTTAGCTTTACAATGCTGCTCTAATTATGGACTGTTGCCGAAAATGTTGTTGAAAATTGAAATACAACAACACTATTTACACGTTAGATACGTTCCTTAGAGCGTGCAAAACAAATGTAGATGCCAAAAAAACGTGCAAAAAAAAAAATAAATATATATATTACGTAAGTATTTAAAAATTAAATTGAAAATTTTACCAACTAATCAAAAAAAACTTTAATTTGGACATTAACTTTTAGAAATTTATTAAAATTATTTATTACGGCCTACAAACTAAACACTTTAACACAATACTGAATTATAAAATGCTGTGTTCAAATAATCCGAAGCACAACGAGATAAAGAAAAAACCGATAATAAAAATCGGTTATTCTACATAAAGTAAACAAACTATGCAGTAGACCAAGTCACTCACACATCTATGGGCATAAACCTATCGACGGTTTGCTTACATATATGTATAATACTATATACCAGGAATTACGGTATCGATTCGAGCTAGGAAAAATTCGTGTAAAAAATATATTTATTATTATTGGTGAAACGCGTTATTTCAAAATTAATAATTTTAATTATTTCTAGTGTAAAAAAGAACTGTACAAAAAGAGAGTTGGGTGTACTTATACAAAGGAATGTTTATATTGGTCATTATACAAAAAAAACATGTACTTACTCGCCGTTACTCAAGGTGCTTTCATACAATCCATCGTTCCTGTCCAATGTTCCAGAAAACGTAATACAAAGATAGTAGGTCTTGTTCGCTATAAGTTCATCTTGTAAATTTATTTGTAGTACCTCTGTTGCTGTCGTTAAGCTAGTAGACACTACTGATATATTAATATTGGAGGTATTACTGACTTTAACGGTCTTTATATCAAGGTCTCTCGAATTTAAAGATATAATTTTACTGCTCTCCAAAACCAAAACTGAAATCGTTACTTCACCATCATAAGTCTTATTTTCAAGATTTGGAGTTAATTTTAACGTGTAGTTAGTGGGTTTAATGCTTTTAGATAGTCTGTAGCTGTCAGTCTGAAATGAAAATAAACTATTATATAAATAGATTTATGTATTTTATTTTTAATATTATATATTTATGATCACATTCCCATTTATACCTCTTTGATAGAGAAGCCTGAAGTTATGGATGTTAAAAAACTAATATCAACCCGAGCACAAGAAGCATCTGCCTTATGTTTTGACATGTTTAAAAATTTTGCAACAATGCTACATCGAGTTACTCTATAATTAATTTTATAATGACGATAAAAATAAAATACTAAAAATAACCGTACCGACTCAGCATCAGAGGAGACGATGAAGCAGAATGTAGCCACTCCAAAAATTAGAAGTAGCTTATTATTGAGAAAGCATCTTAACATTTGTAACGTCATCTAAAAAAGAAAAATAATTGTTCACTTGTTATTTAATAATTGTGCATATTAGTTATACATATATGAAGTTAGATAATATGGTGTAGTAATATAAAAAGTCAAGTAACGGCCTGTTACTATCCCACTGCTGAACAAAAGACGCCTCTCTCTGTTTTTTTTTGGAGAGAAGGATTGGAGCTATGACATACCAGTGCTCCAGTGTGGATTAGTAGGTTACACATATCCCTAGAATTCTCTAGAGATATGCAGGTTTCCTCACGATGTTTCCCTTCACCGAGTAACATACTGTCGCATACAATTCATTTGAATTTATTTTATATTCGTTTTATTTTGAATTTATAAAGACCTAATTAATGTTAAAAAAATTTAATGTCTTTTGTTAATATGTATTAATAAAATATTTTATATAAATATGATAACTAAATGAAATAATTTTGAGTGATGGCATTACCGGTTATATTTAATTATTATCAGCCAATTTTCATTTGTTGTAAATAAAGTTTATTATGTATCTTTGCAGAAAAATCCATCATTATTTTCTTCACGGCAAAAGTTATTTATATTTATTTAGGGTCATATGTTTTCATTATTTTTGCAGGCCAATATTAGTAGATATTTAAAAATTATCAATTATTTAGATACAGTGTTATAGTATCAGAATAATTTATGCTATTATGAAATATTGGAATCATTGATGTATGATAAAAAAGATATTTACTTAAATAATTAAACACGTAACTTTTGTAAAGTCAAATTTAAAGGAAAGCTTTATTGTTTATCCAGTTATGTTTATGTTGTACGACTTATATTATTTCATTGTCGTTGTTACATTACATAGCTTCTTGTATATTCTTCACGTCGATATCAACATGTGCAGTTGTAATAGTTAGGTATTCTTAAATCCTCATATACTTATTCCTTTTTATATTCAAATTTTTATGCTTTTTTATAATGTCATTAATTAAAAAAATGAGTTTAATGAATCAATGAAAAATGAATGAGAAACTCTTTATTGCACGCAAAGTAAATAATAAACATAAACAAGAGAAATAAGGACATATAAGGGCGGACTTATCACTAAAAGTGATCTCTTGCAGATTAAGATCGGTGCACAAGACGAACTAAACAATAAAATCGATAAACTAACTATACTATATTATACTAATAAGTAGTATTACATTCTTCGTAACACAAATAGAATATAATAAAATATGTATTGAAATAAATATCCATAGGTTATACATAGTACCTGGGTGACCGAGCCTTGGTCGGTAATTTTTAAAATGATGTAAAGAAAATTAAAATTAAAAAAAAAATTGAAAAGAAAAATTAAAAAATAATTGGGCAGGTTGGGCTCCTAGGTATTTTCACCTCTCTAGACCGCCCGTTCCGCAAATGATCTACCATGGCTTTACGTTTGACAGCGAAAAATTGTGATTGTATTCAACGTTCTCAAAAAAAAATTAGGGCCCGAAATCAGGGATAAAACGACTTATTTTTAAAATAAAACTTATCTAGATCGATTTTTCTTCCCCAAAACCCTCTGCATGCTGAAATTAAGTGAAATCGTTGGAGCTGTTTCCGAGATTCCGAATATATATATATATATATATATATATATATATATATACATACATACAAGATTAACTCATTTAAATATTAAAAATATACAAATAAGTATGTTTATAATAAGAACATTATATACCTATATAATTATACATATATATACAAATATATTATGCATCTATTGCATAGTTTAAATGATTTATAAAAAATAATAATAATAATAAGTGCAATATAACAAGTTCCAAAATTATAATAAGTATAAGTACTTACGATTAGACTTGCGAACCCGTCAACTTGACGAAACTGCAATGATTGTAGTCATCTGGAGACACTATTTATATGAAAAAACTGTTTACTTAAATTAGCATCGCGAATTTTTCACGACTGTTTTGCATTTTTACATATACTACGATTTCTTGTCTGTCTGTTCTGTGTAATTTTTTCAATCGATTTTAAAGTAAAATTCCTAGAAACTCGAAACCTTACCTGAAACTAGTAAACGACAAAATATTTATTTTTATATTTCTCTATGATTTGTACATTCAGTAATAATTATACAATTTTATTAACACATTGATCGTAAATGCAATGTCATTGCAATTGACAAATTTAATAATTTTTTTTAAAACTTGCAAATTAATTTCCTAACCAAAACTGACGAGCAAATTGAACTTCGAAGTAAAAAAAAATATAATTTGGGTAGGCAATTTTTCTTTAAATTCGCTTTGGCTACAGTTATTCAAAAGTACTGTTGAGGATTATTTAGACGATAAGAATGCGTGGATATAGATATTGTTCGGCCCTGTACAAGATAGAAACCATTAAGTGTAACTAGTATTAAGAATTGTATTTTTTTAAAAGAGCAACCGCCGAGTTTCTTGCTGGCTCTTCTCGGTAGGAACAGCTTTCCGAACCAGCAGTAGAGTTGACGATTCAAAAGCACTTGTTTACAAGTTTATTTGAATAAAGAATTAATTTGAATTTGAAACCGGGTGATCAAGATATGTACATAGATACACGTAATGTTATTTTTAAGCAAGGTCAATTTTTAATGGAAAAAAACCACACCTGTGTAGCTTATAAGCATCAACTCATTATCATAAGCTACACAAGTGCTATCATATTGACATACATAGACCTTGAATTTCAGAAATAATATAATAAAAAAAAAAAAAATAAGTAATAAAAATATTTTTTTTATTGTATAAGTTTTATTATTTTTACAAAAATAATTTTACCTACTTTATTTTTATCTATTAAACTCGATTTTAAAACGTTGAAACGCTGCCAGCGTTTTTGAAAACATTCCACGTAATCATGATTTTTTCAGTACTTAATCATCATCTTCCTGCCCTTATCCCACTCTAAGTGGGATCGGCACAACATATTATAAACATGCTGTCACAGGATTTGGCTGCGTATTTTACCTCTGTTAACTTACCTCTGTTGTATTTTACGACTCCTCGGTAAGAAAGAGGGCGGTCTATTTTACTCAACCGGATACCACACGGTGGGTCAACTTACTTTAGTCGCCTTTTACGACATCTCGGTAAGAAATGAGGATGGTCTATTCTACTCAGCCAGATATCACACGGCTAGTAATAAATAGTTTTATTATTTTTACAAAATAATTTTACTTTATTTTTAACTACTAAACCCAATTTAATACGTTGAAACGCTGCCAGCATTTTTGAAAACATTCCACGTAGTCATGATTTTTTCAGTACTACGTTTAAGTAATTTAGGAAGCCCTGTGGAATTCGGCGAGGAGAATAGACCACCCTTGTTTCTTACCGAGGTGTCGTAAAAACTCATCATCTTCCTACCGTTATTCCACTCTAAGTGGGGTTGGCACAACATGTTACAAACATGTTGTCACATGTTTTGGCTACGTATTTTACGACCGGCCCCCTGCCTGACGTCAACTTACCTTAGTCGCCTTTTACGACACCTCGGTAAGAAATGAGAGTGGTACTATTCTATCCAGCTGGATACCACACGGCGTAAAAAAATTCCGCCTATATATTGATCCTGAAAACTGCAAAAATATATAAATATATAATCTATTATTTATATTCAATTTTTTTTAAATTTCATATGGCCGACACGAAATCCTAAAGCAAATTAAATATTTGAATATAGGATACTATATACCTACGTTATAAAAAAAAATCACCTTTTTATTTTCTGGTAGGTACATAAGAAAAGTGTTTCTGTGTTTAATAAGACATTATTGATCAAAAAATTATTCACGCAGAACCATGAAATCTTACACATGCAATAAATAACCTTGAAATTTTAATTAATATACTCAGTTGTATAGGACTTAAGAACGAATCAACAGACGACAACGCATTCATTGTACATAATTTATTCTTATATATGTAATGCAATGACGCCAACAGACGGTACGGAACTCTACCTCCTTTATTTAATGCACATTATTACATAGTACCTAGCGACTAAGCCTTGCTCAGTAAATTTAAACATATAAAAAAAGAATGAAAGAAACGCCGTGTGGTATCCGGCTGAATAGAATAGTACCACCCTCATTTCTTACTGAGGTGTCGTAAAAGGCGACTAAGGTAAGTCGATCCGCCGCGTGGTATCCGGCTGAGCAGATTAGACCAACCTCATTTCTTACCGAGGTGTCGTAAAAGGCGACTAAGGTAAGTCGATCCGCCGTGTGGTATCCGGCTGAGCAGATTAGACCAACCTCATTTCTTACTGAGGTGTCGTAAAAGGCGACTAAGGTAAGTCGATCCGCCGTGTGGTATCCGGCTGAGCAGATTAGACCAACCTCATTTCTTACCGAGGTGTCGTAAAAGGCGACTAAGGTAAGTTGACCCACCGTGTGGTATCCGGTTTAGTAGAATATACCACCCTCATTTCTTACCGAGGTGTCGTAAAAGGCGACTAAGGTAAGTTGACCCACCGTGTGGTATCCGGTTTAGTAGAATAGACCACCCTCAATTCTTACCGAGGTGTCGTAAAAGGCGACTAAGGTAAGTCTACCCGCCGTGTGGTATCCGGCTGAGTAGAATAGACTACCCTCATTTCTTACCGAGGTGTCGTAAAAGGCGACTAAGATAAGTCGACCCGCCGTGTGGTATCCGGCTGAATAGAATAGTACCACCCTCATTTCTTACTGAGGTGTCGTAAAAGGCGACTAAGGTAAGTCGACCCGCCGTGTGGTAACCGGCTAAGTAGAATAGACCACCCTCATTTCTTACCGAGGTGTCGTAAAAGGCGACTAAGGTAAGTCGACCCGCCGTGTGGTTTCCGGTTTAGTAGAATAGACCACCCTCTTTCTTACTGAGGTGTCGTAAATACGCTCAAGGTAAGTTGACGTCAGGCAGGCGGCCGGTCGTAAAACCGCAGCCAAATCATGTTACAATATGTTTACATCATGTTGTGCCGACTCCACTTAGAGTGGGATAAGGGCAGGAGGATGATGATTTAAAAAAAGAAAGAAGGCGCCGATGATATGTGGGATTCGAAGCCGGGTTGTGAACATTTTCGGTCCGTTACCCATCGCTATCGCAACATTACCTATGGTTGAAACCTAAAAAAAATCCTTTGCTTTCCATTCTACATTTTACCATTTTGGAATACCCAAAAACAGGGATAAAAGGGTTTTTATTTAAAAATAAAACCTGGCAAGATCGATTTCCTTCGGGACCCCCTAAAAGTAGATGTGTTAAATCCGATACGCACATGACAATAGTTTTTAGGATTAATAATTCTTTAAAAAAAAAGTTCCAACTTTTGGGATAACTAAAAGTATTGTTGCGTTTATAAGTAAATTTATAGTTTAGCTAAAGTTTTAAGTTTCATCAGCGCATTATATTCCTATCTATATAATCATTTATAATTTGTGTTTCGAAATTTATTACAATCTTGCTCAAACGGCTGGACGTATTTGGCACTTTTGAATAACCTAAATTAACGTATATTTAAACGCTCAGTACTGTACTTAACGCAAGCGCAGGCGTGGGCAGAAGTTTAATTTTTATAATAAGAATTAATTACTTTTAGTAACATAGAATTAATTACTATAAATAATTCTTTCTATAACAACCTCACAAACTAAATTTGTGTCTAAACTTGTGTCGAATTGATAAATAAATATAATAAATTGCAAAAATTTATTATATTTATTACACGCTTGTCGGTGAGGGGAAACATCGTGAGAAAATCTGCATAAGAAATTTCTGGGGATATGTGTTCCGCTGCTTCCCCAACCAGTATCTACAAAAAAAAAGGGAGAGGAGGCCTATGCCTAGCAAGTAGCAATGGGACAGTAACAGGACGTTACTTTACTTTTTTTATATTGTAAGTTTTCTATCGCTCCATGGTACGGTTTATTTATTTGAGAACTGCAACTTAATTTCTGCCTCAGCTGCATGTGTTAATATATTTTTGATTTATATATATCGTATTCGGCTGAGTAGAATAGACCATCCTCATTTCTTACCGAAGTGTTGTAAAAGGCGACTAAGGTAAGTCGGCCCAATGTATTGTATCCAGCTGAGTAGAATAAACCACCCTGTTTCTTACCGAGGTCGTAAAATACGACTAAAGTAAGTTGACGTCAGGCACTCGGCCGATCGTAAAATTTGTAGCCAAATCATGTGACATGTTTATAACATATTGTGCCGACCGCACTTAGAGTCGGATAAGGGTAGGAAGGAGGATGATATAAATAATAATGCTGTAATAATAAATATAATTTTTATTAAAAGCCATTTATTTATAACATTTTAAGCTGTACAAAAAGAAATATGTGTAAAAACTAGACAAAATTAGGAATAAATTACAAATGAACACGCATTATAAGTACTTACATATTGTTACCAAAAAGAATGCCTTAAAAAAATCTGAACTAGAAAATACCTGACAACCTGTTTTTATTCTGAAAAATAATAGACAATACATATACCTAATCCCTTTAACATCAAGGCGCGGAGGTCAGTTAAACTTTTACTCTTACTCAATCAAACTTTTAAACAGAATTTCAAGTATCAACTTTTTAATACCATTTTCATTCCAATTTATAACGTCAACAAATTGACAAAAGATTCTTTATTCCCGAAATTCATTAGTTTTCAAAAAGTCTTGGGGTTATGTTGGAATTAGTATTAAATTAATTAATACGACAAATATCAAAACACAAATATCTTTCAAAAGCTTATTAATAATTAAAAATACGGTTTTTATTAACTTAGTTTAAACAAAATTATGTTCTTAGAACTAAAATAGAGTTAAAAATAAAAGAAATCTGGTGGGAAATGGAATATTTTAGTTGCAAATCAGGTCCCTATAAAATTCAGAAAAAGTAGAATTCGCTTGTTTTTAGTTTTGCTACAAAATATTTTATCGAAATTAATATCGGTTTAATATTAAGCTGTGATGGCCTAGCGGTGCGACCGTGTGAATCTCTAGAGACGATCATGGGTTCAAACCCGGGCAGACACCAATGAGTTTTTCTATTAAAACTTATGTGTCTAATTGATAATTGCAATTTATCACACGCTTTTCGGTGAAGGAAAACATCGTGAGGAAACCTGCATATCTCTAGAGAATTCTGGAGATATGTGTAACCTACCAATCCGCATTGGAGCAGCGTGGTAGGTCTTAGCTCCAATCCTTCTCTCCAATAACGGAGAGAAGAGGCCTATGCCCAGCAGTGGGATAGTAACAGGCCGCTACTTACTTACTTACTTTTTAATATTTAAAAAATAAATATATGTTTCCATTGAGATTATGACATAAACCTAAAAAGACTCGATAACGCATGGTTTATAAATTTAAAAAATATGTATTCATATATACCAATTATGGAGTATTAGCTTTTACCTGCAGCTTCGTTAGCGTGTACTGTTGTCGCGTGATAGGTTGATAATAGATGGCGCTTTTGCAAGTCATCCTATTCCTGGAGAATTAACAGGATTTCTATAGCCTATATGTTATTCCAGTATATAAGGAATAATTGTAAAAAAACTAATGAGAATATTATTTTGCTATAAACCGCGATAAAATTTTTATTGTATTATGGAACTCCGCAATGTAACGCCTAATTCTATAAATTATTAGGAATAATTGTGCCAAATTTCATCGATATTGGTACAGTGGATTTGCCGTGAAAGAGTAACAAACATACATTCATACTCACAAAATTTCGCATTTTATAATATTAGTAGGATAGATTAACTTCAGTAATGATAAAATGTGAAATTTTTTTAATCTATGATATTTCTACAGAAAATTTATAAGTCCATGCTAAAAAAGAGTAGCATGGGTGATGAAAAGAGCGAAATTAGTAGAAGCGAGTAGCGTTGTCTTCTTGCCTACCGTATTTGATGGAAACTGAGAGTTCATAGGTGACGATGCCCTCGTATTTAGTATTCAGGAAAGAGCCAACAGAAATTCGTCTGAGAAAATACTTTAATAAGTATTTTCTCGGACGAATTTCTGTCTTACCCGCAAATCCGCTGCGATAGATTTTGTTAATACAAAATCTATCGCAGCGGATTTGCGGGTAAGTTTCTTTTCGAAGACTGCAGGGGTTTCAATATTCAAGGGGTAGAGAAATATAAATCAGAGGCGTTCGATGGATTTATTGCTCTTGATGAGTCGGTCAGTGATTTCTTTTGCAGCTGTTTGCGTTATACAGAAATAATAGTAAAAATATTGTAGTGATTCTCATTTTTTTTTTCGAATATGTAAAAAAACAATTTATGTAGTTTTGAACGTAGGTCTATTGATGTTTTATCTGCAGTTTACTCCAGGATCTTCATCACAATACAGGGTCAAAAACCTAGTTTATGGAAGTTTTCTTTTTGTTTTCATAAAACAAGCAAAGATTCCGATTAGTCTATTTTACTTTCTCGAATCATTTCAATATAGTCACATTTCAACATAGTTGCCAGCGTTTATATATATTATAAATTACAATAATTACTTTACAATATTATTAAGACTTACCACACTATATAAGTACAGATTTTTTCAAAAAACTGCGTTTACTAATTACTACATTAATTATTATTACTAATTATATTGTCTTTATTGATATTCGTATCGACGGATTTTCGTCAGAACGGAATCATATTATCCAAGAAAACAAAATTTACTTAAATATTTAAGTAAATGGTGCCGTATACTAGCAGCCATGCAAAAAATTTAAGGCTTTTGATGCTTAAATAAAATCCAAACAAAGAAATTTACAAAACAAACCAATTGTCAAAATGTCGTACTAAAGAACTTGCTTAAGAATCGTCTCAATTTATTCGTTTTCAATTATGGCGCAAAATCTTCGGAATTAGAATTAAAGAATATTTAATTCTAATGTAAATTAGTACTACTTCGAGTAGAGAAGTCAGCTTACGTGACATATTACAATAAAGAGAAAGCAAATGAGGGTGATCTATCTGTCTTTCTTTTCTATATGTGATTAGACAAAGATGAAGTATACGAGTGTCATCCAATTACAGGCCTGCCTATGGCTCCCCTACTTAAAGTATAAATAACTCTATGGACCCAAATCGACACTCCAAAATTGTTTATGGCATAACATCAGAATGTATTTCGATCTTCGTGTTTCAAATTAATCTTTTTTTTTGCGCATTCCAGTATTCGTAAGGTGCATGGTTGATTTTATTCTGATATCATCCAATTTAAGTACATAAAAATAAATTCGACTAGTTATCTTACGTAGCAATATAATTTTATATGTCAGTACTCAGAAGAGGGGCAAAGCTTGTCCATTATAATATTATCATATGACAAAATTTCTTAGGGCAGTGTAAATAACTAAATTTCAAAATAGAATAAATGTCACAATTACTCGCAGTCGGTCGTAACATACGCTGAGTTCGAAAAATTATTATTTATTATTATATATATTATACTAATAACTTAAATCCAACACAACTAGAGGCTAACCGTTTAACTCAGATCTCGCCTGCGGAGTACAAGGGCGCGGAAGTAGGACACCCGTAGCATGATATACAAGAAGTGACCGCCCGCACCTACCTTCGTCAAATCTCTGCGCCTTTGTACCCGACATGTGAAGTCTGAGTTAAACGGTTAGCCTATAAGTACATAAGTATTAATTTCTAATGGCAGTACAAAATAAAGTTAATATAACTTATACTGGTACTTATCTATATAATAATTTGCCATTTTTATATATTATTTTTAAAAAAGATTAGCTACACTATTTACATCGATTCGATCCACTTCAAATAGTGGAATCGCTTAAATTTTTTATTTTATCTATAATATAAGTAAGCTGCAAGTTAAAATTAATTCTATTGACTATATAAGATACATAACATAAGAGCCCTGTTTTTTTTTCAATATATTTTTTTATTTATAGACTAAGTACTTGATACAATATATTATTAAAAAAGATTATTCACTAAATACTAAATGTGAAAACTCGAAATAGTTAACTTTGCCTTTCCGTATATTTTATTAAAGAACTTGAATTGGTTGTGAATCATATTGTTCTTGTTGTTACATATTCTTTCATCTCTCGAACATGATACGTTTAATTAAACATTGTTTTATTAAAAAATCAGAAACTTAACTGCAGTCCAGAACAGAAAAAATCGACTAAAACAGCATCAAAGCTGTACTGCGCTCTCCCAACGTAAAAAATAAGAAATAAAATACTTACACATTGGACTTTCAAATTAGCTAAGTATTTTGTAATTTATTCTCTTTTCGAGTTAATTTTTATAATGTGGAAAGAATACGCTACTTCAATATTTCAGTGCGCCATATTTTATATTACGACGATAACGTCTCGTTACTTATTGTATGAAAACTGATAGGAATATCGCTGTTTTTAAATAAATATATGGGACAAATACACACACGTTCCTCCATTTTATGTAACTTATTACTTTTGTTATGGGTGATAGAGAACTGTTAAATATGTATAATTTTATATAAATATTCACATATACATCCAGACTCGAAGACTAAAAAAAATTTACTTAGAAAAGTTTGGTCTTAAGTGGGACTTGAACCGGCGACCCATGGAGCTGAAGGCGGGGTCACTGCCATCTGGCCAACGGGCATAAATAAAAGTCAAACTACTAAATAGGTAGACTCAACTTACGGTCAAATACAAATATCGATATAACCCCTTTATTTCAAAGCAAAACTATTATAAAATATGAAACAGTATTACAAACTGGAATTTTTAAACGTTCATTTATTGTATTAATTTACACTGACATTATCAGCTATCATTTAATACACTAATAAAATTCCACATAAGATAATTTCTTTTTCATCATCCAAAAAGATTTACCCTTTGACAAGTATTTATAAATAGCTGTTTTAAGGCAAGATCTGACAATTATTTACGTAAGAAATAACATTTTATTACGTACACCACATACTTTTAAAACACCAAAGAAAACAAATTTATTTACAAATGGCGTTGTGTGACGTCACAATCAATATATCGTGTATTATCTATGGTCACAATATGACCACGCTTTGGTTCGAATCTGAGATCCAAACACCGATTGACAATGGCCGCCATTTTGTAACGGACGTCAGCAACAGATAACTGATAGCTCTATTACTAAATTAAAATACTAATTTAGTAGTACAGGAACGTTTTTTTATTCTATGGACAGGGTTGATATATCGAGATCTGGTGGTGGTGGGAGGCCTGGCTGGAGGGTGACTGCAACACCACGGTTCAGGGACACGGCTGGATAAAATGCACCTCTTAGTCCCGTGAAGGCTATGTCACCCTGAAAAAAAAACTATACTTACTATTCTTCTGGGAATTATAGTTTCCGATATTCGTATCGAAACCGATTCGAAAATAGAAGTTGGTCTCAAGTCCCAGATAATTAATTCTGTTTCAGAATATTAACACTACACGTTAGCTTAGCTCAAGACCTACATATTAGCATCTAATAGTCGCTCGAGTCCCGACAAGAGACTGGTTCTGTGACAACCTACTGAAACTAAGTATAGGGTACAATTGAATAAAAGGTCAGTTATTGCAACCATTCATTTGTTAGCCTAGAATAATCGAGAGAGTCAATAACAAGCACAAATGTCACCTTAACGCTGATAACAAATATGCTTATACGTAAAGCATATTACACAATTAAAGATTATTTGAATGATAAAATGCTTGGATTTGAAAATCCTTTCGGCTTCCAACAAGACTACGGTTAAATAATGTAAATTTAAAATATTTTAAACAATTGACCGCCGAGTTTCTTGCTGATTCTTTTCGGTAAAAGCATTCTGAACAAATTGTTTCATTAAATCTAATTGATCGTTGACGGTTCAATAGTGCTTGTAAAAGCTTACTTGAATAAAGATTATGTTAATTTTGGTTTTTATAAAGTTGAACAGTGAAGGGAAACATCGTGAGGAAATCTACTTATGCGAATTATATATAACCTATTGCATCGGAGCAGCATGGTAGGTCCTAAGGTCCTAACATTTGAACAAGTAACAGAAAGCAGTTAGTGCACGTATATCTCCCTCACTCACCCATGTATAGCACTCTCTCTCTCTCTGTGTGTGTGCGTGTGGTCGTGTGTCTCTCTGTGTGTGTGTGTCTCTCTCTCTCTCTCTCTCTCTCTCTCTGTGTGTGTGTGTGTGTGTGTGTCTGTGTGAGCGTCTCTTCATAGAGACGCTCCTCAGGTATCATTACCTGAGGCTGGTCGTCAACAGTGAACCGCAGGGTGCCTTGCGTGAGGTCCAGCAGCACGCCCACTGTGGAGCCTGCAGCTACGCCGCCGGCCGCGCGACCCCCGTGCGCTCCCCCGTGAACGAACCACGAACGAGATCCATCTATATACATTGCCCATCCCAACGCGTCACTTCCTGGAAAAAAAAAAATTTCAATCCATTGTCACTGATCCTAGACAACCGCCGTGTGGTATCCGGCTGAGTAGAATAGACCACCCTCATGTCTTACCGAGGTGTCGTAAAAGGCGACTAAGGTAAGTTGACTCACCGTGCGGTATCCGGTTAACTAAAATAGACCACCCTCTTTCTTATCGAGGTGTCGTAAAATATGACTAAGATAAGTTGACGTCAGGCAAGCGGCCGGCGGTAAAATGCAGCCAAATCATGTTATAGCATGTTTATAACATGTTGTGCCGACCCCACTTAGAGTGATGATGATGATGTCACTGATCCTAGACAAATGTACAAAGTTAACTAAATCTGTCCCTTCAAAGTAGGTCTTTCTGAATTAAGTTCAAAGGAGTCTAAATCTTTTCTATAGTCAATTTGTTGATTTCTCGAATCTGGGTGTGCCTGTTATTTAAGAAAAATAAGATGTTGTCAGTTGGAATCAATAAGACGTATTAAAAGAGAAGGGCGATTTTTGAAAGAGTAACCGAAAAACGAATTAACGGTAACGGTATGGGTATTATTTTATTAATAAAAGTAAACGACACCGTAATTAATTACGAATAAAAAAATTAAACGTAACTTATTTATATTATTTTCCGCCGTGTAGTATCCGGCTGAGTAGAATAGAGCACCTTCATTTTTAACCGGAGTGTCGTAAAAGGCGACTAAGGCAAGTTGACCTACCATGTGGTATCCGGTTGTGTAAAATAGACCAGTCTTTCTTACCGAGGTGTCGTAAAATACGACTAAGATAAGTTGACGTCAGGCAGGCAGCCGGTCGTTAAATACGTAGCCATGTGACAAAATGTTTGTAGCATATTGTGCCGACCCCACTTAGAGTGGGATAAGGGCAGGAGGAAGTTATTTATAAGATTTTATGTACTAGAAACATAAAGTGTCGGGTGACAGAGCCTCGCTCGCTAATTTTTGAGAAGATATAAAAAAAATTAAAAAAAGCGTGGGTCGACATGTGGGAATCGAACCTCGGTTTCGAACTTTTTTGGTCCGTTCGTTTTCATTACACACGGTCACAGCTTTGCATTTGACAGTTAAAAACTTCATTTACTTTCTATTCCTATTTAAGCAGTTACCTTAGTGCCCAAAAACAGGAATAAAACGAATTTTTTTTAAATAAAACCTAGCTAGATCAATTCTTCTCCTCCAGAACCCCCTACACACTGAATTTCAGGGAAATAGTTGGAGCCGTTTCCGAAATTCAGAAAATATATATATATACAAACAAGATTAACTCATTTAAATCATCATCTTCCTGCCCTTATCCCACTCTAAGTGGGGTCGGCACAACATGTTATAAACATGCAGTCACATGATTTGGCTACGTATTTTACGACCGGCCGCCTGCCTGACGTCAACGTATCTTAAGACACCTCGATAAGAAAGAGGGTGGTTTATTCTACTTAACCGGATACCACACGGTGAGTCATCTTCCCTTAATCGCCTTTTACGACACCTCGGTAAGAAAAGAGGGTGGTACTATTCTATTCAGCCGGATACCACACGGCGTAAGATTAACTCATTTAAATATTAAAGACAAAAAAACAAATACTGACCGAGCATTTTGTCCCTGGCAACATCGGCGCGCGCGATGCCAAACGCGGGATCAGCGTTGCCATCGTAGTGGTCTATATGGAGGCACCAGTAGTGCACCCCGCGGGCCAGCGGCTGGTCGGCGAGGGCCACCCGCGGCTGCCAGCCCGTGGCGCGAGCGCTCAAGCCCTCAGCGCCGATAGTCAAACCGCCCTCGGCGCCCGCGCACCTCGCGTCCCAAGTGAACCATGCAACTAAACCCATACATAGAACTCGATTTCACGCTTTATATTCGTTCACCTGTATGTGTTTACGATGTATGTTCACCCACTTTAAGTGAACAGATTAAATTCAAGAACCAAAGAATTTTTCCGACCAAATCGGTCCAGTAGTACCTGAGATTACCGTGTTCAAACAATCAAACAAACTTTTCAGCTTTATATATTAGTATAGATAAAGCGTAACCGCCAAGTGTTTTGCTGTTTATTTATTTATTTATTTTAAAAGGCCATCAACAATATACACACCAAGTAGAGCTAAAAATACAAATGTTGAAAACTTAAACTAAGTGCTATATCAATTATAGATGGCAACGGCATGCACAATTTGACAACAGTTATTTTGCCATTTCATACAAATACTCGTTTGCTTTATGTATGATAAAGAATACATTTTTTAATTATTTTAAAACAAATTTATAATATACTTAAAAGAAAAGATAAAAATAAAATAGATCAGTGGAAGGAATTAGGTTGGCGTTTTATAAATTTCTGTCGGCTGTTTCATCTCGGTGGAAGCAATTTTCCGAATCAGCAATAGAGTGGATGATTCAAAAGCACTTCTTTACAAGTTTACTTGAATAAATAATATTTTGAATTTTGATTGATGCTTCAACTTACCTGGTGAGGTTTGCAGGCCGATGACTTCACTGTAGGGCCCCTCGCCCGCGCCATTGAAGGCTTTCACACGAGCACTGTATAACGAAGCGTAATGCAACCCATCGATAGTGCATATCGTCTCCCGGCCGCAGTATACTTCCTATAAACATAAAACCATTGAACATTGCAGATTTCGTCACGGTGTTCTCCTTCACCGAAAAGCTTAAGATAAATTTGCTACTATCAATTAAACACATTTGTTTAAATAGACAAACTCAGATGCCTGCCCGGCGTTTGAACCTGTGATCCCTGGAAAGTCACGCGGTCTCACCGCTGGACTGTCACAGATTTTTTTAGTCAATTTTTCGTCTCATTTTTAGGTCAATTTAAAAGCTATGATGCGCCACGCTGCTCCATTGCGGATTGGTAGGTTACACACATCTCCAAAATTCTTTAGAGATATGCAGTTTTGCGCACGGTGTTATCCTCCACCGAAAAGCTTACGATAAATTTGCATTATCAATTAAGCACATTTATTTAAATAGGGAAACTCATAGGTGCCTGCCCGGGTTTTGAACCTGTGACCCCTGAAAAGTCACACGGCCTCAGCGCTGGACTGTCACAGATTTTTTTAGTCAATTTTGCGACACATTTTTAGGTCAAAACCGGATACCACACGGTGGGTCAACTTACCTTAGTCGCCTTTTACGACACCTCGGTAAGAAATGAAGTTGGTCTATTCTACTCAGCCGGATATCCACGGCGGGTCGACTTACCTTACTCGCCTTTTATGACACCTCGGTAAGAAATGAGGGTAGTAGAATAGTACCACCCTCATTCAGCCGGATACCACACGGCGTGTTATTATCAACTAGCGGCCTACCCTGCTTCGCACGGGTATCAAATATATAGCCTATGTCACCCAGTGAAAAAAATGATTAAAATCGATCCAGTAGTTTTAATTTAGTTATTCATTACTGCCCGTGGCCCGCACGCGTTAAATTTGAAGAAAAACAATTCCCCTCTCCCTATACCAAGAAGATTTCCTGCTATATCTAATATCTAAAACCTCAAAAATTTCAGTATTTTTCTACTCCATATTGAATGTTATTGTACATATAAACCTTCCCCTTGAATCACTCTATCTTTTAAAAAAACCGCATCAAAATCTGGGATATAAGGGACAAACAAAGAATGTGACTTTGTTTTATACTATGTAGTGATAATCCTTATAGCATGATTCAGTATTCACGCGCGATGGCTTATTATTTATTTATTTATTTTTACAAAATCCACAGCTCTTAATCTAGTAACTTACAAAGTATTAAATTAACAGTACATACAGCCAATAACGGATTTTAAATTTGTTAACATATTACTTATTATAATTAGGACGCCAGAGAAGTATGTGATGTGTATGTATGTGTCTGTGTGTGTGTTGCGTGTGTATGTGTATGTTATGCGTGAAATAATTATTAGCGTATTTCATGTATAACTTTGTGTTAGCTATTCCAATATTTGTCTATTCCTATCTTTATATATTTGTCCATAACTACACCCAAAATAATAGAGGAGACTATGGAAAAGCTGAGAGGCGGCCATGCTTGCGCGAGCTGTCAAAAAAGGAATATACGTAAAAGCGAGAAAATAATAGTGTTGGATGTTATTAAACTGTATGTATTATAAAGTCAAATAAATGCACTGGAACAATACAAGCTAGACGTATTTTATTATATATCTTTACGATGCACAGAGGACTTTCTAACATCCGAAGTGGCGATGACCCATAATTAATGGAAATGGTATGTATGGTATGTAGGTAGGTAATAAGATAACTTCACCGCCCACATATATTATTATTTTGCGATAATTATTTTCATGATACCTGCTATGATATCATACTTACATTTCACACGCACCTACTGTCTTATTTCAAATAATATTCAAATAATATTACACGATAAATATTAATAGTATTGTTAACATTATTTTGGTATCAATATACATTAAAGAGTACTTGTTACTTTTATGTGCGGTAGTAGTGAAAAGCAATATATGATAATTATACCCAATTGGTATTTGATATTTTGAATTCATTTGATATACTTGTAATTTTGTAACTGATGATTTTAGATCTAACATGGATAATTATTATTACCAATCACTACATTTCCATTCTGATATCTATTCATTATGAGTTTTGAGATATAAAAGTTAGCATTACTATGTATGAATGTACAATGTAAATGAAGTATCATTCTCAGGTAAATTAGTTTAATGGTGTCTCTCTGATATACATAAAAAGGAAAGGGAATATATATATATAAAAAAAAAAAAACATGCAATAGTCTTTACCAAACCATTTACAAGTCATTCAGTTCTTTTAACTTGTCACTCATGCATCCCACACTTGCTACTGTGTTCATCTACTTTCAACACACAGGAATTATTGTTTGTAACGACAGCTGGGTAAGCAGATTTAAGACCCATATTAGGCTAACACTAATCCATATTAATACTAATGTGCAAAGTCTGTCATGTATGCCTCTAACACTAGTAAGTTAAAATGAAAAGGAATAATTCGAAGTGTGTTTCCCTTCATTGAGTATTGTGGCAATTGTAGGCGGTAACACTTTAGATTTTCTTATAAAAGTTGTTACAAAAATGATATTTGACTTAAAGCATGGAGTGCTGATTCAAAAAGATCATATCAATTGCTTAAATATTTGTGACTTATTTGATAGAAAGCTGAGTAAGTTGGCAAGTTATATTAGGTATAAAACACAATGTTTCACAAGTTTAAATGTTACATTGCTAAAACTACATCTAGACTTAATCTCAATTCATTAAATAGTGAAGAAGATGACCATTGTTTGGATTGCTCAGATTTTTATACAGCGGTACCAGCACTGATAATTGTCTTATGGTATATTTTGGTAGTCTACTCTAAGTTGCAGTGCTATTAGTTTGCTTTTGTACTATAATGATAAAATGATGACTGATCTAAGATCATCGAGCATTTGATCCAAATATTTAAAAAAAAAAAAAAAGTGGTTGAAAGACTAGATGAACCTTGATACCTTCAACCTTGATGATTAAGGATGTATCTTGCACACAAAGTAAATGTAAATGTTAGGTGGTAAGTAAAAGTAGATGAAAGTGGGGTGGTATATTATGAGAAGAAGATTATATAATTAAAGATTAAATAATTAGAAGTTTAACAGTTTAAAAGATAAGAAGGGTAAGGTTACAAAATATAATGAGGAAAGATTTGTATTATAAGACAATTTTAGTTTGCAATTCTAATACGCATGTATATATATAAATATAAGCTGTCATATAAGAAATATTTTACAAGTGAACTGATTTATGACTATTAGGCTTAATATTAAATAAACAGGTAATTATTGTTATTATATGTCAAAGTGTACTGGATAACATGAGTTAAACGTAAATAAGGGAATGTTTGAATGTTAAAAAAAAAAAATGAGAATGTTAAGAAAATATAGTAAACAAAGATAATGGTTGGATATGAATGTGACTAATGAAGGCTGAAAAGAGATGGAGTTTGTGAATTTGGGATAAATAAAAAGAAATAAAATGTGTTCCAGCATTGACAAATTTTATGAGATAACAGAAAAGGAAAGCTTGTTGTGCTTACATTACTTTGATTGACATATGAGACATGCTTTGTAAACCTATATGTTAGTGTAATAAATGCTTCTGATTGGATCACAAAAATCAATCCTTTCAATGGTTGTGTATCAGTGATGATAGTTATTACCCCACTAAACAAAGATCAATCAGAGAACAAAGGGATCTTCAAATTAAGCAATGACAAAGCATAAAAATTATAATACATATTTCTTAGTTTACATTCATATTTGTCTGTTATGTTATTGCTGATATAAGTATATGAATACAATAAAATTTGATTTTATATATAACCAATCTCACTGTCTTACTGTTGTTAACTGTGTATGTTAGATCTGATAAACTTATTATCATTAAGGCGTTCAGATTTTAATAGAGAATCTCTAACAGAGTTGTAATCAGTTACAGGTATGAAACAAATGCAAAGCTAATACTTTAATGTGACGATGGTACTAAATCAGGTAATGTTATTTAACTTCTCATATGTTGCTGTGGAAGGCTTTACAAAAAAAAATATTTATATTAAAGATATTAGGTAATAAGGATATTAAGTAGAAGATATTATGAATAATTAGAAGGTATTATTATTCTTTATTTGATTGACATAAAAAAATAATATTAAATGAACATTGTATTCTACAAAGGGTGTATACATTTAAATATTTAATATTTTACGTTGTCGCTAACAACTTTCTGGATAATAATCTATCCCACAAAGGTAAAATATGGGGCCATGATTCGCACCTTACATTGTGTAGTCAGTCCATGTTAACTTATGTATGTTCTATAGCTGAAAGCAGTCTACCCAAGATATTAAATAATATTAAAAACAAAAATCAGACAAAATAACTTAAACTTCAAGTTAATGGATACACTTAATTACATACTTGTTAAAGGTTATCAATATACTTCGATTTTAACATGAAAGAACATGAGAATGGGCAAATTACGGATATAACTATTCAGCAAAGTCCCTTTTACATATATAATTTGATTGCATTGATTGTTGTGACTTGTTTAAGGTATTAATTATCATGAGCTCACTTTAGAAGAAAATGTGCAACATTACATGTTATTGTCTTATCTTAGTAATAAATATTAAATAGTGTAATGTGTACATGATGAAAAATCATCTGGCTCAGTCACAGAATGAGTTTTCCCCTTCTAGGATTTGTCATATTTCATATGCAATATTTGTGATATTGTGTTGTTTGGTAGATAGATATTCATACTGGTTTCATTAAGTTAAAGTTAAAGTTATTTAGTACAAGGGAAAGAGTCGTAAATACAGTTCATAATATAAAACCATGGTGTCAAATTGAAAGAAACATATATTTTATTGGATAATTGTTATACACTTTTGGTAATAATAAATAAACGTTATGTCTGGTAGAATAGTAAACTATAGATATCTATGCCTTGTGGAAGTTCGAAAATATGTTTTGGAATTGGATACACAAATTTTAAAATATGTATCTGTTAAATTATGCATCCTATAATGAAGAATATATTTCTGAACATTATTTGACATATGATTGCAATTAGACTAAATGTTCTCAGCATTTCCTTCGTACTATGTAGGTTTTGATTGTTCGAATTCAAATCGGATGACCGCCGAAATTACAAGTCTTACTGATTCTTATAGGTAAAATCATCTTTCGAAACTCGTGGTAATTAATATTACAATTTCATCATTTAGCGTTTAAATTTTAAATTTGTTACAAAAGGCTGTTTGTATAAAGTATGGTTTCAATTTCAATAATACGGTTTATTTGGCTGTGTAAATATTCCAAAAGTTTGGAGAATAATGTATTAATATAATTATTTATTTATTTATTCGGGTCTCCAATAGCTTTGCATATTAAAAACCCCCACAATTTTTAGGAACATCATGTAGGTAATACGAGATCACGTCATTATTAGTTAGTGTTACAATTATAGGTTATTTAAATTAATTACAATTTTAAAAAAATAAATATGAACAAAGAAGTGAATAATGATATATTTAAAAAAAAAAAAATATTAATGATATATTTAATTTAAAATAATAATAATAATAATAATAACATTAGGCCTTGAGGCCTAACAGTTGATATTAATATTTGACTTTTACAAAATTATTGCATATTACAAAATTGAAGACTATTTGGATGGTAAAAATGTATTTGGAAGTCCTTACAGTTTCATACAAGACTGCGGTTTAATAAAGTAAAATTCAAAATGATTAAAAGATTGACCGCCAAGTTTCTTGCTGGTTCTTCTCGGTTAGAACAACATTCCGAACCATGAATCATATTGATTCTTAACGATTCAAAAGTGCTTGAAAGAGCTTATCTGAATAAAGATTATTTTTATTTTATTTGATTTGATATTACGACTCGGAACTTAAAAGTTGAATTATTCTAGAAAGATCAGGTTTTCAAAACAAGGAATCCTTAGTTGTACTTGTTAGCGAAGTTCTTTATTTCTGTTGGAAATTGGCTATTTATGGTACGAAATTTAATAACTTTGACTTTGTCTAGGTGCTATAATAAAGTGCTATCTCGGGGTTTTCCATATCATCAAAAGTTCCTCCTAGCTGTAAACTTATAGGTTTAGCCTGTTTTATTTTCTATTTTACTACACTTGCTAGGCCCTTAACAAAATTGACTAAGACTGATGGACTGACTGGGCACCTGGGCTCCGTACAAGTAACAACTTGTCGAGTTGTTAAGTCTGGACTCATAAGTCGATCAATAGTGCATAAAACGCACATCTAACAATCAAGTTCACCGTGATGGTAGTTAACTAATTATTTTAGTCTTGAAAAAGCAATTCAAAAATAGTTAAGATCAGAGGAGTAAAAGCTAAATTCTAGACTTTAATCTTTTAAGAGTTTAATTTATTTAATAAGCAGTGATTTTGATCAAGAACAACATATGTTAATACAGAGAGTTGCAACGCCATAGATTAGAAAATATATTAAATTTGACGAAACCGGGAATTTTATAAATAGTATTATTATTAAGGTTTAATAAAGTACTTACTGTTTCTTTATATTTTGATATTTGCAATTACAGTATATACCTACCCAAATGTACAGCACTGATGTCTTTTGACATGCATTGATGTTGGAACAGCACAAACATTGGATTTGGATGAAGAACAACTGGCCCTAATGGTGGCAAATGATAGTTTATAATACGAGTCGCAGAACAGGCCGTGTCCCGAAGGTGGCAAACGGTAGTTATACAGAGTGGATATTCAAAATTATTAATTATTCTAAGGGAAGAAAACTTGAGTTGACATTACTGAAAGATAACAGGCCGTGTCCCGATAGTGGCAAACGGTAATTACACACAGATATTCAACAGGCCGTGTCCCGAGGGTGGCAAACGGTAGTTGGCATTACTGAAAGATAGCAGGTCATGTCTCGATAGTGGCAAAAGGTAGTTATACACAAAGATATTCAACAGGCCGTGTCCCGAGGGTGGCAAACGGTAGTTGGCATTACTAACAAGATAACAGATCGCATACCGATGGTGGTAAACGGTACTTACTTACAATGGACAGCGTGTTCCGAAGGTAATTAGAGTAATTGAAATGGAAAATCAGCAATCGGTATTCCGAGTTAGTTGGTGTTTTGTAAAAAAAAAAAATAATAATACTTTAGACTTATATAACTTTGTAGTAGTTCGCGTATAATATCGAATGTACAGATGTCATATTTAGATTGATGTTTTGTTACAAATTGATATCATTCATATCGCTAAATTTACTATATTATGTTCTCTTTTAATAGTTTGTATATACAAGAAGATAAGAGTTTTGTTTGTATTTTGTATACTACACATAGTGTTTTCTTACTAGAAGTATTTCGCCATTTTGTAACTGCGGTTAAGGATCATTAATTAATGTTATTAATGTTGATTATTTCTATTATTCGTTTGTTTGTATTCAAAGATTTTTATATAACATTCATATTAAAGATTTCATGTTTTATTTAGCCTTGAATTGTTAATAAGTACTTATTGTTAAGTTAGGGTATGAGGTCATTACCCTCATTAGGAAGGCCGAGTCTTCAGAAATAGGGACATTTCTGTAACAGGACGGCCGACTGTTAGCTATTCCAATATTTGTCTATTCCTATCTTTATATATTTGTCCATAACTACACCCAAAATAATAGAGGAGACTATGGAAAAGCTGAGAGGCGGCCATGCTTGCGCGAGCTGTCAAAAAAGGAATATACGTAAAAGCGAGAAAATAATAGTGTTGGATGTTATTAAACTGTATGTATTATAAAGTCAAATAAATGCACTGGAACAATACAAGCTAGACGTATTTTATTATATATCTTTACGATGCAGAGAGGACTTTCTAACATTTGGTGTTTCTATACCGATTTCAATGATTCTTTTTTTATACAATGGTTAATACTATCCACTTTTTTATTTAGGGATGACTGAGAGTGATATAAATGTAGGAGTAGACAAATATAACCAGAAAGCTTCGAACTGCTAAGCTATCGGGAGTTACACGTGTTATTGTGAGTCAACAATAAAAGATAGACATATGCTGTCGTGGGATAGTTTTTATATAATTTTAAGGAGAACATTTCCGTCATACATGATTTCTGTGTAGCTTTAACCATCAAGGTTGCACACGCGACGGAAGCTTAAAAAATGGAGTAACTTCTCCCGTTTTCCCGACATTTCCCTTCACTGCTCTGCTCCTATTGATTGCAGCGTGATGAAAAGTATACTATAACCAGCCCAGGAGTATGAAAAAAAATTGTACCGAGTTTCGTTAAAATCCGTCGAGTAGTTTTTGTTTCTATAACGGTTATACAGACAGACAGACAAAAATTTTACTGATTGCATTTTTGGCATCAGTATCGATCCCTAATCACCCCCTGATAGTTATTTTGGAAATATATTCCAGTTACAGAATTGACCTCTCTACAGATTTATTATAAGTATAGATTAAGCACATTTGTTTAAATAGAGAAACTCATAGGTGCCTGCCCGGGGTTTTAATCTGTGACTCCCTGGAAAGTCACACGGTCTTTTTGTCGCATTTTTAGGTCAATTCAAAAGAAATTACCCGGAACGGTCCGCAAAGTCCGTCGTCGAGTTCGAGCACGTACCCGCGCACTGACTGCGGCGCGCTCGGAGCACGCCACGCCAGCGTGCACGAGCAGCCTCTCGCTGCACAGGCTTCCACTGCCATCTCGGGTGCACCTGGAGCTAGATTAAAAATTTATATATTACTAGTAGTACCCGCGACTTTGTATGGTGGGCAGTGGAAGGACATGGACTTCGGTACCTTCAGCAAAGAGGTAATTTTGCAAAAGCATACGGCGGAGAGGTTACGTAAGAACCCGTCTTCTAGCCCAATCTTTAAATGGAATCTCCGGGTGCCGTATTGGGTTTTTTTTCGAATTGAATGTATGCTGTTAGCCCTAACGGATTTTACAGCGTCACCGGGCGGGACGGGCGAGCGCAGCGGCATCGTTGAGGTTGCGAAATGCGGAGAGTAGAGCGCAGAAGCTCTACTAGCGTCTGGGAACTTTGTCCTGTGAAGCTAATTGGGTGCTCTGGAAATAGTTTCCAGGAGGTGGCCCGTGCCGATGAGTTCCTAATGCATCGGTTGTATTGGTCTTTCGTATCGGTGAGATGTGATTCCTGTGCCATTACCAGGAATTAAGGTGTAACACTAAAAGGTTTAAGCTGTGATAGCCTAGCGGTGACACCGTGCAACTCTTTCAAGGTAGTCACAGGAACTCAGGATTTAGTCTAATTGATAATTTCAATTTATAACACGCTTTGGGTGAAGGTGAAAACACCGTGAGGAAACCTGCATATCTCTAGAGAAATTTATGGATGTTTGTAACCTACCAATCCGCATTGGTGCAGCGTGGTAGGTCTTAGCTCCAATACTTCTCTCCAAAAACGGAGAGAGGAGGCCTATGCCTAACAGTGGCATAGTAATAGGCCGCGACTTTACTTTTTTTACCAGAAAGTTTTAGCCGGTAAAAGCCCGGGATAACGACAATACGCCATGGGTAAACCCATGAAAGGTTTTGTAAAAAAGGGTACCCGCGATTCCATTCACGTGTCTCTCTGCTGTTTACATATCCTCAATTATGTACCACTGTTTTTTCCTCGTTCCCGTACGAGAAACGGGAATTTTTAAATGCTTTATGCTAGCTCGGTATAGAAGCTTCTATTGCACCAAATTTCATCAATATCGCTCTAGCGGTGTGTATAGCTTGAAAGCGTAACAGAAAGACAGACTTGCCCATTTCTAAAATGAATTACATCTTAGGAGCGACTTCGCCTTCCAATTTTAATTTTCTTCATAATTTGGTTCCTGATATTAGCTTAGACAGACCTAGTCTTAGTTTCTTAATATAGTAAAACAAATTTCAAAAATACTTTGTTTTATTACCAGCATTGTTGACTACACGGTATATTTCGTAAAACTACAATTGCCGAGTTTACTTAATATTTCCACATTATTGTGCATTGGACTTAGTTACCAGAAATATTATATATTAATGTTTTTGAATACTTGTGGTTTGCGCAAACAAAAATCAATTCGTCTGTAATAACCTACTTACCACTCTGATATTGTATGTTTAGTTAAGTACATTAGTTATATCGTAATTATTTATTAACAAATAAATGTTATGACATTATTCGTGTAAAAATGTGTAATATTGTTTTCGACATTACCCAGTTCTACGCGTTATTTATGTAGAATATAAATATTGTATATTACACCTCCATTAAAATTGATAAGAAAAAGGTAATAAATATGTTGTGATAAATTGCAATTACCAATTAGACACATAAGTTTTAATAGAAAAACTCATTGGTGTCTGCCCCGGTTTGAACCCATGATCGTCTCTAGAGATTCACACGGTCGCACCGCTAGGTCATCACAGCTTCTAAATATTACTTAAATAACAAGAATTAATATAGAATAATATGACAGCTTAAAACTAGATGATTTCCTTCGCGACAACTTAAGCGTTAAAGATTCCTCACTGATGTACTAATTTTTTTGTGTTCCAGAAACGGGAATTTTATACTGTATGTCAGCTCAAAATATACATTGTAATAGTGCCAAAGGTTACTTATGCTCTTCTAGCAGATAGTAAGCGAGTTCTTCCGAGTAAACGTAACAGGCTTACAGACAATCTAGTGTATGTAAACGAAATCGCAGGGACGACTAATTTTATGATCTTAAACCTGCTAATCCACATTGGAGCAGCTTGGAGGGTTTAAGCTCTAACCTATCTGTCAAAAAAAAAATAATAGGTAGCTGTGCTAATCAAAGTGACATATAGTTTTACTATTTCAAAATACTAAAAATCGTAATGTACTATTAATCTTAACCTTCCTCAATATTTGCACTATGTTTTGATAAAAACTGCATAAAAATCTATTCCGTAGATTTTGAGAAAATCGATCACATACATACAGTTATTTGAACTATATTTTCTTCTACAAAAATTCTATTGATAAGCTGAAGTTATCTGTCATATAACAACACATTTTTGAGATTTGATTTTACAACTTGATAAATAAGAGATACATAGTAATCGACACTTTAACAACGTAGTTTCGTATCAAAACAATCTATATTATCTCTGATTCATTTTGACTCATGTTTCAATTGAAATATGATACAATAGTTATTGTTCGATTATTCTGCAGTCTATTTATTTTATAGTGTAACATTTTAAAACAATAGAAAAAATGCATTACACAGTGTAAATATTTTATTTATTTTATTATTGCTAATTAAGACTCTAAAAAAATTATAGACTAAAAATAAATAAGACTAAAAATATTATTAGCGTAACTTAAAATAGGAATTCAAATTTTTTCCATAGTAGTCACCATGTAATAGAGGATGCGATTTAAAAAGAATGGATGAGTTTTTTTTCTAAAATTATAATTTAACGAATTACCAAAACTAAATTTTTAAAATGAACTGTTCACATTTTAATCTTCTTATATGGAAATGCTATAGAACAAATTGTTGAACAATTTTTTTTAGAAATTACTGTAATAGATCCTATATATAAATTAACCTACGGGCCTACATTAAAACTATGACTGATAGCAGTATTAACTACACACTATTATATAAAATATGTAAATTTATATAATACCTGATGTTTTCATTTCCTTTTCTGCGGCTGCAATCCAATGTTAGATAAACATAAAGAATTGCAATTATCAAAGTTATGTACATAAATAAAGTTCAATGGAAAACGCAAATGAATGGAAAGTTGTTGAGAAAACTTAAAAATGCTCACACAATTTGAACAAGTATGCTCCATTCGCAGTGCATTAAGGCGCTATTATTTTGGCAGAGGTAAATGTTCTTTGACAGGGCACAGAGTTCATTACAAAAGTAATTCCAGAATTCAGTTTATTTTACTTCTATGATACAATTACAGTATTCGACCATATGGTATGCAGCTGAGTAGAATAGACCACCCTTATTTCTTACCGAGGTGTAAGAATAAAAGCGATTAGGTAAGGTGATGTTAAGCAGGCGGCTGGGTGTAAAATACCTAGCCAAATCATGTTCTGCCCACCCCACTTAGAATGGGATAAGGAGAAAGGGGTCGGAGGGGGGCGGTCGAGCGGTTCCGATCCAATCTACTGATGGCGAGTCCAGGTGTTAGCGACTTGCCTAAGCCCATCGTCTGCCGCCCTGTCAGGGGACTTTCGGACGTTCCTAACGTGGTATATAGGACGTCTGGCTTACAGGTCCCCGAGGCGGCCGGTGCATCTGGTGCAAAGAATGCACCGGTTAGCGGAGAGGGGCTTCTCTTTCGAGGGGCCCCTACCCGGAGAAGGTGTTTGTTCTCTGGGATCAGAGCTGTCGGCGGGGATGAGGGCAATATGTACAATGATACCCTGTCCTCGCTATAGGCAGCGTGGTAGAGCACATAGGTCGTTTTAGTCGGTGCGAGTCCGACATAACCGCCGCCTGTCCCCGTTGGGCGGCGGTACCGATAAGGGGTTTTTTCCTATATTAAAAAAAAGGACAGGAGAATGATGATACAATAACAGTATTAGAATAAGAAAACAAGAATCAATTATCAGTTTCTATCAGATTCTCTATCTGATATGTTATTGCTATCGCTATTGAATAAACATATAATATACTTACGTATGCATTCAACAAAATTCATGACTTTAACAGTGCGCAACACAGGCTCTATGTCAAGAGTGAGTGCAGGGGTTGCAGGGGGAGTCTCCAGAGACGATCGCAGCCCTGAAGCTGTCTCTTGTGCTCTTGCTGTTAGAATTCTACCCACCTGTCAATTAAAGTTGAAAGTGGTATAAGCCTTGTCAATTGGAGGTTGTTTGAGTTTTTTTTTATCCCAAAGTTCGTCCCCAAAGTAAGTAACTTAATACTTGTGTTATGGACGACAGACAACTGGTGAATATATACTTATATATTTTTTAAATACATACTTAAATACAAATATACACCCAGGCTCAAAGACCAACAAATTCATTTATAGAAAATGTTGGCCCTCGGCGGGAATCGCACCCGCGATCCGTGGAGCTGAAGGCAGGGTCACTACCCACTGCGCCAACGGGCCAGTCAAAGTTAGTGATAGTGAACATGTATAGTGCTTGTATATTGTGGTGGCGGTGGTGGGGTTTTGCGCATGTTTTTACGAATTATGCATGTATCAGGTATGAAAATGGGTAGTCGAGCGTTTAGCATTATGTATATATTTTTTTATTTACTTTTTAACAGATTATATCAAAATAATTTTATTATTACTTTTATATTACGGATCTCCGCAAAGTAACATCTAATTCTACAAATTATTAAAAAAAACAAGCGGTTTGGATTGGTAATTGACATTTAACCATATGTAAAATATTTAGACAGTTACAGTCAGGTGGGACAATTAAATTTGGTTTTTTTTATTCAGCAACATCAGTGACGTCTGGACTCCCATTAGGCTAGTCAGCCAATTTGTTCCTCAGATTTTAACAGACTGTAACAATTGAGTTTCCAAGAATTAAGTTAATTTTTTTTTAAAGTTATGCAGGCCTAACATCATGTCTCCCACTCAATAAATAAATAAATATATGGGACACTTACACACACGGTTGTCTGTCCCCAAATTAACTTAATACTTGTGTTATGGGTGAAAGAAAACTGATGAATAAATACTTATATATTTAATTAATACATACTTAAATACAAATATACTCCCAGACTCGAAGACCAACAAATTCATTTATAGAACATGTTGGCCCTTGGCGGGATTTGAACTTACGACCCGCAGAGCTGAAGGCAGGGTCACAACCCACTACGCCAACTGGCCAATGTGGATATAAAGATATAGATTATGTAAGATAGTTAAGAATCTTTTACTTTCATAGATGAACTATATGTTAAAAGCTAAACTATAAAAGAAATTTACCTGTAAAAATGCAGCATGGTCAGATTCTTTAAGAGCTTCTATAGAAAAATGTAATAACGCTGTTGCTTCATGAACTTTCTGAGTAGCGTGGGACATGAAGGAACGCATATTCGCTACAGCTTCAGATCTTGTATGTCGAGCTGCTCTTATTAATTCATCTCTTCTCCTTTCAACAGCACGTGTGATTTCCAAACAAGCTTGGTCAATTTGTCTTTCTAATTCCTCACATGATTCCTAGAATATATTATATAAAAAAAACTTTGTATTCCACATAGGAATATAACAGATTTGAAACTAAAGCTACATACAATCTTAATTTTAAATTGTCATAAGTGTGGCAAATAACGCAGTGTGGTATCTGGCTGAATAGAATAGTACCCTCATTTCTTACCGAGGTGTCGTAAAAGGCGATTAAAGTAAGTCGACCCGCCGTGTGGTATCCGGCTGAGTAGATTAGACCACCGTCTTTCTTACCGAGGTGTCGTAAAATACGACTGAGGGAATTTGACGTCAGGCAGGCGGCCGGTAGTAAAAACGCAGCCAAATTATGCGACAACATGTTTATAACATGTTGTGCCGACCCCACTTAGAGTGGGATAAGGGCAGGAAGATGATGATGAAATGTGGCAAATAGTTTGAAGGAATTAGAACCTAGAAAAATTTGTACATACATTGACCTTATCTCCTGAGCCTTTGACTAGTTGTATGCATTCAGTCATAGCTTTGGCTTCTTCAGAAAGTTGGTGAAGTGTTTGTGACAATTCAGTCTGAAAAAGAATCATCAAGTAATTTAATTGTAACCTTTTTATTTTAAAATAAACTAAATAATAGAATAATAAAGTTTCATTATATAATATTTTAAATTCAGATTTCAAGATAGACAACCAATGTCTGTAAGAATTAAAAAGTCTAGCATGCTTTCACTAACAATTATTTGACTATTTATAACTGTTTTTATTTTAATGAAACTAAGTTAAAAATGATTACTTATATTAATTTTATGATAACTTTGATTGTTTATAATATACTTTAAAATACCTTATGAATTCTAGCTGCACTAGACAAATGCTGTGTTTCATGTGAGGAATGCCTCTCTGCTAAGCAACGTTGACAAATAGGAATCAAACAAGTATTACAATAGAGAATAGGTGGTGAACCATGGTCAGAACATGTAGTTCCCAGGGCTCTCAGCTCGTGTTGAGCCAATGGCCCTCTTGTCGGATGCCAGGCGTCTCTACAGCTAGCACAGTACCGCACAGAACACTGCTCACATCGAACTATAGCCACTCGTTTTTCACCTTCACACATTTGACACGCCTCTTCGGCTGCAGGCGCCACACTAACACCACCGAAACGTTCGACAATAGTTCGCATAACACGAAAAGGCGGTAGCCCTTCAGCTCCATTTTCGTCTAAAAATATTTGCTTACTACACAATGGACATGTAATACTGAATACTGCGGCAGGGTAAGCAGGTGCTGCTGGAGTTCCTGCATAACTATTAGGTCTTGATCCACACACAACACCACTATCAGTTTCGCTCGACACTGATGCTTTATCTGCCTCCTGGTAGTCAGTTGTTACCGCTGAAGCATTATCGTTATCGTTAACGTGATTTTGGAGAGTAGCAGCACAAACACGACATAGTGCGTGCCCGCAAGGAAGCAATACAGGTTCCCTGTAAAATTCTTTACAAATACATCTGAGTTCTTCTTCCATTTTTAACGTAATTATTTTCGATATATATTAAATTTCCTACTAATTGTTGCAATTAAACAGAACATTCTCACATAGTTTTGTTACACAAGAATGTTCCGAGAATTATCTTTTTGATAATACGATGAATAAGGTATATATACAAACAGGGACACTGATCACAGACAAAAAACAATAATGTTATAAAACAATACAGTTGGAGCATAATGAAAAATACGGCATGAGATTCTATTATTTGTCTATAGTTCATTGTAGTTTAGCTTGGTGTTAATATGTTTATATGATATGAATATATATACAGTTAAACATTGTTTTCGACTATATGTATCTTTATGTATTTTAGTCTTATTTTGTTGGCATGTCTTACTTTAATTTATTTTGTGTATAATAAAGAAATTACTGATATTATTTATTATATTATAACGGAAAAGCTGACGACAGACGTATAAAAAACGATTAATTTTATAAGCAGAAGTCATAAAATAAGCAAATGTCCCTACTTTTCTATTAAAAGAAAACCCAACACCTTACAGAAAGGTGATTGAAATCTCTGATATCAGTATGTGTTTAAAATCAAAAAGCATATATTAAAAGTTAGTCCTTGCAGGATACTTATCTCTCATGGGGTCTTGCTTGATGGTCCTTAATCACATGAGGGTAGTTAGGGGTGAAGACTTTCCTAGTTCTCTAGTCCCAAATGGCACTTTTTAACGCTAGTGCTTAGAAAAACTTATAAATTAGCGGAATAATTAATTACTGCAATAAACAAACCAGCCCACCCACCAACATTTTTCTTATAAATAGAATACCTTACGCAATACAAAGATGTGACTGCACGTTAAGAGTCAATGTGACTTTACGTTTTTGCAAGTTAATAATTCCATAGTATACACTGTCATAGTATGTAACATAGTATGTTCTGTCACATTTTAGTTCTTGAGGGAAATTAAATATATATTAATAATATCTGTAGTGTATGTGTAAATTATTTTTTATGAATATAGCATAGGCTCAAACATCCACTAACAAGTAACAACATGTCACTTCACGACCACCCGCACCAAGGGCTCTCGTGTTACTGCCGTGGTGCATTCTGAGACCGTGTATGTTACTTTGTACTAGTGTGAGGTAGTGTGACTATATTCATGTTTGTATTACATATATGTGTCTTGTATATAAATATTAAATATACAAGGTAAGTTACACACATCTCAACCCGCATACACTACAATATTCATTAAAAAAATATATACTATATAACTATAATACATTATATTACTATTTAACTATACCCATTTTATGTCTAATATACAGTAAGCAATCAAATTCTAGATATATCATGATTCCTAGTTAGTTAGGTGAAGAAAAAATGGTATTGCAAAATAAAAATTCTGAAACTATTTTTGAATATTTTCAAAAGCTTATAAATAATCGCAACGCGATTCGGATCCATAGAGTTAGTCACGGACGATATCCCAAAGCAAAACAAACGTCAGCTGTTGTTGTTGGTATATAATTTGACATGACATTTGCCATTGATAACTAGATTGATAGTAACAATCAAAAAACATTATTTACAAAACAAATGACGAAAATAGTAATAGGGGCCAGTATAATTAAAATTTTATATATATATAAAATGGACCTATATTAAACTTATTAATAAAGATTATTATTTTTCACAGTGATTTCTTTGTTGCATTTGATGATAAAACTTTATTATACAAAGTCATTACATTAATTTTTGATAATAACAGCCTACTCTAAAAATTTTGTTAGATTGTCGCAGTTTGTGCAAAATTATGGAGTTAATTTAATAATATTTGCTAATTATCCATTTTGTAATGGAATCGTCGGTATTATCTTCCGATGATAGTAGTGATCAAGATATTAGATGCTTAAAAAATCAATTAACCGGTATGTTAAATTGTTATTTATATGTGAAAAGTCTGTTAAAAGAAAAGTAGTGTTTTTTTTTCATGTGACTTGGATAAAAATATTGTATAAGTAATGAGAATATTATTTTGCTATAATCCGCGAAAAATGCGCGGTAATAAATATAAAATTTATCGCGGATTATACAAAAAAAATATTCTCATTACTTATGTATTATGAACCTCCGCAAAGTAACGCCTAATTCTATAAATTTTTTAAAAATAATGTGTTACATAGGGTGTAAATATATGTTAAAATTACTTACACTTAGTTAAAACACATTAAACCAGTGTATTGGTTTTCGTATTTGAAGTTTACAAAATGAAATCTGTCTCATTAGATAGTATGTAGGCGGGTAGTAGATATACAATAATATTTATAAGATCATCATCATTTTCTTACCATTATCCTACTCTAAGTGGGGTCAGCATAATATGTTTTCTTCTTCCATTCTCCTCTATCATTCGTCAACTCTGGTGCCACTCCTTTAACATGCATATCATTTTTCACACAATCCATCCATCTATAAGATTTATAAAATGCTATTATTATTTTGCAGAGTATGGATTAGATGAAGATAATTTAAGCAGAGAAGAAATGGTAAATTTACTAAAAGCTCTCAATTACTCAAAAACTGCTGTTCAAGAAGAAGAGTTATTAAGACCGGTAATTTAAATATTATGATCCAAGAAATTAAATGGACCACTGAACTATGTCAGTTGAAGTCAATATAATTAAATCAATATTAATAGACATTTAAAAATACTTAAACAAGTTGTTTATACACACTAGTGGTATTTTAAATTAAATATTTTAAGTGCATATATTATATCAACAATAACTTACAGAATTTCCATCAGAGAGTTCTAACTTGTATTAATCTCTTATTTAAAGGTAATAATATTTTATTACTATGGATCTTCACAAAGTAAAAGCCTATTTTTTTGTATAGGAATTCATATAGCAATTTTACAGTACAAGATATGTGTGTGTATGCATGCGTGCGCGCGCGCGTGCGTGTGTTTGTGTGTGTGTGTGTGTGAGAAGATATAGGGTTGATATTAAAAAAATGCACTTAAAATGGTTTACATGTTTAAAAGATTTATAAACTATATTGAGCTTAGATAAAATAAGATTTTCAGTAATAATTTCCAAGTTTGATATATTTGTATTACTTATATGCTTAATATTATTGAAATCATTTTCACAGGATTATAACTGTTACAGGTGGAAGATGCTGTATGTAAAACACCACCAAAAGTATTGATGAAAAGGAGATATTTAAATGTAAACGATCGGCGCATGCCTTGGAGTCTTTTCCCAAACAGTCTGACGCCTGCGGAGAAGGCAAGAACTCTAGCTGCTTACATAAAAGTTATGTCATTAAACAATTACCGCCAAGCGAAACAGTCAGTTAACTTAGCTCCATGGCCTCCGGCAATACAGATTATCGAGACAACAAGAGTGCAACCACTGCGAGCCACAAGAAGTGGACGCTCTGTTCCTGTTTACACTGATTTTGATGATGATTCTTCTGATTTTGATCATGTTATAATAAAAAGTAAGAAAAGAAAAGTGTTTAATAATGATCAAAATGAGTTTTTAGGTACAAAAAAGGCACTAAGTTTAAAACGTAAGCTACCAAAAGATGAAAATGTTCGACCAATAAAAGAAGCTAAAGTAATTGAAATACATAATAAAACTGAACATGATGGTTATGATGTGACAGATTCCTATACAGTTGAAGACTGAAATAGTTGAGGGTCTTTGTAAGAGTATCTCTATAATGTCAAGTGAAGTGAAAAGAATATGGGAAAACTCACGATTCTGTTACAAAAATTTATCAATATTTTTCATGGTACATGGTGTAAATTAGTGTGTACAAAACAAAATTTTATATGTAATGTGATTAAATGAAAAACTGGTGTATATTTTATGATAGTCGGGATATATATTTTTACATCGCAGTACTTTAACTTTTGTAAGAATTGAGTCTTTTTATTTATGTAGTAAATCACATAAATAACTAAACGATACTAACGGACTTTATAAAAACCTTCGTCAAAAGATTGTATTAAAGTTTACATCTAAAAAGTTATAATTAAGATGAAGTATCTTCTTCTGAGCTAGACCCCCAAACCGTTTGCAGTACGTTGAATCTGGAACACGAAGAATGTGAAGTAAATAATTTTAAATAGTTTAGATGAGGCCCTAGTTTCTTTGCCCCAGGGCCTTTTATTACTTTGCTACGCCACTGATTATCACATTAACAATATTGATAACTGTGCAATAAAATTTAGCTATGAAATAATAGACTTAATATGGTTGATGTTATCCAGATGTATACAGATATTATATATATATTTTTTTATTTACATAAATTAATTTGAATTTTGGGAACGGCTCCAACGCTTTTCATGTAGCATGTACCCTACATGTTTTGGGGGGAAAAAATCGATTAATCAAAAAAAATGTTTTATCCTTGTTTTCGGGCATTGAAAAAAACTGCTAAAATAGAAAAAGATTGCAAATCTTAAATTTGCTGTCATAAGTCAAGTTATAATAGCGCAATGGTTAACGGGCTGATTAAATATGTGAAAATACCCGGGTTCAAGTCCCACATCTCAATAACCCTTATTTTCTTTTTTATTTTTTATTGCATTTTTTTCTTTGAATAAAATTATCGAGCAAGGGTTGCTCACCCAGGTACTAGATATTAATATACGCAAATTTGCAATCAGAAAAAAAACTACTTATTTTAACATTAGATTAAGGATTAGCTCTTAATTAGATTTAGTTCTAATTATCTATATAAAATTTTTTTTTGTGTTGGCACAATTTAATTTGTTTAGAATTACATATATTCACTTAGTATGGCTAAACATCAAAACTTTAATTTAAAAATATAGGGAAGACATTAAACGTTCTAAATGTGAGTAGGTAATTAAATATAATAACGTGTACTATTTGATATAATTAAATAAGTGCTTGATATAGTAAGTTATTTATGTTAAAGTTTAAGTTTGATTTATTTTAATGTTGATCAAGTCTTAAAGATCTTAATGATCTAGGGTCAACTTCAACTTTGTTTAACGTTAGTAACGGTAAAAATAGAGTTTTAATATAAATAGAAAGTAAATTATTTATATAAAAGTTATTTTATTTTAATCAATTAGTTATATGTGAATATTTACTCTAATTTTTTTTATAGTATTGCCACACTTGATGTTGATATGTTGCATAACATTCCTAGAAAAACGTATTTTATATCTTAAACTATGCCTAACGAACTAATAGTTTCGAAAATTTGCTCAGTAGGCCTACAAATACGATGAAGTAAACTGAAAAAGTATTTTCAATTTATTTTTATAGCGATAATGTGCCCGTACACAATAATTATTCAAGATTATTGTTGTTTTTAATGTATATAACATTGGCAAGTATTTTTGCAATTAAGCAATTCGTTTCCTTAGAATGATTATACGAAAAAAGCATGTTACGTGATTTTGCAAAATTTAGTCGTAATTAGAAAAAAACATTGATTTTGTTTTTTATTTTATTGATTTTTTGAACAGCTTCAGTTTTACTGTTATGATAATTCTACTAAATTAAAAAAAGTTCTAAACTTCTTTCAAAATATATATTTATTAAAAACTTAAGTTCTTTAGTTAAAAAATTAAGCTACTTGTTGTAAATGGTATTTACGAATTTGATTGAATCTTAAATATATATAAAGGAAAATAATTTATATCGAAACAACTTTAGATACTAACAGCCAGTTAGAAATTGTTTGGGTCAGTAGTTATTTTCAATTTTTTATTACAAATCATATTTATCAATTGTCTTGGACAAGGTAGGAGTACAACTTTGATGCAATGGCAAAGCCAATATTATTACGGAGCTGTGTTACATAATCATAAAAGTAAACCAAAAAACAATCAACGCACTTTTGAAAAGCGCAATTAGGTATAGAGCAGCATTTACAAGCTCTATTTCTTTGGTGATGTGAGCTGTGATAGCCCTAAGGTGTGACCATGTGACTCTTTCGAGGGGCTACAAGTTCAAACCCCGGGTAGGCACCAATGAGTTTTTCTGTTAAAACTTGTGTCTAATCGATAATTGCAATTTGTCGCATTTATGCTTTTCGGTGAAGGAAAACATCGTGAAGAAACCTGCATATCTCTTGAGAATTCTAGAGATATGATTAACCTACCAATCCGCATTGGAGCAGCGTGGTAGGTCTTAGCTCCAATCCTTCTCTCTAGAAACGGAGAGAGGAGGCCTATGCTCAGCAGTGGGATAGTAACAGGCCGTTACTTGCCTACTTTACTTACTACAAAAGAACTTCAATTAAAATTTATACAAAACATTATACGTTTTCATTTTTTTTTTTGTTGTTTTATCTTCATATAATGTTTTTCAGGGTAGATTCCATTAATATATGTAAATTTTCGAAAAAAAACAAACAAATTTTGTTTAGGATGTTTGTAACATATATTACTGAAGGTGAATTTATTAGATATCTTTAATATTTAAATAAATTAATCTTGTGTATATATAATCGGAATTACCGAAACGGCTCAAATCATTTTCATGAAATTCATCAGCATGTGGGATTTTGGGGAGAAAAATCGATTATCCCTGTTTTCAGGTATTGAAAAACTGCTGAAATAGAATAATACAGGGGTTAGTTGTGCTGTCATTTGTAAAGTTGTAATAGATCAGTGGGGAACGGGCGGACTAAAGAAGAAAGGAAAAAAGGAAGAAGAAAGGACGGAAGGACTGAAAATACCCGCGATCGAGTCCCAGATATTACCTGCTTATTCTTTTTTTTATTTATTAAATTGCATTTTTTTGTTTCTTTTAATAAAATTATCGAGCAAGGCTGTGTCATGCTGGAACTGATCATTTAGCTTTATATGCCGTTATAATATTATATTATAAATACTAAGAATTAGGGTAATAAAAATTAAATAACAATCAGCAAGAATTTTATTAAAAAAACAATTATATTACAGTCACAATAATTGGTCTAAATAAAATACAAATTTTAAAGAGCCAATAATCTTTTTTTTAAATATATAGCTTACCTATATTATAAATTTGATTTCTGATTTAGAACAAATTAAATGAAAAAATAATTTTTATTCCTATGAAAATATTAATACATATTTATTAAATCATATTTTGGCATTGTTACATCAATAGGACCATTGGTGTAAAATTGAACACTTGAAGTAAATAAGGCTTAGTGCCTTATTTACTTCAAGTGTTTAATTTTTATTTTTATTTTTTGGGTACGGTACTGGGAGTCTCAAGTTTAAATCGCAAAACCCGGTTGATGCCCGCGGGCCGCAGGTTGACGATCCCTGGCCTGGGATATCGTTACGATATAATTGTTATTATACAAATATAATCGGCACGGATTTCAAGTAACATTATAAGTAAGTAATATATAGTAATAGTGATCAAGAATTTTACCGGGACCATAGAAGACCTTTTACCGGGCCTTAAATAAAAGACATTAACTACCTCTTACATTTAATCTTGTCACAGCAAAAGAGTTTAATTACTCGATTTTACTACTAGCTAATTGTCCTCTTTTCTTTATAACAGCTTCAATAAGCATTGGTGAAGCTTTCTTCATGTCGTACGCCCAACCAATCTTTGCAAACAAATCTAAATAAAAAGTAGTTAAGTTTAAAAAGTAAGAGAGCTCCGCTGCTTTGTAGTCCCAAGGGAAAGTGTGGTGATAGTTGTGCCATCCCTCGCCCATTGAGAAAATAGATACTTTCCAATTTTCAACTGGCATTATATTCCTGAAATTATAAATCAAAAGGTACGTCATTTAAAATTTCACTTAAGTACAAATAAATAGTTTTTTTTGGATATTTGTGGGTAAATGTATGTTAGGACGTATCCTACTATTATTATAAATGTGAAAGTTTGTGAGTATTGACGTATGTTTGTTACTCTTTCACGGCGAATCGCTGAACCAATATAGAGTCTATATTGGTTCAGCGATTATTATATTATAGACTATAGAAATCCTGTTAATTCTACAGGAATAGGATGATATTGAAAAGCGCCATCTATTATCGACCTATCACACGACAACACTCCATAGGAACGAAGTTGGGGGTAAAAACTAGTTTATTAATAATCCTTAACTTAAAGCGTTATTCGATTTAATGGCTCAATCGATGTATTGGTTTGTATAAAACTGAACTTATTACTAAAACCTCTTAAAACTGAACGGATTACTATACAAATTCAGTATTCTAGTACCGGCATTTTAATTCATGGCATCAAGTATGTTTTAATTACAACACTTTCTATAGACATCACGTCGTATCTTTAATTTAAATGAGTTAATCTTGTGTGTATATGTATATATATATATATATATATATATATATATATATATATATATATATATATATATATATATATATATATATATATATATATATATATATATCAACCCTTAAAATATTATTCATTGTAAAACAATATATATTTATATATTTTTGAGAAAATTTCATAAAAATAATGATTCGGACACAAAATAAGAATAAACAAACTAAACTTTTTAATACACACTTTTAAATTAAGAATATTGTGGATAGATGTTGAAGCACTTACACATCATAGGGTTTATTGCCCCAAAGGTGGGCAAAGCTGTTGACGGACCAAGTGAAATTGACGCTCAGCAAGTATCGTACAAGTGTAGATATTATGCAGAACTGCCAGGTTTCATTCCACAACAAAGCTTTTATTACAGCTGGTAATATAAAGCAAAATAGTAATTTGAAAACTATAAAATATCTGAAAAGAAATTAAAAAAAAATCGTGAAGTAAATTTAGTTACAGTTTAGTTTTAATCGCCCTTAAAGTGCTTATGTAAATACGACATATTAAAATATTCTTAAATCTTACTGATATTATAAATGCCAAAGTTTGTGAGTATGGATGTATGTTTGTTACTCTTCCATTAGTCCACTGGACCAATATCAATGAACTTCCAATATACAGTATTATGAGAGAGAGTAATATCTTTGTGATAAAAAATTGGGATAGTTATGAGTTAACCCTTCCATTTTTATCATACTTTATTTTTACCTTGTGTGCAACTTCACAATTGGGTCGTTTACAATATCACTCATATCTATTTTGTTTCCTTCCTCGCAGACGAATGGATGTTTTTTCATCAAAAGCCAGCCAACGTGAGAGAAAAAGAAACCACGCCGCGCGTCATGCGGGTCCGCTAATGTCTCCGACATCTTGTGGTGCACACGATGATCTCTTACCCAATTAAATATATTGTTCTAAAATAAGTTAAATATTAAATTTATAGCACAGAGTTATTATAAAAAGCATTTAAAAATTCCTTATTGTATATCAAATAAAGAAATCAATTAATAAATAACATTATACATAAAGAATATTACCTAAAGCATAGGGATGCAGGGAGGATTTTTATTAATACTGATTTATTTTCGTAAAAAACACGCATGCCAGACTCAACACGCCAATCCTCAGACGTGCACACATAAAACACAATATCTATACTTTTATCTTTTAAAATTCAGTTATTTTAGAGTAATCTTTTATTGGTCTTTCGTCAATTTCGTTGATTACCAAAAAAGAAAGGAATAAAAATATATATATCAACTCCAGCTCTATTACACCTGGTGCTCAAGACAATGTCTTTAAATGTCAACTTTTGCTACTTTTGCATGGTTGGTGATCCAAAAAGAAGGCTTCCTCTCTATTAAGACAGGATTTAAGTCTCACCATCTAAGACCATCCAATAAACCATCTCACCATCTAATAAAGACTCACCATCTTGTATTTTTATTGCTTTAAGTTTCCTTAGTTATTTTGGTATGGCTACGACGTTGTATGATGGTAAATATCAATTAAATATTAGATGCATGTTTCGTTTTTTTTTAATTTACCATACAAATGTAACTGTTACTGAAAAAACTATTCTGATGATGATTTGAAAAGCTTTTTATTGAATCTATTTCTATGGGGCACTCCCAATGATTTTTCATTTATTGTCACGAATAAAATTCAAGAAAGGTTTTGCGGTTGTGTTACACAAGATCTGTCACGGTAACAATTTTTTTTTAGTTTCCATTATTGAAAATACACATTTAGGTACGTAATTTATGCTAAAGTACATGCGATATTTTACGGCACAAGATGACTTGGAAAATCATATATTTGTCTTAATGCACTCTCAATGTCAAGGGGGTGTACATATTTTATAAGAGGTTTGTAGAGAAAATTCATTGCTATGACATTATGATTAATGGAAGCATATTATAAATAACTGCCAGCAGTTTCAACCGCGTGTTTCACAAAATTTTTGAACATTAAAGTAGTTATTTTAAGTTAACCATAAGAAACAAAGACATGATGTCGCCGACTTTTATGTAGTATTTTTGTAGATCTACAATTATCTAGTACATTACTTAACTATATCTCTGTCTTCTCTCTAAAAACGGGGAGAGGAGGCCTTTGTCCAACAGTCCACTGCCACTGTCCACTAGCTTTTATGGTTAACTCACTTTAACCGTTTTTATGTTAGTCAAAATACTATATTACGGTTTTAACCTTTCCACGCGGGCGGAGGCGCTGGTAATTGCTAGTCGTTATATAAATATGCAATATAATAGCAGAATGGCAGTAATTATGTAAATATTATAAAATAAAAGAGTAATATTAAAATTTCATACCTGTCCAGATATAGAAAACGAGATCATGAATATTATTCTGAGAGGCAAAGTAGCTTTAAATGATCTATGGGTCCAGTAACGATGAGCACCAGCTGTTACGCCAAAGCCGCTTATACCTCCCCAAAAAAGCTCTGAAAATACGCAAAGCGATCCATATAGGTATATAAAAAAGATTCTGTAATCTTATTATAAGTAACGTAAGCGTTAAATCATCAACCAAATAATTATTAAAATTATTCAAGTAAACTAAACGAACAGGATTTTTTTCTACAAAGTCTTTAATTTTTAATTTAATTTTTAGTAAAGCTTTTAGGCCATATAGTAGCTGGCTGAATAGACCATCCTGGTTTCTTACCGAGGTGTCGTAAAAGGAGACTAAGGTAAGTTGACGCACCGTGTGGTAACCGGTTGAGTAGAATAAAGCAATCTCATCAGGTTGTCACTCAGGCGGCCGGTCGTTAAAAACGTAGCCAAATAATGTTACGCCATGTTTATAGCATGTTGTGTTGACCCCACTTAGAGTGGGGTAAGGGCAGGAGGATGATGATGAAAGTCAACAAACACTTTTGTAAAATGGAAACATGATATCTGTTGAAATATTATTGTTTCCTTCTACTAGAACTTACCGAATAGAGCTGTTTCCCATTTAGGCCAATATCCCCGACAAAACTGAATTAAAGTGATCGAAGGTATTAGAATATGAAACATAGATATTAAAAAAATGTTAATCCACCGAAGTGGTGTTTTGAATCCCATCCGCTTTTCCCATTTTCGTATGGGTGCAAGAAACTTTGGATCATTTTTTGGCATAGCGTCGTCATAGTAGTCAATAACTTTGTGTGCAGCATGTCTGTATGTAGCTTCTCGCAAATTAATTTTTGCGTTATGTTGTATAACATTTTGGTGATTAAATTCTTGAGTTGTCAATACTTTTGTGACGGTCATATTAGCAGAAGCCATTGGCTAAAAATAAACAACATTATTAATCATAAACAATATATGTACAGAACAAGCTATACCTGTGATCACGTTCGCGTTACTCGACATAAAATTACAAAAAAAATCGGACAAAAATACCCAAGGCGAATATTTAAATAAGTAGTTATATTTAACTAAGTGTAAAATCCAGCTAGATCGATTTTCTCCCCCAAAACTCCCTGCATGCTGAATTTCATGGAAATTGTTGGAGCCGTTTACAAAATTTAGAAATATTTATATTTACAAGATTAACTCATTTAAATATTAAAGATTTTAATATTTAGAGACGGAAACCTAGCTCAGTTTATCCAACGTGAGGCCTACACCGTGGGGTGGCAAATTAATTGCAAAAATGATTTGAAAATGAACTCGAACTAGATTAACCCTTTCGCTACTGGCCAGGCAATGATGCAATGATTTCGGTGCCAAATTTAGAAATATTTGGCACTGAAAGATTATTTTACCTAAAATCTGTTATCACTTAAATGATAGATAAGTGAACAATTTTATTTTTAATATTCAATATTGTGTATTTTATATAGAAGGGCATAAAATTTTTAGAAATGCTAAAAATTCTATAAAAAAAACTGGACAGAAACAATTTCTTTTTATAATCTAAAAATATATTAATTGAATTAATTTAAGTACAATCTAATACATACATAAATAACCTCTTATCCTAATCCCAGAATAGGGCTCCTCTCTCCGTTTTTAGAAAGAAGGATTGGAGCTAATACCTACCACGCTTCTCAAATACGGATTGGTGTTATACACATATTCCCAGAATTCTCTAGAGATATGCAGGTTTCCTCACGTTGATTCCTTCACCGAAAAGCGTGTGATAAATTACAGTAATCAATTAGACACATAAGTTTTAACACAAAAACTCATCGGTGTCTGCCCGGTGTTTAAACTCGTGACCTTTCAAAAGGGTGGCTAAGTCTCACCGCTGGGTTACCACAGCTTTTAAACCTAATAAATGATAAATATAACTAGTTATATATATAAATACTAGTTTTAAGTTCTATATTTTTATATATTTATGTTGTACGTTCATATAATAGGACTAACCATTTAGTACTTAACACACACAAATACTTTCGCGGTTCGCCAATAAATGAAGAAATCGTATTATTTTCTAGATTAAAATACAATCGCAAAATAGTTCTTAAAAAAAAAGTTGTATATCACTTCCAACGTATAATGTATTTGAATAAACATTAGTGTAATTGTCATATGCAAATACCTTACCAATTTTCTAAGTTTATTTTTTAATTTACTTAATAAATTAGCATCTTTTTAATTACTTAAATTAGTAATGAGTTACAATTTTTGTTATTATGTCCAGAAAATATTGATTAAAGCTTATTCTTTATGGTGTTGTATAGTATAGTAGTAGTACCCACGACTTCTGTACGCGAAATTAAGCATTTAGGTACCCTCAATAATGCATAATGTGTTTTCCCCTATTCCAGAAAAGTAAATGGGATTTTTTAAGCCTATATATTAGCCTGGTATATAAGCTTAAATTATTCAAAATTTCGGCCATATCGTCGTAAAAGTGTAAAGACAGAAGGGAGAAAGAAACACAAACAAATGGGTCTACTTCGTTATAAGGTAGTCCATTCCTATTATTGTTATCCGGCTGAGTAGAATAGACCACTCTCTTTCTTACCGAGGTGTCGTTAAAGGCGACTTAGGTTAGTTGACCCGCAGTGTGGTATCCGGCTGAGTAGATTAGACCACTCTCTTTCTTACCGAGGTGTCGTTAAAGGCGACTAGGATAAGTTGACTCGCCGTGTGGTATCCGGCTGATTAACATAGACTACCCTCTTTCTTACCGAGGTGTCGTTAAAGGTGGCTAGGATAAGTTGACACGCCGTGTGTTATCCGGCTGATTAGCATAGACTACCCTCTTTCTTATCCAGGTGTCGCAGGTAGCCAATTCATGTGACAACATGTTTATAACATGATCCCACTAAGAGTGGGATAAGGGCATTAGGATGGTGACTCCTGTTATTGTTATGCTATGGGACTGAGTATTATATAAATCTCAACTTATCGCTTTTTATACAATATATATTATAAAAAGCGATAAATTGATCTAACTAGGTTTTATTCAGAAAAAATTACGTTTTATCCCTGTTTTCAGGCACTTTTTACTACTACAAGATTATTAGAAAACAAATGTTAATTACGCTGTAGTACTTGTAGTGTTAAAATAGCTCAGTTGGGAATGGTTGGACTGAAGAAGTGATAATGCCAGGATCAAGTCCCGATATTTTCTTTTTTTTTAATTGATGAAAGATAGATAGTAATTTTGTAAGATGTCTTTAAAGATTTATCACTTTTGTAAGAAATTTAAAGATACTTACTTTATTTTTCTACGTTTTAATCAGTATCAACTATTTTACTGGTTTGATAACTTAATGTACTTAGATTATTATCATCATCGATAAATTATGAATTAGCACCATCAACTGTCCTAATATCAACAAAAAGTTTTAGTTCTTTTTCACATTCACTCACTAAATTCTAAACATGATTTTATAATTTATGAATTATTTTTTTACCCAAACTCATAATCCATATTCTGGCACGGAACGAAGGTGTGTGCTAAACTAAAATAATGCAAATTCTATACGATCACGTTTATTACCTTACGTGACAAATTAAGTGTCCATGTGTCTGAAACGCTATCTTTACCACGTTTGCTGCTTGGAAGTTGATATCACAGGGTGTTTTTTTTACCTTATTATCATAACAAGCAGTGCCAGCGGCTACGCCCGCGTTTTTTAAATTTTTTCCCAAATTAATTTTTTAACATAAAAGTAGTTATTGTGAGTTAACCATAAGAGATAGAGACATGCTGTCACGAACTTTTTTGTAGTATTTTTGTAGATCTACAATTCTTTAATACATTACTTTAATGCTGGTTTATGCGGCGCACGCGGATTAAGCCCCATGCAGGCGAGTTTTTTTATGACTGCGCGACCTCTTCAACACAATTTACGTAAAATCCTAATGTACTATTAAGTTAAACATTCCAGAAGAATTGTACTATCTTTTAGTAAAAACCGTACAAAAATCCGTTCAGTAGATTTTGAGATAATCGATCACATACAGACAGCTTTTGGGGACTTTATTTTATAATAATTATAGATCATAAAACTAAATTGATCTAAATCGGATATTTTTTTAAACTATTACTAATTTATAACAGAACTACTTCTCTATATCTATATCTTCTATTTTAAGATAGTCAAATTTCAACTCGACGTGTTATTTTAGGTACTTTACCTTTTCCATTAATAACAAAACAATTAAAGGTACACTACTACAGTGTCTGACGGCAAACAACTTTTCGGTGTTGTGGGATTTATATTCATGTATAAATTTAGTACAAACTGTTCGCCACATTGCAGTTTATTTTTAAAGAAAAAACTGCTACTCCATTACGTATTCGCACTATGTTAAGAAAATAGTACTACTCATTAAGTGTTTTATTATTATATCTAGTGACGCTGTCAAAGTCATTAGGGCTACAAGCATTAATCAATTAGGAAAAAAATATTGTTATGAATCTTTACTTATTATTGGATAGCATATGGATGGATAGAAAATTTATGGTAATAAGCACTATTATTAAAAAGTGTTGATTTGCTATATTATCACTTATTTAATGTCATATGTGTCGTATTTTTAATTTCGCATCCTGCAAAGTCTGTAATTATATACTACACTCAATTATTTTAATCTTACCTAATGATTATATTACTTCAAATTTAATCATACTGTATAACATGATAAAGTAAATATTGTATTAAGTTGCCTAAATAAATTGTAAAACCAAGCATTTTATTTCTTTCCGTGAATGCAATTATTCAATCAGATTTTATGTTAATTCAATTAAAACAAACAATTATAAGAATTATATTAGTGATTGTTCAATCTATGTTTCAGCGATTATCTATGTACAAGTATGTATTATTATTATCTCATTTATCATTCTTCAGGTATTTCGATGATAGAAAATTATTTCATTGTACAATAAAATTATCATTTTATAAGTTTCGACTTGGTTAATCTTTTTTGATAATTTAATAACTGTTAGATGGTTAGTTAGTAGTTTACCATTGATTTGCTGAATTTCGCTCATGGAGGAAATATTTATATCAGAAATATTTTTTCAAACTATAAACTAAACTACATTATCTTATTTTATTCTTGGGAAATTTTGAGATATTATTTTCTTATTAATATTCTAAACACAGAATTTGTGTTTTTCATATCGATGTAGCTCATTTAAGACTTTGTAAGTAATGTACAAAATTTTACGTAAAGTGAACTTATAACCATAAAATATAACATATCGACTATTATTTATTTATTTAAACGGAACTCCAACAGCATAACATATTATATAACCCAAAAATATCCAAATAGTCTTAAATTAATTATGTAGTACCAATTACAGGAAATTACATAATTCTTAGTAACATTTTTACAATAATAAACATAAACTTATTCGTCGTATTTTACGACACCTCGATAAGAAAGAGGGTGGTCTATTCTACTTAACCGGATACCACACGGTGAGTCAACTTACCTTAGTCGCCTTTTACGACATCTCGGTAAGAAATGAGGGTGGCACTATTCTATTCAGCCGGATACCACAAAGCGCGAGATACGTGGTATTGGGGTATTCTGCCCCAGCTTCGTTCTAGTTAATTTTGTCTCCTATTACTTTTATTCTGGTAAAATTCTTACTTCCCAACCAACCGACAAACAGTTTTTTTATGTTTTGACTACGTACCGTCATGTGGAGTTATTTTAACCGGGTTTATGCATACACAAAGTCGGGGACCTCCGAGCGATCCGAACGGGGTTCATCGCTCGCTGGAGTTAGGTCCCCGAGGCGGTCGATGCATCTGGTGCTCCCGATGCATCGATTAGCGGAGGGAGGGGCCACTGTTTAGAGAGGCCCCGACCCGGAGGTGGCGCTCTCCGGGGTACAGAGCTGCTGCTGGCGGGGATGAGGGGCAATGTCTTCATAGGTACCCTGTCCCCGCCACCAGCAGCGTGGTGGAGCACTGTCAGGTTTTTAGTCGGTGAGAGTCCGACATACCCGCCGCTCGTCCCCGTCGGGCGGTGACGACCCATAATGGGTTTTCCTGACATTAAAAAAAAAATGCATACACAAAGTACATGCACAAAACACTAAATTTTTAAATAAGTTTATGTACTTAAACGAGATATGTCTAATCATTGACGTATTACGTATACGTTAAATGATAAATGACGTATCCAACATGAATAGTTGTCTTGTTTTGTTATGCTAGAAAGCATAGAGAGTTTAATTAATGATATAATTCTATTGAAAACTATCAAAAGTACGACAGAAATAAAACATCATTAATCAATTTGACGAATATAAGTTCGGTACGAAATGCTGTCGCAGCGTATTTGATTTCCGTCTATTCAGCTCATATGCGATAATTTAGATTATGTACAGTATTATCAATACTTTTGAAATATAATTTTGTATTAACTAATTGTCTTGTTATAGTTAAAGTACATTTAAAAGGTGGACAAAGTAAAGTTTATATGCATTCATAATTTTCAAACGTTTGCGTCTTAAAATGTATATGCTTAAAATTACATATATTTAAATCCAAACAAACATACATTTACACATTTCGTTCATCTATTTATTTATTTATTTTTGGGCACGCTAATAGTTTACCTACTTACTAATAATAGTTGTGAGACAATATTCATATAAACTTAATACAAAACTATATAAACAATATACTATATTTAAATTAGTATTAAATAACATAAATATATTATGCTAAATATCGAAGCTTTTGTTGCATTAATCGCATTACCATGAATTGCAAAATTATTGTCTATCTATTTATATGTGTATGTGAGATAGTTAATTCAAAATGTCCCATGACTACTATGAAGTCTTTGGAATTTGCTGTCGAATATGCAGTATGGCGGGGCTGGCATCAGGTGATAATTCAGACGGCCATTAATAATACAGGTATTTAATCATCTTCCTGCCCTTATCCCACTCTAAGTGGGGTCGGCACAACATGTTATAAACATGCTGTCGCATGATTTGGCTGCGTTTTACGACCGGCCGCCTGCCTGACGTCAACTTACCTCAGTCGTATTTTACGACACCTCGGTAAGAAAGAGGTTGGTCTATTCTACTAAACCGGATACCACATGGTGGGTCAACTTACCTTAGTCGCCTTTTACGACACCTCGGTAAGAAATAAGGATGGTACTATTCTATTCAGCCGGATACCACACGGCGTAATAATACAGGTATCTATATATATAAAAGAAAGTTGGTCTTGGTTACACTATTTATAACTCAAGAACGGATGAACCAATTCGGCTGAAAATTGGTGGAGAGGTTGCTTAGAACCAGGAGACGGACATAGGATACTTTTTATCCCGTTCGACCGCATTTATTTTATCCCGTCAAGTCACTATAAAACATAACAAAAACGACTATGACATGGAATGACAAAACATAAATGACAGCTATACGTAATTTTGTCTTTGGTTAAGTATGGTAAAAAATTTGACAATTATCAAAATAACAGCTAAACTTCACAACATAGTATAAAATGAGTCGCTTTCTCTGTCTGCGTCCATATAGCCCTATGTATGCTTTAATCTTTAAAACTACGCAACAAATTTTGATGGGGTTTTTTTAATAGATAGAGTGATTGAAGAGTAAGGTTTATATGTATAATAACATTCAATATGGAGTAGAGAAATACTGTGATTATCACTGAGTGACATAGGCTATATGCTTTATACCCGTGCGAAGCTGGGGCGGGACTCCTAGTTTGATATAAATTAAGAAAACATTTGTTGTTTATTCCTAACTCATGAAAACATTGTTTTTTCTATGTAGTATTTGTAGAGCGTGTTATGTGATTTGATCACAATTTGATAGTTTAATATCGAAGTACCTAGGTGACTGAGAATAATCGGTAATTTTTTAAAAGATATAAAAAATGACGTTTAAAAAAATAATAAAAAAAGAAAGCGCCGGTGACATGTGGAAATCGATCCAAGTTTTTGAACTTTTTTGGTGCGTCCGTTCCTAGGTTTCGAACTTTTTTGATCAGTCCGTTCACAGCTTTACATTTGACAGCTCAAATATAATTTGCATTCAATTCTACATTTTAGCATTTATTTAATGCACGAAAACAGGTATAAAACGACATTTTTTTAATGAATCAATTATACTTTGTGAATTAACAATATTTTCCACTTACAGACTGTTATTGGGCAGTACTGCGTTTTGTTAAATGTTTAAGCATCAATGGAATAGCGTCATCCATGAATTTCAAAGAAAAATCTAGGCATACTTCTTTACTAGGCATTGTACTATTTGCACCTACTCTTAAGGGCCCTGCTATTAAAAGTTTTACTTCTACAGTTAACCAGGTAATGTTGTGTTATAGCTATGTTTAGTCATACGGTTATAAAATTGTAAGAAAAACATTATTAAAAAGGGTCATATCTTATATTCCCTATGGGTATTTTGAAAGTTTTAGTATAAGTAGAGCATTGATACACTAGACAGGTTCCATTTCCATCATCATCCTCCTGCCCTTATCCCACTCTAAGTGGGGTCGGTACAACATGTTATAAACATGTTGTCATCTGACTTGGCTACGTATTTTACTGCCGGCCGCTTGCGTGAGGACAACTTACCTCAGTCGTATTTTACGACACCTCGATAACAAAGAGGGCGGTCTATTCTACTCAACCAGATACCACACGGCGGGTTAACTTTCCTTAGTGGCCTTTTACAACACCTAGGTAAGAAAAGAGAGTGGACTATCCTACTAAGCCGGGTACCACACGGAAAATACTGGACAAATAAGGTTTCTGTGATGGTGGTTAGTCTAAGTACCAGGACCTTCTTGTGATACCGATGTATTAGATATAGCGTCCAACTTAATCGTTTTTCTTTATAGATTTATTTTTCTTACACAAGCAATAAAATTAGGGTCAATTACTTTTGCTCTAAATTGCTACACTATAATGTACTAACTAATTTAAAGATTTTATTAATTGTATTGTTCTAGATGTATCGTTGGGAAATAAATGCACCCTCTTATGATTGGCTGATATGAAATCTATAGACGATTTTCAAATATTGAGCAACATTTTGAATACAACTGCTATGCGATTTGACCAAAACATTATTCTAGCTCTACCTGATGATCAACATGAATCGAATATAAGTTTTGATCTTTGTAATGGAAACTTCATTTATAACAGAAATTGTAGAAAATTAAAAAGCACAAGACCAAGAAAAAGCTTATATTCCGCCCCAGTATATGACTATTACTTTAATGGTTGTAATAAAACAGACTATGAAAGAAATTACTATAAATTGTCCGAACGATTCAATAATATTGCAAGAAATCGTAATTATACGGAAAATCAGAAGACTCACACTCTGTTACAATCAGGTGTATTAAGATACAACTTTTCTAAAAGTTTCTCTGTATTGAAGATAAGTAACTATTCTCTAAAACAAGTTATAGCAAAATGGAATAGGGTGAACAATGTTGGAATGGTTGTGAATATTCATGTTTTACAATTCGTTAAAGTCCGAATAAATTCAACGCTTTATGTAAAACATCTAGGTAGACATCATGACCTTTTGGTTTTTTTAATAGCAAATTTAATCATCACTATTTGCATGTCATTTCTAATTTATTTGTATTTAAATCAGGGTCATCTAGCAATGTTAGGCGGATCAAGGATCATAAGGAATATTACAACAAATTTCCCCATGTGGAAAGACGGGATTCACTGTTGATTTAAATCTTCCAAAACATCCCAGTGGTAGCTTTAAAAACGTAATATCTATGAAACAGTTCAATTAAGTCGTTTTCGATATCACTAAGAATCTCTAATCTTGGCGTACAAGTTGATTGGTCTCTAATTTTTTTTAGTTGTATTATAGTTTAAATAATCTGGTAAAAACATTTCATTGCGAATATTATGATTGTTATTGGAATAGTAAGACTTTTCATAACAATAATTGATCTTATTATTTTGATATTTCCAACTTTTGACCATGAGAGTAACTGCCATCACTTAGCATCGTTTGCTGACGGTCGATATTATTATTATTATTAAGAAGAATTAAAACATTTTGATGCAGTATGATGGACTGATAATATGCGTTAGTTAAAAAAATCTTTGTATGTGATTAAGCCAATCGAATAAATCATGATGAGATGGTTTATTCCAGAGTCAGGTTTGAGTTTTATTATTTGCATTAGTTAGTAATCTAAGTAAATCATCACTTGAAACGTCCAAATTGTTTTAATTTGCGAAAGCGGCACTCATGTCAAAACTGTTTAATGTACCTAATCATGATAAAGTTAACACTTGTCATCATTATATTTATATCGGTCCCAGAATGGCCACCCTGCACATGAAGACGTAATGTAGGCCGACCCTCCACTAGGTAGACAGACGACCTCAAAAAGGTCCCGGGAAGCCGCTGCAGGCGGCGCAAGATCGTGCAACGGGGAAATTCTTGAAAGAGACTTACGTCCTACAGTGAACGTCTATTGGTTGACCAGAGAAAGAGAGAGATAGAGTGACAGTAGTCGGACATGCGTCACATAGCTTGTCTAATCAGAATTTTTTTAGGTACAATATCGTATATGTGATCTCCAAATAAACGTAATCAATTCAATTACAGGTGCATGGAGCTCAAAGCGATCTATGTCTTTAGTAAATATTCCATATCCAGTCGAAGCTCGTAATTTTTGGGGCGAAAACTTTATAGTTGGCAGGTGCAATTCCACAATGGAAGGATCGATTACTTTAGATGACGATGGACCATCTGCACCAGAATTGTTAAACGATATTCTTCAATTCCTAGCCTTGCGAGTTAATGCTACGTATAAACTACATTTGTTCTTTTTCTTCTTTGTCCTAGCGATGTACAACCATAGTTCTAACGCCAGTACCTACAGCAATGGCAACACTTTTGAGTAGCTGATAGTTATGGTTAAAATATCAGGAGTTCGCAACTTTGTAAACACTTTAAGAGCAGGAGATACAATGGTCAAAATGCCACTAAAGAAAAAAGTTATAAAAACATCGTGTTTAAAAGTGCTCGCAGGGTTTAAATTTTATGCGGTGATCATCTGATGGGGATTATTACAAAAACTTACAACTTAATATGTCTTGCTAGGCAAGGAAGGGACCAAGCTTTAGAGTTATGATTTTACAATCCTTTTGTAGCTTGTAAAAGCTGTTAGTAATGATAGCTTTTTAAATTACAAACATTGTTTCTATTTACCTAAAAATATTCCCTCTGATCCCGATAAATTATTAACTGTAGTGGAAAAGGAAGCAAAATATTTTTCTTAATTGCTTACGTGCTTAGATCATAGAGTTACTATACTAGAGCGGGGGATCCATAGACAAGTCAATAAGTGTCGCAAGAAACAATGAGAGAAGATGAAATTCGTATACCTATTTTTGTTTAATCACACATAAAAAAGAGAGACAGATAGATACAGACTCATTTCCTTTCTTTTTCTTATAATAGGACAAATTATAGGCTGGCTTCCCTACTCTAGTATAATAACTCTATGGTTTAGTGGCTCTTTTAGTTTCAGTTATGAATGACCCTTTATTTAAAATTGGAGCAGCGTAGTTGCTTTATGTGGTTGAGCTTCAACCCTTCTCTTCATAAAACATTTGTTCAGGATTGAAATAGTAACGGGCTGATAAAAAAATAATACCCTTGTCTTATGTTGCAGACCTGTAACACGATATTACGGTAAACTAGGTTTTCGCACATACGAAGGTGCGTGGACCGGATTGCTTGGTGCCCTTATGGAGCACTCCGTGGACTTAGCGCTAGAGCCAGTCACAGTAGTATCACCACATAACAACGACATGGATTTCATTTTTCCTATAGCTGATACTATGTAAGTGCCGAAGCAATAAAACATTGTCATTGATAAAATATTTACAGTTATAAATCTAAAAACGATGACTGTTTCTATTCTACTGCTGGGGAAGCCCTCGTTCTCTAGCTTTTAAAGAGAAGGGATTGAGCATAGATTCATAAAGCTGTTGCATATAAATAGGTAAAGCAAATATTCCAGGTGTTCCAAGAGATATACAAATTTTCTCACGATGTTTACTTATATAAAAAGCGTAAAGGCTTGGAAAGGATTGCTATGTGAAGCCTGCGTTTAGCACAAAAGTCTTGAAGTAAATAGCTCTGATGAGAGACACAAGGTTACACTGTCCGGTTATGAAACCTCTTGAAACTCATAGGTACCGATAATTAATTGGTAACTTGGTAACCGCGAATTTATTCGCTTTGACTTCACTGTTTAAAATATCCTCAATTATGTCCTATACTGTATTTTTTCTATTTCTTTTTTATAGTCCAGACTATGTCCTGTTACATAAGTGGATATATTACACCAAACTATATCTATATGTCTTCAGCCGATTACTTTCGCATTAATAATATTAGTTTGGATTACTTTTAGATTTAGGATATTCATTTGTGTTTTTTCGGTTTTAGGAGCAATATTTATATACGTCACCAAGAAACATCGGCTGTTCGCGACATATTTCTTGCTCCATTTAGCCCTATGTTAATAGCTTATGTTGCGTTAATGGCTTTAGGAGCAGCTGTCACTATTGTGGTTATAAGCCGATCTACTTCCGTAAGACAAAACAGAGAATTAAGTTTCACTGAAGCTGTAATTTGGTCAATCGGAATTCTATGTCAGCAAGGTTCTTATTATTTTATTTTTAATTTGTAATAATTATATATAATACCTGGTCAGGGGCTCCGCCCTGGAAATCAATGTGTCACAAAATTTTATCGGAATTGATGTTTTGAACATATAGTAATTATTGTGCTCTCTGGAACTTTTTGCATTATTTTTGTAGATCTACAATTCTTTACTACATTATTTTAGTATCTCTTCGGAATTACACACGGTTATCAATAATGTAAAAGAAGAAGAAGAGAGAGCATTCTATTAATGACTTTTCGCCTTTTTTTAGGTGGCACTTTGACACCCCAGAATCCAGCTGGTAGCATCTTACTTATTGTTTGCTTATTTTTTGCTCTCATCACTTATAATGCATATGCGGCATTTATAACATCCGTTCTGTCTGTTAGAGTGGCCGTTGTGGGCTCCTTATCGGATGTGCTGGAGTCCAATTACAAAATCGGATATATAAAAAATGGTGCTGATCAAATGTATTTAATGGTGAGTTATGGTTTTTGTTATTTAATATGATTATTTATTTTCATGCATTGCGAAAATTGGAAAGGGAAAATAATATTCTCACGTACTTGCTTCAATAATAAGTCTCAACTCGTTCCCTTGAATCTAATTTTGTTATTCTACTGCAATTTAATAAAATAGGACAGTATTAAGTCCTTATTTTTATAATGATGGTTAAATCTATTTAAACAGTATAAAGGCTATGTAGTTGTTTATATTGTGATGGTTAAATAGAATAGAATAGAACATTCTTTATTGCACCACATAAAATTACAATATACATTGTAAAGAAAACGATATAATCTAATGCAGATAAATAGCTGCATAGTGCCATAGTGCCTTAACAATGACCTTAAGTCATGACAGTTAACTTCGCTGGAAGAAGCAAGTGACAGATAAATAGATAGATTGATTGAATTAAATTGATTGCAGTGTTTAATATAATAAGCCTAACACACAGAGATAGTACTAGCGTTAAAAGAATATCTAGAGCACGTTCGGTTCAACATTATGTTTGTATTAAAAACCAAGGCAGGCACGTCTGATTATTTGCTAAAAACATTTATACCTACTTGTTAATCATAATTCATCATGTGCTTTATCGGACTTATTACGAAATACTTGTAATACTTACCCTAAAGATATGAATGTAGTGATTATAATTTAAGTTTGTTATTGTTTTGCACAATTGTTTGTTATTTTTTGTTTTGCTTTAAACATGTTTTTTCATTGTTTTGCGATTGGACGCCAAAAATGAAGATGAGAATGTTTTCTAATAATGCAGTCAACAAAAGACGTGCAGCTTAACGCCTTCTATATTCGTGGATATTCTGAAGCTGAGAACTTAGTCTCGTCAGCGGAAGAAGGGCTGGTACGAGCTGCGAGACAGAATTACGCCTTCTTTGCTGGACAACGTGTAGCTCGCTCTACTTTAAGGTTCGTAGTCTATACAATGCTGAATCAGCTGGATGTTAATATTTAGAAATCCGCTATACTCACGTCTCATTTATTGGATGAGCCCAACTAGTTTCAAGCGAATATTAGGCCGTTATCTTTCTTTATATGCCGTTTGGGACCCGGCTGAGTAAAATAGACCACCCTAATTTCTTACCGAGGGGTCGTAAAAGGTGACAAAGGTAAGTTGACCAACCGTGTGGTATCCGGTTGAGTAGAATGGACCATACTCTTTCTTACCGAGGTGTCGTAAAATACGACTAAGGTTCGTTGACAGCAGGCAGCCGGTTGTAAAATACGTAGCCAAATTATGTGAAAGCATGTTTATAACATGTCGTGCCAACCCCACTTAGAGCGAGATGAGGGCAGGAGGATGATGATATTATAATGTTCCTGAATCATCATACTATGAATTTACTCAGATTAACATAAACCAGTTTACTACGGATTCTAATATCGTTTGATATTAAATGAAAGTTGTATTCATAAAACTTTTATGCTGTTGTTGACGGGACATTAGTGTGACGGGGAAAAATTTTAGTTTGTTATAAATCACAAAAAAAGAAATTGTGTAATGTTAAATGTATAGTGTGATACCAGTTTTCATATCTTATATATGCACGGATCGTAAAAAGCATCCTCTAAAAATCACCACCAAATTCATTCAATTCAATTCAATTCTCAACAATGGTTTGACCCCGTAATCTTTTTTTTATACAGGAAAAACCCCTTATGGCTACCGCCGCCCGACGGGGACAGGCGGCGGTTATGTCAGACACGCACCGACTAAAACCGACCTGTGTGCTCCACCACGCTGCCAATGGCAAGGACAGGGTGTCGTTGTTTACATTCCCCCTATCCCCGCCGACAGCTCTGATCCCAGAGAACACCTTCTCGGGGTAGGGACCCCTCGAAAGAGAAACCCCCCTCTTTTACCCCGTAATCTTAGCATTACCCAACATAATTAATTATCATTGTCAGGTCTCTTAGTCAAGCCCGTGGCCGATGTGTTTTGCGAGAGTTACCTGTACCGTCTACGCGTGCTCAACTTGCATTCCCTCTCCCAATGCGATCTCCATACGCTCGACCCATCCTCGTCAGGTACTTTAGTTTTATTCTGAAGGAATGAAAAAATTATATTGCTTCACAAAAATAGCAATTAAATGTTCCTAATGTCATAAAAGGCAACTAACGTAACTTGACCCACCGTGTGATATTCGGTTGAGTAGAATAGGTACACAACTTTATTGCTGAGGTGTTGTAAAAGACGACTAAGGTAAGTTGATGGCAGGCAAGCGGCTGGAGATAAAATACGTAGTCAAATCATGAGACAACATGTTGTGCCAAACCCACTTAGAGTGTGATAAGAACAGGAGGATTATATTATAATGGTCCGGAATTATCATACTATAAATTTACTCAGACTTCTACGAATTCTACTATCGTTTGATTTTAACTATTATAAATGTTGTATTCATAAAACTTTTATGCTGTTGTTTTACCATTGAATCGCTTTAATATTATTTTTGCTTATTTTAATATTCTTCTCGTTTATCTAGATTTGGAAAAAAAAATCGATTTCAGTTTGTGTCTATGCTCTTTGTCGGATTAGCTAGTGCGTAATGGAAATATTACGCACTAGATTACCCGATAGACGTCCTATCGTAACTATTTAATTAACAAAAAAAATCATAAATTTTCTAATGTTCCGCTAAACTTTTATTTTGTTTTCTTTCATAAGAACCTTCTTCTGACAAAAATTTACAGAAAAAAAAGAATTAGCGGAATTGTTCCATCTGTATAGTGTGATGCTATGATAAAGGGAAATAAAGATTCATTTTTATATGCATAGATTATTAGTTGCCTGTGTAGTATACTTTTTGTACTCCAATTACATTTTGACAGGACGTTTAACAACAACAACAAATTTGGGGCATTTTGAACATTGTATAGCTAACTATACTATGCTAGCTTCTTCTAAAGTATTTACAATGCGAACTCCGTGTGATTCTACCATGACTATCAGCTACCCGAAAATGTTTACAATATTGCCACCGCTGTAGATAGCCGCTGGCATGCCGTGTCGCCACAGCATCGACAACAGACTACTATGGGCTATAAGACGTGTCGCCACAGCGGCGACGATTGAGTGCAAAGGGTTAAAGACGCTGATCGAATGTTACGCTTAGTTTGTTACAGTTACGTGGTGGAGCTGTATTAACGCGTTTGGAAGCAGCATTGGTACCAGCAATGCCGCAATGTACAGCGCCATCAGGTTTCGCTTCTGCCCGCGCAGCTGATGTGAAGACAGCTCTCTTTGTTATTCTGTTTGGATTGCTCGCCGGATTTTCATTGGGTAAGTATATAGGCAAAAAACTGAACATAAGCGCGGACCAACCTAAGCAACATTCAGATAGGACAGATATCACTGAAGCTACCAAGCGTTATTATACTTAGTGTAGGGGAGCCATAGGCAGGCCTATAAGTGATACAATAAATAATGAGAGGGAAGATGAAACTCTTATGCTTTATCTTTGTCTAATCAGATACAAAAAAGAGAGACAGATAAAACACCCTCATGTTTCGCTTTATTAAAATATGGCACATTTTGGATAGGCTTCCCCGCTCTATGGAAAATACTCACCTTGTAAATAGTCATAAGGCGTAAACTAATCCCATACAGGGAGTGGTGGTCGACGTATCCCACAGCGGAAGCCACCACCCATTCCTGTGATGAGTTTCACTAAGCTAAATGTTCAAACGGTTCTCAGGGATATATTTACACATCACTGAACCAATGTAAATGAAAATAAATGTGCAACAACACACTAATATTGTCTAAAAAAACTAATATCAAAATTCTAATTCAAATCATTTTTATTCAAGTAAACTAGTAAACAAGTACTTTTGATGCATCAACCAATAAGAAACTCGGCGATTGCTCGGTGATTGCTCAAAATATAATTCTTATTACTATAAAGTACCTTAAATTACATTTAGTCGTTATTAACTTAACTATATGTACTTCACATTCCACTGAGCTAACAATGTAACATGAAACTAAGCTAAGTAAGCTAGGATTTTTGTGGACATTTTTCTTGAACGACGCAAGGTAAATAGTGTTAAGTAATAAATTAGATAGCTTTGGGTTGATGTAAACTGTATGACTAGTTGTGTTGGTAAAAGAGCTTCTCCAAGCTTTTAATTTACATATCTATATTATTAAATTTTAATCTTGAATAACCTAATAATAATCAACCGTATTTTAATTCGCTATAAATTTTCAGGCATCGGAGAATATTTCTGGAAGAATCGGGATAAATATAAGAGTTATTTGAACAGTCAAATACAACGCGTTAGATAATTGAAGTCACTTATCTAATGGTTTCTGTATTCAGAATTCAGTTTGACAAAGTATTTAAAACTGTTCACGCCACCTATTACAGCCACGGTTGTTTATAGTCACATAGTTAAACCTTTATGTTTAAAGATCTGTTTAATGTATAGCTTTTTAAATGGGTTTAAAGAAATTTACATGATCTTGCGTACGAATACTTAGTTCAATACTTCTAGTGGAATTTTACCAGTGCTGCAAATCAATTTGATAAAGGACCGGAAGTCCGCTACTTGTAACTATTAGTTGACCTGCTTTTAAACGATTAGCTTAAGCTTGACTTTAGTGGATTAAATAGAATAATTAAAATTTTTCTCTTTCCATTTGACCCATTAACCTTAAATTTGATAAACACAATAGTTTATAAAATTTTGTATTAGTATTGTAAATCTAAGACGGCCGCATATAGTCCCATAAATACGTCTAAAATATTAACATTGAAATCTAGGTATCTGATAACAATAAGGAACTTTGTTTACTTAGAATACATGGATTTTTTCGCCCAAAAGATCGTGTCGTGAAATGTAAAAAACAAGACAATGAATGAAAATAAATAACACTTTTGGTCGAGAGATGCAATATTTGTTAGAAAAAGAAGTTTGAAGAAAGATACAGTTACAGAATTCAAATACATTCGAAAGATACCATTAAATTAATGAATAAATAAAATAAAAAAAAAAAAAAAAATTTGATTAACACGTGTCTCTTTGCCTCAGCTCAAACTATTTCTCTTGTTCGAGGGACACTGCTCTTAACTTCAAAGGATTTCAAACATTATGACTAAATCTATAGATTAAATACATGTTGAAGTTTAAAGTGAGTTAATTTATGTTGTATCGTACAATGTTAATATGTTTAACATTTTCTAAGACATTCTTATGTAATCTGGCACAAATATGAATAAAGTTTACTATTATGAAAATAATTAAATTCATTTATATTTGTCTACTATTTATTTATGCATTTTATTATAAATAATTAGTTATATTAATTCTTATTTAGATTTGAGAAAGTGGTCTTTCTCTAGCGCTTGCTCGCTTAGTGCGTTTGCGATACATTTCGACAGCGGCCGTTTTGTCTTAATAGTTTCTGCCATGGCCCTTTGTAGCGTACTAGTTTCTAAAGTATGTAGATCTGTTGCTTCACCCAAAGCGGCAAAAATACGAATGAAAGCAGTTGAGCAACCGGAATCTGCAATAAAAAATCATATGAGATCAATCGATCTATAAAATAAATATGTCGGGGTAGAGGCGATGTTTTTATAGTGTGAGGGTACTTCGGCTGTTTTTATGTAGGAAGTGAGAGTCCCGTAGAGCTTACAAAGTATGATAATATGCAAGGGAGTGTGTGAAATTTTACTATTTCCAATTTCTTACTCGAATTCGCATACAACACTAATTCGGAATTCCAAAGGATTAAATGAACATAATTGGAATCTCTGAAGTGTAATTAATCGCTGGTAGTAAGGGTGTATAAAAGTATTTTTAGCATTTTAGTTATCAATATTTTTATTAGAATATAACAAATATTATTTTTGAACTTCTTTTATTAAATTAGTGTTTAATTTACAGTCACATTTACGTTACATTTGATTGATCCAGTATATATATATATATATATATATATATATATATATATATATATATATATATATATATATATATATATATATATATATATATATGTGTGTGTGTGTGTGTATATATATCTTTTTCATCTTCATCAGTTTACGATCAGAGCACTAGATATGACCATCGATTTTTGTTTTCTTTTTCGTATTGCATCTTTTTTATATCTTTTAAAAAATTACCGAGCAAGGTGCGATCGTCCAGGTACTGTTAATAAATGGCTCTAGCATAAAAAATAATAATAATACATATATACATATTATGTTGCTTTATTGTGTTGTACTTGGCAGAAAAAAAATTACCATAAGTTCCATATTCTCCTGATTTGTAATCTTGAGGGTACACATAGTGGAACTCCGGCCAGTAAGACTTCGTGATGATGAATACTAAATTTGAATCTGGAGGAAACCTGAAATTAAGATATTTTTTAAAAAGCGGTTTTTTTACTTATCTTTTCGTTTATGTACTAAAAGGATCCATTCATTCTTCCCCCCTCATCTCACTCTAAGTGAGGCCGGCACAACATGTAATAAACATGTTGTCACATGATTTGACTACATATTTACGACCGACCGCCTGCCCGACGTCAACTTACCTTAGTCGTATTTTACGACACCTGTAAGAAAGAGGTTGGTCTATTCTACTCCATCGGATACTACACGGTGGGTCAACTTACCTAAGTCGCCGTTGGCGAAACCTCGGTAAGAAATGAGGGTGATCTTTTCTATTCAGCCGGATACCACACGGCAGGTTGACTTACTTTAGTCACCTTTTTCGACACCTCGGTAAGAAATGAGGGTGGTCAATACTACTTAATAATACTACAGGAGTAGGGTACAGGAGTACTACAGGATTGGAATCGAAAAAGATGTTGTGCAGACCCACTTAAAGTGGGGTAAGGGCAAAAGAGAATGACGAATGATTATTTTTCAATTATTATATAAACAAAGGGGTCATATCGCGATAACCTCGAGGTACCTTTTGGTGACCATCCTCTGTAGTCACGAACTGACAGTCAGTCAGTCAGCTCGTGGCCACGGTGGATGCAACTCTACCAAAACATCAAACCTTATACAAAAGGTAACTCGAGGTTATCGCGATGTGAACCGAAATCGTTTATATAATAATTAGTATCTAGATAGACAGAAATTCTTCGTTGCACACACATTACATAATACAAGGTACAAAAAGAAAGAAACTTAACTTAAGAAGCATAAGGCGTGCCTTTGCACGCCTTATGCTTCTTAAAGCAATCTCTACCAGACAACCTTTGCAGAAAAAAGAATTTGTTACATAAAAATAAGATAGGTACATCAACATGAACAAGTATAATAACTATTAAACACACATATATATAATAAATACTATATACATACATATAGATAATAAATACACAGATACGCAATACATATAAATAAATTAATTAATATATACCCTAATATATATAATTACTAATTACTAATTATTAATAATTTGTAGCGCATTCCACAATCTACTATTTTTCCATTATTATTTGGGAAACCTTACTTCTCTCCTTCCTTTAGTCCCCAAAGAGCCACGCCGCTCTCCACAAGCCAAGTAGCGTGAAGTACAATACCGTAGCGAAGCAAACCCATGACCATAATAGAACTTATGACGGAATCATTCCAATACTCCATGGGCGCATTTACTGGTAGCAGAATAAAGAAGACGGCGTATAAGACCCAGTAGTATCTGAAAAAGTTTAAACATAGTTGTTAGGATTATCGATTGTTGAATATTAAATACGATTTTATATAAGAACTAGCTGTCAGTCAAATCAGCCTGTCAGCTAAATCGGTATGTAACAAAAATTTTCCTGGGTAAATTTAACTGCCCGGGGTTTCTAGGATAAAAAGTAGCCTCTATATTGCTTCACGACCTTTCTATCTCCTAATGAAAGTCCCACTAAAATCAGTTTAGTCGTCATCTATTAACGTTTATTATACTATTAACATACTATTAACGTTTCTGAAGAATTATATATTTTTTTAATGTATTCAACAATTTAAACAATTTATTAACAAATGTTACTTAACACTATAAAAAAACCACAGAGGTTTGTACCTAGTGACCTGTCATCATAATACATACTACAGTATTTTTTGGTTGTATGTATTATTTATTTATTATTTATCACGGTTTACTTAGCGCACGTAAGAAAAGCTTTAAATTTATTACATTTCATTTATTAAATTTTGCCGTTTTCGAGATATTTTTTACTACTGCTACTCTCCTATTCATCTTAGCGTGTTGTTATATTTATATAGTCTATAGCCTTCCTCTCGATACACTCAAAGAATTTTTCAAATCGGTGCAGTAGTACCTGAGATTAGCGCGTTCAAAGAAACAAACTCTTCAGCTTTATATATTAGTATAGATATACAAATAGATTAAGGTTTAAATCCAGTGTTAGATATAATCGCGATTTTCACGCTATGTCCGCTTTGATCTAGAGACTCTGTATAACATCTTTCATCGTCTTCACCTAAATAGTGATGGATCTACTAACCCTGCGTTTTCCGGTGCAGAGGAACTTATAAGTATGAAAATTTAAAACAAAAAAGTCTTACTTCTTTTGAAACATCACAACTGAATCTTCTGTTATATCTGACATGTCAATAGAGTTTTTCAGATACTCTTGGTATTCACTAAGTTTTCGCATTCGAGAAAAAAAATGTGCATAGAGGAATCCTTTCCTTGCATCATAAGGATCCGCGTCAGTTTTAAAGTGCTGGTGATGAAACCTGTGCTGCTGTACCCAGTCGTATATAGTACCCTGAAAAAAATATTTAACAATATTAATATATACACTATATTTTTATATGCGTGTGGTATCCGGCTGAGTAGGATAGACCATCCTTTTCCTAACCGAGAAGTCGTAAAAGGCGAGTAAGGTAAGTTGACTCACCGTGTGGTTTCCGATTGAGCAGAATAGACTTAGTCTTTCTTACCGAGGTGTCGTAAAAAGCGACTAAGGTAAGTTGACCCACCGTGTGGTTTCCGGTTGAATAGAATACACCATTTTTTTACCGACGGTGGTCTGCCTCTTTCTTGCCCAGTTGTCGTAAAAGGCGACTAAGGTAAGTTGACGCCAGGCCGGTTGTAATAACAAGCCAAATAAATTAACAACATGTTTAAAACATATTGTGCCGACCCCACTTAAAGTGGGATAAGGGCAGGAGAATAATGATGATGTATAACTGTCTGGTGACGCGTTGCTGTTGGCTAAGTCTGGTTTCGAATTCCCCACGATACAGAACTCATCATGATCCATTATGAGTTCTGTTTATGAACAGATCATGAGATCATTGATCATTCTAAATATTGTCTAAAAATTTCATTAAATCGTTCCAGCCGTTTCGTTCTATAAAGGACATACATACAAACATAACATATACATGAGACGAAGATAAGTGGTATATCGTTCACTCTCGTTTTTTAGTTTCATACAATCGTACATCTTTCGGTCTTTTTGCTAGGTCTATTTTTTTTTCGAATTGACTATATGCTGTTAGCCCTAACGGCTTTTACAGCGTCACCGGGTGGGGCGGGCGAACGCAAAAGCATCGCCGAATGGTTAGGTCTAGTATTGAAGTCGTATATTACTCACGTTGCCTACTAGCGTTTGACATAGCATTAGCAGTATCTTTAACTTTGTGCTTGCTTTGTATGTCCGATGGGCCCATAGTCTGTGAGCGCCTGTTGTTACTCCCAGTATAGCGACAGATGACAGGAATATCACTGAAAAAACGTACTAAGATTAAATAAGTAAATTCACGAAGTAATTTATCATCATCCTCCTGCCCTTATCCCACTCTAAGTGGGGTCGGCACAACATGTTATAAGCATGTTGTCACATGATTTGGGTAGGTATTTTACAACCAGCCGCCTGACGTCAACATACTTTAGTATTTTACGAAACCTCGGTAATAAAGATGGTAGTCTATTCTACTACACCGGATACCATACGGTAGGTCAACTTACCTTAGTCACCCTTTACGACACCTCGGTGAGAAATGAGGTTGGTCTATTCTACTCAGCCGGATACGACACGGTGGGTCGACTAACCTTAGTCGCCTTTTACGACACATCGGTAAAAAATGAGGGTGACCTATTATACTCAGCCGGATACCACACGGCGGGTCGACTTACCTTAGTCAACTTTTACGACACCTCGGTAAGAAATGAGGGTGGTTTTTTCTACTCAGCCGGACACCACACGGCTATCACGAGGTAATTTTTTTTTTATAATTCTTGTCATATAAGTCTTGTCCCATATGGATAGCCCGCTTGAGCCGTGGTTAGTTCCTCTACACTCACAGTTGTATTACATAACAATGTAAAGAAAAAAATATATAGGACCAAGTTTTTTTATGTAACGTTATTTCGCCAATAGTTGGTTGAATCTTTTTTTTTTTTTTGTATGTATTTCGCAATACTTATAAATATTGTGATATCCGGCTGAGTAGAATGGACTAACGTCTTCTTACCGAGGTATTGTTAAATACGACTAAGGTAAGTTGACGTTAAGTAGGCGGCTGGTCATAAAATACTTAGCCATATTATTTGACAACATTTTATGTCAACGCCACTTAGAGTGGGATAAGGGCATAAGAAACATTTATACATGTTTCCTAATAATTTGTATAAATAAATAATTAAATCCTTTTTTAATTAATTACAAATACTTACACAAAAAGATAGTCAAAAACTTCGTTTCAGTGATTAGTAGTAAAATCCCATAACACGAAAGAAGGTGAATGTGTATAAGGAATAAAACCGTCAGCCAGTTGACCTCACGTGATTTCTTCAGCTCTGACAGGTTCACAGACTCGGAACAAGGTTCCACCGTCATCGTGGAAGGCGTACCTAGTGAAATACAAGTGGATTTGCAGGCTATATAACATCACGCTAAGATGAATAGGAAAGGAGCAGCAATAAGAAATAGTACGAAAATTTAAAGCTTTCCTTACGTGCGCTGAGTAAACGGTAATAGTTTTTAAAAAACCATGTACCTATTACAAAATTGTTTACCTCTAAAAGTCCTAAATAAAAGCCCGCAACCGCATATGTATAGATTTTAAGGCTAACCCACTGTGAATGGGTAAATGCGCAGATAGTGAAAAAATTTTTGTTTTACGTGGCATTTATAATTTAAGACTGCGTGATTCCCTGCGAGAGAAGTTTAAGGAAACAGGTATTCTTACATTTGCTTCACAGTATATTTTAAGCAATTTAATTTATGTACATAAAAATATAAAGAATTATAAAACGATAGGTGATGTATACAATAGACAAAGCAGGAACCGACATAAGCTTGCGACTCTTGCTTTGCGCCTTGCAAAAGTACGTAATTCGTTTGTGGGTTTTGGTATAAGATTCTATAATAAAATTCCGCAATCAATTTCAGCTTTGCCATTACAGCAGTTTTAAAAACACTGTTAAAAAGAGGCTGATACAGAAAGCCTACTATACTCTTGAAGATTATTTAGAAGATAAGAATGTGTGGATATTTGAATCTGTAACTCTGTAACTATTTTTAGGGTTTTAATCTAATCCATAATCTTTCCAAGCGGGCGGAGCCGCTAGCGATTGCTAGTTAAAAATAAAGTATTAAAGTTAACAGTATAACAGTGCATAAGTAAGATAAACATATGTTAAACAGTTTATAAATCGTGTTTAACAGTCGTCACTATAGTTAGTAGTAGTTGCATAGAATCCCATACAGAGTGACGATTAAAGATGGAATTATTTTTATAATAAGTATTTTTTTCCATCTTTAATTGCTTTTGGGGTCTTGAAAAGTCCCCAAAAACTGTCTGTCTGTATGTGATGGATTTCTCAAAATCTACTAAACGGACTTTTGTAGGGTTTCTATTAAAAAGCATCTCAATTCTTCCAGAATGATTAAATTAATAGTACATTACGGCGCAGTTTTAAAAAAATCTTGCCTGCTGGGAGCTTTAGTCGCTTACGCCGCGTAAACTAACAAAAATATTAAATTTATGTACCAGAAAGTTGTAGATCTACATACTACAAAAAACTCTCCAACAGCACGTCTCTCACAATAACTACTACAATAACTATACTACCTTATATTCAATTATATACACTGATTCATACAGCATGTATGACAATTTTTTCTAAATTTAACTGGTCGTTTCTGTCGTTTTTACTGTCTTTAGATTTAGATCGATTTAAGTAATAATAGTCTCCACTGAAATTTCTGTGACTACTTTTTACCATAGTTTTTATTTAATATATATGTTTTAGGTGTATGTGTTGTATTATTTTATGTTATTTTTTATATGTGATTTGATTTCATTTAAATAGACCAATACCATGGCGATTGATTGTTTAAAGTACAAAAAGTTGGTTAAAATTAAACGAAGCGTTTAAAAAAACAGTCAAATATGACTTGGCAAGAAAAATCAGACCTTGGTTAAATATCGGGAATGTCGAATGGAAACTTATCCGAAGCCTGGAAAGAGTCGCGTTATTTGACCCCTAACCATTGTATACAGTAATAAATAATTAATGACTAGGTAACATTTCAGGGACGTCATACTTTTTACGTCTTAACAAAAATAAGTTGTTTTTTCTATAGTAATCTGCATTGCATGTAACGAAGGTTTAGGTTAATAGCACATGACGGTTTTATGTAAATTGTATTAAAGAGGTCACGCAGTTGTAAAAAAAACTCGACTGTTTGGAGCCTAAGTCGCATCCGCCGCGTAAACCAAGAGAAATACACTATAGTAATGACTAGGATATTACTTTAGTGTTGTAGAACTGCAAAAAGTCCGGGACAGGATGTCTCTATCTCCCACCCACAATAACACTTTATTGTTTAAATTAAAAATTTATTCTCGCTTTAATTCCATTCTGGTTTGATTTCTATTTTTGAACTGATAATAAAATGAATGGGTTTACGCGGGAAAAACTTTGTGAGACACTGATTTGCGAAGCCGCAAGCAAAGTAGTTCAATATAAATGTATAGGAATTTTTTTTTATTTTTATATATCTATATAATTACTGTTGCTATTTATAATGCAACAACTTCATTATCTATGTACATATCCTTTATTAGCTAACTTTATTTATTACTAGGAGTCCCGCCCCAGCTTCGCACGGGTATAAAGCATATAGCCTATGTCACTCAGTGATAGTCACAGTATTTCTCTACTCCATATTGAATTTTATTATACATATAAACCTTCCTCTTCAATCACTCTATATACTTAAAAAAAACCGCATCAAAATCTTTTGCGTAGTTTTCAAGATTTAAGCAAACATAGAGATATAAGGACAGACAGAGAAAGTGACTTTGTTTTATACCATGCAGTAACGTTTATAGCTACTACTATTTTGATAATTGTCATATTTTTACCATACTTATCCAAAGACTAAATTACGTTTAGCTGTCATTTATGTTTTGTTTTTCCATGTCATAGTCGTTTTTGCTATACCAAGTTTTATAGTGACTTGACGGGATAAAATAAATGCGGTCGAACGGGATAAAAAGTATCCTATGTCCGTCTCCTGGTTCTAAGCAACCTCTCCACCAATTTTCAGCCGAATTGGTTTATCCGTTCTCGAGCTATAAATAGTGTAACCTAAGACCAACTTTCTTTTATATATATAGATTATTTCATTTTATTATTATTATTTTTTATTATTATATTTTTTTATATTACTATTTTTATATTTTATATTTATTTTATATACCATACTCGAGGAATCAACAAATTGGTCCTAGAAAATGTTGGCCCCTAAGCTAAATGTGGGGTCACCTGCCACTTGCGCCAACAGGTCAGAATGTATGAATTATAAAACAATTATAAATATATTTAATTAATACCACAATTGCACATTACTCCAAACAATTAGTCACTATGAATGGAGCTGGAGTAATTCAAAGCCTTAAAATAAATTGTAACATTAAAATAGCATGATTTTAATAATCGGAAATATCAAAATAAAAGTTCTCATATATAAAAAGTCGTAAAAGGCGACTAAATTGACCCGCCGTGTGATATCCGGCTGTGTAGAATAGACCACCCTCTTTCTTACAGAGGTGTCGTAAAAAACATCATAGTCATAGTTTAAAAAAAAATCGATCGCCAGCATACTTTACACGATTATCCGCTGGATCAATCTACAGATTGTTTGAAAATTTCATTAAAATCTTTCCCGCCGTTTCGGAGTCTATAAAAATACATACTTTTATTTAATATTTGATCGAGATTTATTTTTATATTTTCCGTGTAGCAAAACAAATTTAATAAGATCGTGAATTTTGTTTAAAAAAACATTAAAAAGTTAAAAATTGATGATATAATGCGTCAAATCTATTTGTTAAATTGGTTTTTTTTTGGAAAATGGAAAAGTATATACAAATAGAAAATCTTTGCTTTTTAAGTCAAGTAATAGTCAAATAATAAGTGAGTGGTACAATTGTAACTTAAAACGCTGAAGTAATTTTGAAAGATAAGGAAAAATAAGTTTCAAGAACGGAAAGTAAGACTTTTAAAGCTAAACAAATTGTAGTTGTTTATTCTGTCGGCTGTTTAAGGACGATTTAATCCAAATTATGACAAATGTTAAATCGATACACCGTTTTTGAGAAGTTGACTGAGGTCGATCAAAGGCGAGGGGCACCCCTAACTGGCCTCTACATATCGATATATGTGACCCGCCGAGTCGCCTAAAGGTACATAATTTTCATACAATGGTAATAAAATGTAAATTAAATAAGTCGAATGTAAAATTACATAAAAACATTAATAAATTAATTAATAAAAGTTAATTTTTATATAGCCCTACTGCAAAGGTGAGTTCTTAGTTACCTAGATCTAAACACTATACGATTTATAGAAGCAGGCGTTACTTTGCGGAATTCCATAGTACAGAAGTTACAATAGAATTATTGTAATTTCTTTACTATACTATAGTAAATTGATGGCACAGAAAAGATAATGAAATGGGCCAATAACCAGCTACATGTGAAATTTTAGATAAACACAGACTATCTATCTATACTAATATATAAAGATGAAGAGTTTGTTTGTTTGAACGCGCTAATGTCAGGAACTACTGGACCGATTTGGAAAATTCTTTGAGTGTAAGATAGTCCATTTATCGAGAAAGGCTATAAACTATATAGCAGTATGCTAACATAAATTGGAGAGAGGCAGCAATAAAAGATATTGCGAAAATTTAAAGCTTTCCTTGTGTATGTTAAGAAAACGGTGAAAGTTATTCAAAAATCTCTTATAAGTAACTCACGATAACTACTTTTATGTTCAAAATTTCAATTCGGGAAAAAATGTATGACACACTGATTTCCATGCAAGCGAAGCTGCTTGCACAGCTAGTTTACTATATATATAGGAAATAATTTAAGTAATCAAATGTAATACTTTCTAACTTGTAAATATAAAAGACCTATATTCAATTCTAATCTTTCGTAAAGAACTCTAAGATCTTCGAATATGTTTTGTTATTAGAACAAAATTCCGCGTTTAAATATCTTAACACACACTAACGAAGGAGTTCGGAAATTAAAAAATATTGCTCACACGACAATGAAAGCAAAATTAAAAATCGCAATTATCCATTATTGGAATTAAATTCATCGGACTATATCAGCAATTATAAATAATTTTCATATGAAAATTGACAGTAAATAATATTGTAAAATACCAAAGATCTTCTTACCTTTAAAATATACGCTCGAGTATGTCCACAGTCCTTCGCAGTACTGACACTCTTGCAGTATACAATGACTAGTAACAAATTGACACCGTCAGCCTTATGCATATTTATCAATATAACGACAAACTGTAGTGTTTGGATTTATTAATTTCATTACTATAATATAATGACGGCTTTCCTCACTTAATATTTATTTTCATTATATTGAATACTATTAAATACCGGTGTGAATGGATCGATATCTCTTTTCCTCCTATATGATGCTATATGATTGCTAAATGGATTTTGATGATTAAATTGAAGTAGGTACTTGTGAAATCACCTTCATAGTTTTATCGAAAATTGAAACATTTTTAAATTTCCAAATACATGACAACCTCTCGCACAGGAATAAAGAATTCAAAGTACTGAAATTAAAGAAAATGTTTGCTCTATATCTAAGTATATGGCAGTGTCTAAAACTAAGACAAATTGACGTTATCATGAATTATACTTAAAAAAATCTTAATATTTAAATGAGCTAATTTTGTACATATAAATTCTGTAATCTGAATTTTGGAAACGGCTCCAACGATTTTCATGAAACTTATGCTAAGTTTAAGTAGGAGGTTTCGGGTGTAATAAATCTATCTAGATCGATTTCATTTAAAAAATCGTCGTTTCATGCCTGTTTTCAGGCAATGAAAAACTGTTATAAAATTATTAGGAATAGAAAGATTAATTTCGTCAATTACAAAACTATAATAGCTCAGTCGGAATCGTGCGGTCTTGAAGTGAAAATATCTTGAATCGAGTCCCACCTTTTAGCCCCATTCTTATTCCTTTTTTTCAAGTTTCATCTTTTTTTCTATCTCCTAAAACAATGGCTGGCCCAGACCTTCCCAATGCTCACTAGACTAATAAGTCAATTATAAATTCCTAAACGAATTATGACGTTAAAATTTGGAGTTTAAGGAAATGTATTTTTCTCTCACAAAAATGTTGGCCAATATTGTTGTGGCGGGAAAAATAAAAGATATTGTCGCTTTATTTACTACTTCTTTGATACTATTTATCAGTTACGTCGTGGGACTATGCATAGTACTCAGACTAACCGTTAACAACATAGTTTTTCCACTACGTAATATAATATCACTTTCACGATGCGCTCTCACATATTCTTTACTGTTTTTTGGTGCTTTATGCTTTGAACTGCGCTCCTCTATCGCTTTTCACTAGACGCACTTGTGAGATACATTCGGGCATAATTCAAAGTATATAGTTTTAAATCGTTATATGAAATTGGATAAAGTGTTTGCCGTACTTCTAATTACCATATGTAACCTACTTGTTAATTAGAAATGGAGCAAGATCAAACCGTTTATCTACAATTAAGAAGGAAAGGGAAAGAAAGTTGTTGTTCTGAAAGTTTACTCGATACGACTATTAGATACTTTATCATTTGATTTGAATTAATACTTGTCTTTAACAAATAGATAATTGGAAAAAATAGTGGGTTAAGGGCAGGAAGATGATGATGTATTAATCAATAGATATATAATTAAAAATGTCGGAAATGTGTTTTTATTTATTTAATCCTTTTTTTAAATTCCATTTTTAATGGTATTAAAACAATACATCCAGTACAACCTAAAAATCATATTACATTTTATACATACATTTCGAACAACATTTCCGAACGAATTATGTAACAAAAAATTGCGTTCTGTAACACAGTATATGTTATTTAAATTGTGCAGGTCGTATTAAAATAAGTCTCGGGTTACATAAATTTAAAAATTACTTCAATGCGATGTCACGATGATGACAAATTTTCACAATGGCAAATTACCATTTTTTATATAAGTTGTAGCTGCGCCCCGAGGTACCAAACGCGAATAGGTTAATACGCATTACGAGTATGATGGTGTAGAGTAAGACGAAAATAGAGTATTTTTAAATTTTCTATTGTTCTGTTAAACTTATAATATTTTATTCTCTTAAGAACCTTCTACAGACAATAATTTACACAACAAAAAAGAATAAGCAAAATTGTTCCATCCGTTAACGCGTGATACGATCAAAAAGGGAAATATAGATTTATTTTATTCATCTCTATTTCCCAGTAGTATCAGCAATTCTTCATGTAGCAGTAGACATATAAAAAACAAGTAGAACATATAAAGTGACTATTTAATAGTGACAATGTTTTAAAATGGCGATTGTTTTTGGGATAATAATAAATTTGATAATAGGAATTAAGATGATTTGTCAAAGTCCTTTTTATCTATACATTACATATGATACCTACGACTTCATTCACATCAGTTTTCGTGTGAAGACAATTTCAATTATGCACTGCTAGCTTTTATCCGCAACTTCGTTTGCTCCACGCAAACGCTGTTGTCGCGTGATAGGTTGATAATAGATGGCGCTTTTTAATGTCATCCTATTCCTGTATAATTAACAGGATTTCTATAGTCTATATGTTACTCCGGTGTATAAGGAATAATTGTGCCAAATTTCATCGATATTGGTTCACTGGAATCGCCGTGAAAGAGTAACAAACATAAATCCATACTCACAAACTTTCGCATTTATAACATTAGTAGGATAGGATATTATTTTAATCTTTTCGGAGAAATGGGAATTTTTCTACAATATATGTTACCCGGTATATAACTTTCAATTGTATCAAATTTCATGAATATTGGTCCAGCGTAACAGACGGAGAGATTTTCAATTTTTTTTTATATAAGTATAGATGTATGTCTATTGTTAATAGAACAATTCAGCTGTTTAAAGTTACTTTCTCCTTACTTGTATCAAGATATTTATCTTAAATTCAACTCTAGTTTCAGATTTTTATAAATCCTTATTTTTTAAATGTAATTTATATTATTTAATCATTCATCAACCTATAGACATTTTATATATTACTGTTACGTACATTAATATGGAAACCCTGTATATTCGTATTATATTACATATTAAATAAACAAATAAGCGTAATCTGATAGGCAAACAAGGAAATTGAGACTGATAAATGAGCAAATTGAACTGGAGAATTTTTATACATAAGAAAAAAAATATATCTTTAAGAAAAGAAAAGAATAATAACATTACGGACAAATATTTACGGAGAAAATATGATAAAATTATATAAATTCAAACAATAATTTTAATAGGTCGATTTTATAAAATTGGTCAAACTTCATATTAAATTTTTGGTGATTTAAGAGAATATTCCAAAAAGTTCTGAAAAATAATGATATTTAGAAATAACATACATGCGTATCTTTAAATCGCTTTTTATTTTAAATAGATACTACATTCTGCTCGGGTTTTCACCTGCGTGGACTTCATAATTAATTAATAAATACAAATATTGTCTTATTTTTCATATTAATTTCACATCGATAGGCAAACAGGTATATCTATAATTTATAATATAAAAACATAAGAAAATATATTTAATAAAATATGTAGTAACAAATTTATAAAAATTTTACAACACAGAGCATTTTCTACTCATTTTCTGTATCTTGGCTTTTTAATTCCTCTACAATTTCCGGTTGGTTGGAAGAGATTCCTATTTTGAATTAAGCCCGCCATTGTACATTATTATGCTATATTATTTTGTACTTTTTATTTTATCTATTTGCAACGCCGTGTGGTATCCGGCTGAATAGAATAGTACCGCCCTCTTTTCTTACCGAGGTGTCGTAAAAGGCGACTAAGGTAAGTCGTCAAGACTCTAAAACAAATTCGATAATAATTTCTCCTACGAATAAAGCGTCAATTTACTATATTTATTTTTAGTTCTGGCTTAGAATATGCTCGGATGAAACAAATGAAGCCGAACTTAGTTTAAAAAAACGGCTGTAGATTTAGTTCTGGAATTAAGGCCAAGCATCTCAGCTAAGGCTGCGGCTACATTATACTGCGTCCATCATATTCAGTCTTTTGACAGCTCACGCTCATTAAGTTTTGTATTGCTTACGTACAAATATCATACAAATAATATTTGTACTTTATGGATGGGTACCGCCCACTTAGTGATGTCACACATAATGGTTTCTACGATTATGCCACAGATTAAAAATAATCGGTAGAAATCGATGTTACGAGTATTAAAAGACATTTAATAACATTATATAAAGTTTTACTTTCTTCTTAGTTAATACATGAATACAAATAAAACAATCAGGATATTTTAATTTATTTTATTAGCACGAGTCGTCGGAATGATAATCAACACTAGACTCCTCCGATGAGGAGTCTTCAGTAGCAGTTATTATTAGCTCTTGTGTAGATAATATATTATCAAACGCAATATCACGTTCCCAATCAGAGAATATTACTCTTTTAGTTCTTTCCACCACACTTGCCCAGTTCTCGGCCGTTACGTGGGTGCAAGCATTTTTTAGCAATTGCAACATTTTATTCGCTGTGAATGGGGGGCTTGTATTGCATCTCGCAGCATGCCCTTTTACTTGTGCCCATATAAGTTCTATTGCGTTGTACTGGCAGTGGTATGGAGGAATCCGAAGAACAGTATGGCCATATTCTGCTGCCATTTCATTGATTACATAGCGTTTTGCTCTCTTTTTGGTTTTTAATATTTTTATTAATTCAACTTTTAACATTGAGTCGTCCACATTTTCTCCATTGTCCCGAAGCCAATTAATTATTTCATGCTTTTTATTAGCCTGTGTTGGCATTTTGTCAATTTGACGGGAGTGGTAGGGCGCATTATCAATAAAAATTATTGATGGTTCTTCCAATGAAATGAGCATTTTTTTGAACCACTCTTCATACACATTTGCATTCATCTCTTCGTGGTAGTCATTTGATTTCTTCGATTTAAATGCCAACAGTGCGTCTTGTACAAATCCTTTTGCTGTACCTGCATGGCAAATGATTAGGCGCTCACCTTTTCCCATTGGTACTGAGGAAGTGGAATCAGCAGTATCATCAGTCCAGAAACGAGATAGTGTGTGGTTAGCGTTGAGCCATGTTTCATCCGTGAAAACAATATTTGCCCAATCTAGTTTACGTAGGTTATCATTAATCGAATTACTTAGGTACGTAATTCGATTAATGATAGTAGGTACTATAATCGGAATGGTATCGCATACGAGAATCTTTAGGACATCACTATCGTCAATCTGTCAAAAGATGGTTAATATAATGGACAGTGTATAGATAGCGACACGCAATGCGATAAGTGAGCGATTAAAACAAATACATTATTAATGAGCCTTGTGGCTACTGTTCGCTTAGTGCCACTTGCGATTTACGCTTTAATTGGGCTACTCGTCGCATCACAAATCGCTTCTTAATGTAGTCGCCTTACAGGAGTCTATTTAGTTTAACGAATCATATTGCCCTATCCGAAGAATAGAGTCTCATTTCCTATGCTTATACATGGAACATGTGACTTTATTCTTCGGATAGGGCGATTATGATTCTGGTTTAAGGGAATGGAGAAAACAGTCTAAAGATCGTGTCGTTCTTGTTAATAAATTAATAAAAGAACGTAAAAAATAAATAAAAAATAGGACGTATATCATTATATTATTTCTGTTGCACAACCTTCGGTTAATGAGATTACAATTTAAAAGTGTATAATATATTACGTATACAAAAAATATCAATAATATTAACAAATAAAACGAAATTTTAATTAAAGTAAAAAAAATATTTAAAACAAATATTTATTAAATTTATAATTATTGCCTATATTATTTTTATAAGTATATCTTAAAACTAATATATAAAATTGCTTTTACTTATAACCCACTTTATTTAATGTTACATAAAAATATTTAACAATGTTTTTTTCAGTTACCTACAATAATTCTTTTTATATATTAATTAATTTGGAATAGTTACAATTCATAATCATTTAACTATTTAATTCAATATTATTTGTTATTTTTTGATTTTTCGCGATCAGTGTCTGTCTACAAAACCATTGTTATTAGATATTATCTGTGACCACGCATAATTAGAATATATTTATTAAGGTTATAACAACATACGTCGTGTATGTTGTTATAACCTGGTAAGTATATAGTAAATAGTTTTAATTTCAAAATATAATAAATCTTTGACACATTTTAAATTTCAATATTTTTTTTCACTTAAATAACTTATGAGCATAAAATCTATAATTACAAATACCTGGGTGACCGAGCCTTGCTCGGTAATTTTATAAAAGGATATAAAAAAATACTATAAAAAAAGAGAAAAAAAAGAATCCGTGACATGTGGGACTTGAACCCAGGTATTTTCACATATTTAATTCGCCCGTCTACGATAGCGCTATTACAACTTGACAATCAAAAGCAAATTTGAGCTTTACAAGTTATTTCTTTTTTAAGAGATTTTTTTTAATGCCCGAAAACATAAAACAATATATTTTGTAATAAAACCTAGATAGATCGATTCCAAAAAAACCCCTACATGCTGAATTTCATGAAAATCGTTGGAGCCGTTTCCAATATTCAGAAAAATATACATATTCAAGATTAACTCATTTAAATACTAAATATTTACAACGTCTCATGTTTATACGAGTACTTATCATGCAATTATCCTACTGCAAGTGTAAAATATTCAGAAATATACCCTAGAACATCATTAAAAACAAATGAATGTAACAAAAATAGCATCAAATTTATTTCATGTATTTACGTCACTTGAAATATTGTTGCTTATAAATAGGTGCAGCATTATTTATTTTATCTACTTTGGTACTATAATACAAAGATTATAAAACTAAAACCAAAATTCTTATGACAAACATTACGTACAGGCCCAAAATGAAAAATTAAAAGGTTTTATTACGACGCAGGTCTTGTATGGACACATGTATCATAATATAACTTTTTAATCATAACGATACACCTATACAACCTCCAGCTGGACCAAGGAGGTTGAACCTCTACCTTAAAAAAAGGTTTCAATGAACGAGTCCGCGGCGACGCAACAAGCATGCGCAATCGATGTTTGCGCCTTGGCGCTAACATTTGACATTTAAAATTTTTTTTCAATATTTAAACAAAGTTTGGTTTTTATTAATATTGTTTTTCGTATTATAGTATGAGAGTAGATAAAGTAGTGTATGGCACTGTACATAATTTGGTCTTAAACACTCGTACTATAAAAAAACGAGTTTTTTTAAAACACACTTGTGTCCTAAGAACCCTTATTATGCAACAGTATCATAATCTACTATAAGGTTATATGCAATAAAAAATTTAAGTTTATGTATTGTCTATTATTTTAAAATCTTGTATACGAGATGTATAATCTGTTTCTACGTTGGCTTGTTGGCTACGTTTGCTTAATTCGTAGGTTTGTACGGGGGCAGCTACCGTTCTTTTGCAACGGTCACAGGTTTTCCACACTTTAATAGGACGAGATTCACCATCTTCTGTCTTAATATCTAATTTTTGTATATTTATATTTGATGAATCGGCTTTTGTCGATGCTGTAAAAAATAATAACGTTAAATACTTAAATTACAAAATACCTTTAAATTAAATGAATATTTTTGAATGAGATATAATTTCAGATTTATATTCCTTTTGTTATATTGCAATATTGCCTTTTATTCTATTAGCCTATTGCAAGTTATTGTCCTAACCATCGAAAGTTTCAATTATCTCAATAGAGTAACTTACTGTAATTTACTCAGAGTTATTATACTAGAAAAGGGAAGCCAACTTAAAATGTCTCCATAGAAAATAAAGAGAAAGCAAATGAGGCATATTATCTGTCTCTCTTGTTTAATTAAGCTTTTTTGTATTTAGATTATGAATGCGCCATTGATATTCTTCTGTGCATGTGTGATCAAAGATAAGTACATAAGTATTATGTTACCTCTTTTATTATTTATTAGGTCACTCGCAATTTAGAGTGGGATAAGGGCAGGAAAATGCCGATGATGACTCGCCTGATGATGATGATGATGATGGTGAGAATGATGATGACACTCCCACTTACATGCCTATCTATGACTGCTCTACTCTAGTATAATAACGCTTTGAATTTCCTGGGCCTCATTTAAACCAAACCATAAACAACTTATGTAGTAGACAGTCCAAACCTTTATTTAATTTTTGAAGACTGTTAGAATTTTTATATTTAAGCATTCATCATCGTCCTGCTCTTATCCCACTCTAAGTGGATACGTTAGTGATCTCAATAGATATCAGTGATAAATTAAATTCATTCAAGAAACACTTATACAAAGCTTTGCATTGAGTATGGACGTAATTTATACGTCCATTCTCAATGCAAAGTTATTTTCCCTATTTCCCCTAAGATTGTTAGAATTCATATTTTCTATTTTTTTTCTTCTAATTTTAGTTGTAATAGTTATTGTACGTTTGTTACCTTTTAAGCACGCTGTGACTACCTTTATATGTTATTAGCAACCCTAGGAAATATAACCATGTTACTTTAGTTACACATGTAATTCTGTTGGTAGTTCTATGGAATGAATAAATAAAATGCAGGTTATGACGTGACAACGTCTTAAATTAGGTTGCGGGTAGGAGTCACTCATGAATAAGTGTAACGCCCGCTTACGTCTGTTACGATGAGTCACCAAACGAAAGAGAGGCCTGCCGGGCTGGCGAATGCCTTGCGTCTCTCTCCCACTCCAATCCATCACATTTAAAAAGACGTTGTCACGTAAAATCTTTGCCCGTAAAACCGACTTTACAGGCAACCGTTTTTTCCTAATGTGCTTTTCATGATGTTTACCTGGTTTTGATGAACTATGAGACAAGCGTTGCCGATATAAGGGAGCTGTTGTATAACAACATTTTTGTAACACCACATCCTCGTTATTACAACACCAATGTATCATTGTAGTCTGTAAAAATAAAAATAGTTTAATATTAATATTTAATATAATACATAACATTTAACACATTTCCAATAACATAACATTTAACACATTTCCGATAATATAATCATCTTCATCCTCATGCTCTTATTCTACTCTAGGTGGGGTCGGCACAACATGTTTATAACATTATAACATTGACACACGATTTGGCTAGGTATTTTACTACCGTTTGCCTGATGTCAAACTTACCTTAGTCGTATTTTACAATACCTCGGTTAGAAAGAGGGTGGTCTATTCTACTCAACCGGATACCACAGGGCGGGTCAAATTACCTTGGTCGCCTTTTACGACACTTCGTTAAGAAATAAGGGTTGATCTATTCTACTGAACCGGATACCACACGGCGGGTCAAATTACCTTGGTCTTCTTTTACGATACCTCGGTAAGAAATGAGGGTGGTCTATTCTACTCAGCCGGATACCACACGGCAAATTATAATCCTAGCCTCGTTATAGTTAATAAACTCGTATTTTTTTACTTCTATTTAGTAAAAAAAAATGGCTTCGAGAAAATTCGTATATCGTTTGTGGGCTTCAGTATTCATTTTTAGATTAAAATTCCACAATCTATTTTAGTCTTGCCTTTACACAAGTTCGAAAAACAATTACAAACTTATTATTCATGAAGCCTATTACACTTTTAGACTATGTTGATGATAAGAAAGCTTGAAAAGAGTAAACTATCTGTCCTCTTACATGCAGAATTCCTGAAAACCCACGCACTGTACACATTCACTACCACAATCTCAACAATCGTTTTGCCACGTATCATCAGAAGATAAAAAAAAATCCAAAAATAAATAAATAAAAAAATTTACGATAAAATCGCAAAACGTCGTATAAGCGATGTATACAATAACTCAACCTGTAAATGGTAAATGTGTACAAAATTAACAATAGAGTACCTTAAAAGCTTCTCTAAACTTATTTGACATGATGTGGTAAAATATAGGGTTGATACATGTCGACATATAGTAGAAAACTCCAGACATATAAGTAAGGAAATAGTATACTGAGAGTAGAACTGGAGATTTAGCTAGGTGATTCTCAGATGTTCCATAAATCGCAACTAAACGTTGCGCGTGAAATGGCGCCCAGCAGACGAAGAAGGCCACAACTACGGCGACTGCAAAAAAAAACATAATGTTACCCAAATAATCTTTATTACTAACAACCTGCATGATCCTTGGCAGATCACAAATTACTTCATTATGTAATTTTGAAAAGATAGAGTTCTTAAAATAAAATGTTATTACATGAAATATTAAGATATTGCGTTTTCAGTTTTTTAAATAAACATTTATTTAATTATGAAATCTAGATATCATGTCATCAATGAATAGCTTTTTCGTAAAAGCTATTCTTTACGTATTATGGAACAATTTAGTCTCTCTTTTGTCGCTATATTTAAAATATCCATTATATACAGACAATTTTCTTGTAATCCCAAAACTACGCCCTTATTTTACTAGTGACTTGAGCTGCTGCTAATGACTATCTACTAATATTTGGTTGCAAGCGACAGTGGTTCGCACTAACCAACTATTCTGCCTGACTTACTCGTATCTCTGATCTTATAATGTCTCTATTAACGCTACTTACAGTGTTAACTCGGTAAATATTATTAATATTATCCGATATAATTAGTTAAACACTTTTAAACTATTCGTAACTAAAAATTATATTTTTGAACTGTTAATTTACATTTTAAGGTTGATCAGTATAGGAATTATTATAAACGTAACATACTCCAGTTCTTTTGTATTAATATGCACAAGTAAGTAACTCCTAATAACGAGTAGCGGCTCCTAAAAATTAACAATTACAAACATAACATCTCTGTAATCATCGATTACGAAATATATTTTTGATGATTGATGCTATTTCGTTGTACCAATATCAAAGGATCATAATAATTTTAATATCGGGTAAGATACTTACTAAGCATCTTAACAACTCTTTTTGTAGACTGCGTACTATTTTTCCGATGTATTTTTTGTATGATTCTTGAATTTCTTTTGAAATTGTTTTCCTCTTCATGGTCCTTGCTTACATTTGTTTTGTTAAGCCTTAACCCAATGAGAGAATATAAAACTGTGATTACAACCATAGGAGTGAAAAAGAAGAAGAACGTGGATATTTCGAACGAATGCTCGATGATAACGCGAGTTTGCAAACACATTGTGACACCGCTGTGGACTCTTATTCCGAATTGGAGAGCTTGAGGAAGTGCCAGTCCGAAGGATGCTACCCACAATAGTATAACGTGCTTTGTAGCCCTAGACAATTTGGACATTTTATGAGACACGAAGGGATGACAAATCGCTAAGTACCTTTCTATTGTAAATAAAGTAATTGTTAAAACACTCGCGTTCGTCGACGTTTCGGCTGCTAAACCACGTATAATGCAGAATACGTTACCAAATATGTACGGCCATTTTGACCAAATGGAATAAATTTCTTGAGGCATACCACTAACTAATAAAAGCAGATCAGATATGGCTAAACTAAATAGGTAATAGTTTGTTGCAGTATGCATACTTTTGTTTCGAATTATTACTATACATGTAAATATGTTACCAAACAACCCTGTAATAAAAATTAGGGAGTAAATTATAGTTATAGGAAGAACTATGTAAAGTGAGTCGCGTTGGGGCCCGAAAATAAGGGTTGGATCCACATCTTGCGAACTGTTCTGTATTAAATTTGTTATACTCGTCCCATTTTCTATAGGACTCATGATTATCTAAGGTTTTCAAATTTTCGACAGTCGATTTTGATTTATCCTACATTTTTCCTTTTCACAATTTTCTCTTTAGGGATTGCTGTGTCTGAAACAATATAATATAAATGAAATAAGTTAAGTTAATAATATCAGTAAATAATGTATACATATTTTAATTTTCCGAAACAAATTTTCCTTCTTTAGCTCACGTAAAAACATATAATTTTTATGATCTAACAACGATGCAATTTATGTTCAAGTAATAATGATATTTTTATCTTTTCATTTTATAAATTTAAACTTTAATGCAACTCTCGGTTGCCAATTATCAAAACAGTTTGTAATACAAATATTCCACAAAACTAAAACTTTAGTAGTACCTAAATAATTCGCAAGGCTCCAAAAAAATAATAATGATAGTATAATAAAAATATGGATTGGTTTATTGAAATGTATTCGGAAAGTTTACTTTATTCCCACTGTGCTTAATATGAGAGACGGAGTGATGATATAAATGTAAAAATAGGTAATAACATTTGCATCGAACTTGTTTACCATTTAGAAAATTACATTACAGTCCGTGTCGCTGGAAATAAAATGTATTTCTGCTATATTCATATTCAAAATATTCTTTATTCAAATAAACTTGTAAACAAGAGCTTTTGAATCGTCAACTCTACTGCTGGTTCGAAAAGCCGTTCTTACCGAGAAGAGCCAGCAAGAAACTCGACGGTTGCTCTTTTAAAAATATAATTCTTATTACTAGTTACATTTAGTCATTACTGTCTTGTACAGGGTCTAAGCAAGCTATATCCACACATTCTTATTTTCCAAGTAATCCTCAACAGTATAGTAGGCTTTCTGGATCAGCTTCTTTTTTACAGTGTTTTTAAACTGATGTAATGACAAAGCTAAAATTGATTGCGTATTTTGTTATAGAATCTTATACCCAGACCCACAAACGATTTACGTACTTTTGCAAGGCACAAAACAGGAGCTTTACGCTTAGATCTCGTTTTATTTACCTATTAGATTAAAAAAAAACAATAACATGTAAAGGTTAAAGAACAACGGTGTTGGCAAATAATTCCAAATATACTTTTAAATAAAATACTTACTATGAATCCTTGGTATTTATATTAAATATAGCGGGTATAAAATAAAAGTAAATGTCACACTACAGAAGTATTTTAACTATATACAACTATTATATAGTATTATAAATCTTTTGTTAGCTTTATTTTTTCTGTCATAAGTTAAAAAGATTACCGCGATAGCCAAACATTGAGACCCTGTGACTTACAACAGCATAACTGGGCTCTTTCAGGCATAATCACTTTTCTATAAGTAGTCATAATACTCATTACGAAGTGCAAAATGTAGCCTAGATTTTTTATTACTTGACTGGCCGTTGGCGCAGTGGGTAGTGAGCCTAACGTGAGCTCCGCGGGTCGCGGGTTCGATTCCCGCCGAGGGCCAACAGATATTTGTATTTAAGTATATATTTAAAAATATATAAGTATATTAAACCAATTGTCCGTCTACCATAACACAAGTATCAATTTACTTACTTTGGGGACGGACGACCATGTGTGTAAGTGTCCCATATATTTATATTTCATATTTTTATTTATTTTAATAATCTCATAGGTATCAGGTACCATCAACATTATATAGTAATGAATTGTTAGTAATGAAAACGATTAACTCAATCAGCATGCAATATAGCGTGCAGGAGTTAAATTGTGTCAAGTTTTAAGTAATTCAAACATTGTACACATAATTACTGTATTGGAATTTTAAAACTCCAAATATTTGCAACGTGATGTTTGTTTTTGGCGAATAAGTCACTCTGGTCGTCATTCACTACAGCGCCATCTAGTTTACTTACTCAAATAAATTAGTTTACTACAATCCGTTCACGTGGTTTCTATAATTGATTAGAGTTTAAGCCCCAATTAGTCAGTTTCTATAAAAAATATTTGCTCAGTTGATATTTGCTATTAATTATTTGAAAGGGTGTCGATCATTATATTTTATTGTGTACCTAATTACTGTATTTCGAGTATTTTATTTAAAATCCAAGGCTTAACCAAGTATTTTTATTTCCACCTTATAATTCAAGGAACCAATAGGTGACCTATTGGTTCCTTGAACCAAAACAAATGACTGCGATGTCCGTTCCTGGCACAATATTTGAAGAATACTTTCTCTGCTATTAAGGACGCAAAAATAAAGTCAGGACAGAATAGATTTTGTCTTAACGTCCATTTTATTGATAGTAAAGTTATATGGCTTTTGGCATATCAGTTTAAGCACTTAGAGTTCATCTTGTCTTTTGTGATGTAAAAATGTTATTCAAAAATAATTATTTTAATTTGGAAAGGTGATTTTATAGTAATTGGTACGTATATAGTTGACTATTTATGATGTTGGAAGTTGTGATTTGAGAGAAGATAAGTTAATAGTAGGTCTACACACGCACCTAATATATTTTCACTCTTAGCCCAAAAAGCTTTAAAGCGTCATAGGGCATGACGAGCTTGCAAAAAAGCTTTTGGATATTTAAATTTCAATGATGTAAACACTAGTTTTCCACGAATGTAGAAATAAAAACATAGTCAATAGGAATAAACAATAAAACGTAACGAACCAGTGTACATAATATTTTATACCAAACTTATATCTGGACTAAAATTCAGTTTCGTTGGCAGAAACATGAAAAAAATACGTTTGAAAAAGTAGTATGGCTCTCAAATGATTCGAAATATATTTTATCAATATAATGTATAAAAAAATAAGTCTGTTTGCTTAAAATCGGTATCTCCTAAAGTTTTTAACTTTTTTTTCTCTTAAGCATACTCATATACTTAGATTGAAACAAAACCAAGAATTATGGCAACAAAAGTTCTCAGATATTGTTTACTTTTTATATGTAAAAAATAATTATTCTTAGACTTTACTATTATGCCGTGTCTCGTCCCCACATTCTTGTAACCTAAATAAATATTAATTTCCTATACATAATTCTGAAAATAAATCATATAAATTATTAATGTATTCACACGGACGACACGGAGTGAAATTTCAACGATGTCTGTCTGAGTGATGGTGTGATTGTTGGGTTCCTTTTTCGGTTCTATCAAAAAAAATATATTTCTACTTAGATTTGAAAGCCAAGTCTGTATCTAAATCGGCCCAGGTTTGCAATACCAAATTACGCCTCATAAAAATTCAAATTCAAATTCAAAATATTCTTTATTCAAGAAACCTTGTAAATAAGTGCTTTTGAATCGTCAACTCTACTGCTGGTTTGGAGAGATGTTCCTACCGAGAATAGTCAACATGAAATTCAACGGTTGTTCTTTTTGAAATATAATTCTTATTACTAGTTACATTTAGTCATTACTGTCTTGTACAGGATCAATGAGTAGCTATAGCCACACAATCTTATAATCTAAGTCATCCTCAACAGTATAGTAGGTTTTCCGTATCAGCTTCTTTTTAACAGTGTTTTTCAACTACTGTAATGGCAAAGCTAAAATTGATTTCACTTACATGCTTTCATAACCTTTTTTAGTAAAAAAATTAAAATCGAAGTATAAAATGTGTCTGTTTATATTATGAGGCTCTTTATTTTTTTACCTTTTGAAATTTCAAAAATAACAAATGAATATAAAATACAAAGACGAAAGGTACTTAACTCAGTGTCTCATGAAAATAAAAGTAATATATATTTCTTTCTAGGCAACTTGAATAATTTTTATGAAAAACAAAATAACAACCTATCATCTTAAATGTCAAGTATTTATTTTCAGTTATTCTAGACTTTATAAATCTAATCTTTATAAGTCTAAGACCTATATAACCTTTGTTCTTTACTGTAATATTATTGACATTGTGCGTATACTTGGTACTTTATAAACCCTATATACACGATATTTTCTAAATATAATCGAAACGTAATATCAAAGTATAATGGCGGAGAAAACCGAAGTCCCAGATAAATAAATTGCGGGACTGGGAGCATTGAACCTGCATTGTTTTAATATTGTTTACAACATCCGCTATGTTGTTATACAGTATGTTTCAAGTTGTTTTAATAAACCTTATAAATATAATAGTTTAATTGATGACTTAAACTAAAACACTTCTTTATTATTTTTATTGTTGTTCACAAAAGGGGTGTTTCCCGTTAAAAAATATATTCTTAACATTCCCCTTGTTTTTCATGATTAAGTATTTTTAAATGAATATACAATGGAATTGTAGTTGTTTTCTTTTTCTTTATGAGTACGTAATTAAACAAACTCTCGAGACAAATTCTTTTAAATGGCGATAGGTTTTTTTTTAAATAGAATAAGTAACTAGATTTAATTATTTAAACAGACTTTTATTTACGATTGTTAATAATTGTTAAGGCATTTGTGATTTCATTTGAAATTGTTAAGGCATTTGTGATTTCCTCGAGGTGAACATCCATCGATCTCGAATAGATGAAGGATCAATAGTTAAAATTATAAGCTATGACTAGCTTCCAACCCCGGCATCGCACGTATTGTTAACCAATATTATAATTGACTTAGGCTGTTATAGGCACTACTAAAAGCATTTTATTTTTTTATTTTGCGATACCTCATTAGGTCATCATCATTATTTTAGGGTCGACACACATATATTAAGCATATTACTTGATTTGGCTACATATTTTACGACCGGCCGCCTGCCTTTCATCAACATACCTTAGTCGTCTTTTACGACACCTCGGTAAGAAATGAGGGTGGTCTTTTCCACACATCCGGATACCATACGGTGGGTCAACATACTTTAGTCGCCTTTTACGATACATCGGTTAGAATTGAGGATTGTCTACTCTACTCAGCTGAACACCAAACGGCGATACCTCCTTACTTATTTATGTATGTATATTATAAAGTGAAACGGATTATAGTAGTAAGCAAAAAATGCTTAAAATCTTTTAAATTATCGCATTGTAAGTGCGCTTGTTTACAAAGCAAAATGAGTATAAAAGCTTTTATTAAATAAAGGATAGATAAATACCGCTGTTGGCTAATAAAAAAGGGAAAATCGTACCTCTGCATATCTCTGAATACCTCTGCTTCTTTTATAATTTTCATTAAACGTATCTGTATCAAGTAGGTATGAACAGAAATCTTTGGTATTTTTCCGAAGTAATTATTATATGTTAAATACTTATTCAAAGTAGCGGTAAACCTGACTGATTTGTCGAAACAGTTTAACTTGAACAGTCGAACTTTAAATTCAAGGAATGTTTGGCAAAATTGAATTTATAAAATCGAAAAGTGAATGAATGTGACTAAAGTTAGTCTTAATTGCATTATTGATTTGTTATTATTAGGCAAAAATATAAGATAATCATTTAAAAGAAATTCCTTTTAACACTTCCATGAGTAAATCCGTGCAAAGAATATAAAAGTTAACCATATGTAAAATAAATCTATATTGTTCGAAGTATGCAAAAATAAAAATGGATTCAATCGATTTATCAATTAGAATTTGGCAACACTGTTTTCAATAGTAATTATTTTTGATTATTTTTCCTGTTATCGTTCATTTATTTTTCGAAAAATTCCTGTAAACTGTCTTGGATAAAATAATATTTTTACAATTAATATTACAATATACACTGTTTTTTTTAACATGTGGGCATTGTTGGGCGTTTCATGGCCTAATGTGGGCGTGTTCCTTTTTGGTTCAGTTAACAAACAATACTGTACAAAATATAGGAAATATAAAAATAGTAAATACGGAGTTCTGAATAACTTTGTATATTTAACGAATTCAAATACTCATTGTTCTCGTAATATATTGTATTCAAATTAACATTTGATGGTTTATAAATTAACTTGAGGTCAAAGGTGGTAAAATTTTTTACACTGCACTGTTGATAAGCAAGTTACGTTTTTATAAAAGTAGGTATTTGGAATTAATAATAAGATAACAAACGAGTTTTTTCTTCTGTAATAACGATAACTTATATACAAATTTTGTTTTTAGTTCGTCATAATTATTAACTAAGAAAAAGCTTAGGTTAGAGTAAGATCTAATCTATTCTCTAAAAATAATCGCTTTCTATTTAATATACGATCTGCAAACATTGAACTCCTCATTCAAATACAATCAATTTCAAACAATCATTTACTTACATAAACTTACTTCTATCTAGAAGTTTACATTTACAGGGCTTCCTATGAATCCCATATTCTAGTATGATGTTTTATATTATTGTTATTATTATATATTATTGTATAATAATGTGTTTTAGCGTGACAAAACGTATTTCAACAGGAGGCCTTATTTTTTAAAAATAAATTTTAAAGATAGCGTTATTATTTTCTTTTAAGTACTGGACAAAATCATTTGCCGTAACGTGTGAGAGTATTATAATATGTGCTTACTGTTGCTGTGGCTCAGTCAGGTTTCGAAGTTCCATCAAAATAGAATTCAACAGTTAAAAAAAAATGCTCCGATCGCTACTAAACTTTACAGAATTTTCCACTGGGTCATTCTAGAGATTACCTGAAAATTTCATTAAAATCGGTCTAACCATTTAGAAGGCTATAAAGACATACAGACAAACATTCATCTTTATACATTACATAATTAACGATTACTTGATATAATATTCTTTGATTTTATTTGTTCATTGGGCTTATTTGATCTTTTAAATGTTTGCCAAATTTATAACTAATGTGATGAAGATTAATTTTACGCGACATATTAGTTATTTGATGCTTGCATTTAAGTTCGCAAATATAAACATCGATTCGAAGGTCTACAAGGGACCTTGCTTATCTTTATAATCCCTTCTAATTTGTTTTTACAGCATCCACAAAATAAGACTAGGAGAAAATGTACGTTTTGAAGATATTTTTTATCAGATAGAACGGAGGTTATTATATATGTCGGCGGGTAGCCGTACTTTGAATATCAACATCACGCCATTTGATTTAGATTGTTACTATGATGTTTAATTTGTCGATAAATACCTTCATTACTAAAATAAAAACACGTGGTTAATATTTTTACCACGTGTTCAGACTTCAGAATTAATATTTACAAGTTACATTGTAATAAATTTAAACATTTCATTTTAAAATTAAGAACATTTCTTTGTATGTAAAGAATAGTTTTAGTTGAAAAGGTGGGTAGTTTGTTCAATCGAATGACACACCCAGTTTTTCTATAAAAGCCGAGCGCGCGCCAGCTCGTGAGTTTATTCGGTCTCGGACCGCCGTAGTGAACGGAGCTCTTGACAAATAAAAGTTTATAAAAATTATCTATTCAGTTTATATTTATCACCAATTATGGGGGATAACCCTGCCCGTGACGTCAGCAATACTGACGTCACACTTTTTAAAAATAATCGCGGCGAGCCCTCTTCCGTAATCAGAAGTGGGATCGGGACAAGCTCCGATCCTGACCAAGACCTCTACAGCTTTGGTGCCACCTACGACACCTGGTATAGCCCAGAGCAGCGCTATGATGGTGGACGCTTCATCATCACCCGTGCTGCCGGACGTACCAACAAAATCCGGCAAGTTAACATTAATTTATTTCTTTATTAATTTCCCAAAGTTCACAAATACATCTCTTTGATAATTACCTGTGAGATTAAAATATCTGGAGAGTGTTACCTCTGAGCCAAATCATGAGTTACCCTTGAGCTAACCTCGGATCCTTGATGCATCCACAAGTGAACCATGAGATACCGTAGGGACGCCTTGTGGAGCCATGATTTGGACACGTATACACCACAGATTCTTAAATAAATAAGTCAGTACATTGGAGATGTCTTTGTGTACTGTCCATACAATAATAACCTCTTTATTTATTTCTTTATTATTTTCCCAAAGTTCACAAATACATCTCTTTGATAATTACCTGTGAGAATAAAATATCTGGAGAGTGTTACCTCTGAGCCAAATCATGAGTTACCCTTGAGCTAACCTCGGATCCTTGATGCATCCACAAGTGAACCATGAGATACCGTAGGGACGCCTTGTGGAGCCCATGATTTGGACACGTATACACCACAGATTCTTAAATAAATAAGTCAGTACATTGGAGATGTCTTTGTGTACTGTCCATACAATAATAACCTCTTTATTTATTTCTTTATTATTTTCCCAAAGTTCACAAATACATCTCTTTGATAATTACCTGTGAGAATAAAATATCTGGAGAGTGTTACCTCTGAGCCAAATCATGAGTTACCCTTGAGCTAACCTCGGATCCTTGATGCATCCACAAGTGAACCATGAGACACCGTAGGGACGCCTTGTGGAGCCCATGATTTGGACACGTATACACCACAGATTCTTAAATAAATAAGTCAGTACATTGGAGATGTCTTTGTGTACTGTCCATACAATAATAACCTCTTTATTTATTTCTTTATTATTTTCCCAAAGTTCACAAATACATCTCTTTGATAATTACCTGTGAGAATAAAATATCTGGAGAGTGTTACCTCTGAGCCAAATCATGAGTTACCCTTGAGCTAACCTCGGATCCTTGATGCATCCACAAGTGAACCATGAGATACCGTAGGGACGCCTTGTGGAGCCCATGATTTGGACACGTATACACCACAGATTCTTAAATAAATAAGTCAGTACATTGGAGATGTCTTTGTGTACTGTCCATACAACAATAATCCTTTTAAAATAAGCAACATGAGTTGCTTACAGATACCAATCTTAGAAGAAATTGTTACCTGTTTCAGACATCACACATCACAATGCAGGCAGGCGCAGAGCACGCGCCGCCTGTCAGAATGGCCGTGTCGGCGGGTAGCCGTACTTTGAATATCAACATCACGCCATTTGATTTAGATTGTTACTATGATGTTTAATTTGTCGATAAATACCTTCATTACTAAAATAAAAACACGTGGTTAATATTTTTACCACGTGTTCAGACTTCAGAATTAATATTTACAAGTTACATTGTAATAAATTTAAACATTTCATTTTAAAATTAAGAACATTTCTTTGTATGTAAAGAATAGTTTTAGTTGAAAAGGTGGGTAGTTTGTTCAATCGAATGACACACCCAGTTTTTCTATAAAAGCCGAGCGCGCGCCAGCTCGAGAGTTTATTCGGTCTCGGACCGCCGTAGTGAACGGAGCTCTTGACAAATAAAAGTTTATAAAAATTATCTATTCAGTTTATATTTATCACCAATTATGGGGGATAACCCTGCTCGTGACGTCAGCGATACTGACGTCACACTTTTTAAAAATACTCGTGGCGAGCCTCTTCCGTAATATATATGACGAAATTCGATATATATCATATAATATAGGAGTAGTCACAAAAAGCTTGTGATACCTGTCGCGACTCAGCAGAGTTAGCTCATTCGACGGTCTGGATATTCGCTTCTACAATAAAACTCCGCAATCCTTACTAGACCAGTCTACAAAAAAGTTTAAATTAAGTATAAGAGATATACTTATACGTAAAGCATATTAAAAAAATTGACGATTATTTGGATGATAAAAAAACCTGGATTTGAAAATCTTTTCAGCTTCATACAAGACTGCGGTGTAATGATGTAAAATTGAAAATGTTAAAAGATTGACCTCCGAGTTTATTTCTGGTTCTTCTCAGTAAGAGCAACATTCCGAACCAGTTGTAGCTTCATTAATCATATTGATTCTTCACGATTCAAAAGTGCTTGAAAGAGCTTATTTGAATAAAGATTATTTCAAAAAAATGAATATAAGGAACAATTATAAAAACGGTCCTTTGTATATTAAATAAGGAACTTTATAATTGTGTTACAGGCAATGACAGGCAATTAATAAATATATAGGACACTAGAAGAAAAGACTTGGTTACTGCCACCTGTGGCCAGTCATATAGAATAAAACAACATATAAAATACAACAAGTGAGATTCATTTAACTATAAAAATGTTTTAAGTGTTCGCTTATTAAATCAGGTTATTAATAACAAACTACATAGAGAAACACACATAAATACTTAGGTGGCATAATTACGGTTTCCAATAATTGAATGCCATATTTAATTACTTGACAACACTAAAAATTACCTAAGTGAATTATAATTAGTCATATAATTGTATGAAGTTATTATAATCATAGAGTAGACTTATACTAGAGATTCAGACTAGACAGAGTAGACTAGAGTACATAGACATAGGTAGGCATGTAAGCGAGAGTGTCGAAACAATTAATGATAGAAAAAATGAAACCTATATACTTGTTTTTGTCTAACCACACATAAATAAGAGCGAACTGATAATAATTTACTTATAATGATAATACAAAAACCTACCTGATTTGCCCGATTATTGTCCTGATTTGCTTTAGTAAAATGCAAGTAATTGCAACTACATAATGTTACAAAAACTATAATAATATATTCAATATAAAAATTAAGTTTAAGAAAATTGAAATTTTGACAATTTATTTGGTCATTACTTATGAAAATTTTAAGCAAAGCGTTAGAAAAAATTAAACATACCTACTAAAAACGTGACCAAATCTTTTTTTGATGATCGGTTGTAATTTATTTTTAATTAAAATTCCTCACACACCGATCGAAGGACGCAATGTTTATTATTTATACCAATAAATATACTAGGACAATGCAATTATTGAAGCGTATTTATCTACCTGGTTATATAATTAAAAACAAATTACTCGTTCAACTACTTCTACAGGAAATACCAGCATATATTTTTTAGTTAATAATGTAATGCTCTCATAAAGTCATTGATAATCAAAATAGGATCCACTTTAAGTTATGCAAAATAAAAGTCTAAAGATAAGAGTAAAGACTCAGTAAAAGTTAAATAATCTGCCACAGTACCAAAATATGTAAGGTTTACTAAAAATAGTTTATGTTTCGGAGCTATAGTGACGTGTTATTCTATCGGGTTAGCCCGACTACCCGACCGTCCGACACGTTACTTTGGGTCCCATCCGGGGCGCTTATTCATGAGTTCTTTACACGGCGTTATCGCGGCAGGAACTCATAATATAAGTGCCCAGATGGTCTCAAAACGAGTCGGACTAACCCGATAGAATAAAACATGAGTATAGCTGGGTAAAAGCTGTGGTAGCCCAGCGGTATCACCGTGCGACTCTTTCGAGGAGGTCACGGGTTCAAACCCGGGCAGACACCCATAAGTTAAAACTTATGTGTCTAATTGATAATTGAAATTTATCACACGCTTTTCGGTGAAGGAAAACATCGTGAGAAAACCTGCATATCTCTAGGGAATTCTTGAGATATGTGTAACCTACCAATCCGCATTGGATCAGCGTGGTAGGTCTTGGCTCCAAAGCTTCTCTCCAAAAACGGAGAGAAGAGGCCTATTCTCAGCAGTGGGATAGTAACAGGCCGCTACTTACTTATAGCTGGGTTCTATACATAAACCATGAATATTCACGATAATTTAAATTCAGAAATCTACTATAAATGTTTACTGTTGTTCAATGGGCATATATAAGTGTCGCAATGTAGCGTATAAATCGTTTATTTGTTCAAAAACACACGTTGTGCTTATACAAATTAAAATGTACAAGTCACTGACATTAAGCAAAGTAGGAAAAAACTTATTCAGCTCAAAACAGTATTGTGTGTTGTAATAACATTCAATAGTATTTACAACGTTATTTATTAAAAACGCTGAAGAAGAATTATTGGACGACTTTTTTGTCGGTTTCAATATCCGCGTATGCTATAACTATACAAAAAATTGGTAATTGGTAGGTACGATTAACAACTCACTTTTGCTTTTAAACGGAATTTAAAAATTTGATTATCACTAATTTCTTCACCGTTCAACGTTTTTGGAATACTGTTCCTAACATCAATTTATACTTAAAAATCAATTAAAAAACTATCATCTTGCCTTTAATTTATTATCTAAATATTTAAAAACTATAAATACATAGGGTTACCAAACTTAATGTTATGATATGTCTATAATGTGGGTAAACAAATGTAGTATGTAGCGAAACCTTCAACAACAAACCTTTACAATAATATATTATTAGGCGATGGAATATTTAAAGTGGTCGTTAACTTAGAAAAACAAGAAAAATTACGCATTTATCTATACTTATTATAAAACAAAGCTTCTGTATTTGATCGATTGTCTCAAAATCTACTGAACAGATTTTTGTACGGTTTTTTCCAAAAAGGTATTCCAGATCTTCCGGAAAGTTTAAAGGTCGCACAGTTGCAAAAAACTCGCATGCTGGGAGGTTTAGTCACGTGCGCCGCGTAAACTAACACAGTTACACTAAAGTAATGTACCACAGAACTGTAGATATATAAAAATACTACAAAAAAGTTTACACCAGCATGTCTCTATCTCTTTTGGTTAACTCACAATAACTATTTTAATGTTTAAAATTTCAATTCGAGAAAAAAATTGTGACACTAAGTTTCAAGCAGGCGAAGCCTCTGGCACAGCTATGTAAATTTATGTGACATTATTTTTTTTATATAAAAATGTTATGTTATTTTGTACTAGGCAACAAAACTTGTTATCGTTTTCATTTATATTATTGTACTATAAAAATTTATAACACTGTAGGGACACGACTTTAATGTTTATAATATAGAATGTCACGTTTAAAATTATCTTTCTTCAAAATTAATGCATTGACAATATTTGATTCAAATTCAATGTAGTATCCATTTTCAATAGACTCAGAGACCTGTGGGCTCAGTGGGAGTTTTTTTAACTCACTCGATCGCGTTAGCGTGACGCAATTTGTATGGCGCTAAAACAGCGTTCACTAGATGTCGCTATTGCAGCGTCATACAAATGGCGTTACACTAAAGCGATCGTGTAGGTTAAAAAATCTCGCACTAAGCACGCAGATCGAAAATTCGTAAAACAGAAGGAGAGTAGACCGCCGCGGCGTAGGAGAACAAGTGTACACATTTTTGTCGCGTGGTGAAAATGTGTGCATCTGCTGTGGAAGTAGATTTTTCAGAGAGATAAACTTTTTACTAATAAAATTATTTCCTAACTTCCAAAATAACAAAAATGCACAACTTTAATATTCAAGTTTTCACTTCTGCCACACTCCCAGAGTGTAACCCATTGTATTTTTTTTACCCTAGCATGTATGTTAACCCGTATTAAAGCTTCAATCGAATCTCGAACGAATAGAATCAAACTTTTCCAATATTGCTTGAGTGGATTAGTTATTAAATCGTTTAATATAGACAGACTTCTATAATTTTATTATGGCTATCGGAATAGTTATTCGAATGTATGAAATCATATCTTTAATATTTAAATGAGTTAATCTCGTATATATATTTTTCTGAATTTTGGAAACGGTTCCAACGATTTCCTGAAATTCAGCATGTAGGTAAAGAGTTTGGGGGGGAAAACCCCGCCATGTTAGCGAACTTTTCTTTTTTTATTTTTTATTTCGTTTTTTATTATTATAATAACAATATATAAAGCTGAAGAGTTTGTTTGTTTGATTTTTTGAACGCGCTAATCTCAGGAACTACTTGACCGATTTGAATTTTTTTTAAAGTGTAAGATAGTCCATTTATCGAGGAAGGTTAGAGGCTGTATAACATCACGCTGAGATGAATAGAATGAATGAGAGGAGCAATAATAAAAAATATCACGAAAACGGCGAAATTGAATGGAAAATTAAAGTAAACGGTGAAGGTTATTAAACTTATAACTTATATAACTCTTGACATAACATTGTGACACACTGATTTCCATTCTGGAAAAGCTGCTGACACATCTAGTCCTTTGATAAAATTACCGAGCAACGGTTGGTTACCCAAGTACTATTATATACGTACACCGTGAATGAGACGTCATCAGTTAAAAATCTGTTAAAGATAATGTTAAATTGTCAACAAACATTGAATATGTTTATGTTTAATATGCAACTTTAAGGCGGAGCTTGAAAACAATTACATCAAAGCGACGATGATGGTACTTCAAGCTAGCTCAATTAAAATGTTTTACCATAATTGATTTCTTTGATGAAGGAAAACAATCTAAATTAATTACATTTACTTATGAGAATAAAAATACTGGAACATTCTAAATAATAATTATGTTAGAAGTACTTTAATTAAAAAGTAGAAAATGGTTTTTATTTACAGATTTATGTCGACGCCATAGGACCGGCAATTTTTGTCGGAGATTTTTGTTGCCCTATTTATAGGTTTCTCGATGTTTTAAGGAACTTGAACCTGCACTGAAAGATGTAGTATCGTTAGACACACTCTAACCGAAATGGCACAGGAAGTGCGGCGTGTAAGACCTAAAGAAATATACGTCTTACAAAAGTAATAATAAAATTATTTTGCTAATAATCCGCGATGAAGTAAAATAGAAAATATATATAATGCTAAATGTAGAGTGGACAATCGGTTATCATACCTGATACGTGCAGGATTTGTAACAACACATGCACAAACCTCCACCATCGCCACCACAATACACAAGCACTACATACGTTCACTATATAGTGATTGTCCACTCTACGTTTAGCATTATATATATTTTCTATTTTACTTCATCGCGGATTATAGCAAAATAATTTTATTATTACTTTCGTATTATGGATTTCCGCAAAGTAACGCCTAAATCTATAAATTATTTAAATATACGTCTATTTTTCAAAACGTAAATAGATTTGCTGGTAGAGGGAGGGTGAAGTGCTTGGCCTTGCTCCTCTAACGGCAACTTGCTGAAACTCGAACTAAACTTGGGTCAATATAATTAGTACAATTGATAAAAAGGGAAATACTATTTGGATAGTACAATCACGTTGTTTTAGTATAAGGGTGTACCTGGTAAGTTTGGAGCCTTAATCTACTACGCTAATAAAATTGTGGATTGATACACAGAATGATCAACACGACATTGATGATGTGAGATAAGAATAGCTGAGTGGTTATTTAGCTATTCTTATCCCACATTATAATTGAACAGAAAAAACTATATTTTAATGAAGAATTATACAGAATACAACACCGTAATTATACGAAAGTGTGCGAGTAATGTATCTGTAAAAATAATTTTATTGTTACGACGTGCTAAAATAATATAGAGTTATATGTTCTGAAAAAAGTTGGCATAGATAGAAATAATAATAATATTAAAGCATAGAGTCAAAATAAATTTTACACAAATTTGTCGTAAACACAAATTTACAGGTACTTTAACTAGCGTTCAATCTTGGATTTAGGTCACTTGAGCTGTGAATTTTAAGAATTGTGAAACATAGAGCGATCTTTAATTAGGAAACTCTATTTAGATCATAAATAGTTTGAAAATATAAAAATTTGATAGCCAGCTATATTACATTACATTTACTTCTTACATTTGCACAGTATATTTTACGGAATTTAATTTTTGTTTATAAAAATATAAATAACAATAAGTGATGTACCTATATAATAGACAAAGTAGGAACCGACATAAGCTTGCGTCTCCTGCTTTGCGCCTTGCAAAATTACGTAAGTCGTTCGTGGTTTTGGGGTAAAAGATTCTATAATAAAATTCCGCAATCAATTTTAGCTTCGTCATTACAAAATTTTATACGGTTGAAGATTACTTAGATAATAAGAATGGGTGGATATAGATATTGTTCGACCCTGTATAAGATGGAAACGACGTTGTAAGTATTATTTTGAATAAAGCAACCGCCAAATTTCTTGCTGGCTCTTCTCGGTACAGCTTTCCGAACCAGCAGTAGAGTTAACGATCCAAAAGAACTTGAATTATAGAATTTGAATTATAATTATAGTTACGCCATTAAAAACATTCACTGGTACGTATATTATGCCTGCTCTACAGTATCAGCGATGATCGTTGATCGTGTGATCGTCTATAATCACGCAGCGTAACATACTTTTCACATGAGAGTTTATATGTAGAGTTCCCAGATTGAACAAATAAAAATTATATTTCTTAATTATTTCTTCAGCTCTTGTTCTACTAAAAGATTTATTACGTTAGAAACATACAGCCAAGCTATTTAGCTTTGTGCCGAACGTCCACCGCCAGCTAAAATAATTAGGAACTAAGCTCAGCGCACCATGCTAAGCCAAACTAGGAAATAGTTTTTCATCCACCGAAAATATGCTAAAACTATGTTAGCGAAAAATAAAAATTCAAAAATTTATATATGCTTTGAAATTGGAAAAGACAACAATGACGAAAGTTATAAAAAATATTTTTGCATAATAAACCTTCGAGATTCATGTTTGGTCTTCTCGGTAGCACGGATTTTTGAATTAGCAGGAGAATTAATCATTCAAAAGTAATAGTAAGAAAGTAAACTAAGTAATATAAACTGCTATTTCTTAAAGCTCTTTTACAATTTAATTTTAGATGAAATTACGTAGATTCGGTTTTTACTTTATGTATCATTAAACGCAAAAAACCTCTTATGAATTACATAGTAATATTAAAAATTACATTTATAATTTTAAGTGCAAACCGATTCAAAGCAAAACAGTACACAATCTTTTTCAAATTTTGTAGTGGTGTATTTATTTAATTATGCTATAGATATCGTTTCTAATCTACATGTTAAATCCTATAATGTTCTTACCTTAAATTCTTCATTGTTATCCAAAAATATAAAAACATGTACTTTAATCACAAATAATATATAAGGTACCCATTTAGTGTTTAAGAATAATAAACGTATAAATTTTTACGTGTGGAAGTACTGTTAGAAGAAAGACATTAAACTCGTGTGCCTTTTACAAAATCTTAGCGCTTACTGACGCCGTTCGACGCTTGTATACATCTCGTATTAAGGAATCTTACGAATGTTTAAGAAGCTTTTGAGTACAACATTTCGTAAGTCTTTTATCTTTTTGAATTTTACAGGACGGATTGTTAACTACAAAGCTATAGAACAGCCTTCACCGAAGGGAGAGTAGTATTATGAAGACTCAAGACTTAAGTATTTGAAGGCTCAAAAGCTGCTTTATCAAATAATAATTGGAAAGCTTCAGTAACAACTAAATTTAGGTATTTATTTTATTTTATTTTCGGTAAGTTAATAATATTCTGACTAACAACGCACACGTTTTGACGAAAAAATTATTTGTGGTTTGAAGATAAAATAACGAAGCAAGGTAAGAAAACGAGGATTTAATGTTTGTCTGATGTTTGTAATTGTACAATTGGAAGACAGAGGAGAAAGAAATATCCTTAGCATATTTGTTGTTAGATAATCGTGAGAAGTAATAATAAAAAATCATAACATAAGAATGATGCCAATCTGATGAACTGCGCATTTTTAAAATATTGGTCACCGTAAATCGATATTTAACTGGCCTGTTGGCGCAGTGGGCAGTGATCCTGCCTTCAGCTCCACGGGTCGCGTGTTCAATTTCAGCCGAGGACCAACATACAATTAAATAATTCTATAAACAATTTGTTGGTTCTTCGAGCCTGGGTGTAAATTTATATTTAAATATGTATATATTTACACGTTGAATGTCACTCATAATACAAGTATTGCGTTACTTACATTGGGGACAGAAAGCCGTGTGTGTAAGTGTCTTAGTTTAAAAAAAATAGTGAACCGTTATAAATAACGATATGGAAAGTAGATAGCTGCTTTTAACATTTTGGTCTGAAGCCTTCCTGCATTTCGTCTTGACAAGGAACAGTTAAAACAAATTTTTCCAATTCCTGCTTGATGAGAAAGACGTTTGATCCATTACAGTAATTGAAAAATGTTTATTTTAAATTGAATACTAATCAAACGTAATCGAATAAAACGTAGGTATGTAGGTACGTTAATGAGACAAACCTGAAAAAAACATTCAACCGGCTTCAGCTTACCTATTCATTAATAAAAAGCTATCGATCTTTGACTGGAATACAGGCGAATTGGCGATAAAAGTAAAAATTAAGGGACATGGGTTTGAACTTTCGGATTGAATAGGATGGACGTTTTATTGTGATTTTATTTTTCAGTAACTCCCCTCGTGTGATATTCGGCTGTGTACAATAGACCACCCTCATTTCTTACCGAGATGTCGTAAAAGAAGACTAAGGTAAGTTGGCCCGCCGTCTGGTATCCGGCTCAGTAGAACAGACCATTCACATTTCTTACCGAGGTGTCGTAAAAGGCGACTAAGTTGACTTCAGGCAAGCGGCCGGTTGTAAAATAACTATCCAAATAAAATGTATAAAGCATGATGTCCCGACCCCACTTAGAGTGAAATAAGGGCAAGGGAATGATGATTTATTTTTAATTAACTCATAAAATAAGTCGTTGAACTATTGATTGATTGAAGTGTAATGAATTCTACTATAGCATCGTCATCTCGACGGTCCCTTTGCACAAAAGGACATGTCAAAAACTGATGTTTACAGGAGAGCGTAATTTGGGTTCAAAACGCTCGACAAATAATTTCATGTAAAATTAGAATGTACTAGATTTTGAATGTCATAATGTTTTTTATTCGTATTTTGCTTTTTTTATATTTTTATTGGAAAAATTGATAGATAACTGTTTGTTTGTAAGGTGATATTAAAATCAAAGGATGTCAGACAAGTCTATGATATGATATTGACAAATTAACATGTCTATAAATAGAAAAAAGTTTCTAAATTCTAATTTAGAAATTTTTTTCTATTTATAGACATCTGTTTTTTTATTTAAAAACTAAATTTATAACAATTAAATAGTCACTTTACACGCGTTTTCATTTATTAGGGTAGGATTATATTACAAGTAATTTAAACAAAGACAATTTCAATATCACGATTGTAAGTTATATTTAAACAAGGTAAATATTTGAAATTGTTGAACTAGAAACTGGAAATTTGAAACTAAAACTTGAAACTTGATTTGTCGAGGTATCTACAAAACTAATTAATGTGTATTTATTTAATTTTGCTTCATTTTCTTTGCTTTTACAGATAACGTAACGAAGCTCCTTCATTAAATAATGTTATTTAATCTGCAATTCGTCATTAACTGTCTTTGATGCTAATTTATAGAATGAGGCGTTTCTTTGTGGAGATCCATAATACAAAATTTTATTATTATAAAATTATTTTACTATAATCCATTATAAAAATAGAAAATATATATAATGCTAAATGTAGAGTGGTCAATCTGTTTTCATACCTGATACATGCAGAATTCCACCACAACCACCACAATACACAAGCACTACACATGCGTGAATCTAAAGGGTTTTCTAAAGGAAATTCGTTCACGGTAACATGTGAAGAACTTTCGAGAAACGCACAACAGTGGATCTTTTATCCAGATGTTGAGGATGGTAATTAAGTTTGCGTGTGCAGTGATGATCTTCTCAAACATTTCTTTGGAACGTCGTTAAAAATCCTTCAGAAATTGTAACGTAGTAATGCTTATACGTTTGACAAACTACATATCTTAGTGTACACTATTCTATGTTTTATGTATAAAATACTTTATATAAACAACGATAATTTTCTTTATATTTATTCAATAAATTAAAAACAAATTCCTCAAAACCCTTCTACCCATTTATTCTTTCTCAAAAACTTATAAATTTACGTCAAATGTCGCTACCACTCTTCGCTCCGGTCCGCTCCGCACCGCACCTTTCCGCCCGTCAGCATACCTACTTATTACAAGGTCTTAATGTCATGCTGTAAAGCGCGTTAAGGGCAATAAAATACATGAGTTACAATTATATGTTTATTGAACAGTATTAACACCTTATCTTGATTAAAGCTAGCATTTTGTGGTAACGCTTGTTATTTTAGCTACTGAAAATATAGATTTTATACAAAATATTTAAGCTTTTAAATATAAACTCTTTTGGTCAAAGTCCAACTCAAAAACGTAAAGGCAGCTTACATTTAGGTTTATTTTAAATTTTATGGAACAATTTTAATATAAAAACAATTTGATATTTCATTAAAGTTAAATAATTAATTGGATCAGGGTAAATAAGTTATAAAATAAGGTCACCTCTACATAGGTTTAGCTATAACAATTTAAAGAAATTATTGTATATTACTTATCAAAAATATAAATAAAAACAGAATATAAAATCAACCCTTTACGCATTTAAGAATATTAAAAAAATAATAATAAGAGAATTAATGATCTAATAAATTTCGTTTCGAGTTGGAATAAAACAAACATTATTTTAGTCATGTGGAAGGACAAAGCTTTACTTTGCTAAATTTCTACCAAATCCATTTTGTTGGTTTAGCCGCATATGTATACTACATTTACAGATAGAGGCACATTTATATACTTTGAAATTTATATTTATGTATGAATACATCGAGAAATCCATCCATTTACTTTCGTGGTTATAGTAGTAATATGTAGTACTACTACTATCTACTAAATGTGAAATAACCCTGTCTTCTGTATTTAACTTTAACACTTTATATCATTTAAATAATAATTCAACTCCTAAAGTGACAGAATGGAATTTTCATGTTTTAAATGTTATTTAGCACATAACTTATCGTCGACAAAATTCGAGTGCTGATCTCTTGTAAGTCAAAGTCTTGTTTTTTTAATTTCTTAATAAAAAAGTATCTTATCAAATAAATATTATGTTATAAAAATTAACAACTTATCAATAGAAATATCCTAATATTTAAGGCTCGATCTGGTCTCTAGCTTCACATTCTAAGACAATCAGATTCAAGGGATTGTACACTTATAACTTATAACTGACGTCGTTATAATAACATATCGCTCATACTCTGCAATAGTGGCACAACTCAAAATATTATGTTTCGAGATAAATGGGTTTAAAGTTTTAATTGCTGAGAAAAAGGCATAAAAATAAAAAATGCTTTAGTTTGCTTAAACGAATGGCTTAATATTGAATTATGAATTCTGCCCGTATTGCTGCTGAAGAATATGTATTTTAACATTTACACCTATTTTTAAATCTAAGACATTTATGAGTTGTGACTATTGCAGCCTATGAGCGATATATATAGTTCTTATGTCGGTGAGTGTTGAGGTATAGAAAAAACCAATTACGACCTCAAGAAATACTAACAACATAACACTCAAGTTTTATTCAGTAACCCGCTCTAATATCAACAATAATAGTGTCACAATCAAGCACGAACATTGTTTAAGGTTATTTAAATATGGAAGAGATTATGATAAAATATACCAATCCACGATATTGTATGTTGATAGTCATTAATAATCTAATTGTAATATTTGCTGAGGTATTAGAGTGGTAGAATAGCGACCCTGTGTCGGAAAACGCAGTGTAGTCGTCTCTTGTCCTTTGAAAAGAGAATGTTTATCACTAAGCAAAAAACTTAAAGAACTTATCTAAATCAACCAAATAAACTTAACTACCAATAAATCTATATAACGTGATTTGCTATATTTTGGTATTACTAACTTTTATTAAAACAGATTTTTTTATAAACAAGGTACATCATTATCCTATACTTCTTTGCTTTCTAACATACATGTTTTTCTTTTCAATTATCTCCTATCATTTGTCAAGTCTGGCGTTAATCCTTTTATATGCATGTCATACTTCACACAATCCAATTCGTCTCTTTTTAGGCCTCCCACTAGCCACATTCATATTTAACACTCGTTTGGTCACATTATTTTCATCCCTCCTCATCATGTCCATACCATATTAATCTTCCCAAACTGTCATAAATGAAAACCCCTTTCCCAGAGTACAGACGGGGCGGTGGTAGACGTTTCAAATAGCGGAGGCCGTCACCTCTGACCTATGACGAGTTTGGCCACAGTTTAGGCGTTTTTCGTCAGTAGTACGAAATCCCACACACAGAAAACTACTCAAAATTTGAAAAAAAAACTATATACTCAATTAGTATTTTATCCTTTCCAGTCTCACCATACATCCACCTTGACATTCTCTTCTCATTTGAATGTACTCTTCTTTCATCTGTCTTTTTTATTGCCCAGTATTCTGATCAATACGACAGGTCTTATGAACGTTTTATAAACTATGTACATGTTAGCTTAAAAACAGACATATAATATTTTTAAAAAAAACTTAACATCGTTTATTTTTGCGCAGCGATTTGTTATGCTTACAATATAAAGAACAAAACATGGTACAACATTTTTGAAGTACATGATATTCATTACAAAATTAATATCTATAACCCAATCGAACTAAAACTGGATGTAGTACTTTTTATAAGTTAGCGACATCAAAATTGTTGAAATTCTACACAGATCATCGATCGTGTCGCCGTTTTAATCAAATGCCAGCGGTTTGTTTGGCTTTGTATTTTAAACGCTGAACTAAAGACGACAAACTCAAATTAAATTTTGGTTTCCCAATATTTGGAAAATAAACGTAATACTGAAATTTTAACTTATTTATCAAATATTTAATATTTGACCAGTAAATTAGTTAAAATTTATAGAATTACAAACCAAAAAGTCGGATTATTGTTCATCTTACTTTATATATAAATCTCTCTCAATATAGTTATAATCGTCTTACTTATACCACATAACTTTTGTTATAGGAAGGCACAAAAGGATAAAAATCTTTCTTAAATATATAACTCACGTAAATAATTTCATATCACGTTAATATAATTTCTATTTATACTCTCCTGTTAGGTTAAACGTTTTGATTCGAAAAATAACTATAATAATAGTATCAGTCATTAAATATATATTTTTTTATTATTTTCTATACATTTTCTAAATGGCAAAATTGTATTAAAATGTATACATAGACACCAATATATTTCTAACTAATATAATATATCTTTATAATGTTTTATTTGTACGTACATCAACATAGTTTTTGGTTAGTTTATTTATTGAGATATTAACATATGAAGTCATGTATATATTTATGTGTACAAATTACTATGCTGAAGAATATCGATAAAATCGCTGAATGGCTTTGCTACGATTTTAAAAACCCCTATGGCTCAGTGGTGCCATTATTGACTTCATATGCATGGGTTTTCTTTAATTTCAGCTGAGAAAATTAGAATGTTATCTTATTTTAATGGTAACCCGTTTATCTCAAATGTTTCAGCTACTTCTAGCAGATAAATCTACAAATGAGCACTTTCGCACCTCAGACTATGTTGCTTATCATGAGGTAAGTTATAATCAATAAATATTATATATTACTACACTTACTATGTAAGTGCTTTTTTGCTCACACGTGTGTCTGTAATTTGACCGGGTTGCAATATATATTTAGGTAGTTTATCCTTTACGCATACAAAACATCTAGAATATATATATAATTAAAGGTAACGTAAGTGTAAACGTTATAGTATATCAAAATCTTCAAAATTGGTTTTAATCGCAATGTCGATTCTCAATATTTGAAGATGGATCCGGTTCTTCTGTCTCTCCCAAGCTGCCATCGCCACTTCGTTTAGCTCTGCTGATAATCATTGACGAGGTTGCTGCTTTTACTGCAAAATAAATATTTGTATTGATATAGATAAATATTGATATTGATAAATAATAAAAAATAATGATGAACACGATACATTATTTGTTTACGAGGATAAATAATCCCTCGAAAAGATTCTAAACATGAGTATCGCTCAAGAGATGTTTTGACGCTAGTCGTGAATCTGTGAAAATCAAATAGCAATTCCTGAGAAGCATTTAAAAAATAATTTATAGAATGAAGCGTCACTTTGTAGAGATTCCTAATACAAAAGTTGGATGCTCGTAATATTACTTGGTTATAATTTGCGAATTTATCACATCTTAAGTATCTAATGTACTCCCAAATTGTTTGATAAACAGTCATTTCAAAATTTTAAAAAAGGAACTGATTACAAAAAAAAATCATTTAATGTTCAAAAAATTTTACTTCGCAATATGGACATCGGTGCTTATGCTATATTTATATTATATACAACTAGTGATACTCGTTACTTTGTCCGCACCAACATCCCCTTACCAACTACCCTCAATCACATCTTAGAACTTGCTTTTTAATTTGAAATGATGAACTTGTTTGCTACCGAGTTAATATCTAAATAATAATCTTTAGGTTCTAATTCTGTAAGCTCACAAATAAATCGTAACTTACAATCATAAGCCCATCCAATTTTAGCGAAAAAATCAATGAACTTTGTTGACAGATTAAGTCTTCCCAGCTCCGAAGTTCTGTAATCCCATGGAAAAACGTGGTGGTAGTTGTGCCAACCCTCTCCTAAGGCTGCTAAGCTTACTATCTTATTCTCGACAGACTGAATAAATCTGTGGGCAAGGAAAAATAAAGTTATATTTTGTTATTACTATTGAATGTAATCATTCATCATTCTCCTGCTCATATCCCACTCTAGCTGGAGTCGCCAAAACACGTTATAAACATGTTGTCACATAATTTGGCTAGGTATTTTACGATCGGCTCCCTACCTGACGTCTACTTACCTTAGTCGCCTTTTACGACACCTCGGTAAAAAATTAGGGTCGTCTTTCTAATCAGCCGGATTGAATACTGAAGAAATATATCTGCAAATAGACTTTATATAACTTTAAACGTGATTTATAAACCAATATTCATCATCTTCGTGCACTTATAAAAGAAATGCGATGAGAATATTTTGCTATAACTGTGATGCAAGAAAATTTATTTAATGCATAAAATAGAGAGTAATTTACTCTTGCTACATCATTTAAAGAAAATCACAAATTTTCATTTAATCTATCTCCTAATAATGCTTCGTTACGGGGCAAAACGGATGTTGATATTGTTTTATTGTATGCATGCTTAACTAATGTAGTAAAGTGGTGATGGTAATGGTTTTAATGTGTGTGTGGTTAGACCCTGCATGTACAAGATATGAAAATATGTAGTGCTCTCTACATTTAAAATTACGTTGATTTATTATCGCGGATTATAGCAGAACAATAATAAAATTATATAATTAAATGTCTATTGCTACTTTGCTGTAGTGGCATTCCGTTAAAGTACATGTCTTATTTTAACCCATTCTTAAAAGATTATTGAATTCCTTTCCTTTAATTAATTTATAATAACTATGCGAAATAACAGCATACAGTGCGTGTTGCAGTGATGACATACGGATCCGAAATGTGGTCGCTGACTATAGGTCTCATTAGAAAGTTCAGTCACTCAGCGGGTCGGATGATACGACGGGATGGACCAAGCTTTACTCGAAATATCAAATCAAATCAGAAATAAGGAGAGCCGTACAAAAACAAAAGTCACTGACATAGTTCAGCCTGACGTGAAGTTGAAGTTGGTGGCCGAAGCACATAGTGCGGAGCATCGATTTGTATTTGGATCTTAAGTTGTAGGAATGGCGGCCCCGCAACGGAAAACGTAGTGTCAGTAGACCCCCTATAAGGTGAATTGACGACCTTAAAAAAAATACGAGGAGCCGGCTGGATCCAAGCGACACAAGATCTTGTGTGAAGATCCCTTGAAGAGACCTATATCCAGCAGTGAAATAAATTCCCCAATGATAAATAGGTACAAAAATGTAACTACAGGGGCGTTTGGGCGAAAATATACACTTGAATAAGCGAATTATTTTTCCATGTCAATAAATGCGATCTCAACCTTATTCTAAATTTTCTTCTTTATTTCTTAAATATCACAATGAAAGAAATATTATTACTTAATTCGACGCAAATAGTTACAAAATGTTACAAAAGATTACAAAACTTTTACAAGGGTGTCTTACTAGAATTTTACAAATAAAAATAAATAATTGTGATACATACCGATCGTAAGGCTTGTTGCCCCATATATGTGCGAAGCTATTTACGCAGAAAGCGATGTTAAGCGTGATCGTGAATCTCGTGACGAAGCTCACCACAAAACTATTGAATAGTGTTTCTTGCCAGAAGTATACGGGTATCCCAACTGGTAGCAATATGTTGAGTAGCAAAAATAGTGGAATGAAGAACCTGTAAGCAAAGTATGTACATCTGTATAACTAAGAAGTGATTATAATAAATTACATGTACGTCTAAATTTTTTTATTGTAAAGATTATATATTTCATCTTGTTCTTCTGACGTGTTAGTTATTATTAATACAATAGGCATTAGTTCGCAATAACTTTTTTTGACTAATAAATGTGATCTATTTGATATAATAGGTCAGTATTGTTTTTACTTTATACGCTGTTGTGACGCTTGAACCCAGTTTTTTTTATGGTAGTCTGTTATGGTACTCAGTGGTACTCAGCTCCGTGGGTCGCGGGTTCGATTTCCGCCGACGGCGAATGTGTATTTAAGTATGAATTTAGAACTATGTATGTATGTAATATAAACAAGTTGTACCTGTCATCTTTAACACAAGTATTAAGCTATTTACTTTGAGGACATCCGCGTGTATTTTTGTAACATATATTTATTATTTATTGCTCTATTTCCGAGTCGCCAATCTAACACCTTAAGGCCCTAACTTTGATCGAGCTTTTGAACAACTTTTGTAGCGGAAATCTTATTAATAATGTAATTTTGGAAGCCTCTATAAATAGTCAAAACAAAAAAAAAAGCTATTGACTTAATTAGTAGAGTTACTGGCGAGAATATATTTTACAGGATTTTATATCGATACACAATAAATAAATTTCTAATTTCTTACGTTTTCTGTAATTTGACGACAGGATCATGCATGAGGTCCAGAGAGGTCTTCTTCAACGCTATCCTTCGGTCTTCTACAGCCGGATGAGGCGTCAGCACCAACCAACCGACATGAGCAAACCAAAATCCTCTGTTCACGTCATGAGGATCTGCTACGGTCTCAGCATATTTGTGATGAACTCGGTGGTCTAATGCCCACGTGTAGATGTCCCTCTGAAATAATATCCAATTTAACTTCATTATCCTCCTGACCTTATCACATTCTACGTGGAGTCACCACAACATGTTATTAACATTTTGACACATGATTCGGCTAGGTATTTTACGACCGGTTTTTCATTTTCAGTTACGGCTCTGAGACATGGACGCTTAAAAAAGCCGACCGTGATCGCATTGACTCCTTCGAGATGTTGTGTTGGCGCAAGATGCTACAGATTCTGTGGTCAGCCTTCCGAACAAACTAGTCTATCCTTCGTGAATTGAAAATCAAGGATAGGCTATCCACTATTTGCCTATGAAGAGTTATGGAGTTCTTTGGACACATCGCCTGGAAAGAAGGCCATAACCTGGAGTAGCTCTTGGTCACCGGCAAAGTGGATGGAAAACGGCCAAAAGGCCGCAGCCCCATTAGATGGTCTGACTAGATACGTGCCACATTGGACTCCAAGCTACATGATGCACTCCACATGGCCAAGGACAGAAGCAGATAGAAGGAAGTCCTACGAGAAAGTCTGCTTCCTAGTCGTAGGGATCACGACTCTCAGTAATGAGGAATGCGACGTAAGGAGGAGGCCTGCCTGACATCAACTTTCTTTGGTAGCCTTTTACGACACCTCAGTAAGAAAGAGGGTCTATTTGCTCAGCCGGATACCACACTTCGGATCAACTTACCTTAGTCGCCTTTTACGTCACCTCGATTAGGGTGGTCTATTCTACTCAGCTGGATACAACACGGCTGGTCAACCTTAGTCGTCTTAAAAGGCGACTAAGGCGTCGTAAACGATACCTCGGTAAGAAAGTGGGTGTTATTATATTCAGCCGTATACCATATGGCGAAATATTCAATTTAACTTAGCCCATTATTTCATACAATATTTATTTATGACATCACCTTTTGCGATCTCATAAATAATCTTGATCTATAAATAAATTCATGAACTTAGCAAAGAAGAATTTATTTCAAAACGTTGACAGATAGCAAAAAAAAGATATTAGATCTATTGCAAATTTATTTATCGGTAGTTTCTTGTATGCTATATATACATAGAGTTACTATACTTAGAGCAGAGAAGATAGCTTAAAATGTGACATATTATAGTAAAGAGAAAGTAAATGAGACTGTTTAATCTTTCTTTCTTGTGTGATTAGACAAAAATAAGTTAAAGTTTTCCACCTTCCTTCTTATTATTTATTGTAACACTCACTTACAGGCCTTACAAAAACGTCACAACAGTCTCTTAACTTGGACAAAATATATCTCACTAATATTATGAATGCGAAAGTTTGTGAGTATGGATGTATGTTTGTTACTCTTTCACGACGAATCCGTTAAATCAATATCGATGAAAATTGGCACAATTATTCCTTATACACCGGAATAACATATAGGCTATAGAAATCCTTTTAATTCTACACGAGTAGGATGACATTGAAAAGCGTCATCTATTATCGACCACGACAACAGTCCACGCGAACGAAGTCGCGGGTAAAAGCTAGTATTATAATATGTTCACACCCACTTCTCTTATCCAATATACTAGGTCGCTTGATTGCCAACATACATATTATACATGACATGTAACTTTATTTTTCGAACTAGCTGTGCTAGCGGATTGGTCCGCGTGGAAATTAGTGTCACAAAATTTTCCCCGAATTGACGTTACGAAAATATAAGTAGTTATTGTGAGTTAACCATAAGTGATAGCGAACCGTTATTGCGGACTTTTCTGTAGTATTTTTGTAGATCTACAATTCTCTAGTACATTATTTTAGTGTATGTATGCTGGTTTACGCGTCGCACGCAAGTTAAGCCTCCAGCAAGCGAGTTATTTTACAGTGGTGCGACATGTAACTATCTCCACCTTCGTCAAGTATAAATATTATTTTATAATATTTAACCACCGCTAGAGCGCTCGCACTCCAACGGCGTTATGCATAAAAACGCGCCGAAGGCGCTAGCACTCTTAATATATATTGGCTCGTGATTCGTCTAAGTGGCTAGGACCCGTACTACGTTGTGATTTGTAATAACTCAAATTCTTTTAGAGCGTCAGAGGCTATGTGTCCATCAATCTAAAGGAGTCAAATAAACCCTTAAATAGAATAAAATAATGTGATAATAATCACATTATAGTATTATAATAATATTTCAATATATCGTATTCTTTAATATAAATAGAGCCGTCAACCCTACATTCGTAGTTTATATCACTTTGCTCAACAGAGAGGTTCATTATCAAATATCATTTGTTATAATATAAAACAGTTGTTTGTCATCAGTGTACGATACACGAACAGGTTTTATATTTATCTAATACAAGAACAGATTTTACATGTACTCTACATGAACAGACTTTATATGTCCAACAGATATAAATTCGTTACACGAACAGATTCTTATATGGCCAATACATGAACGGGTTACTATAAATTTTAATAAAAAATATGCGAGACATTCAGATAGTTGAATGTCTCGCGAATGTTATAGCCAACAGAAAGATCTCTCACTCGATCTAAATACCTAGCCCTTAAACAACTCCGTAGAGAAGTTTAATCAAAGTGGTATCTCTCTCCTGTCTATTATATTCTTCCGATTTGGAAAAATATAAAAAGAGAGTGATAGTCAGTAGCTCCGCACCCGCTACCAACGGTGAGCTCCGTCCATAGGATATGAGCCCCCCCCCCAAGGGGTACCTGTTTATAGTGCGCCTGCGGCGCATGATTATGGGATAAACCCATTATTGTCGGGAGTCAACAAAACCACAGTTGACGTATTAGGCATGAGTGCCTGGGTGTATAATGGAGGACCGAAGCCCATATAATAAATAGCCGGAGCTATAAAATATGGCATCAGCCAAAGGCACAAGGCCTGGTAAACTTTGATAATAAATTACCAATTCTTATATTCAGTAAGGCGCATGTCGCCTGCACACGTCGTAACGGTGCGTTCTATGGTAAAAACCACATACAGTATAATACGTATAATACGTATAAAGTCCACAAAGTGGAAACCCATCGAGATGGCAAACATGTTGCAAAGCAACTTGATTAGTTATAATATATACACCATATAGGTGTGTGTCCACCGAAGTGGATAGTGTGTGTCCACCGAAGTGGAAGATGTGTATGCAGAGCATTACATGAATGCCAATCACCCCCTATTCACCCAATACCATACAATGGAGTCACACATAGTGCACTCGCTTACGGTATGCGCCAAGCTCAACACGCCACCTCATACAACAAACTGTCTAAAGCTAGTCCGCAGTCTTATTAACAAAGACCCGACCAGCGGCTCTTATGCAATAATGCCATGCTATAATGGTCATTCGTGGTATCATTAACTAAGCTAAAGGGACGTCCTGAAAAGGACGATACACCACACCCATCCGTTACTATGAACAGAGTCCATAGCGATCCATCACTGCCGCGGCGTATCACTTCAGCAACATAAAGTTAACTTCCGCAACGCCCAGCAACATTCAGCTGTGGTACCGTCACTATTGAGAGACTACGAACAACGTATAGATGTCCGTTCGTCAAACAATAACATTTCAGCCACCACTGTACCGGCACTACTCCAAGCGGCCTATGCGTCCAAAGGTCGAGCAAGGCACACGGCAATGACCGAAATCACCACCGGCCTAACTAAACCCGTATCACAAAGGCACACGCCCAAAGTAACTCTGGTTGCGTCAAACCAAAGCCGAATAAAGGCACGCCGCAGCAACCGAAGTTAACTACGGCCTATGTCCAGCCCTAATAAGATGCAGCCTAGTGTAGCCTTTTGGGCCAGGCACACAGCAATGACCGAAATCACTGCCGGCCTAAACCTCAAGTCTCCCACCAGTACCCGCCAGAGCATGTTCGGTAGAGTGCCAACCACTACTCAGCAAAGTTGCCTTTACCAAGTATCATTCTGACACTTTAATCGTTCGAGGTGAGCTAAGCGATGTAACCATCGCTACACTCTTAATGGTCAAGTCACAATCACAGCCTTTCCAAAGATCGACACGATCTTGCATCTTGAACCATTATACGAGAGCGGGCCTAGATGTGTATTTATTATTAATTATTATTAAAAATAGTCGAGTTAAAACTCAATTAATATCTTGTATCGCCCCAGTACACATCTACAATATCATTATAACAACATTTCATAAGCGACCTAACAGATCACTTCTGCGCTCTACGCTCCGCCCGCTCTCTCTATACTGTAGTACGGCGGATAACGTGACATTCGGTCAATATGACGAAAATTATACTTTTCTGAATTTGATGTTTTATGAATAGAGCATCAATTATAGATGCGAAAAACCATTACTGCGTGACAAACAAACATTTATTTTTATACTTATAGATTTTTCTAAAATAATGAAATTTTAATAATTATTTATTTTTTTAAAACTCGAATGTAGGGATGAGATCGTTACAGACATCTTTAATACAATTAACATAAAACCATAATGTACTATAAATCTAAACCTTCCGGAATTGCACTACCTTTTAGTAAAAACCGTATAAAAATCCGTTCGGTAGATTTGGAGAAAATCGGTCACATACAAACAGACAGCTTTTGGGAACTTTGTTTTATATTAAGTATAGATAGGGGCGATATGTGTATTAAAGTGTTGCTAGGAAGATGTACAAACAGAACGCAATTAATTCAAGGAATACTCAAATATTCGAAGACAAGAAATCCATTATAATGCTTAGTGTAGTATTAAATTACTTTAAGATAACAAATGTAGAGTAGAGTTTAGTTTAGGTATAGTTAACATCAATTTGAAGATGTTCCGACATCGTTGTAAATGTAAACAGACTATGAAAGGTTAATTCGACCAATTGACATTAATATTCTCGATGTGACGACTTTCCACGTGACAGAAACTTTTATATAACGTCAATTGATCACAACTGGAAATTAATTGAAATAATATAGAGAACGTAGTGAGATGAAGTCCTTTAGTCGTGTATATGTGTGTTTTAACTCAGTCACAATTGCAATTTATAACAAGTAACGGCCTGTTCCTATACCACTGCTGGGCATAGGCCTCCTCTCTACGATTTTGGAAGGATTGGAGCTAAGACCTACCACGAATTACTCATGCCCTACAATTTACGATGGTACTGGCAAATACGGCCTTGCATTTTTACTTTTGATAACTCCACTTCTAATATCACTAACTACTAAGCTCTAAGATATCCATTTAGATGACATGGTGTATATAATGTGTAATTTTGTAATGCAAATGAATTATATTGAATTTTGATATAACTAAATACATCATCCGTATATGGGTACATCATCCTCCTGCCCTTATCTCACTCGTAAGTGGGGTCGCCACAACATGTTTATAACATGTTGACACATCATGATGTCACATAATTTGGCTGCGTTTTTACGACCGGCCGCCTGCCTGACGTAAGAAATAGTGTGGTCTATTGTACCAAATCGGATACCACACGGTGGGTCAACTTACCTTAGTCGCCTTTTACGACACCTCGGTAAGAAATGAGGGTGGTACTATTCTATTCAGCCGGATACCACACGGCATAGTATAAGGGTACCTACATACGATTAAAAATTCGAGTTAAAAGTCCAAGGAATATGCATAGTTCACAGACTTCGGTCATTTGTTATCTTCCTTCCTCGTATAATATGCGTCGATAAAGTATTTCCAGGTGTCTACATAGCTTTTGATAAAGTTGATAAAGTTAGTGATAAAATTTGTTTTATTGCCGTAAGATATAGATAACAAAAATTGTCCGTCTAGCGTGAGTCTTACAAGTCCTTTCACCGAATAGGTTAAGGAAAATGTGTATTTTTAATATTGAAATGAGTTAATCTTGTATGTATATGTATGTATATATTTTTGGAATCTCGGAAACGGCTCCAACGATTTTCCTGAGCATTTTCCATTCAGCATGTAGGGGGTTTTGGGGGAGAAAAATCGATCTAGCTAGATTTGATGTAAAAAAAAATAGTTTTACTCCTGTTTTTGGGCATTAAAAAATACTAAAATTTATATTGAATATAAAACACTACTTTTGCCATAAACTGTCAAGTCAGCGTAGTTTATTCGGGGAACGGGAAGTCTCGGTCAACCAGGTACTTATATTGATATGTGAAAACAGTACCTCATACAGAAATTTCAGTAGAATTATTTTGGTGTAATCCACGTTTGTTAAGAGAATCTATGTAATGCTAAGTGTATGAAGTAGCCAAATTTATATATAAATAGAAAATACATAAATCTCAAAAATAATTTTCTAAAATCGAGCTAAAATGAGTATTCAACTATAATTAAAAAAAATTACTTATAGTTAGCAAACATTTCATAAATATAGTTTAATTTTTTTATAGCAGATTGCACTAAAAACTTAAAAATAATTTAATTATATATAGGAAAAAGTAATTTTTAGAAGCAAGCGTTATTTTGGGGAGTTTCATAGTACAAAAGTTATGATAGAATTATTGCTATATGGCGTTTTTATTAGAATCTATGTAATGCTAAGTGTAGGAAGCAGGCAACGTTCACATACAGTATACATGTAACACCAGTCACTCCACGTATTACAAAACGGCGCGACCAATAACACACCTCACAAGCACTACACACATTCAATACGACAATCACTACGATCGTTTCACCCTATAACCGAAGCATCACCGTAATGCATTACGATTTAACTTCTATAGGCAAAAGTAATATTGTGAAACATCGTGGGGTGCTCTGTGCCATTTTGTTTTCGTATATACTCGTATAGCAAGCACTAATATTATCATCGGTTCTTGATAAATGTAAAAAGTTTTAATTAAATAATGTCACAAAGGAGTAGGTTACATACAAACAAAAAACATATATAAATGTTAAACTAATAAAAAGTGTGCAATGATATATATAATGCCATAAGTAATGATGCCTTAAACACATCGATGGGTTGTTTCATTATATTACACGTCAGCTTTCATCAATGAAAAGGCGTTCGAAACTTTGAAAATTAAGTTATGAAAATATTAAATTTCAAATATACTCGTAATTGTACATTTATACTTGCACAAAATTGTTCTTCTGAGCTTGGTAATTATGCTGAGCGTTTATATTTCTGTTGCGAAATATATTTTATTTTATAATTCAATCAGCTTTTTAGGCAAAAATTCATAAATATGTAGTTACTTAATACTTCGTTAAGTTAGAAATTTTGCCTATTAAAGGAATATCAAATATCATACAGTTTGCAGTATCAGCGACATGCGTAGGTGACATACAAAAATAAAATTTCAAACTAGTTATACCCACGATTTCGTCGCCTTTTATTAGATTGTAATAACCTCAATAATACATCATATATTATTTACTTATACCCGAAAGAAAATTGTTATACCTTATATTAAACCGATGTACTCTAATTGTGCCAAATTTTATCAATATAAGTAAAACGAATTAGTCGTGAAAGCCTTACACACAGATAGACTATCGTATTTATAATATTAATTTCGACGTGTTTTTCCCTGTTTTCGAACGAAAAACTGTAATTGTAATTTTATATGTTGGCCCGGTATAAAAGTTTTAATCGTATCAAATATCATTAATACTGTTTCAGTAAATTATCTGTGAAGGCGTGACGGACAGACAGATTATCGCATTTGTAGTGTTATTAGTAAGGTTTAGTAAATCAAAACAAAATAATCTTTAATTAAATAAGCACTTTCAAGCACTTTTGAATCATCAAGGATTAATATAATTAATGAAGCTACAAATGGTTCGGAATGTTGCTCTTAGCGAGAAGAACAAGCAAGAAACTCGGCGGTCAACCTTTTAAACATTAACAATTCTATATTATTATACAGCAGTCTTGTATAAAGCAGAAAGGAATTTCAAATCCAGGCAAATCAATTTTTTCAATCATCTAAATTTTATACAAATAATCTTCAATTTTATAATATGCTTTACGTATAAGCATATTTCTTACACTTAATGTAAAACTTTCTGTAGACTGCTTGGGTGAAGCAGGTGGGGCGAATACCGAGACCAACAAATGAGTCAATATCATCGAATGAATCATCGCATAACGCCTTTATTTACGCTAGAAAGCTAGATTAGACTTACTTGTCCAGTGATTGTAAAGAGAAGGGCAAGTAAAATCCTCAGCGGTAGCCTCGCTCTGTAGGCTCTGTGTGACCACAGTCTATGTACACCAGCAGTTATTCCGAATCCCGAAGTGTATATAGTGATGAATACTGTAAAACACAATTATTTTCATAAATGTCTAACAAAAAAAATCACTAAAAATAGGTATACGGAGTTTAAACTCACTGCGTTGCTGCAGTGTGGATTACAAAGTGCTCAGAAATTATTTTGGTGGGTTACCTCGAAATATTTTTCACTGTAAATGGTATATTAAACTTTAAATTGTATGACTTGGCATTTCCATAAAATATATGTATGTATGTTAGGCAAGGAAATTCAAAATAAAGCTAGAAAAAAAAAGATCTTGCAATCGTATATCATATCGTGTAATATCTTGGAATAGCATTCCAGATTTAATCTACAGCACTAAAAAAAGTACTGATACAAAAGCAATGAAAATATTATTTATATTATTTTGATATTATTGCGGATTATAGATAATAATATTTTTATTACTTTTGTATTATGGACCTGAGCAAAGTTTATTTTTATACATATATTTAGAAAACAGAAAGGAAATTTTTTAAAAGCACATGTATAAAGGCTGACTTATCCCTAAAAGGGATCTCTTCCAGTCAACCTTTGAGTAATAAAATTTTATAAAAAAAATAGAAGGAAAAGGATAAGAATTGAAGAAAAAAGAGAGTACGGGTCATATAGAGAAAAAGAAAAAGTTTATATAAATTTAACTATTTAATCTATTAAATAATTTTGGTAAAATAAATTGATGAAAAGATGCTACTAATATATAATTACTTAAGATAAATATTTTCTAGTCTGCAACCTAAATACCGAAAGGGAAAGAGATTTGCGGATTGATAACTTAGTATGATATTGATATTTAAGTTACGCCTAATTCTATAAATTAGGTACTGATACATAAAATACTTACCGAAAAGTGTTGTTAGGAACTGTACTTGGTTAGTTAATATGAGGTAGAATCCATACAACGTCACGGAATGTAACAAAACTTGCACTATTAAATCCGGCCACCGTATTTTCGCCCTGAAATCGATCGCCTCGTATTTGGTTATATCGAATTCAGTATCACCATTTATATTATCACTCACAGTTTGTTTAATCATATTATTATTGTCTATTTTATAATTGTTTTCTAAAAGTCCCATTTTATTAAGTGAATCAGTGTCAAGTATATCAACGTTCTGAAGCGCAGGTGCCATCCTTCTGAATAAATAGCCTGTTCAAAAATATATATATGTATGATGCATACTATATATCGCGTAACTCGGAATATACTGTCTTATCTATATATAAAATTTTAGTCTACATATCCCTGAGAAATGAGTATATATTCATACTATAATATCGTAAAATAATATATATAGTGAATATAAGACGATTCAATATTTTTAATTTTCAAATCATCGTCCTGCCCTTATCCCACTCTAAGTGGGCTCGGCACAACATATTATAAACATGTCACATGATTTGGCTACGTATTTTACGACCGGCCGCCTGTCTGAGCCTGTCTGCCTCGGTAAGAAAGAGGGTGGTCTATTCTACTCAGCCGGATACCATACGGCGGGTCGACTTACCTTAGACGCCTTTTACGACACCTCGGTAAGAGATGAGGGTGGTATTATTCTATTCAGCTGGACATGTTTATAACAACAACAAAAAACATCGTAAAAACATATATAAAAATTACAAGTGAAATTTTAGCACCTGGCAATTTGATATGAAAGAAATGTTATTTATGAAAAAGGATGATTGTTATCCTATTTTAATAATGACTGAGCACTTTCAGTTTTTCCATAGTGTAAGTGGAAGTAAGGTCAGGTAGACACGCACCATGCATACATTAATGCTAATGGTGGCAGTAATATGTAGTTAATAGCACGGGGTCATTAAGGTGAAAACCTTATAAAAACTTAATTGCTTTTACTTGCTAGCAAATAGTGCTTTTTTGCAGATGCATAAAAGAACTACGGAAAGACTTCAACTATAACAAAAAATAAAGTTTTTTAGTTTTTCTTAAAATCCCTTAACTGAACTAAGAGTAACTAAGGCTGCGTTTTTACGACCGGCCGTCTGCCTAACGTCAACTTAATTCAAACGTAACCACCCACTTCCTTACCGAGGTGTCCTTAAACCTCGGTAAGGAAGTGGGTGGTCTATTCTACTAAATCGAATACCACACGGTGGGTCAACTTACCTTAGTCGCCTTCTACGACACCTCGGTAAGAAATGAGGGTGGTACTATTCTATTTAGCCGGATACCACACGGCGTTCAAGTGAATTAATTCATTCAAAATTATTTAATCAATTTCCTGTATGATGAGTCACACCCAGCTGCTTGGAGTGTTATCTTGGTTTGGTTATCAAAGCGTACATAATTTGTATGCTGTATTTTTTTGAAATTTACAGAAGTAAGTTCCTTGAAGGTCTGTTGTTACTGTATTAAGTGAAAATTAATTGATATTTCATTATTAGCAAAAGACAAAGCTTTGGTGTAAATTAATTTCACACTATTATTCATAGATAATACACTATATAGGACAGGGGGGTGAAACTCTCTAAGAAGCACTCTTTAGGTCGCCGAGAGCGCCATCTCATTGCAAGCATTGGACAACAAAAATTAGTTTTATATCATTATTCACTAGATGTCGCAAATGATACACTGTAATATATATAAGTATCTGTCATAAATTTTCAAATTTTTCTGCCAAAAACGCATCACTGCTTATTTAAAGGTCTATTTTGGAAATTATGCCGTCCAAAAATTATTTTATGTGTTATTTTGGATGTGAAAACGTTGGTAAGTAACTACTTTAATGTTTTTGAAACCATTTAGTGCCTTTTCCTAACAATAGAAATTTTTACTGCAGAAATTTAATTTTTAACCCTTTTAGTGCCGAGCGAAAAGGAAATGCCTACACGAGAATAACCAGCCGAATTTTTTAAATTTTATTTATGTACATTCTTATGCAATTAAAACCAAACGAGAAATAATATTTACACGATTCAAAAAGTAATATACTAAGAATAAAATAGGAACAAGTTTGCGTCTCCTTAACCCATTCTAAGTAGGGTTTTAAACAATTTGTTGCATGTTAGTTATTTTACGAGCACCCGCCTGCCTGACGTCAACTTACCTTAGTCACCCTTAACAACACCTTGATAAGACATAAGGTTGGTCTATTCTATACCACACGGTGAATAATAAGACATACAGCATATCGGAGTAAAAATTCACGACAAATAATACAAACAATATTAAAAAATGAGTTTGCAACAAGATAAATAATACCTATTACCTAATACCTACATAAAAAAAAAGAGATTACTCGAAGGTAACACACAGGTAAAGGTATTACACAGTAGGCGCCGTGTAGATTTTTGAAAACCTGTTTATATTTGTTTGTATTTTGTTTATTTCTGACTGTATGCAATTTTTATGAGAGCGCAGTGAGAAGCAACTTATCGGCTTTCGGCACAAAAGGGTTAAAGCAGCCATTTCGCTGAAATGTACTAAATAAAATTATTATAAGTGCCACAATACCTTTAACTTTGTTTTTTAGAAAAAAATATGTGGTTATTCGTAATAAATATTATATTTTAACACTTTCGGTTACATTATTTTGGTATACATTTGAAATATTTGGTCTGATTTAGACTATAGCTATAAAAATTCAAATGTGTCATTTCAGGTTTACAGCAAATGAAGATTGTGATTATGAAAACTAATTACAGAGTGTAGTACGTATGCAAAGTTAGTTGTTTTCAACAAATAAACGTGTAAACTGATGAACATTTGTTATTTGTATACGCTTGATATTTTTTTTAATGTTTTAAAAGTATTTTTCAAGTGTTTCCTGAATTGACATACTACTTAAAAAGATGTAAAAAATAAAAATTATTAAATATTACATAGCTTTAATCTTTTATTCATTACCCTTATTTAGAATAATAGTTTGGTGCTACTCTTTGATTTGAACTGGAATTTGGAGATGCCAAGTCCGTTCAAATTGAAGTGGTATAGCGCCAAACTATTTTTTTGTAAATGCTATTTTTATATAAGGGTCACTATATGAATGCAGTACAGCGCCATCTAGTGGATTATTATGATAACGTTACAGCGACATCTCTGCCAGATCAGCGAAAACAGTCCCTTATCATTACTCCAAAAAAATGACAGAGTTGCACATCTATATCCTATATAGTGTATTATCTATGATATAGGATACTATTATTGGAATTATTCGTTTCCATGGAAACGAAATATATAATTGTATTATTTGAAATCAATCTACGGAATACTAATGAGTTTACACATTATAATACTAAAATAGTGTATGTATATAAATTTTAATTTTATGGATAACATTTCTTTTATATGTTTATTTTTTGTATAATCTGTATTCTTTTTAGCTTATTTTCTATAAGTTATTTGTTTAAAGTCACTTAAGTGATTTGTGTTTGTGTAAACTCTTCTATAATTATGTTTTTTTCTACTCGCTTAACGAACTTTATCTATATTAATATTTAAATTGCAGAAGTCTGTCTGTCACGCTTTTACGGCTAATCCTCTGTTGCTACATGTTGGTAAGATGTAGGACAAAACCATTTTTTTTTTTCAAGGAATAAGGAAAGAAACGCAAATTACATTATTAAAAATGTATCCTCCTGCCCTTATCCAACTCTAAGTGGGGTCAGCACAACATGTTATAAACATGTTGTCACGTGATTCAGCTACGTATTTTACGACCGGTCGCGTGCCTGATGTCAATTTACCTTAAACATATTTTACGATACCTCGGTAAGAAAGAGGGTGCTCTATCCTACTCAGCCATATACCACACGGTAGGAAAACTTACATTAGTCGCCTTTTACGACATCTTAATAAGAAATGTGGGTAGTCTATTCTAGTCGGGCAGATACTACACGGTGGTTCGAATTACCTAAGTCGCCTTTTACGAGACCTCGGTAAAATATGAGGGTGGTCTATTATTACATTAGTGAACTTAAATGCTTAAGTTAACGAAAAAAACCGCGGGCACCACTATAAGTTATAGACTGTTTATAACTAATGGAAAGAAACGAAGTCACAGGTGCTGTAAGATTTAAATGATTATTACGTTTTGCTTAAACACGGTGTTCTCGATAAGCAATCTATAATATCCCGTAGTTATATCTAATTCATAATGTTAAGGATAAAATTGATTAGATAGTTACATATAAACAAATATGATTAGATAACGCAGTATCTGTGTTTAATATGAGTCATATTGTAGCAGATGCATTCTCGAATTGAGAATAGAAATATGAAATTATTATAAACAGAAATAATAGAGTGCAAGAGCGCTATCGTTACATGCGATTGGAAATACAGAATAAAAATGCGGTCATTTACGAACTGGTGGCTACTTTAATAAGATCTATTAATAATCAAAGAAGAGAGTTTTGGTAGAACGTTTTTAATATTCTTTATTGGAATAATGAAATGAATTTTTATCAATTTTAATTCTCATGCAAATGAGATGAGAATGTTAAGGTGGGTGTATATCGTGTCACAAGATTTGATATAATACAAAATGAGTATATAAGGAAAATTGTGCCTATAATAGAAAAAATTGGAAGTGCAAGATTGGGTCGGTATGGTCATGTAATGATGAAGGATGACACATTAGATGTGTCTAAAAGAGTTTGAAATATAAGTGTGGATGGATATAAAACTAGAGGGAGGCCGAAAAAAGATAGATGGATTGTGTGAAGAAAGCAAATAAAAGGAGTAACACCAGAATTGTCGAATGATAGAGAAGGATGGAAGATGGAGACATATTGTGCCGACCCCACCTAAAGTGGGATAAGGGTAAGAAAATGGTGATAATGATGTAAGTGAACAGTGTTCTTCTGAGGTATAAATTGTTCTTTAACCCGGAGTTAAACTAAGGATTTGAAGTACAGTGGTCTTAACTTATACTATAACTTGTACTTTAGTTTATGGACGAGATCTAAAAAGAGCCAACATATGGACTATATGAAGATAAAACACAAAATATAGACAATCCCTGGTTAAATACTAATACTTCCTTTTAAGAAACCTGACAGCAAGGGGGTTCAAAGAATCCAGTCAAAGATTATTATAAAGTCAGTAATACTAACTATGGTGAAACGGGACTTAACATGTTATTTATCGCAATCTATATATAACATGATGAAACTTAATGGCTAAAGTCAGGCTTGGGATAAACTAGAAAATGACGGTACTCATCCGTAACTTTTTCCGATTCCAAGCCATTGATATTTCAAGTTCCACTTAAGATGGGCTTAAGCAGATTCTCTCACGAAAATATATTTTGGTACTCTGATCTTAACCTTAGACCTTGACGCCACTGTTCATTAGGAAGATACTAATAAAAGATTGTCAGATTGGTCTGGGATTATGCCGGCGATAAATTGTCCCACATATTAGTAGTGAAGTTTCAGTGAGTTGAGGTACTTTCTAAATCTTATCAAGGAATTTGAGTCAAACGCCCATCAATTAGTACATCACGAGATACATTTGTTATTAGTCACGTTATGGGTTCTATTGAATTAAAGAGTCTTATCGATTACTAGGTATGCAAAACATTGTTTCGTACAGACAATTATGAGTAATATGATATCCGCACACCTGTGAGGCTTTCAAACTGCTTATCCTTATCTTTTTATGTACACCATGGGTTGTGATATAGTCATAAGTGTTCTGGTTCATTTTTATTCCTACTTTTAAGTAATATGATAATCAAATATATTTTTGGTATAGACGTTCCAATGACGTAAGTGTCCATTGTATTAGACCCTAGATGTAATTATACACGAGTATGGAGCCATAGGCTATGTGACTGACTCACAACAAATTGTTAGAGAGGAAAGTCGAAACTCCTATATTTCTCTTTGTCTGATCACAAATGGAAAAGAGAGTAAATTTCATTTGCTTTCTCACAGATTTTAAGCCGGTTTTTCTACTGTATTATAATAATTACTCTATGATTAGACCATCATGAATTATTTATAGTTTTTTACCTTTGACTGATACTTTTTAAACTATGTCGTTGACCTTTTAAAGGCTCAACTTGCACTTGTACCTAAGTAAATTAAATTTAACACTTGTAAATTAAAATTAAAACAATTTAACTTGTTTTTTATAAATATTTGAAATTCAAGCGCGACACCAAACAATTCATAGATTTCCATGTTAACATTTATTTTAATTTAGCAACTTATATAACGACAATAGACATAATTCTCTAACTTTAAGTGGGAGTTAAGCTAACCTATTAATACCTTATTACTGGATAATGGACCTCTTTGTTTGGAGACAGTTATATGAGCATCACGCTGGTCTAATGAACATAGTTATATCAACGGCGTATCCACAATGCGGGGCAAAGGCCTCCTCCCTTTGGAAGTAAGAAAAAAAAATCTCAAAAATTCTCGTAAGGTGTTTTTTTCTTCTTTTTGACTTTACAGTATAATATAAAATCGATTAATTGGAAATCTATTAATAATATATATATTGTTTAATCTTATAAGGCAAGGTGTTAATTATGCACAGTTTCGATCATTAATTGCGAGAATCCGCAGTAAGTAATATACGCTAATCAAAAGTTTAGCACAGCTAAACTAGAAATTTTTATACTTAATAAAAGTAAACAATGTTATAGTAAATGGGTAACTATCTCATTTAAATTCAAACTGAAAAAGCACCCTATCAATAACACCGCCAAAGTTAGTCTAACGTTATAGAAATTCTCTAAATTACCGGTAACCTTGCGGATACTGATAAGAAAGCAAATATTTAATTCTGCTGTAGTAAAAACCGCGTTCGTGGAATTTATACGATGATAAACATACCCGGTAATACTTCATACATCCTTTTTTATGATTTTTATAACGCTTAACTCAATTATACGAAAATTTTAAACACATACTATTTTATTATCATGCCATTATGGTGCTTAACGTGAACTAAAAATCACTTTAGGGGCAACTTAATTAGAAATAAGTAGATTCCAAAAATAACGATATTCACCGCATATTTGAACGAATCAGGAAGCCGAGGAAAAGTACTGTAAACAGTTTTGAATTTGAATTAGAATTTGAGGGGGGGATTGGGATTGTTTGTCTGTCTGTATGTGACGATCGATATCGATATCGATTATCTCAAAATCTACTTAACGAATTTTTGTACGGTTTTTACTAATAGTGCAATTCTTAGTTTAGTTCCTTAGTTTAGGTAAATAGTACCTTAAAATAGAATTTCTGCGGGGTCGGAATTTACGCGGGAAAAAGTTTGATTCACACTAATTACTACTACTAACTGCAAGCAAAGTCTACTACTACTACTAGTTATTATAAAAACATACGGGACACATCGCGAAAAAACTCCAGTTACTTTTGTTTGTGTGATGTTAAATAATTTTAAAAGAAAGTATTAGTTTAATAAAAATAGTAAAAAAAAACTAAAAAGCACGCTTTTATACCACTTCAAACTAAAATGCGAAAATAATTATTAATATAGGTAGAATAAATATAACGAACGAAGAATATTAGTATTTAACCATTTCTTGCCACTTTTGTACTTCTTCAAATGGCAACGATTAACTTTTTTGGCATTATCAGTTTGTCACCTTGAAAGTAAATGTACCGTGAAGCATTAGTTAGTAGTAGTTTTTATTAAAATGTATCAGAATATTTATTTTTCAGAGTTATATCTTGTTACTACAGACGGTTATGAAACTCGAAAATACCATCCTTTATCTAATCTTTACTTATTATAAAACAAAGTCTCCAAAAGCTATCTGTCTGTATATGATCAATTTTCTCAAAATCTACTGAATGGATTTTCGTACAGTTTTTACTATAAGGTAGTGTAGTTCTTCCGAAAGGTTAACGTCAGGTTAAGTTAGGTTTTATGTAAATTGTGCTAAAGAGGAAGAGGAGTTGTAAAAAAAACTCGCCCAATGGGAACTTTAGTCGCATGGACCACGTCAACCAACAGACATATACTAAAGTAATGTACTAGATAATTATAGTCTAAAACACGTAACTTATGATTAACTTACAAGAACAACTTATATATTCAAAATTTCAAACAAATACACTGATTTCCACGCCGGCGAAGCCACAAGCATAGCTAGTTATAACATATTATTAATAAGACATCATCATCTTCCTGCCCTTATCCCACTCTAAGTGGGGTCGGCACAACATGTTATAAACATGCTGTCACATGATTTAGCTGCGTTTTTACGACCGGCCGCCTGCCTGACGTCAACTTACCTCAGTCGTATTTTACAACACCTTGGTAAGAAAGAGGGTGGTCTACTCTACTCAGCCCGATACCACACGGCGGGTCGACTTACCTTAGTTGCCTTTTACGACATCTCGGTAAGAAATGAGGGTGGTCTATTCTACTCAGCCCGATACCACTCGGCGGGTCGACTTACCTTAGTCGCCTTTTACGACATCTCGGTAAGAAATGAGGGTGGTACTATTCTATTCAGCCGGATACCACACGGCGTATATTATTGATAAGACGTTCCGGGAAAAATTACATAGGCTAGAAAAATAACAAAAATAAATAAAATATAACGAAACCACAATAAACCTTGACCTTATTACGACAGAATGAAATGGACAATGGCTTTTCATGCTATAGTGTATTGTGGGTATTTTTACTATAAACATGTTAAAAATATAAATATAACATAATAGTAGGTAATTGCAAAATTGTTAACATATTGTCAGTTCGGAATAAACTGTTGCTCGGACTATGCGTTTTATTTTCAATACATTACAGTGACGCAGTCGGTATCGAATTTATTAGTTATTTCATTAAAGTTTAAAATGTCGGTCGGCCGCTTAGGTGAATTTGATCTTAGTTCGGGAATATGGAGCACCTATATTGAAAGGATGGAACAATACTTTCTCGCAAACGATGTAAAACATAACCTTCAAGTGGCCACATTGCTCGCGTGTGTTGGTGATGCAACTTACGAATTAATGGTCGATTTGTGTTCCCCGAAAAAACCGGGGGAGTGTAAATTCAGTGAACTCGTTCGTCTAATGAAGAAATACGTTCAGCCTACACCATCGATGCTCGCCGAGAGGTATAAGTTCAGGAAGCGAACACAAGCTATTAGCGAATCGGTATCTCAGTTCGCTGCGGCTTTAAAACATATGGCGAGAAATTGTGATTTCAAGGACAACCTCGAGGAGAATTTACGAGATCAGTTTATATGCGGCCTGCATAGTGAATCTACACGTCAGAGTATGTTTTGTGAAGACAGTTTATCTTTTACGGCGGCGTTCAATAAAGCGGTGTCGCTGGAGGCGGCCGCGCACAGCGCAGCAGCGGTCGAGCAACGGGGGACGGACGAGCGCGCGGTGCACGCGGTGCATGCGCGAGCGGCGCAGGCGGCGCCCGGCCGGCGGGCGGGGCCGCGCTGGCGGAGCGAGCTCGGCGGCTGCGAGCGGAACGTGGCGGGGCTAAATAGTAGCCGCACGAACAAATTAATTTGTACATGTTGTGGGAACAACGGTCACACATGGAAAGAGTGCAAATTTGTAGATTATGCCTGTAGAATTTGCCTAAGAAGAGGTCATTTAAAACGGGTGTGTCCGAACGTAAAAGGCAGAGAAGAGGGACGAGTGCTCCGGCTAGATACGGCGAGGGTGGAAAATGCGTTTGACGGATGTGTTCGTGATGATGAAGAATACAACAGGTCCGAAATGGACTACGATGACGAGGGAGTCGGGGGTCCCAGCGGATTGTACATGTTGGAGCTTACGGGTAGTGATCCCGTCGTCGTCGAGGTTACAATCGCGGAAAGGTTTCTCGTTATGCATGTAGATACCGGATCGCACATATCGTGCATCGGGGACAAATTGTATGCAAAAAAAATTTCTAAATATCCTGTGAAACAAAATAATTATAAGTTAAAAGGTTACGATGGAAGTGTTATAAAGTGTATAGGTTATATTGTAGTGCCAGTAAGTTACGGTCGAATCGAGGAAAACCTGAAACTGTATATAATTTGTAACGGTGCTGTACCTTTATTAGGCAGAGAGTGGCTGAAAAAGCTGCACATGAGTGTTATCGTATCGAAATCTATTCATCAAGTGTCCGACCGTGGGTGTAATAATCGCGATAATTTTGTTCGCGGTAAGTTTAACAAGAACGAGTTTACGAGCCGGTACCCGGCGGTGTTCAGTGGCAAGCTGGGCCGGCTGCGCGGCCAGAGTGCCACGCTGCGCGTGCGTGCGGACGCTCCGCAGGTATTTAAGCACGCGCACGCCCTGCCGCTGGCGCTGCGCGTTGACGTCGACACCGAGCTGCGGCGCATGCAATCTGCAGGTATTTTAGAACCCGTGCCTTCCTCAGACTGGGTCTCGTGTTTGGTGGTAGTATTTAAGACCGATAACTTTTTAAAAATAAGTGGGGATTATAAAAATACTGTAAACCCTGTACTTGAAACTAATACGTACCTAATGCCTTGGTCGGAGGTTCTGTTCAATAATTTAAGTGGGGGGAAACGCTTTACTAAAATTGACTTTTCCGAGGCCTATAGCCGGGTAACCCTGGACGAATCAAAAAAGTACACTGTTATTAATTACTTGGGGTTCGTAATTTCGGAGCGTCGAATTAGGACTGTCAATAAAAAGGTCGAAGCCGTAGTCAAAGCGCCAAAGCTAAATAACGTATCGGAATTGAAATCATTCCTCGGTATGGTAAACTTTTATTCTAGATTTATTAAAAATGTATCGATGTTATTAGCTTCCCTTTATAAATTACTTAGGAAAGAAGTTATTTGGGAGTGGTGCGACGAACAAAATACAGACTTCGATAGTATAAAAGAAGCGTTAACGAGCTGTCTGATACTAATGCATTACGATGTACGTTTGGCTCTTATCTCCACTTGCGACAGGGGCGCGCGCGGGGTGGCCGCGGTGCTGTCGCAGCGCGCGGCGGACGGCGAGCGGCCGGTCTCGTGCACATCGCGTACACTCAGCGCGGCCGAAACTAATTACAGTCACGTGCAGCGTGAAGCGTTAGTGATAGTATTTGCCTCTGACCCGGAAATCACGGCATATTGGCGGCGACGCGATGACCTTTACGTAGAAAACGGTTGGTTGTTTTGGGGTTTTTGCGTTGTAGTAAACGATTTACTGCGGCCCGCAGTGTTAGCCGAGTTGCACGGCTTGCACATAGGAATGGTTAAGAGTAAAGGATTCGCGCGTAGTTTTTTTTTTGGTGGCCGCGTTTAGATTGAAAAAAGGGGAAGAAGGAGAGAAAGTGTGGATCAGGGATTTTCGTAAAAATAAAAAGTGGAGCTCAGCTATTATTACAAGTAAAAAGGGACAGAATATGTATGGGGTGGAGACTGAGGAAGGTTTACGGTAGACTCGGCATACAGACTAGATCCGTTTAAGGGACAGTTTCAGCGGCAACCCGAGTGGGTGATTATCACTCTGTCCGTGCCGCGTTAGCAGTCTTTAGCGTTTCTGATAAAAATAATAGTATCGCATCGGATTTGTACAAGGAATATGACCTGCCTACAGCAAATAAACGTGACCGTAAGCCACCACGTCGTTATGGCCTTGATGAATAGTATACTGTTTCTTATATAAAAATAAAAGTTAGTATTATATAACGTTAAAAAAATATGTATATCTTGTTTTGTTAATCCTTTTATATTATATATAGGTATAATTATAGCATATGTAATAAATGTTATTTCATACGCTTAAAAAGGGGGGAATAGTATAGTGTATTGTGGGTATTTTTACTATAAACATGTTAAAAATATAAATATAACATAATAGTAGGTAATTGCAAAATTGTTAACATATTGTCAGTTCGGAATAAACTGTTGCTCGGACTATGCGTTTTATTTTCAATACATTACACATGCAATCATAGTGTTAATATCGTCTATTACTAAATAATTTTCACGTTAAATTTTGTATTGAACGTTCATATTTATATCATATTAACTGAGTGACCGAGCGGTATTTATTTATTTGTTTTTTAAAGATATAAAAAAGATGGAACATGAAAAAAATAAAAAAAATTATTGGGCAGATGGGGTCGATCCGAGGTATCATCACTTCTTTAGTCCCATTATCCGCTGAGCTATGACAACTTTATAATTGACAGCTAAAATATCATTTATATTCTATTCTACGTTTTAGCATTTTTCAGTGCCCGAAAATAGAGGTAAAAGTCATTTTTTTTAAATAAAGCCTCGCTAGATCAACTTTTCCCGTCCAAAACCCCTACATGCTGAATTTCATGAAATCATAAAATATTGATCACAATAAAATAATAGTTGCAAGTTTATAGTAACGGTAACCGCCGTGTGGTATCTGGCTGAGAAGAATAGAACACCCTCATTTCTTAGCGAGGTGTATTAAAAGGGCGACTATGGTAAGTTGACATCAGGCAGGCGGCTGGTCGTAAAATACGTACTCTAATCATGTTACAACGTATTTAAAACATGTTGTGCTGGTCTCACTTAGACTGGGATAAAGGCAATAGAATAATAATTTATAGTAACGATAAATAAACGTGTAATTTTAAATAAAAAATAAATAAATATATGGGACACTTACGCACACGGTCGTTCGTCCCAAAAGTAAGTAACTTAATACTTATGTTATGGGTGACAGACAACTGGTGAATATATACTTATATATTTTTTAAATACATACTTAAATACAAATATACACCCAGGCTCGAAGACCAACAAATTAATTAATAGAAAATGTTGGCCCTCGGCGGGAATCGAACCCGCGACCCGCGGAGCTAAAGGCAGGGTCACTACCCACTGCTCCAACGGGCCAGTCAATTTTGTTACATTCATGTAACTTTAAAAACTAAATGTAACGATAACACAAAGCTTTCCCTATTAGCCAATGAAACTTGAAGCAATCGGTTTATATAATATAAAGACGCCATTACAGCTGTGCTAACGCGGCAACTAAAGTACACATATTGAGCAATGTTTGTATAGTTTTATCTTTTCTTATTCTTTAATATAGTTGCAAGTTTATAGTAACGATAACTATCATCTTCCTGCCCTTACCCCACTCTAAGTGGGGTCTGCTCAACATGTCCTAACATGTTGTTACATGATTTGGCTACGTATTCTACGACCGGCCGCCTGCCTGACGTCTACTTACCTTTGTCGTATTTTACGACTCCTCGGTAAGAATGAGGGTGGTCTATTCTACTTAACCGGATACCACACGGTGGGTCAACTTCCCTTAGTCTACGTTTACGACACCTCGGTAAGAAATGAGGGTGGTCTATTTTACTCAGCCGGACACCACACGGCGTTATAGTAACGATAACCACCGTGTGATATCTAGCTGAATAGAATAGAGCACCTTCATTTTTTACCGAGGTGTCGTAAAAGCGACTAAGGTAAGTTGACTTCAGGCAGGCGGCCGGTCGTAAAACACGTACATCCACTTAGAGTGTTATTCGGGTAGGAGAAAGAAGATTAAATAAGTTAATCTAGTATATAGAATCCGAATTTTGGAAACGGCTCCAACGGTTTTCATGAAATTTAGTATGTAGGGGCTTCCGGGGCGATAAATCGATCGAGCTAGGTTTTATTTTTAAAAAATGCTGTTTATCCGTATACAGGCACTGTAAAACTGCTAGGTATAATATTATTTTAAAACATAGACTACTTAGACTTTCATTTGTAAATATGTAATAGCTCGATGCTATATTCGGGCAGTCTAGAGGAGTGACAATACCCTGGATCGAGCCCCTACTGTGCGATAATTTTTTCCATTTTTTTATATCTTCATATTTTTCAAGTTTCATGAAATCAATGATCTCAATGAAATCAATCAAATCGAAATCATGATCAAGTTTCATATTTTTTACATCTTCTAAAAAAATGCCGAGCAAAACTCGTTAAAAAAGTTAATAAAGTAGTTACTAAAACACCCACTAATTTACACTCTTTGTGTAAATGGTTCTTGCACTGTATATGTAATGTATGTGATAGCTCAGCTGTGAGAGTGTGTGACTCTTTCAAAGGGTCACGGGTTCGAAGTCAATTCCGGGCATATACCGATGAGTTTTTCTGTTAATACTTATTGTAAACTCTAATTGATATATGCCAATGCGAGCACGATTTTCGGTGAAGGGAAACATAGTGCGAAAACCTCCATATCTGTAAGAATTCTGGGGGTATGTTAAACCTGCCAATCCGCGTGGTGGGTTTTAGCTGCAACCCTTCTCTCCAAAACTGGAAAGAGGGGATCTATGCCCAGTAGTGGCATAGTAACCATAGTAACAATAAGTTAACTTTTATGTTACATTTCACACTTATCAATAACTTTTTCGAAAATAAATAACTTTGAAATTTTATTTATGGCAAATATTCATTTTTATGTTAATTTATAGTTTGTTAGTTATATACTACTTCATTAATTCATTAAAATTCAGGTTGACTGGAAGAGATCCCTTTCAGGAATAAGTCCACCTTCATACATGTGGTTTTTTTATTTTTTCTTTCTCTTTTCTAAATATATGTTTAAAAAGAAATAAATAAATAAAATTTTGTAAATTTTCCTTAAATTTCTATAAATCATTCAATATAAAAATGACGAGACCTTGCATTTCAGCTCAGTATTTTGAATTTCGCTTCAGTGAGCCGAATCGCAGTCTCGCTTCTATAATAGCCTTGTTTGAAACGCATGTACCATAACCTCTACAAAGAATTTATTTACACAGTTTATTGAATCAATACAAAATATCACGCTATTAAGATTAAATATCGTAACAAATCAAGGCGGTTTTATGTCTTATATAGCAATAATAGTTATCTGATAATGCTTCATAAGTTGATTGTCGATTTTTAAATTGTGATGTTTCTTAGAAAATTTTGCAAATAATAAATAAATAATATTTATAAATATTGGCAGTGGTAAATAATTGTATTATCCCTAGTTTTGACATCGAATATTATTATATTGATATGTTTTATCAGCGTCCTAGGCCAGTAAAAAGGTGGATGAACGATATTTAAAAGCTTTTCACAATTATTTACTATCTATCTTTCTTATATATTACTTTATATTCACTAACACCTGGCAATAATAAATAAATAATTATGATTAAATGAATTTATTTTTGATGAATATTTATTCATAATAAATAAATATATAGAAAAATTACACACGCCAAAGACAGTAACTTAATACTTGTTTTATGTATTTACTGTAAACGGGTAAACATAACTATATACATATATAATTTTTAAATAAATACTTAAATATACCGACATTCAAAAAACCAATAATTTGTTTAATCAAAAAAAAATATTGTCCCTCAATGGAATCGAACCCGCGACCCCTGGAGCTGAAGGTACGCCAATGGGCCAGTCGATAATAATCGTACACCCTACATAAAATATATTTTAACACTGATTCATTTATAACAACTGAGAAGAAAGGGAAGTTAAAGATTCGGTTTGTATTATTTCCTTGTAAAAATGTGAATTAGCATTAGTTGATTTTGATTATTATGGAATTCTGTACTATAATAAACATAAGAATTAAGTAGGTCAAATATAATCGACCTATGAAAGGTAATAGGGTTGTCCAGATCACCTATGCATAAATAGAGACCTATTTCTAGCTCTACACGATCAGATACCTTTAATTAATTATTTTTAGAAATTTATTGTTACAACAAATCCAAATATATTGTTACAACATGTTTCTGATACCTCCTTCATAGAGTTGGTCATTAATATTAAAAAGTATTGTGGCTGTCATATATACACATATATATGACATCGAGTTGTTGAGAATGAATAAATGGGTTGACTTTGGGAAAATTGCTTTTTATTTAATGAATAAGAATAAAGGAGAAATATCAGTGTTTATTATAATATATTTTTTAATTTTATTCATTTGTGTGACCCTAAAACATAAAAATCGCGCGGGAATTCGAATAGAATTTCCATCGTCGTACCAACATAGAATTGATTGCATTCACCACTAACAAGATGTTTGGAATAGATACTGCAAGTAAGCATACATGTACATACAGCACGTTTTTTGTTGGCTTCCGTTCTGGAAATTTCGATTGTAACGATAAGCCCGACCGGAGATAAAAATCAGTCACGTTGTATTGAAACATTGAATATTTAAGGCAAATTCATCTTAAGTAACATATTAAGCAAGACCTTTATCAACTAGGAATTTTTTTTACGATAAAAAGTTCGAAAAGTTAACATCATGATTTCAACTCTAAGTAATAAGTTTTTGGCAAGTAAATAAGGAAATAGGATATTGTCAGTGTTACTTAGGTACATAGGTTCACAATATATTGTGAACCTTGTGTATTGAACAAATTCTTTACACTGATTAATTAAATAAATATATATGCAGTTGCAGTTAATGCCTAAAGTAAAGTGCCTGTTAAAGTATGCCTAACTAGTATTCTATATTAAAGCTTCTTTAGACCTCGGAATGGAAAAAGAGGAGAATGGAATAAATCAGTAGACGAAACTAACGTGTGATCGAAAATGTTAACTTTGTGACTGTTGAGAAAATAATGAAAATAATAAATAATATCGATCAACCTAAAACTTTTTTATTTAATACCAATATCTACTTTTGTAGAAAACTTTCATTAGATGGCCAAATCATTATAATATAAACATTCATGTCACAATCGACTTGCTTAAGGTTCGAGTTTCGGCAATATTGCATCTACCGTGGTCACGAACTGACGCAAGTGTCAGGCCAGATCGTCAGTATATGGCCTAATATCGGTCAATTGTTTACAATCATTACCGATTTCATGTACTGTTACAATAATGTAATGATTTAACAACTAGATGTACTACCCTCAAATTTATGAACTTTCTATAATGTGATAAAATAACAAATTAATATTTCTATGCGCTTTAGTTATAGCATATAATAGTTGTGGCAATATATTTTAATTAAGTGTGTTTCTAAGAGTTTTCCCTGACTTTTTCCTTGTTGCAATACAATGATGCAATATATGTATAAAAATAAATTTATCAAACTGAGCTTTGTTACCTATTTATATTTACATTTTTTTAATATATTGTATCATATTTTAATAAAATCAATGGTGAAGAGTATTAATAGGATATCTTCTTAGGTCTTATTATTTTAAGTAGGCTAAAAATGTGTATGATTTTAAACATCGTAGCACCCGTTTAATTGCTATTTATTCATTTTTAAATTGAAAATGTCAGTGTTCGGCCATAATTTTATCAGAGTATTTGTTAATTGAGCTAAACAGACGCGATTTATTCGATGAGTCTTTTGCTTACATGAACATATTTAGCACTCATATATTATGCACTATATTTCATCTACTCTGTGAAATGATCAGAAGCATAAGATATTTAATATGAACTAGTTATATTATATAGAGGATATATTTAAATTAAGTCGCATTTTAATCTTCTATTTAATCTATGATATGCAAACAGCCATCTATAAACACAAGATTCTATTTAGTCATGGTAATAAAAATCAAAGTAGAATATAAAACAGAGTTTTAACGTGAGTCTGTCGTCATCACGCCGATAAAATTTTTTAGGGGTTGTAAATGTTCCAATGGACAAAGTTGTTACTGTATGGAAATATAAATTCAAGTTTAATCATTTTTATCCTTAAGTTAGTACAAATTGATTAACTTGTAACAAGATCCACGCAAACTTCACGTCGTATAAAAACAGTAGCGAAAACAACAAATAATAACAAGATAATAATAGAATAATAGAAGTAAATAATATATTTATATTCTGAAATAATGAAATTCAGCGTTTAACTTGCGGTATAATATAATGAATGCAGTGAGCTACCATAGTTCTCAATTTTATCTTCCTTACAACCCACCCCTCCAAGTAAGACTTTGCAACCCCTTAGCATTCGCGATAGACACTTTGCTAAAAACACTGCATAACCCTTTTTAGCTTGCCATTTAAGTTGACTTTAAATACACACGGACTGATTTTCAAAATATAAAAAGCTGTGATAGTCCAGCGGTAACATGGTGCGACTCTTTCGAGGAAGTCACGGGTTTTTGGACATAAGGATTGGAGCTATTGGTAGGTTACACATATTTTTCAGAATTTTCCCCTAGAATTTTCTAGAGATATGCAGGTTTCCTCACGATGTTTCCTTCACCGAAAAGCGTCTGATAAATTGCAACTGTTAATAAGACATATAAGTTTTAATAGAAAACTAGAGAGTCACACGGTCTTACCGCTGGGCTAAGACAGCTTAGTTGTTATAATCTAAAAAAAGCTTTAGTGTGTCAATGAAATTAAATCTCATGGTGATCCAAGATAGCGTTGGCTTGATAATATACGAGTAGGTACTGACATTACGGCTACTAAGGAAAATGAAAGAGATGAACACGATCGTATGGAAAAATCGAGTCCGAATGCGGAATATGACACAATGATATAAGGCTCAGCTGAAGAAGGAAAAAAATGTAAATATTTAGTTAATTATAATTAATATTATATTGCTTGTAAACTCCACTTGCCTTAATGTAAGCTTAATAGCTTTTTAAAACTCAACATTTTCAAACTCAAACAAATAAGATATTGCCTGAAATGTGTATAACATGAGTAACATACATTTCAGACAAGATTTTATTGTATGTGACATGAGTAACTTACATTTCAGGCAAGATTTTATTAATTTCAAACGCTCCAAAATTAGGTAAATAGAATTAGTCAGGATATCGGTTAGTTTCTATTTAAGGCTTTCATAGGACCTCTAATATTCGTAATAAAATAGGGCATATTTTCAAGTGATAATACATTCTGACTCATGTCACCAGCGGAAAATACTGTTGTGACGGAATCTTCTAGATTACGATTCACTCACAGTTTTTACCACTCACTTTTAAAGTATTACGTAACATCTGTCTTTAGCAATGAACGAAACACGTGAACGTGTACATTGATATAATTTATTGTATACTCACTAGGATGATATCACGCTCGCCTAGTGTCGCATATTCAAGGCTATTACACGAACAGTCTATTGATAAGTAATATAAACGAGGAAAATGGGTCGGGATAGTTTAGTGGCACCCTATGAAACACATTGTATAATTATACCATATGGTACGGAAAACTACTAATTTAAAACATTACAAATAGCAGAGTCAATATTTAAATGTAAACGAGTATGCTAAGCGTATTTTTTCTCGAAGGAACCGTGGGACGACATAAATTATATTTGTATATACATTGTAGATTAGATTACGCATAACGCAAGTCGAGTTATCCTACTCAAGGAGGGGTCGACACAAAATGATAAACATGTTGTTACATGATTCGGCTAGACATTTTACGACCGGCCGCCTAACGTCAATTTATCTTAGTCGCCTTTTGCGAATCCTAAGTAAGAAAGAGGGTAGTCTATTGTACTCAGCCGGCTACCACACGACGGTTAAGCTTATCTTAGTCGCCTTTTACGACCTCTCGGTAAGAAATTGGGTGATCTATTCTATTCAGCCGTATACAAACAGCGTTACACAGAGTTTTCCATTAAAACCATAAAATTGTAAAAGAATAATGTTTATCATAAAAGTGTGTGTAACCAATTTTTAATCTATAATGTGAAAATTACTAAGTAATACCGCTGAATTCCTTATCGCATAGTTGTAACATCATAAAATTGATGAGCGTCTATTGGCTAGTTAACACGTCTTAAAATCAATAACAAATCAAAATATATAATGATTCTTAGGATAATGATTAATTTTTTTGTATACGGCGGAAGACTTAAAAAAATAAAACTACATTTAATAGGCTTAGTAATGTTAATAACCAAGATATTGAAATATTTCATAAAGTTCATGAAATCTTTAATCTTAATGTAGGATAAATATAAGTTTTTAGCCGTCCTTCCGCTACGATATTTTTCTTCGGGAAATTCCCCTACGAAATGTTTTTTCATGAGGTCGATTTATCAATGTTTATATGTGTTGTGTATATAAAAAAGCGTGTTAGAAATCTATCTTTAACGTATAACTTCTTTTTATAATCTAATCTTCTCTTTAATATATAAATCTAGTTTTAATATATACCAACACTTACAACATTAAAATTTTAAATCAAGCTATTTATTTATTGTCAACTAAATTAACGACAATTTGACAGATGGATGATTTAACAAATATAATTTGTGAATAATGTAAAAAAATATATATAATCATAGTGAATGCAAACAAACTTATCCACAGTTTCCCGAAAACTCCATATCAGAACTACCAATATTCGTAATTAACGGAAAATGGACTTCCAGGAATCAAACAAAAGTGACAATTTATGATCTTACTAAAAAAAATTATAAAAATTATATTTAAATGAGTTTTTGGTAATTGTTTAATTTTAAATACCTTACGTGAAAGAAATGATAAGGTACATATAAGATAATAATAAATAATATAAATTAGTAAATTATCATGAAAACATACTAGTTTATTCATTTAAATGTTAATAGGCCAAATATATTCAATAATTGTTATATTTGTGTTATACGGTAAGTGTTGTTTAGTGATTAATGTTTAGGTGTAGTAAAACTCATCAAATATTAAATATGACTATTATTAGAACTGCGAATACATCATTGATATTTAAGACACCAACTAAAAATACATAAAAATACTAATAATTACAAATATTTTTTATCACTTTTCAGAATTCACTCAAAACGCGCGTTTCAATTTTCAGACAACAAATTCGCCCGGTATCGAATTCAGCCGAAACGTACTGTCGCTCAGCCTTGACACAAATCGAAACTGTTTGCACGTGACGAAATATCTATTTAAAATATTTGGGAAATTGTCATTGATGTAACACAAGTCTGAAGTACGTGAGAAAGCGTTCACAGAAAACTAAAGGACAGATTAGTCATGGCGCTAAAGATCGCAAACTGAATGTGCAGTGGGTCGAGCGATACCGGCGGCGCGCGCGACATTCTATGGTGTACTGGTAGTCTGTTGTGGTGGCCTGGACTCAGCGCTGATGGGATGGGGTCGGGGCCATCCAAACATTGTGTACCTAGCTAGCCATGATAGTTAACACGTCTGAAAACGACTAAACACCGGGTGACGCTTTTGAAGATTTCTGCTTGATGATTTAGTGTTGTAATATTTAATTTAGAAAAGAGTGACCGCCGATTTACTTGCTGGTTCTTCTGGGTAAGAGCACCTTTGCGAACCAGTCGTAGCTTCATTGTAATTTGACGATTCGAAAGTGCATGTAAAAGCCCATTTAAATAAAGAATTATTTGAATTTGTATTTTAATCCCATTTTAAATATATGTAATATTCTTAAAAAGTTAAAGAAGGGTGTATTCCAAGAATTTTTGGAGGAGTCTTGTTTTTCGATTAAAGATTTAAAAACTATTATAGAAATAAATTTTTCAACAGTACAAACATTTCAGCTTGTTTGTTTCTAATTTTATATTACAGCTATTTATTCGGTTTAAGATATATTTGCTAAAAAAGTTAAATGATATTATGTAGTAATTATTAACATACATATTTAAATATGTTATTAACAGACTAAATATATATATAGAGAAATATATCACGATTTTGTTCGTGTTGACTTTAGTTTTGAGATTCCTTTATTGATATATTGTTTTCTTCTATCTCCGAATTCATTCTATCCCCGTGATTCTGTGATAGTCCAGCAGTTAGACCTGGGCAGGTACCAATTGATATTAGCAAATTATCATACGGTTTTCGGTGAAGAAAAACATCGTGAGGAAAACTGCATATCTCTAGAGAATCTCTAAAGAAGTCGGATAGTAACGGGCCGTTACTTTTAATCCGATATATAAACTTCAATAGTGCCAAATTTCATAACACAAACAACAACACAAAGACAGACAGACTTTAACATTGATATAATTAATATATATTAATGGGAGAAGCGCATTTGCGTAGCTTGTAGGATTTAAACATCACCAACTCAGTTAGACGTATTGAACATAGTTTAATATGTAAATCAATAAACGTTTAGATCTATGTCACGACACGTCTTTAGACCACGATGCAAAGGGAAGGCGTCGATGCGTCACCACGGCGGCATCGAGGCGCGGCGACACCCTACGCATGTACCCGTGCTATATAAAACAACACTATACATGTATTTAGGTGTAATGGGAAAGTGTATTGTTAAGCTGCTCGAACCTTCTACGAACAAGCTATTTGATAAAGATTAGCATGTTTTTACGAAGTAGAAAGTTGGACTACCGACATAAGCTTGCGGCTCCTGCTTTGCGCCTTGCAAAGGTACGAAATTCGTTTGTAGGTCTGGGTATAAAATTCTATAATAAAATTCTGAAATCAATTTTAGCTATGCCATTACAACAGTTTAAAAACACGACGACAAGAATGCGTGGATATAGCTACTGTTCAACCCTGTACAAGATTATAATGACTTAATGTAACTAGTTATAAGTGTTATGTTAAACGAGCAACCGCCGAGTTTCTTGCTGGCTCTTCTCGGTAGGAACAGCTTTCCGAACCAGCAGTAGAAGTGACGATTCAAAAGAACTTATAAAGTTTATTTTAATAAAAAAATTTGAATTTGAATTTACTATATTCGGATGTTTAAAGACTCTAAAGGATAAAGTGTATTAATTCAAGAGTATTCTTCGTTTCAATCGGGTTTTACTTATATATTGGTACTTATATTTAGAAGAACTAGTTACTCGTAGAAACACGGCGGACACTTATATAAATAATCATTAAAAGTTTCTATGACTGGCCCTTTGGCGCAAGTGCTAGGTGCCTTCAGCTCCTGCGGTTGCAGGTTCGATCTCTGCAGAGGGCCAACATTATTTAAATACAATTTGGTTACAATAGTTCGATAAACTGGTAAATTAAATGTATTTAAATATTTATTAAAAAATTATATGTACAGCCAATAAGATAAGTAATAATAATAACCAATAATACAAGAAAAAACATTTTCTTTAAAATTTAATTTTCCCGCGCAACTCATGTCATAGAGCCGCAGCCGGGTCTATAGAAAGTGACATGAAGACGAATAAATATCGCGTCATTGTCGCATAAACCAATAATACTGTTTTTGTGATTTAGGCATAATAAATAGCATTAAATGTCGTTTCTGTATTGATATAGCAACCCAGTTGTGTTTTATTTCAACATCTAAATTACATTATATATAATATAACCCCGTTGTCGCCCACAACACAAGTATTAAGTTATTTACTTAAATATAAAAAATACACCTTAAATAAGCTTTCGATATTATTGTGTCTGGTGGTTAGGTTATGAGTCCAATTCAAAATTCCTCATTCTTATTTCAATAACCTAACAATACTAGCCTCTGTCTCCGACTTCGTTTGTATAGACTTTAGTATCAAGATAAAAGTACCATGTGTCACTTCGCAGTCTTTTAACTATATCGATACCAAAAATCACACCGATGCGTTGTTCCATTCTCTTAAAAAAACAGAGATAACCATATTTCGCATTTATTATATCAGTAAAAGATTAGTGCGGCTTCGATTCCAATTAAATCGATATCTATCGATATAGATATGTACTGCACTTTTAATGAAAATAACATCTACACATCATACTAACTAGAAGCATTTAAACGTATTCATCATCTTCCTGCCCTTATCCCGCTCCAAGTTGGGTCGGCACAACATGTTATAAACATGCTGTCACATGATTTGGCTGCGTTTTTACGACCGGCCGCCTGCCTGACGTTAACTTACCTCAGTCGTATTTTACGACACCTCGGTAAGAAATAGGGTGGTCTATTCTACTAAACCGGATACCACACGGTGGGTCAACTTACCTTAGTCGCCTTTTACGACACCTCGGTAAGAAATGAGGGTGATCTATTTCACTCAGCTGGATACAAAATGTTGGTTGGATGTTACAACGTGACTAATACATATTGTGCCGACCCCATTTAGAGTGAGATAAGGGCAGGACAATGATGATAAAAATATATTTCATTGATTTTTTATTTTATTTCAATGAAAAGTAACATAAAAACAGTTAAAAATAACGCTACTTATTACAAACTTACCTGAAAACGGAATGTAAGCAAAAACTCATAGCAATGTTACGGAAATATTATATTGATTTGAAAGCCTTATAGAACAAATGAAATCAAGCACATTAGCAATACTGCGTTTCTTTTCTACTTCACGAGTTATTAATCAAAAAAGTATATTATATATATATAAAAAAAAAAAAGTAAGTAACGGCCTGTTACTATCCCACTGCTGGGCATAGGCCTCCTCTCTCCATTTTTAGAGAGAAGGGTTGGAGCTAAGACCTACCACGCTGCTCCAATGCGGATTGGTAGGTTACACATATCCCTAGGATTCTCTACAGATATGCAGGTTTCCTCACGATGTTTTCCTTCACCGAAAAGCGTGTGATTAATTGCAATTATCAATTAGACACATAAGTTTTATTAGAAAAACTCATTGGTGTCTGCCCGGGTTTGAACCCATGATCGTCTCTAGAGATTCACACGGTCGCACCGCTAGGCCATCACAGCTTCCTAGGCCATCACTACTTACTTACTACTTAGGTACTTCTTCTTTGTCGAAGAGACAAGGAATCTGCAATTTTGAAAGGAGAGACCTTTCAAAATTGCAGATACCAGACCAATATCTTGTAAACATGTAAGCAGGTAAATATTGTAAAATTTGAAAAATGTGCGAAAAATATCTACTATAATAAGCAAGTAAAACAATACGAAACTTATGCAAAATTATAAGTTTCTTGTTACAGTGCTTATTCCATAGGTTTGTAATAAGAAACTATAAAAAATAATATCTTCAATAAAGGTAAATATGTTTATATTATATATGCTGAAGGAGGTTAAAAAAACATATTTCCTGTGACAGCAAATTTTGCATTTAAGTACCTAGCTTATAGCTTAAGTATTAGCTAAGTATAGTATGCTTACTAACTGACTAAGCATACTATACTTAAGCTTATAGCTTAAGTATAGTAATATTAGTTTACCTGTTCCTTGTGTCCGCGACACTCGAGCTATTTTTCAATATTTTTGTTAAATATTGTAGCACTTTTGTATATTATTAACTGTGTTATTGTGTGTCGTATATCATATACCAACCTTGTGACATACATACTTTCTATTACAAAATTTCCGCCGAATGGGAATTTCCAGATCGTTACTCGATGATAAAATACAAAGATATCGGAGTCATATTATATTGGAGTTTTGTTTTTTTTTAATTTGAAGGAGCGTGGCAGTTATAAAGACTTCTTATTTTTCGTGCACTAGTCGCCTGCAAATAAAGACAAACTATTAGCATAAATCTATACTAATTAGTAGTTTGTCTTAGATAATAATATGCAAAAGGAGGAAAGGAGTTAATAAAATATGATCTTGATATTGATCTAGCATTAAGTAGTAGAAGAAATATGAAAATTTTAATGACACTTTTTTCTAAAACCCACATAATATTGCAATAATAGAAGAGTGTATAATATAAGGGGACAAGGTTCAATTCGTGCAACTTGTGAAATTTGAAGTTTTTTGTTGTTGTTTTTGTTTAGGACTGAGTACTGGCTGTTATCTTTGCTAAAGACATATTCTAGGATTGAAAAGGGTATACTGTTTTAGGATTTCTACACGCAGCACTAGTTCGATAGTTGAAATGGTTTTAGGATGTAGGTATAAATAGAAATAAACTAATTTAAAACAATTATTTCATTATCCAAATTCTAGATGCTTACATTTATTTATACCGCAATATTTTCATCCAAAATTGTATATAGTAAAGTTATTTTAATAAACTTATGATCAATAAAATATTCCTAAAATTGTTTAGTTATTTCAAAATAAATATAAGCAAGCCAAGGCATAGATTTGTTCAAGCGCTTTTATTAACACACGGTTGTTTTTGTCACCTGTTGGGATGGACGAGCGTAGAAGCATCGTTGAACTTACAAATCTTGGAACATATAAATACTCTACGATTAACAGAATCGGGGATTGTTATCTTAGGATTTCCTTTGTAAAACCGAATTACTAATAAATTTAACGCCTGCCACTATATAAATAGCAAAAAATATAATATGTCCATTGCTATTGGAATATATACAGACGAAAACTGTCGATCGCGAACATAATCGTACATTAATTAAAATGTAATTAATTAAAACTTCATAACATTTTATTTTGTTTTTAATTTAACCGTTAGCAATATTTCGATGTGCACACAAATATGACATTGCTTATCACATGAAGTCATTAAGTTAGTTAGACGGTCGTTATACTTAAAAATTTCTTATATTCAAAATTTTTTTACTGATTTCACGTTTACCTATTTGGATATGACAATATAAATCTAACCCAGGAGTATAACGATACTTCTAAACGATTCCTTTACTATAACGAATAGGAAAGCTAGATATTTTGTAGGCAATACATTTTGAAAATGGTGATACCCAAAAGCTTCCACCACAACACAATCAAGGACATCATTTTTAGAAAATATTATAGTTTAATCCAACTGCAATTCAAACTGAGATTTGCTTCTATAGTAAATATCGTCTCACCGTGTCTAAATATCCTCTACTCAAAATTTATAATTGCTTTATAGTAGCCATGACAGAGACTTTCTAACTACAAAGTATCTATAACTTACAACAATGATATAAAAGGAGAATATATTTGAGTCAATAGCTACTAACAATCCCCGTATCGCATAACCATTGTACCAAGGTATTCTGGTATAATGTTATATTTCTGTTGTGATTACTTTTATTGCACAGATTGTTCGATGTCTATTGCTAACAAAAGTTTTCGACTTTTGTGTTGTCATTGATGACTTATGGATCCGAAACTTAGTACCTGACCAAATGTCTTTTCTTCTGTTTGTGCCTCTCCAACTAGTGGAGGTTGGCAATCAGCTTTGCATACGCCCTCCTATTCGTGGCCAGAGGGAAGAGTTCGGGAGCACTCTTAAATCCCTTCCACTCCCGGATGTTTCGTAACCATGATTTCCTTCTACGACCGGGTCTCCTCCTCCCAGCAACTTTTCCCATCATTGTCAACTACAATAGCCCGTATCGGCTGGCCTGAGTACGTGGCCCAGGTAAGCAACTTTGCGTTGTTTAATGATTGAGAAAAGTTTGCCTTTTTGTCCGACTCGCCGTAGAACGTCCTCATTGGTTACTTTTTGGTCCACGTATAGACATCAAACGCCTTAAGGAAGCTCAAAGGTACTAAGAAAGATAAGCTTAGGTTATGTATACGTGATCAAATAAAACCAAACCAGGTCAAAATCATAACGCGCTACGTGTTGAGAAGCTTAAGTTTATAATGTCGGAGCAAATAGTGAGTAGATGGATGAAATAGTTCGAAAGGATAGTGGTCCTGGGTTGCTTTAGTGATGGAGTGGCAACTAAGGTCGGAGACGTAGGTGCCTCCACTAGTGAGTATGACGATCATAAAACGGGTCACTAGAATTTGCTAGACCCAAACGGAACAAGATCATGTGGCGTAGAAAACTTCTGAAACAACTTGTGTCTAATAGTGGATGTCCATCAGTTAAAAAAGAGGAAGAAGAAGTATATTGTTATATATACTGTTTTTAAATAAAATTATAGTGGGAAAAACTTAAAAACTGTTCATTACAAACCAAACGTACATATTAGGTATATTCCTGAAGGTTTATATTTCCAATGCGTATTGGGATGGTTGTACAAAATGTGTAATCTGTATCTGTGTGTTAGCAAAAATTTTGGGTTTATAACAATTACTATATTGTACAATATGATGTATGTATCCTTGACTTCGTTCTAGTAAACTTAACCTTCAATTATATAATATGGGTTTTTCCTGTTTCGTTTCTGAAGGAAAAAGGTAGTTTTTTAAGTCTACATGCTTAAAATGCAGCAAATGTCATAATCATAATAATGCTCAGACAGAAGAATAGACATATTTTCACATTTATAACGGTAGTATGGACATGTCATTAAAAGTTAAGATGTTGAATATTACAGTACCGGTAACAGGAATGTCAACAAGAAACCTTCAGTGGAATATTTGATACCACACGGCAGGTCACCATACATTGATCGCCTTTTCCAACACCTTTATAAAAAATGAGGGTAGTCTTATTTTACTTAGCCGGATACCACACGACGGTTAATTTTAAATTGTTATAACTAAATAATTATTTTCAAAGTAAATGCCTTAGAATCGTATTTTGTATTTAACTGTTAAGCCTTTGAAATCTTTACTCTTATGGTGTAAAGGTATACAAAGTCGTATTATACCGTAAAAGGATTATGCGTGAAAAGATTTCCTCACAAACAAACCTATTTGTTCCTTACAAAGATACGAGTTCAAGATAACTATGAGATATGAAATATAGTCGTAGAAAAACATACAAATAAATAGTTTCCAGAACAATTGAGTTAAATCTTGTAACTATTATAAACCATATTTCCGTATACATACAAAATACATTGTTTTTATCAATTAATTCCAAATTATAAATTCTGTAAGCATTGTGGATGTATATTTTTTGTTAAACTGATTAATTAAATTGAAGGAATAAAATATTTGCGCTCAATTTAATAATACTTATAAACAGAGTAATATCTTTGTTTAAGTGTTTTTTTTTAAGCTCTTGTACGTTGTTCTCTGACGTAATAGTCAGTGAGTTTGTTCCTCTTTAACTTTTATTTATTTTTACTTTGTTCGTTTTTTTTTCTATAATTACTTATATTTATATAATTTATTTTAAAATAGCTGTGATAGCACAGCGGTGAGACTGTGCGGCTTTTTCGAGGGGTCACGAGTTCTAACTCTGGGCAGGCAGCAATCAATTTCTCTGTTAAACCTTATGTGTGTTATTGATAATTGCAATTTATCACACACTTTTCGGTGAAGGAAAACATCGTGAAGAAATCTGAATATCCCTAGAGAATTCTAGGGATAAGTGTAACCTACCAATCCGCATTGGAGCACTGTGATAGGTCTTAGCTCCTATCCTTCTACAAAAGCAATAATTAAATTATTTTGCTGTAAATAGGTGCTGTAAGTAAGTAAATAGTAAATCTATATCGTTAAATGTAGACTGGACTATCCGTTTTTACACGATACATGCAGGATTCGTAAAAACATATACACAAATCTCTACCACAGTACACAAGCACTACATACGTTCACTGTCACAAACTCAACAATCGTTTCGCCCCGCAACCGAAGCATCATCAGTAGAAGAAGACAACAAAATCGCAAAGCAAATTGCAAAGCGATTTTGTCGTGGAGTAATATAGTATATATTTATAAATGATATATATTTTAATATTCCTTTATATACTAAAGTTGAAAGCAAGTAAAAATTATATTATAATTAATTATATTAAGGAGCAATTACGATGCAAATGGATAATATAATTAATTAAAAATAGCCTAAAATATATTTTTTATAGTAATCACTATTCATTTAGAAGTTAACGATCAGTTTAATTTAATTAGTTTTTTTTTATTTAATCACGTGTGAAATATCCGCGTTTAAACCCAACAATAGTGTAAAAGTATCACGGGAACTTAGGTTAAGATGGTTGAACCAAAGTAAAACGCATTGACTTGACATTTGACAAATATTATAATTATATAACTACGCCGTGTGGTATCCGGCTGAATAGTACCACCCTCTTTTCTTACCGAGGTGTCGTAAAAGGCGACTAAGTTAAGTCGACCCGCCGTGTGTTATCCGGCTGAGTAGAATAAACCACACTCATGTCTTACCGAGGTGTCGTAAAAGGGGACTAAGGTAAGTTGACTCACCGTGTGGTATCCGGTTAAGTAGAATAGACCACCCTCATTCTTATCGATGTGCGTTCTCATTCTTATGATTTGGCTGCGTTTTTACAACCGGCCGCCTGCCTGGCCTCATCTTTAGTAGTATATTACGACACCTCTGTAAAAAAGAGTGTGGTCTATTCTACTCAGCCGGATACCACACGGCGGGTCGACTTACCTTAGTCGCCTTTTACGATACCTCGGTAAGAAATGAGGGTGGTACTATTCAATTCAGCCGGATACCACACGGCGTTAATAATTTAAGTTTATACAACTAATAAAATATCTGAATCGGAAAGAGTCTAATATTACCGTACACCGGAAGTGGGCTTGCAAGTTACATATTTGCGTTAAATGTCTCACCTATTTACCTCACCATGTTAAAATTACATCAATTTTAAATCCTATAATTACTCCAAAGATTCATTAGTAATTATTGAAAAACCTTGAGTATGTGGAACTACAAAAAAATATTAGTAATCTTGCTTGTGTATGATTAGAATCAGCGCTATTAGTGCTAATTTTAGCACAATATATATATTTGGACCTTAGACGCATAAGATCTGATGTGTGTTTTGATGACAAGAGAGCGAAAAGAAAATTTGTAAACTAATCGGGATAGTATATTCGTTTTTATGGATAATTCTAAAATAAATATTTCTAATATGTTAGCGAAAGCTTATATATTTCGATTCCTAACACTATTAATCTAACATTTACCTTATTAGATTAAATAAACTCATTTTTGTTAGAAACTGAAGACATTATTCGCCTTTGGTCTTATGTCGACATTCGACCTTATGCGTCTGATGTCGAGATATATTTTTTTAATATCTAGCTACACAAAGTAAAGCCTATATCTATAAATTATACAAAAGTAATAATAATATTATATTGCACTTTTATCGAAAGATTTACTGTGGATTAGTAAAATAATATTACTACTTTTATATCATTTATCTCTGTAAAGTAACGCCCAATTCTATAAATTTAATAAATTCAAATTCTAAAAATTCAAGTTAAGATCAGGTGTTGCGCTGACATAATTTATCATTTTCAGTGACAAAAAAAGCGTTTTGTTACAGAAACTGAATCTCAGAGACCCAATGGGTCATTTTTTTGTTTCCTCCATTTACATATTTTTATTCTTTACAGTTTCTCTTTCATCTGCCCAATGCTATCTTTCTTTTATAGTCCAAGTTTTTCGTATAACAAAAATATTAGGTAGATATAAATGTCACCTGCGACTAGGGTTGCCACCTGTACTATATTATATAGTATCGTACTATGTTTTAGTCAATTGTACTATATATTATAGAAAAACAATATAGGACGAAAAATACTATATTTTAATCGCTAATTCAATAATCGCGCTTTTTTTAATTAACTGTGAAATGTGAATGGATGCAGTGGCATAGGGAATGTTTGAACGAAACTCATTCATGTCTTTACGGGGCTCAGATAGTTAGTAACTCTACTCAATAACACAACAATGCACTAGCATTGCACACATTCCCTACGACAGTGTCGACAATGGTTCGCCTCGTAAATAAAGCATCATCAGACTTTGCAATAACATCGTTAAGCGCCTAATTATATTACCTCGATGTATAAAATTTGATTGTGCTAAATTTCATTAATATTGGCCGGGTTAGCTGTGAAAGCGAAACAGACAGACTCGCGCATTTAAAATATCAGTGTGAAATAAATATATACCTAAGCTTTATCCGATAAAATTCTTTTACTGCATTGTAATAAATTTGAATTAAGTGAAGCTTAAATTATTACCTATTGTTTAAATATTTTTATATGTAAGATAGTAAATATTTCTTAAGATAGAAATCTACATAATATTTATTGTTTCAAATCTTGTATTTAAATTTTTTGAACTTTTCAAAGATAACCTCATACTTATGAATTTTACAAATAATACATTTGCTTTGATCATCATTTTGAAGCATTAAATACAATAAGTCACAATTATCAAATTTTCTTAGATAAATTATCTTTTGATTATGAAGGTTTTATTGATTATTTTTAATAATAATTTTTAATAATTAAAAAATATATAAATAAATTTTATAATACTTGGGTTACCGAGATTAACGGATCAAGCGTAAATACAAGTATATACTATCAAAATCTCGCTACCCGCGAGGTAATAGAATGTGGAAATAGAACGCACTATGTTGCGCTCTCTGTCGCACTTAAGGGCAGGGTTGCCACCTTTTTTTTGAAGAAAAATAGTATTTTTCTTTTTAATGAAAAAAAATATAGTAATTTTAGGAAATTCAAGAAAAAATAGTACACATCTATTTTCAATCATTATTTATTTTTACATGATAATTTATTATTACTTTTCGCTGGACTATGACAAAGGAGTTAGAGTTACTAATTAACTAAGTCCCGTAAATACATGAATGAGTTTCGTTCAAACATTCCCTATGCAGTGCTGCGGGTGCGTTCTATTCACAGTTGATTAAAAAAAGCGCGACAATTGAATTAGCGATAAAAATATAGTATTTTTTGTCCTATAGGTATTATTTTTCTATATTATATAGTACAATTGACTAAAATATAGAACGATACTATATAATATAGTACGGGTGGCAACCCTACTTAGGGGGCTTGCGGAAAGTATAGTTAAGCACCACAGTGTTGATGTTTATGTTATGAAAAAAGAAACAATGTTAAACTAACTCCACAAATCTTATCAGTCTGTTCACCAGCTTGGATAAATGTTAGCACATACGCTTGGGGTTGTATATTATATTTAATAATTATTTAACATGAGGAAAACTGGGTTCATTCCAAAAATGAACCCAGTTTTCCTGATGTTAAAAAATTATTCAGCTGTGTCCAATTGTCAAATGATATAGTCATTTATGATATTAGAAGCACATTAAAACATGTATTTATACATTTTAACCTAATTTAGCATTAATAAATTACCGGTATTCGTTAATTATAATAAGACCATAATATTTCTTAAATCACCCGCACTGATTAACTAGACATCGGGCGTCAGCGCCACTCTTCATCCTTCTATAAATATATGTTATAATAGATTTAGGGAATATTTGGATAAAAGAAGTAGAGAAAAAGGTATTTGGTACAAAGTTATACAAGGGCAGCCTCTTCGTTTCACTTGGTTTGATATCATTAATTTAAGTAGAAAATATATATTGTAGCTCATAGGTTAAGGTCTGGACATTATCCGTCTAACAAATTGGCGTTTCTAATGAAAAAAGTTAATCGGTCAATTGTGATATGTGCGGGACGACGGATGATGTCTAGCATATTCTACTAGAGTGTAAGAAGTATGATGGGGAGAGAGAACAATTTCATCATCATCATCTTCATGTTATAAACATGTTTTCACATGATTTGGCTACGTATTTTACGACCGGCCGCCTGCCTGACGTCAACTTATCTTAGTCGTATTTTATGACACCTCGATAAGAAAGAGGGTGGTCTATTCTACTTAACCGGATACCACAATGTGAGTCAACTTACCTTAGTCGCCTTTTACGACAGCTCGGTAAGAAAAGAGGGTGGTACTATTCTATTCACCCGGATACCACACGGCGGGGAGAGAGAGAACACTTTATGAGAAAATATAATTTAAGTTACTACAATGTAGGAGTTTTAACAAGTGTTCTCCCTTACCCATCTGCTGATATATTTAGGGTGCTTAATATATTTTTACGGAAGTAATCTGATTTATGTACTTATAGATTTAAGCGCCGATGGGGCTGACATGTCCTTGTAGGATAAAAGTCCTCAAAAAATAAAGATAAAAAAAGAATACATAAATAGTATTCGATCGATCGACGCACCGTACGCACCTATCTCTAGGACAGAGATGATTTATCGCAACACAGGCAGCGAGTATTTAACTTTACCATATCTTAATATTTAAATGACTTAATCTTGTATATATATATATTTTCCGAATCTCGGAAACGGCTTCAACGGTTTTGGGGGAGAAAAATTGATCTAGCTAGGTTTTATGTAAAAAAAATATTGTTTTATCCCTATTTTTGGGCATTAAAAAACACTAACATTTATATTGAATTGAATTTTCGCCATTAACTGTCAAGCCGACGTAGTTTATTCGGTTAGCAGGCAGCCTCGAGAAATGTGAGTGCCAAGGATCGATCCCAACTAAATACTTGTTTCTTCTTTTTTTTTAAGTTTTTAATTTTTTTGTAAAAAATTCCCGAGCGAAGCTCGGTCACCCAGATATTGTATATAATACAAAGAAGAATATAGAGGAACAGTATAGGAACAAGGAAACATTAGTTTAATAATTTACACAAAAAAAATATGATAATTAATAAATTATTTAACATCAAAAAAGATTGTAATTTTTAATTAATAATAATTCATTCATTTACGCCGTGTGGTATCCGGCTGAATAGAATAAGTACCACACTCATTTCTTACCGAGGTGTCGTAAAAGGCGACTAAGGTAAGTCGACCCGCCGTGTGGTATCTGCCTGAGTACAATAGACCATCCTCTTTCTTACTGAGGTGTCGCAAAAGACGACTAAGGCAAGTTGATTTCAGGCAGGTGGCCGGTCGTAAAATACGTAGCCAAATCATGTTTATAACATGTGATACTGACCCCACTTAGAGTGGATTAAGAGCACGTGAATGATGATAATATTGCGGCGTAGTCAAGTTTTCACGTAAATTTAAAATTGTTACTAAAATAGTTACATTATTTTATTTGTTATTACAATTTTATTATAAATCATAACATTATTTTCTTGGACTTATTTATAATCATAACGACTTTTCTCGTTTTAAAACTTGCACAGGCCGCAGTAATGACGTTGAAAATATTTGAAAGTCGGCAAAATAACGGAGATATTTCTGACATCGCGTCTGCTGTAAGGTGGCCCTATTCCCTATATTTTGGAGGGCCAAAATTATATAATAAATAATATTGAGTTTCTCAGCTGGTCTGAAGTAAACTTGCAACTCCTCTTTTCTAATAAATATCATATTTCATATTCTGAATTAGAATTATTAGTAGATTATATTTGTTTAAGAATTTTTTAATCACACATAGAAATGTGTGCAAGTCAATTCAATCTGTCAATTTTGTTTTAATTTTCAAATACCTAACTTAAAATCTCGTATTTTTAATTATACGTCAAGTTATTACAATAATTTATTTACGTTTTTGCTCGGGTATAGCTATACTCACTTTCGAAAATCGAATTTGTTCTAGCCTTTAACCACAGATGAATAATATTTCATTAAAAAAAATTTAATAGTATATATAGTACCTCTTCATAATGTTTAAGTAATCTCGTTCCGCCATTTGTCATTTTAAATAAATAATGACAATACCAAGTCATTTCTCTTCCTCGAGGTTAATATGGTAATTTTATAATTAATGAGTAATTATACATACTTAACAATTTTAAGCAGGTGATTTAAACTATGGTATTAAGATGATGGTATTACATAATTATTTATTCTTTACGAACAATTATGACAACAATATTATAATTAGTCGATATGCAAAAAGCAACAATTTAGTCATAGTAAATTTATACTATACTCCTTTTTTACAAACAGTGCATTGTAAAAAAGAAATAAAATAAACCTTAAAAAATTCGGAAAAAGAAAATAATAGTGTTAAGATACCCATTAAATATATTCAAAGATATATAAATTACCTACCTATTTCTTTTAAAAAGTATAATAAGGTGTCGGTAACATAAAAAAAAGTTTTTGAAATAAGCTTAAAAACACATGTTTTGTGATAATCCATGTTTAATATCCAGCAATATTATTTACAAACTGTCTAGTAATGAATGGAAATACATGATTATGTCATATTAAATACGTTAAGTACCTATATAAAATATCGTTAAAACTCATTTCGACTGTAGAACTAGCAAAATATAAATAACTTGTATTGTTGTGTATTGCTACGTAATAATATTGTTGTAAAATTAAATAGGATTCTAGTAAAATAATATTCTTATTACTTTTGTATTATGGATGTCCACAAAATAACACCTAATTCTATAAATTATGTAAAAGTAGGTGTCATTTCTCTGATATATCGGAATTGTCATCACAAATATCCCGATTGATACCGCGCAGTATATTTAAAGTTTACAACGTTAATCAGAAGCATTGAAGTCTGTTGGAAAGGCTAGAGACCAGCAAAGACAAACATGCGTGAATCTACTTTATAATATAACCTCAAAATATAAAATTAATTTAAAGGGGTTATACGACTAAGAGCGCCCGACGAGATGCTAGACAAATATTCGTATGTTAAACCAAAGATAACTCAAGCAAGCATGAAAAAGGTATTTTAAAGTAAACAATTTTAGTCTAGAACCGGGTGCTTTGTTTAATCTCATTAAATTAAAAATATAAGATACCTACCTAGAAGTATAAAACTTTATAGATTCATTGTTATCTAGTGTGCCGCTTAAATAGTATTAATTTATATGCTAATAGGCCAATTGTTTTGCGAACATAAGTATAAAAATAAATGATAAAAAAAATAATAGAATAAAAATTTAATTTTCTGAAATCACTCCAAAATAGTTCATGCTTAATGTGCGTATTCACATGATAATGTTAAAATTATTCATAAATTTTCCGTCATCCATTGTTACCGAGACTCATACTCGACCTGATATCATTATTTACCATCATAGATACCTAATCCGAAAATTTCAAAAAGTCTCAAAAGAGAAAATAAAATTGGTGGGGAAAGTTGTACGAGTTCATCTGAAACTATAAGTAAGAGGCAGTGCTGGGTAGAGCAGTAAGCCTTCCTCTTGCGAACGCACTACGTGTTACAAGGCACATCATTTATAAACTAACCCGCAAGTCGGCATAACGCATCGGCATAATATTGTGATGTTTGTGTGTGCGATACTGAATTAAAAAGTGCAACGCGGTGTTTGTGATAGGGTAAGATTAGTATTATTTCTATTATTCATATATAAATATTTTATTCTTTATAAACTATAAGATTATTTTATTAACAAAATTATTTTTTTCTCATAAAAATAATTATATTTCAAGAATTATGTTGCTTGATATTTTTTAAAATAGGATAAATGGAATAGTGATATAGAAAATAACGATTAATATTTTAAAATTAGAATTTAATTTTTCGCTTTCAATAAAATATATATTTTTTTAAATTTTACATTGAACATTGTGATTTAATATTTCTTATCAAAATGATGTAGTTTTTCGATAAATAATATTCATTTATTACGATATGCCATAATATAGCTACAAATGAAGAATTTTCGGGATTTATTTGTCTAGGTACCTACCTACACTTATAAAATTTTATTATTATATTTTTCACTGATTCGAACGATTTGATTATTGTTATTTTTGGTGATGGATTTTTATTATAACTGTTGGTTAAAAAACAATTACCGTAGATTAGTTTGATATTGATATCATTTCATCTAACGTTATGTTTTTGATAAGATAACGTAATAGGAAAGAAATCAATTTTTACACCACATTGTGGTGAAATAGATCAGTTATTTACCTAATTACAAATTTACCAATTATTTCATTTATTAATCTTAATAAGTCGCATCATTTTAATAGCGTATATACTAATGTATATTTATTGTACTGTTGATTTAATATAAAACAGTATATAAGCAACTACTATACTTTGTTATAGGAAATTAAAAGTACTATCTGAAACAATTTGAACTGTTAGTGGTATACAGATTAGCTTACTTCCTTAAATTAAGATAATATTATAAGTTGCAATTAGCCATGTGGTATCCGGCTGTGTAGAATAAACCACCCTCATTTCTTACCGAGGTGTCGTAAAGGGCTACTAAGGTAAGTCCAGCCGCCGTGTGTTTTATGGCTGAGTAGAATAGACCAACCTCATTGCTTACCGAGATGTCCTAAAAGGCGACTAAGGTAAGTTGACCCACCGTGTGGTATCCGGTTTAGTAGAATAGACACCCTCTTTCTTACCGAGGTGTGGTCGGTCGGCCGGTCGTAAAAATACAGCCAAATCATGTGACAGCATGTTTATAACATGTTGGGGCGACCCCACTTAGCGTGGGATACGGGCAGGAGCATAATAAATAATATTACAAGTTGCAATATAAAAACTTTATTTGCACAAACTGAATCACATTATCATCTGCAATGTCAGATCTCTACGAGACAGGTTAATAAGAGGGATAAAAACCCCTGAAGATTGTTGAAGTTATAGTACAATATTGATGGAAAAACGTAGACTAAATCCTAAATGGATTTTTACATGCTTTATATTAGTTTTTCCTGTATGTAACCTACTTCTTTCAACTCAATTTTTTACCTACTTTGAGCATACAAATTAATTCAAACTTTGTAAACTTATCAAGAACCGGCGACAGTAAAATAAAATAACTTATTAAAATATATATGTTTTTCAATCAATCGCACTAAACTTTGTTCCGTAAACGTGTTGTTTTTTCGTTTAAAAACGAAAAACAACACACTTTCAGAGATCGATATGTACACCTACTACAAAGCGACCCACGCGTTTTTATTCATTTATTTATACGGATCTCAAACAGCATAACATATAAAATAACCCAAAAAATATTCAAATAGTCTTAAATTAATTATGTAGTACCAATTACAGTATCCTTAGTAATAATTATACAATTGCAAACCTAAAAATAAACAGAAAGACAAAAACAAGAGAATAATGAAAACATACAAATATAACATTAAGGTTTAAACTATTAAATTTTTAAATTTATTCATAATAATGCTAATAATTTTCGTTTTTTATTCTTTTACTTTTTAGTTTGAAAGCGTTTTCTGAAAGTTTTTTAAGTCTCTTTATTAATTTTAAGGTATTAATGAGTATGTATGTCAAATAGATTGAAATACGTGAAATAGAAATTTTAGGCGTAACTACACAAATACGAGTAAAACATAGGGCATATATTTAATTATTGTATTTCACTTCCGAATTTCGATCATACTAGATTCAGGTTAATAATAATATATTTAATAATAATAATATATTTATTAGGAAAGAAAAAATGTATACATGTAACAATTTGGGCCACAATAACCTAGTTAAGAAACTGTGTTGCAGTTGTTAGGACCTGCGCAGTTCACAACGTTCCTTAACAAAAATTTACACTACGAGTAACAAAACAAATTAAACATTATAATCTATTCTAGGTTGCGTTAGTACAAAATTGTAGTAGTAATAGTTATATTACTACTACAATTTTGTTTTGTTGATTAAAAAAGATATATCAATTTATATCCCCATACTGACTTACCGAGCTTGTCTTACTGTATAAATTTTCTAGGTTTAAGATAAGTTGGTGAATTTCACTTTATTATTTATGTATGTACGAGAAAAAATTTTAATTTATTTTTTATTATCTATACTAATATATAAAGCTGAAGAGTTTGTTTGTTTGATTGATTGATTGTAGGAAAGCGCGTATCTCAGGAACTACTGGACCGATTTGAAAAAAACTTTCAGTATAAGATAGTCCATTTATTGAGGAAGGCTATAGGCTATATAAAATCTTGCTAAGATGAATAAGAGAGGAGCAGCAATAAAAAATAGTACAAAAACGGCAAAATGTAAAGCTTTTCTTGCGTGCGCTGGGCAAACGGTAATAGTTATTCAAAAATCATGTATAACAAAATTGTTTCCCTCTAAAAGTTCTAAAGAAAAGTCCGCAATAGCATATGTCTAGCTTTTAAGGTTAACTTACTTTTACCATTTTTTATGGTTTTCAAAAGACTATATTACGGTTTTAATGTTTCCACGCGGGATTTGCTAGTCTTTACTATAATTGGATAACAGTCACAGCCTATGATAAAATTTACTTATGGACTTTCCCCCCATGTTTTCATAAAATTTTTGCCTTTGAGTGGGCAATCTGGCAATACACGTAGCTCCGAGCTTATTTAGAAGAAATATAACGGAAGGTATGCCAGTTTACATTATCACGTACAAACACTATGATAATTATGATTTTACGTGATGATAACGCTAGACTGTCTATTTTGTGGATTTTATATTAATGATGATTTCGATATGTAAGCAAGTGTAGTACTCGAAAATTGGTTTGTGAAATTATTAGTACTTTATCAAACGGAAGAATTTCGAACAAGATTTTAACACATTATAAACAGCTAGACGAATGACTTGAACGTAAGAAATCAAGTATCAAAAAGCAAGAGTCTATACGTGTCACATATGTCAGTATTAAAGGATCTGCAAATATGTATCCTGTTACGGAGGAGATTTTTTTCATAAATTTAATTATTTAAAATCTAGTTACGCTGGTAATTTTAAGAGGAAAAATATTTCACGTACATAAGTAAAAAGAGTCTTCCAGCAGGGCTTTTAATTTGTCATAAAATAATTCTATTCCTTTTATATATGTTTTCATATAATGTACAAGGTGAAAAAAATGAAGAAACGCCGATTCAGTACAAGTCAGTTATATAATTGCCGTAAGAACTGAAATGCAAGGCCACCAGTACTAATTTTAATAGATTTCCAATGTTCACGATACTGTATGAAAGACGTGAGTCATTTTTTTTTGTAGGACATATCAGAATATCATATACTAAAAATAAAGTGGAAATACGGTATAAAACAGTAAAAAAAAATCATTAGCAGTTAAAACTTGCATTCTTATCCCACTCTAAGTGTTCGCATGTTATAAACATATTGTAACATGATTTGGCTACGTATTTTACGACCGGCCGCCTGCCTGACGTCAACTTACTTCAACTCAGCAAGAAAGAGGGTGGTCTATTCTACTCAACTGGATACCACACGGTGTGACAACATATTTTAGTCGCATTATACCTATCAGTAGTATAAGCTAATCTATAAAGCATATTAGCATCGAAGATTACGTACGTCTGTAAATTAAAAACATTTTAGATTTAAAATTAAGAATTAATTTAATTCTTGCTTTTGAATAAGATTAAGATTTAAATAATATTTTAATCTTAATTGTGCTTAATATATAATAGTACTTATTATATATATATATATTTACAGATGTATAAAACCTAGATAGATTTTTCTCCCCCAAAACCTCCTACATGTAGAATTTCAGGAAAATCGTTGGAGCCCTTTCCCAGATTCCGGAAATATATTTATATATATATATATATACACATACAAGATTAACAACACTTAAATAATTAATATTAAAAACAGACAGCCTAATTATTTCTTTTAATTAAGATTGGAGGAAACATCTAGTCGAGAGTGTTTACCGCAAATATTAGCTATGATAATGGTAGACCGTGTCACTTTCCTTAATACAAGTAAAAGCAATTGAGGACGTATTTTGACAGAATGATATTGGAATTTCTATTTGTGGTGATAATAACCTTGTTTTTTTACACTTTTTCTATATAAATTTAGAAAATCGAGAGATTATTTATAAATTTAACTCCACAAACGTAAGAAAGAAAAGTGTGTAATGGTAACATATACATGTACATACATCTACCTCTAAATGTATCAAAGATTTTTAATCAGGTCTGGTATTACTAGCAGCAGCAGTTTCCGCTTTTTCTATTCCATTGAATTTATGAATTTTGTTTATTTATTTATTTATATATTGTTACAATGAATGTAGTATTTACGTACGTACTAAATACTTTCATAAAAAACTAAAGTGAAACGATATTGGCTGCATTAGTTAAAAACTGTGTCGCAGCCAATAACGCCCGCCTCCAGTACAATACATAAATTATACTACGAGTAAATTAATTTTATAAGTTTACATACATTTTTATAAGTGTGTGTATGTGTGCGAGTGTGATGTGTGTGTGTGTGTGTGTGTGTGTGCATGCGTGTGTGATTGTGTGCGTGTGTGTGTGTGATATAAAAGAAGTTGGTCTATGTGTGAATAATAGTAAAGATAGTCTGTGGTGTTTAAATGTTGCCTTATGCTTGTCATCCCACTCTAAGTGGGGTCGGCACAATATGTTTTAAACATGTTTTGGCTAGTTAATGTATAGAACCGGCTATAGTCACGTCTTATTCTAATTTATTATGTTATTCTGACTAATTTCGAACCCATCCGGGGCACTTATTCATGAGCTCTTTACACGACGTTATCGCGGCGGGAACTCGGGTGAGTATAGCCGGTTCTATACACTAACTATGAATACTACTCACGATAGTTTAAATTTTAAAATGTTTTGGCTAATTATTTTGCGATCGGGCGCCTGACACGTCAACTTACCTTAGTCGCTTTTTGAACACCTCGGTAAGAAATGAGGGTGGTCTATCCTCACTCATCTGGATTCCACACGGCGGTAAAAATATGCGTGTGATTTGCACATCGTTAAAATTTTCGAAAAAATATATTAGTATACTATATTTATGAATCGGGCGTCTCGGTGGTCCATAATACAAAAATAATGATACCTACTATAATTTTTTCTATAATACGCGAATAAATTTTATCGCAGATTATATTAAGATAACATTGCTTTGTTTTAATATACTCTCATAGAAGAAACCGTGGCGGTTTTGATTTAATTAATTTGTTTATATCATTCGCCTATTTATTATAATTAAGAGCATAATATGATGATAATTAAACTATATAATCCACTCTATACAGTAATTAGACTTATCTAATTTTTTGTACTATGTTATTAATTTTTTGTAGAATCTTTAATTTACTAAAATTATATACTCATGATATCAGCGCAGTCTCGACTAAGGAGGCAATTATTGCCCCGGAACAAAAAAAATCTGCATAAACATTGAAATAATAATCTGTAATGCCTTTATTTCATAGTAAAGTCCTTTGAGCTTCTCAATGTTTATAATTACCGTTGCCCAAGAACTGGAATACCAAAAATGAACTAAACCAGGACTTTGTGCTTAGTGCGAGTTTTTTTAACATAAAGCGGCTCGCGGACGAATTTTAAATAATCATAGAATATTCTCAACAGAACATTCTTAGGAAAAATATTAAGCCCCTTGCACACCTCAGAACTATTAATTTAGTATTGTAAAAGTAACGGCATGCTACTATCCCACTGATGAGTATAGGCCTCCTCTATCCTGTTGAAGCTTAATTCTCACACATTAACTTCACATTGACTGGCCCGTTGGCGCAGTGGGTAGTGATCTTGCCTTCAGCTCCGCGGGTCGCGGGTTCGATTCCCGCCGAGGGCCAACATTTTCTATAAAAAGAATATGTTGGCCTTTGAGCCTGGGTGTATATTTGTATTTAAGTATGTATTTAAAAAATTTATATAAGTATATATTCACCAGTTTTCTGTCTACCATAACACAAGTATTAAGTTACTTACTTTGGGGACGGACGACCGTGTGTGTAAGTATCCCATATATTTATTTATTATTATTATTATTGCTTTTTTTAATATTTCATTAGTTATTATTTATAATATATTATTTAAATTACACACCTAATATTAGTATATTAGGTGTGGTATACAGTATATTAGGTGTGTATATAATACTGTAGTCACCCGCCAAAGACTTTCGTATCGTCCGTCTGGCCCAACCGTTAAAAAAGTTGAACAAAGGAATCGTGAAAGTTCGTATAGAAAGTTACACGTTCTAGACCAGTGTTTACTAACATAGGGTCCATGTCTCACAAGGGGCAAAAAGGCAGGTGGATTATGGTTATTTCACAATATCGACCCAAGAAACGAAGGTCGATGCAAGCAGAAACTATCAATGAAGATGTGACCACAAAACTGCGAGCAACATTAAGCACTGCACGAATAGTTTGTACACTACGACAAATAGACTTTGAGACTAGCTTAGCAAATATATTGTTTTCACAACTCGTTACTAATGGAACATCGCTGGAGTACCGTTTTAATTAAAAAATATATATATACGACAATTATTTATAGATTGGGATAAATTAATCATCATTACGCCGTGTGGTATTCGGCTGAATAGAATAGTACCACCCTCATTTCTTGCCGAGGTTTCGTAAAAGGCGACTAAGGTAAGTCGACCCGCCGTGTGGTATCCGGCTGAGTAGAATAGACCAACCTCATTTCTTACCGAGGTGTCGTAAAAGGCGACTAAGGTAAGTCGACCCGCCGTGTGGTATCCGGCTGAGTAGAATAGACCAACCTCATTTCTTACCGAGGTGTCGTAAAAGGCGACTAAAGTAAGTTGCCCCACCGTGTGGTATCCGGTTTAGTAGAATAGACCACCCTCTTTCTTACCGAAGTGTCGTAAAATACGGCTGAGGTAAGTTGACGTCAGGCAGGCGGCCGGTCGTAAAAACGCAGCCAAATCATGTTACAGCATGTTTATAACATGTTGTGCCAACCCCACTTAGAGTGGGATAAGGGCAGGAAGATGATGATAAATTAATCATCATTCTCGTGGTATCTGCACTACCTGTTATAAGCATAAGTTTTACGACCGGCCGCCTGCCTGACGTCAACTTACCTTAGTCGCCTTTAACGACACCTCGGTAAGAAATGAGAGTGGTCTATTCTACTCAACCGGATACCACACGGCGAGCCAAGTTACCTTACACCTTTTATCACCACACCCCGGTAAGAAATAAGGGTTTTTTTCGATTTGACTATATGCTGTTAGCCCTAACGGCGTTTATAGCGTCACCGGGCGGGATAAATAAGGGTGGTCTATTCTCACCTTTATCAAGTTATCAAGTTTTTTTATTATAACAAATATCAAAATTGTTTTTCCAAAAACAGTATAGTTTCGTGTTGGATACAAAAGCATTTTAAGAAGTGTAACCGTTACAGGGTCGCACTTTGAGGTTTAGACGTTTGATCGTTTTAGACATCTATTTAGATGTTTCTGAATGTATTAAATTTTAGAATATTATCAGAGGTTTCACCAAAAAACAAATATAATGTAAACAACATTCTACATATTTTCTACATATTTTTTACAACTAGATATAAGATTTACATATATTTTTTTTTAATATGTAAGCTTCTTTTATGATAATGCGGTGTTTACTTTTAATTAACGTTTATAAAGAAATTCTAGTAAATAAGATATTGTAAATGCTTCAATGTATGTAGTTGTAAGTAAACCTTTTTAAATAAATAAATAAACAACTTTATTGCACTATTTAAGACAAAAGTACAAAAAGATTAATATATATATCCTCCTGCCCTTATCCCACTCTAAGTGGGGTCGGCACAACATGTTATAAACATGCTGTAACATGATTAGGCTGCGTTTTTACGACCGGCCGCCTGCCTGACGTCAAATTACCTTAGTCGTATTTTACGACACCTCGGTAAGAAGGAGGGTGGTCTACTACTAAACCGGATACCACACGGTGGGTCATCTTAACTTAGTCGCCTTTTACGACACCTCGGTAAGAAATTAGGGTGGTCTATTCTACTCAGCCGGATACCACACGGTGGATCAACTTACCTTAGTCGCCTTTTACGACACCTCGGTAAGAAATGAGTGTGGTACTAATCTACTTAGCCGGATACCACACGGCTATACAAAAAAAATAAGATTAAATAAAGTGTAAAATTTGAAAAATAAATATCATTAATATTTTCATTGAATGCATTGTAACTTGCTATTGGGTTACGAGTATATCTTATATATAAAAATGAATGTTTGTCTGTATATCTATGGTAACATTATAAAGAGAACAAATTTGTTTGTATGTTTGTAATGTTTTCACACAAAAACTACTGGACCGATTTCAAAAATTCTTTCACCATTAGAAAGCTGCATTTATTCTGAGCAATATAAGCTATATTATAATTTTTTTTTAAATAGGGATCCATAATAAAAATGTAATAAGGTGTTAAAAATAAGTCATAAAACTCTGTATATTCATTTGATTATGAATGTTAGTGTAATTAAATAAGAAATAAAACTTTTATATTAACAAAAATAAATCTATAGTCCGACTTACTAGACTTTGCACTACCATGAGATCGGTATGTACGCGGGTGAAACCACGGGATATTACTAGTTCTTTATAGACTCCGAAACGGCTGGACCGATTTTAATGAAATTATCGGTCAATCTTTAGAATGATCCGGCGAATAATCCTGTAAAGTTTGGTGGGGATTGGGGATTTTTTGAACTGTTAAGTCCAGTTTTGAGTTCGGGGAATTCGAAACCAGTCTGAGCCACAGCAACGCGTGGCCGAACAGCTAGTTTTTGCTATTTTTCTTGTCAAAATGTTTTTCTAAAATTTTAAACATTCTTTATATGAAGTTCCTTACTATATATTAAAACTGGCTTAAAACTGGAACATAATACAAATAGTAATCATTTATTATTATCAGTCATTAACAATTAAATTAAAAAAAAAACAACAACAAAATGTTGCAAAATAATCTGGAGTAACGCACCAACCTATACTATCCTGGAGTAATCCAAAATTAAATAAATATTAAACCAATCCACTTTTTATACTCGTAAGTATTACGTATAGTATGTCGTACATATTTAAGCCTCAAATAATTAAAATGTTTTTTACAGGCTGAAGATAAAATTTAAAAACCAAAAAAAGACAAAATCATCTTATTGGATACAAAACAACGTTATATCATATCCGCTCAATATTTTAGCTATGTTATGATAATATCTCTAAGCAATAAACTCGCGTTAATTCTTTGAACAACAACGCAAGCAAATATTAACCATAATCACTTCAACCAATGTTATTGCTAACAAAAACATTTGAATCTAAAAATCTTCCGACGTTTTTGATCAAAAAATTTTTGTCGGATGTTGGTAAAAATTATTTTTTTATATAACCCGTGAATACGAGCAGAGAATAAATATTGTATGTTTTATAATCAACAAAAACTGGGTAGATAATTATTGAATGTACCAACTCCAACTGCTAACATTAATGCTAACAAATTTGTGCATTTAACAAATTTATGGACAGAAAAATTGATCTTATATTCAAAAACAAGATAACAATATTAGCATAACGAGATATATTAGAGACTGCTGCATACTGCATTTCGCTCCAATTTCCGAGCATTTAAGCAGGGAAAGCAGACGGATTCCGGTTTTAAAATTAAACTAAATAGAAATGAAGTAATCTTGATGTTCATCGACACTAAACGTATTGGAGCCGGCACGCGTTAGTAAATGCAAAGTTCATGCCTATTTGTATTGTAAAAGTAACTTTATGGCGCAGCGTATCTGGGTCAAGCAAGTCGTAAAATGAAAACAAAGTCTAATCTTAAACGACGCAGCTATCAAATGAATGATTAGAAAAGACGGCTGTGGAACATGAGGCGATTTTCCATAGTAATTTTTAAGTAGAAGACAATTGAATACTGGTTTATAAAATTGAATAATTTAAAAGATACAGTAAATCGAAACCTTTACTATTTATTCTATTAGTTTCATGATCAATGAGATCAATGGTAAGTCAAACACGGTGTGCTCCTTACTGCAATTATCTTGATGCTACTCTGACTAGCCACTCTGAAATGCACCCCGCAGACTGCCATATCACAGATGAAAAACACGCACCTATGTAGCATCTCACGAAAGCAGTCTTCGAAACCGATGGTTTCGGCAAATATTATCATCATCCTCAAAAACATAGAAAAGAGACAAATTAGAAACAGAAATAAGCTCATAAGACTTGTTAAAACTTGTTGCCCTAGCAAATCCGAAATTCTTTTGCAGGTCTCGATAAACTATTACTACAAAATTATTTAAACAATTTTTGACTTGCCTTTACACAAATTCAGGTTAGATTAGATCAGTATTAGATTGCTTTATGTTCGTTATTGTAGGAAAAACTTGCGAATCGGTGGTAGCGTCATCATTCGACTCCAATAGTACTTGTAAAAGTCTAATTGGTAATTTATAGAGGCCATCAAAAGTTTGTAAAACTTCAGATATCGCTACGGTATGTTACTTGCGTTGTAGGAATTGATCAGTAAAACAGTCTGCAATATTCTCACGTGACGTATGGTTGCATGCATGTATTTGCATAACAAAATAAACAATAGGCGCAAAACTATTGTATTTATTGCTGTATGGTAAATTATTTTCCCTTGCGTGTTAGATAACAGAAGATTTTCTAACGTACAAAAGTAATAAAATTATTTTGTAATAATCCGCCATGAAGTAAAATTGAAAATAGATATATAATCCTGCGATTATATTGCGATAATTTTGCCTGCGAACACGTGTAACAAGCTTGAACTAGAAACATTTATCTGATCGTTAATGAGGGTGCCGTTGTTTTGTTTCATAGTCTCAAGCTGCTCCCTGATGTTCAATTTAAGGCCTTTGTTACAGGTGTGCAAGAATACTGCATGTATCAGATATGAAAATGAATTGTCCACTCCAAATTTAGCATTATATACATATATTTTCTATTTTACTTCATCGCGGATTATAGCAAAATAATTTTATTATTACTTTTGTATTATTTATGGATCTCCGCACAGTAACGCCTAATTCCATAAATTATTTTCTAACGTATCAATGATCTTTCTTTAAATAATAAAGTTTAGCAAGAAGTCGGGCTCGGGTCAAATATGTAATGTTGCAATTTTTTCAAATACATCTAGTATATTTAACATTAACTTCAGGTATTTTATAGAATTAGGGCGTTATTTTGCAGGGATCCATAAGACATAAATACTTACTTTTGTATTAATTTGAGGCTTAATCGCAAATGTATATTTCACGTTTTATGCGCCATAAAATATAAAGGATTATAAAGCAATAGGTGATGTATATAATAGACAAAGTAGGAACCGATATAAGCTTGTGGACCCTGCTTTGCGCCTTGAAAAAGTATGTAAGTCGTTTGTGGGTTTGGGTATAAGATTCTGTAATAAAGTTCCACAATCAATTTTAGTTTTACCATTACAGCAGTTTAAAAACACTATTAAGGAGAGGCTGATTCAGAAAGCCTAATATACTGTTGAGGATAATTTAGACGATAAGAATGCGTGGATATAGATATTGTTCGGCTCTGTACAAGATAGAAACGATTAAATATAACTAGTATTAAGAATTGTATTTTTTAAAAAGAGCAACCGCCGAGTTTCTTGCTGGCTCTTCTCGGTAGGAACAGCTTTCCGAACCAGCAGTAGAGTTGACGATTCAAAAGCACTTGTTTACAAGTTTATTTGAATAAAGAATATTTTGAATTTTGATATTTTGAATTATATTAGACATAAATAATTCAAAACCTCTTAAAAGTTTATGACGCTACAACATTTGAATGACGTACGAGTAGGTTATAGTCATGAAGCGTTACGAAACAATAACATTATAACTTATTAGTTACCATCGGAATTTTTCACCTAATCTTAACATGATTAAAAATAAACCCAGGTTTTTAGACGAAGTCGTTGGTACTGCTTGTTAAAATTAAACGTTATGTTTTCATAAATAGAATTTCTCTTCTCTTCAATTTAATATTAACTAAAAAACATGGAAGCTATCAATAGAGTTAGCGCCCTAGATTTTTTATATCCCACATATATGAAAATATACACCGTGACAATGACTTCTCATATATTGACTGGCCCGTTGGCGCAGTGGGTAGTGATCCCGCGTTCAGCGCAGCGGGTCGCGGGTTCGATTCCCGCCGAGGGCCAACATTTTCAATAAAAGAATTTGTTGGTGTGTTGTGTTAAATGTGTTGGCTCTTCGAGACTAGGTGTATATTTGTATTTAAGTATGTATTTAAAATTTATATATGTATATATTATTAAAATTTATATACCACTTGTCTCTCATCCATAACACAAGTACTAAAATTATTTACTTTGGGGACGGACGACCGTGTGTCACCAAAAATAAATTTTTGAATTATTATCAAAAAAAAATTATTTGTTCATACATATTTAGCCGTGTGATATTCGGTTGATAGACCACCCTCTTTCTTATCGAGGTGTCGTAAAATACGACTAAAGTAAGTTGACAGGAAGGGCGCCGGTCGTAAAATACGAAACCAAATCATGTGACAACATGTTTATAACATGTTGTGCCCGCCCCACTTAGAGCGGGATAAGGCCAGGAGAATGAGAATGTTGACATTCATACATATCATAACTTTAAGACTCCACAGTATTTAAATGACAGACATGGCTGTTAATTTTAATTGCGTATAAAGAAAAAAATTCTTTGTCCGCATAACAATAAGTAAAAGTGCATAGATATAAGTCCCGTTATATACAGTACTGGGTTACTTTTAAGCCACTCTTTCACGAGCCGATATTAGATTTGTTCAACCAAATTTCTATTTATCACTTGAGTGCGAATGGGTACGCAGACGCGTGATACTTCGAACCCAAAAATATGCTTAAAATTTCTTTTAGACGATCTCACAAAAAATACTCGGGCATTCGTCTCGTTTTTGCCTAAATTAAATATAATTTTAAATGCCTCTTATAATGATTATTGTCTTTTTATTTATAGTACCTTAAGTAATAATAAAATTATTTTGCTATAATCCGCGAAGCAGTAAAATAGAAAATATATATAATGCTAAATGTAAGTGGACAATCGGTTATCATACCTGATACATGCAGGATTCGTAAAAAACATATGCACAAACCTCCACCACCGCCACCACAATACACAAGCACTATATACGTTCACTATCACAAACTCAACAATCGTTTCGCCCTGCAACCGAAGCATCATCAGGAGATAGACTCCACGACCAAAATCGCAAAACAAATCGTGCTTGTGTATTGTGGTGGCGGTGGTGGAGATTTGTGCATGTGTTTTTTACGAATCCTTCATGTATCAGGTATGATAACCGATTGTCCACTTACATTTAGCGTTATATATATTTTCTATTTTACTTCTTCGCGGATTATAGCAAAATAATTTTATTATTACTTTTGTATTATGGATCTCCGCAAAGTAACGCCTAATTCTATAAATTATTTATAGTACCTTGTTAATTTAGTTATTTTTTAAATACTTTGAACATCTATTGATGTTCACTCGCTGAGGAGGGGAAGATATAAAAAAATGTAAATAAAAAAAAGCGCCGATGTCGTGCGGGACTCGGGAACCCGGGATTTGAAAATTTTGGTCCGCCCGCTACCATTAGGCATCACAGCATTACATATGACAGACAAAAATGTCATTTGCTTTCTATTCCTATTTTAGTAGTTTATTTAGTATCCAAAAACAGGAAAATAACTTTTTTTTTGTAAATAAAACCGAGGTAGATCGATTTTTATCCCCCAAAACCCCCTACATGTTGAATTTTACGAAAATCGTTGAATCCGTTTCCGAGATTCAAATATACAAGATATATTATATAAGTGAGATACAAAAGATATATGCAAGATTAACTCATTTAAATATTAAACATAAAAAAATGGGTTACGTTATTTTTATTATTATTAGTTAAATTAAATATTTTCTATATTTAACAATAACTAGAGAAAAGAGGCAACACGAAAAAGACAAAAATTAGGCAAATATCACATATATTTACACTATCAACATACACTTTTGTAAAATTAAAACTATATTTAAGTGTGTCAATGACAAATGTTATTTTTGCCACTGACAGTTCATATTTTTGTGAAACGCAATAAATAATGCTGATGAAACAGAAGAATTTCATCCTTCTCCTGCTCTTATCCCACTTTAAGTGGGATCGGCACATGTAATAAACATATTGTCACATAATTTAGCTAGGTATAGCGATTACGTAGACTGTTCTCGCGTGATAGGTTGATAACACATGGCGCTCTTACATGTCATCCTATTTCTGTAGAATTATCAGGATTTCTATGGCCTATATGTCGTTCCGGTGTATAATTAATAATTATTGTGCCAAATTTCATTGATATTGGTTCAGCAGATTCGCCGTGAAAGAGTAACAAACATACATCCATACTCACAAAACTTTCGCATTTACAATATTAGTAAGAAATAAGATTGTGTTTCATTTCACTACAATAAGGTGAGGCCAAGCTGTGATAGTACAGCGGTGAGACCGTGCAACTCTTTTGGTTCAAATCAAAGGCAGGCGCCAATAAGTTTTTCTGTTAAAACTTATGTGAATGTAATTTAATCAGAACAATCAACTTACTTATTGTACACATTGACGGAAAAACAGGTCATCTTTATACGAATGTCAATAACAAACTTGCTATACACACATGCACGTGCGAATCTGCTGATCAGCGATAGATCTTTCTAAAAAAAATTAATGTATAAATATATAAATGATTCCGTTCGTGACTATGTTCTCGTCAACTGTACATGTGTGCAAGTGTCTGTGTGTGTGTTTGTATGTGTGTGTCTTTCTGTAACAGACAGAAAAGCTTTCAAATTAATAATATAAATAAATATATCCATCCCCTAAGTAACTTAGGTAATATTTATGTTATGGGTGACAGGCAACTGGTTAATATATACTTATATAATTTTTATTACATATATGCACCCAGACTCGAAGAACCGATATATTGTTGTTGTCGGCGAAAATCAAACCCGCGACCCGGAGTTGAAGGTAAGATCATTACAAACTGCGCCAACAAGCAAGTCAGTATAAGTATGGAATAATTCATGTAACTATAGCATAAAAGTCCATATCGTGCCCTGGTCTAATTTTCAAAAGGCCTTCTTTTCTTAAGAATGCTGTATAAGTATTAACGATTTGTTGCTCGCTGTACGTCGAAAGTGTTGTTATTCTAAGAGATATTAACTGTAAATAGTCACGGTGATTTTTTCTTCTCACATCTTCGTTAAGGTAGCGCCATACTTTCGCTAGAGCAGCTATACTCAATCTATGGTGTTTTAGCCAAAAACGGCGAAACAGTTACCATTAAATTATCTTAAAATTATAAAATATTATTTAATGTACATACATATAAATTATTGGATATAAAAATCAACATAATTGTAATTTATTATTTGTAAAATAAAGGGAATTCCAGATGAGTTTAAAAATCACGTAAAAATAACGAGGACCGCAACTATTCGATCTAAAGATCGATAACTTATTCTTTTTCTTCTCGACCGATGGACATCTACTGTTAGACATAGAGCCCAATATTTTTTTATTATTATTTATTTATTTCGTAATCAACAGCGTTACAGATAAAACTTTTTTTTTTTTAAATTTAAAAACCATACGAATAATAAGGTTATTTACATTAACAGAATAAAGAAAATATTAATATATTAAGAAACAGGACAAAGACGATATAAGAGATAAAACAAAAAATAAAAGTTGAGACTATAAATAAAAATATGTGTGTGTATATGTGGGTGCGGTATTTGTGCGTGTGTGTATGTGTGTGGAGTTTGAGCGTGGATATATATGAGTTTGTGTATAAGTATGTTATTTATCGTGATGAAATTGGATGATATTTTTTCCCACATCATTAAAAAATTATTTGAAAAAATGAAAAATTTATCTAATCCCTATAATCTTTTGCTGTTCTATTCATTTAGTTGGAAGTTTACTAAAAACAAATAATAATATACCGTTTATACACTGGAAAATTCACATATTATGCCGATATGCTGATTGTGAGTGATAATTATAGACAAATGTTTTAGTCGAAAAGAACATACGAAAATTGTTAAGGTGTAAAAATTATGAGCATGTAGGTATTTAAGTTAATGTAGCATGTGTGTTTTTATTACAAGTAAGTCTTAATGCGGTTTCTCGACAATTCTAATTACAGTAACAAATTTTAGCCTCAAAAATTAATCTCGTCCAGTTTATTTTCCTCGTTTGTGTTGTGAATTCATAATTCGACTTATAAATAACACTTTACTGTTTTTATATTTACAAGTTAAAGTTTTGCCTTAAAATTACTCGTTAAGCACTTGAATGTGGCCGAAGCATTACTTGCGAGCTGCGAATTGCGGTATGTCTGTTAAGTTGTGCCGTTGCGGAGAAAGTGCTATTGGATCGACAAACTCACTGACGTTCCTCACTCGAGGTCAAGCGCAGAACAGGTTTTCATATTTTACTTTTCTTTCAGAGGAAGTAAAAGTGATGATCATATTTCGACAATCCTCATGAGCAAAGGTCACGCGAAAATTTAAACAATGGTGTCATTAAATATCTACGTTTCATTGACATCAATTTGGTAAAACAACCGTTAATTATTATTGTCCAATTAAAAAAGTTTATATTTCTCTTCTTTATATAAAATTAACAAAAAATGAATTGGTCATTATTCATGAATTAGTCCTGAAGATAGACTTTCCCATTAAAAGATCAACACTATAAATTTTAATAATTAATATTAAAAACATTGATATACAGTCTTCTAATAAAATTTAAAACATTACAACAATATGGTATCTAAATAACTTAACCGACCTCCTCAATAAGTTACAACAAAAATTATAAATTAAATGTTTAATAATCAGATATGGACAACACATTATTCCTTTTCATTCTTCTTCCATTTATTAATTATTGTTAATTTAGCTTTCGCTTCACGGTACGAAAATTCACTTCAGCGGAAAATAGAGTTATGGAAATAATGACAATGATATGTAAAGATAATTATAAAATATTCATTACTCCGTAATCTATGGCTTCCCGATTTCCGTAAACGTTTATATTTTGTGTACACTATCTATGAGAGTATTTTGTAGTCAAGATATCCGTTTAACCAAGTGCCAAGATTTTCACAATATTTAAAATATAATCACAAAACTGATGACTTATTTTTAATATTATACTGAATAATTAAAACGAAACCAAGTAACCATGACTAGATATTAATAATCGTATTATGGTCATATTTATCTTATTATTTATCTTATCATCTTAATTATTAGTTATTTCAGTATCTCGACTCGCTAGTATGAATTTCCGGTTTAAAATTAACATTTTACGTACTAAATACTGCTTAGGAAGCAGCGATGAAAAGAAATTTGGCATACATATGTAACCTTAATGCAATACTATGACGATATGGAGAATATCTGATGTTCCCGGAGAAAACTTGCCTAGTGAAAACAATGATCTTAGTCCCTACTAGCGGCCTACCCTGCTTGGCACGGGTATAAAATATAATATATAGCCTATGTCACTCAGTGAAAAAAATTATTAAAATCGATCCAGTAGTTTTAATTTATTCATTACTGCCCGTGGCCCGCACGCGTTAAATTTGAAGAAAAACAATTCCCCTCTCCCTATACCAAGAAGATTTCCTGCTATATCTAACATCAAACTAATTATTAATTATAAAGAAAAAAAAATAATTATTTACGACATCACATCAGAAACATTACAGTATTTCTCTACTCCATATTGAATGTTATAATACATTCCTCTTGAATCACTCTATCTATTAAAAAAACCGCATCAAAATCTGTTGCGTAGTTTTAAAGATTTAAGCAGTCATAGGGACATAGGGACAAACAAAGAATGTGACTTTGTTTTGTACTATGTAGTGATAATCCCTATAGCATGATTCAGTATTCACGCGCGATGGCTTATTATTAGCGTATTTCATGTATAACTTTGGTGTTTCTATACCGATTTCAATGATTCTTTTTTTATACAATGGTTAATACTATTCACTTTTTTATTTAGGGATGACTGAGAGTGATATAAACGTAGGAGTAGACAAATATAACCAGAAAGCTTCGAACTGATAAGCTATCGGGAGTTACACGTCTTATAGTGAGTCAACCATAAAAGATAGACATACATATGCTGTCGTGGGATATTTTTTATATAATTTTAAGGAGAACATTTCCGTCATACATGATTTCTGTGTAGCTTTAACCATCAAGGTTGCACACGCGACGGAAGCTTAAAAAATGGAGTAACTTCTCCCGTTTTCCCGACATTTCCCTTCACTGCTCTGCTCCTATTGATTGTAGCGTGATGAAAAGTATACTATAACCAGCTCAGGAGTATGAAAAATAATTGTACCGAGTTTCGTTAAAATCCGTCGAGTAGTTTTTGTTTCTATAACGGTTATACAGACAGACAGACAGACAGACAGACAGACAGACAGACAGACAGACAAAATTTTTACTGATTGCATTTTTGGCATCAGTATCGATCCCTAATCACCCCCTGATAGTTATTTTGGAAATATATTCCAGTTACAGAATTGACCTCTCTACAGATTTATTATAAGTATAGAAGAAGATAAACTCACTATTAATTGACTAGATTCAGATCCCATTAACTGGATTTAGATTAAGATCAAACTGCTGGTCATAGCAATAGTTTTACTTAACGCAACAGTTGCCGCTAAATAAAAAAAATTGAAATAGTATGCCAAATTAATTATATTTATACATAAGTATTAATTAAATTTCTAAAGTATTATTTCAATAATTAAATATAAATACCGAATTGGAATGATAAAACTGTATGATTTTGTTAAAATTAGAAATACAGTTTCTAAACCGCATGACCGCACCTTCAAGTCATCTCACGGACTGTATTAGACTTTACTTACTTACTACTAATTTACTTTTACTTACTTAATACATAGATTTTGTATGCCCAACTGAAAGGCTTGTGTCCGTAAAAAGCTACCGCTTTTGTACCTACATTTTTTATTATATTCTTTGTTTCCTTGTTATCTTCTTTGACCTTTCTTTTGAAAGGATGGGCCTTTTAACTTGTATGGAATAATAATTCCAAGGAATTTGACATACTCGTATGCCCATAATTTTCTGTATCGTGTTTGAGCTAAGTTTTATACATTTGAAACCTGTCAAATGATAAAAGCAACGGAACTTTCTATCTATCGTGACTTTCAACTACAACATGAATAAAAAAATCAAAAAGATTCTTAGAACGCATTAAATAGAGGCCATATTGCCGCGAAAATATATACGTTGAAAATTGTATAGTAAATAATTTTTTATTGCGAGTAGGCATTATTATTCTTATATGTACCTACCTACTTTATGTAGTGAAGTGTATATGAATTATTCATATCATAAATGTAATATTATTGATTGAAAAGAGATCAAAGTGTAACGTAGTAATTCGAAATTATGTGGTGAATGCCCAGCGTGATATTATTTTACTATATTTTATTTCCATCATCATCTTTTTGAATTTAAACTATCGTGAGTGTTACTAATAATTAATGTATAGATTCCGGCTATACTCAAGTCTTATTTTATCGGATGAGCCCGACTAATTTCAAGCCCATACGGGGCTCTTATTCATGAGCTCTTTACGCGGCGTTATCGCGGCGGGAACTGAAAATAAGACGTGAGTATAGCCGGAATCTGTACATTAATTATCATCATCTTTGTTATTTTTATGTAGAAAGAAAGTACTCGGCCACGTACTGCCATGCTTTAAACTGGTTTCGTCATCCCTTCTTTTTTTACAATATTTTGGCTTGCGTTTTATTTTTCCGATAACTAGTTTTAGTTTAAAGTAAATGGTATTATTTGGTACCTATATTCGCATATAGGTACCAAATAATACCATTTACTTTAAACTAAAACTAGTTATCGGAAAAATAAAACGTCCACATTGTTGAATATTAAATGCTAAAGTATTTAAGTTGCTGAAAATAAATACTGTTTTCGTCTAAATAGATTTCCAAATATCGCATTGTACGTCATCATTTAAATGAAAAAATATTTTTGAAAGTTCCATTGGCCGCGATATCTTTATCACACAGTATATCGTATAGTATCTTGAAAAGATAGATAGATATATGGACTTTTTGTAGCTTAATAAAAGTTAAAATTCTTGTCATTATTATTATCATTGTTTTTTTATATCTCAAACGGATTAAGCCGCGTTTCGATGAAAACTCCCAGAATCAAATCGTATCATAATATACCACGAATAACTCTGGCTATTGACAAAAACCGTTTTCGGTATTATCATGAATAGATAGGCAGATTAGGCGAAGCAATTTTTTTATAATGAATAGAAATTTTCGCCAGATCCGAAGAATGTCACAAGTTCCATGTATAAACATAGATTAATAAAGTTACATTTATTATTCTGATTGAGCGAATTATGATCATTCGTTTCAAAATAAGCTCGAATACAATATGCTAAAGAAATTTAATGTAGTAAATTTAATATTCTAGGAAAAAAAGTATAAATAATTATGATGTATATGATATTATGTTTTCGTTATTTCTAGAAAAAAGAAAGCCTAGAGTTTAACATGACGGCATCAGCTTTCGTAAACGGTGATTCGCACACAAAGTACATCGAAGAAACACATGGTTCACAAGGAAAAAGAAGAGATTACGAGTAAGTTCAAAACTTAAATGATTTTATGGAAGTTCAGGTTGAGATTAATTTACTTATACTTTTAATTATATTATTAGTCATTTTCATTTTCTCATTATCGTACCTTACTCTCAATATGCGATGTTAAGCTTAAAGAAATATGTATCATACGTATCTAAAATAATTTGCTTGTGAACCAAATAAAATAATACATCTAATTAGGACAGTGTTTGCCAACGTGGGGCCGTACTACGTTTGATTGTTGGGGGGAAAAATAGACTCGACAAGAGTTTAAACCTTACGTTCCAAGCTATTTAAAGCAATACTAGATTTCGGTGTCATATTTAACGAAAAGAGCGAAATTCTTTTTCCTAAAATTATTTAGTTTCTAGGTGGTTCGTTGGCTGTGGGTTCGATTCCCTTCGATGGCCAACATTGTCTATAAACGATTTTTGGTTCTTCGAGTTTGGGTTGTATATTTGTTTTTAAGTATGTATTTATATGTTTACCAATTGTCTGGCACCCATAACAAAAGTATTAAGCTACTTACTTTTGGGACGGAAGACCGTGTGTGTAATATTCTATATTGTTATTAATATTATTTATTATTAGTTTTTTAAGAGAATAATTAATTTTTTTAATACTAAAATTCATGTATGTTACATAAGGGGGTAAAATTTTTTTTAAGGCTGGGCGAGGGACAACAAACCTTGGGAAATACTGAGTTAGTTTAACTTCTTGCTTAGATAAGGATAGCTTTAGGATGAGGTTTTAATTTTGAAGCATTAAAAACACAAAGTGCGATAAATATATCAGTAGCTTAGTAGGTAACTAGCCTAATTTCAAAATATGTTAGATTGCTCCAAAACATTGAACAATTAGCATTAAGGGGTGTAATATAAGGGATAAGGAATAAAGGATATTCAGGTGTGAACGACCTCTTTGGTTCGTTATATTATTTTACAAATTTTCTGTTTCTGGAAAATAATATGTTAAGGTAACATTTATAACTTGATCTTTTAATAATATAATATAAATAATAAATTTCAGGTGGCAAATAGTATGGAGAAACGTAATAGCCTTTATTTATCTTCATGCGGCGACATTGTACGGCTTATATTTAGCAGTAACAGGAAAGACGAAAATATTGACAATAATATTTGGTAAGTCGAAATTAACGAACTATTTTAGTTTGTACATAATTGATTAAAGTATCAAAGTTATGGTAGAATTAATATTAAAAAAAAGTGTAAATTTATAATTTATTATACACTAGCGGCCTGCCCCTGCTTCGCACTGGTATAAAATATGTATCCCATGTCAGTCAGTGTAAAAAAAATGATTAAAATTGATCCAGTAGTTTTGATATGGCGCTGTATTTAAAAAATGATTTTCCCTATTTTCCCGCTTTTCTATTGAAATTTTTCCTAGATTTTCGTTGCTATAAACCTCACGGAGTCCGAGACCTTTCCAACGAATGCAAAACCGTGGAAATCGGTTCGTGCGTTCTGGAGTTATATCGTCAGGAAGGAAAACCCGACTTATTTTTATATTATACATTAAATCTTGCTCCTCACTGACTTACTCAAAATCATTTAGCTTTCAAGGTGATGGAATGATTTGACAGTATCAATCCGCAAATCTCTTTTTTTCGGTATTTAAGTCACAGATTAGAAAATATTTGTCTAAAGTAAATATTTATTAGTATTTGACTTCTTCTGTTCCTTCTATTACTCAAAGACTGGAAGAGATCCCTTTTAGGGATAAATCCGCCTTTGTGCTATTTTTTTTCCTTCTCTTTTCTAACAATATGTATGTACAATAAAGAAATAAAGAAATAATAAATATTCAAAACAATTCAATCATATCTTTTTACGGCTTCTTCTATAATTAATTATGGTTGAAGTGTATCACACTTTCATTAAAGTAAAAAATTCGCAAGTGATTTATATGAATTTCCTTTCCTAAGAATTCGCCCTATCCGAAAAACAAAGTCACATCTCCCATACATAAGCAATAATAATGTGTATTTGGATAATCTATACTCCATACTAATATAGTACTAATAGAGTTTATACTCCATACTAATAGAGTTTGTTTGTTTATTTAATTGTTTGAATGCGCTAATCTCAGCAACTACTGGACCGATTTGAAAAATTATTTTAGTGTAAAATAGTCCATTTATCGAGGAAGGCTATATAACATCACGCTAAGAAAAAAAGGAGAGGAGCAGCAGTAAAAAATATTACGAAAAAGGCAACATTTAAAGCTTTCCTTGTGTGCGCTAAGTAAACGGTGGACTTATTTAAAATCATGTATTACAAAAATTTTCCTCTCTAAAAGTTCTAAATAAAAGTTCGCAACACGATAGTCAAGCTTTTAAGGTTAACCCACTTTGAGTATTTTAATGGTTGTCGAAATACTATATTACGGTTTTAATCTTTCCACGCGGGTGGAGCCGCTGGCGATTACTAGTTACATAATTAAGTGTTAGCGTAGACCGGATAGTTTAGTGTTAAGCTGTGATAGCCCAGCGGTAACACCGTGCGACTCTTTCGAGGTCACGGGGTCAAACCTGGGTAGACACCAATGAGTATTTCTATTAAAAAAAACTTATGTGTCTTATTGATAATTGCAATTTATCACACGCTTATCGGTGAAGGAAAACATCGTGAGGATACTTGCATATCTCTAGAGAATTCTGGAGATATGTGTAACCTACCAATCCGTATCGGGGCTGTGTGGTCTTAGCTCCAATCCTTCTCTCCAAAAACGGAGAATAGAGGCCTATTCCCAGGAGTGGGAGAGTAACAAGCCGTAACATACTTTTTTTTGGAGACCACAAACTTTGAAATAAACCAAAAATGTTTCGATTCCATAGCCTTGTTCTTTACTGCGATGTCTGCTATGGGAGTAACGGCGGGCGCGCATCGACTATGGGCCCATCGCGCGTACAAAGCACGCTGGCCGCTCAGACTCTTCCTTGCCGTTATGCAGACCATGGCGTTTCAGAACCACATATACGAATGGGTGCGAGATCACAGGTAGGTTATTAATTGCTTTATTTAAGTGTCTTATACATCAGAACGGGCACGCCGTGTGGTATCCGGCTGAATAGAATAGTACCACCATCATTTCTTACCAAGGTGGCGTAAAAGGCGACTAAGGTAAGTCGACCCGCCGTGTGGTATCCGGCTGAGTAGAATAGACCAACCTCATTTCTTACCGAGGTGTCGTAAAAGGCGACTAAAGTAAATTGACTCACTGTGTGGTACCCGGTTTAGTAGAATAGACCACCCTCTTTCTTACCGAGGTGTCGTAAAATACGACTGAGGTAAGTTGACGTCAGGCAGGCAGCCGGTCGTAAAAACGCAGCCAAATCTAACAATTTATGAAACATATATCTAACACAATTTATATGCATTAATTTAGTTACATTAAATTACTATGTATACTTATTATTACGTCTATACACAAAGACGCTAGCTAAGTCGTTAAATTGATTCTACATGCTAAAATCGACTATACTTTATTATAACCTGATGTGATAATTAGCCGTGCTAACCCGACAGTAATTTTGTTTATGTGACAAAAATCTTACCACCGAGGTGATGTAATATTCAATACAAATTTTGAGACGTACAAATTTTTCTATCATCCAAATCGAATCAATCGAAGGTTCTAGAACAATTGATTAAGCCGTCACAAACGATGCCCTAAATATAAACAATTAAAAAATTATAGAATAATGTCGTCAAAAAAATATATGACCATGGACAAGTCGCATTTTAAATATTTCATCATTCTTCTGCCCTTATCCCACACTAAATGGCACATGTTACAAACATTTAACATGATTTTGCTAGGTATTTTAGGCCACTTGCCTGACGTCAACTTACCTTAGTCGCCTTTTACGACACCTCTGTAAGATAGAGGGTCTATTCTACTAAGCCGTATATCACAATACGGTCGCTTTTTAAATGATTCTCAACGAAAAATAATGATGTACATTTTAAGTACACTATTTCAAACTTTAATAATATTTTATAATTAATATGAAAATGTTATTTTATATCAGGGTTCATCATAAGTTTACGGAAACGGACGCAGATCCCCACAATGCTCGGCGAGGATTTTTCTTCTCTCACATGGGCTGGCTGATGATGAGGAAACACAAAGACGTATTCGAGAAGGGCGCTAATATCGACATGTCTGATCTAGAAAAAGACCCCATTGTCATGTTTCAGAAAAAGTGAGTCTATATGTTAGTATTATGATATGTTTAGGCTGCAATCCTGACCTTCAAGGGGGGAGTAATTCTATACCTACCTAAAAATAGGCCATAAACAAAAGAATTTTCCCTTGGATCAGTTTACTAAATGTATTTATAAAATTTTCTGCCCGTTTGTACTTAATTGACTGAAACAGGCTAAATAAATGCTGGTGGAGGCTGATGATGATGATGAATTAAATCTATAGTTAAGGTATACAAATAGAGATATATCCTCCTGCCCTTTTCCCACTCTAAGTGGGTTCGACCCAACATTATATTTTTATAAACATGTTGTCATATGATTTGGCTACGTATTATACGACCGGCCTGCCTGACGTCAACTTACCTTAGTCGTATGTTTAGACCCCTCGGTACGAAAAAGGGTGGTCTATTCTACTCAACCGAACACCGCATGGTGGGTCAACTCACCTCAGTCACATAAAACGTTGTAATGTTATAAAAATGTTTTTATTATAGTTTTAATTATACATAGTAGATTAAAAAAAAACTGTAAAACAATAATCATAAATGGATTTATCCATTAATTATCATCACAAATTTTGTAAAATACTCTTAAAAACTACTTCGTCGCGCTCTCACGAATGCACTTTCAATAATAAACGCAGTCGCTCTTATTATGGTTCAAAGATTGTTTTTGTAATTTTATATGCGACTAGGAATATCACGCGGTTTCACCCGCATAATTTATTTTTTTTACACCTTATTACATTTTTATAACGAATCACTATTATTTTTGAAAATGTAATATAGCCTATGTTGCTATGTTAAGATGCAGCTTTACAATGGTGAAACAACTTTTGAAATCGGTCCAGTAGTTTTTGTGTGAAAACATACATACAAACATACATACAAATTTTTCCTCTTTATAATATTAGTATGCGATAACACCGTGTGGTATCCGGCTGAATAGAATAGTACCACCCTCATTTCTTACCAAGGTGTCATAAAAAGCGACTAAGGTTATGTAAATGTTTCTTTTTTAAACATTTACATAATATTAATTTAATGTGAAGCTAAATTATTTAAAAAAAAATGTACTTATTGTACAATTTTAAAAGACAAGGCGATATATTAATTAGATATAATTAATATATCGCCTTGTCCTTTCTTACCGAGGTGTTCTTACTAAGGTAAGTCGACCCGCCGTGTGGTATCCGGCTGAGTAAAATAGACCAACCTCAATTCTTACCGAGGAGTCGTAAAATACGACTAAGGTAAGTTGACGTCAGGCAGGCGGCCGGTCGTAAAATACGTAGCCAAATCATAAGACAACATGTTTGCAACATGTTGAGCCGATCCCAATTAGAGTGGGATAAGGGCAGGAGGATGATGAATATTAGTATGCGATAAAGTTGCGTTCGAAATGCGAAAGCTACTTTAATATGTTACTTATATTTCTTTTAGAACATACTTAGTTGTGATGCCGTTGCTCTGCTTCATTGTCCCTGCGTGGATACCAGTCGCGCTTTGGAATGAGAACCCGTGGACGTCATGGTATGTGGCATCTATGCTGCGGTACACGATCTCCCTTCATTTCACCTGGCTCGTGAATTCAGCTGCGCACATCTGGGGAAATAGGCCCTATGATAAGTATGTTCCATTGCTTAATACTGCTAATAGTGAACAGAGAATAGAACTACTCTTACCATCAATGATTGACTAAACCACTTCTCCTCATGTCGAGAAAAGGTTAAGACGTACGATCCACCACGATGCTCTAGTGTGAATTGGTAGCTTCTGCATATCCCAGGACGTTTTCCTATATAGAAAAGCACATATAAATTGTATATATCAACCCTAATACAAATATTTTACACTGTTTCTAATATTTAATGTAAAAAATATGTAATGTAAATTCCTAATACGAATCTTTCAATCCTTAAAAGAGGTTTGTGAGAGAATTTAAAACGATTTATAGAAGCAGACGTTACTTTGCGAAATTTTACTGTAATTCGCGTTTATTAAGAGAATCTCTTACACAGAAAAATAATTCTATTGTAACTTCTGAGAAATTAATACATTTTTCAACTTTTTCAGCCGTGTTCTAAGTCCTTTTTTAATAGTCAAAGAGATGAAAAGCAATTCTAAAGTATTGTTATATTTTAAAAGATATTCAGCTATCGTCCTGTGATATGATATGCAAGTTTTGTCAAATTATGTCCATATCCTGTCGAAGGTATCGCATAAAGTCGAGAGATTCTTTATAATTCTTAGGACATGGCATGTGTCTACCTAATAGGGGATTAAGTATAAGTATTCCGATCTTGGCCAAATACTATTTTATTAGCAAATAATAGCTGTTAGTGCTCACGATTACTATCATCTAGCTTCCGAGAATATACCTTTCTAAAAAAAAATTGGTGTTAGCCAAATAAACTGTACATTTTTCACGACTTTAAGAAGCCACTTATCACAGACTACAAAGAAGTAATAGAATATCTTTAATATTTTAATGAGTTAATCTTGTATGTATATATCATATATATATTTTCGGAATCTCGGAAACGGCTCCAACGGTTTTCCTGAAATTTAGAATGAAGGAGGTTTTGGGGGAGAAAAATCGATCTAGCTAGGTATTATTAAAAAAAAATTCGTTACATCTATTTTTAGGCATTAAAAAAAGTACTAAAATTTACATTGAGTTTATAAATCACTATTTTTGCTGTAGATTGTGTAGTCAGCGTAACTTAATCGGGGAACGGGTGGTCTTGAGAAATGAAAATACCTAGGATCGAGCCCCACCCACCCTAATTGTGTTTTTTTTCCTTTTATTGAAGTTTCTTTTTTATTTTGTAAAAAATACAAACTCAAGGCAGCTCAAGGAGCAAGGCTCGGTCAGCCAGGTACTAGGTATCTTTATATCAAGTCATATCTATAAATATGTTCTAATTTATTTTTATACATAATGGTGTACGTGTGCGTAATTCTTTTTTCATGGTATTTAAATCATTTTATTTTCTAAAATATACTTGTACAGTCGGTACACTCTATAAATTTCACTTACAAACAAGACGAAACTGAAAGTTCCATTTTTCGCGTCAGGTTATGGAACCCTAAATACATGTAATTATCTATTGAGAGAAAGTAACTTTAGTCCACTAAGCCGGTCATATTTAAACTATTCAAAAATTAGGCTAAACATTCACTTGTTCACGAGTTCAAGTAAACTGAGTTTAGGCTGCTTTTTTATATTTTTTATGAAATAGAAATTATTCCCCCATGACAATACAACAGACAACAGACAAATCTGGTCCTATAAGCGCTGAAATAACCTAATACGTTAATTTAATTTTTAGTATGTTGGTCAAGTGTTAATGATATTATATCTATATATAATAGCATAAACTTTCAGTGTAAGAAATAAATACTTGGAATGACGCGTATAAATCTTATATATTAAAACGAAACGGCTTGACCAATTTTAATGAAATTTGCAGTCAATCTTTAGGATGATCCGGCGGATTGAAGCATTTTCTTTAACTGTTAAGTTCTGTTTCAATGGGAATTCGAAACCAAACGGAGCCACAGCAACGCGTAGCCGTACAGCTAGTATTATATTATGGCTTACGTTTTCTGATATAAAGATATAAGATACAAGTTAATTCGTGATATAGAACCATGCAAAGATTCATTGAGCTGTAATTTGTAAAGTTGTAATATCTCAGTGGGGAACGAGCGGACAAGAGAACTCGAAATACCCGGGATCAAGTCCCAGATATCACCAACAATTTTTTCTTTTTTTATTGGATTTTTTTATATCTGCAAAAAAAATACTGAGCAAGGCTCGGTCACACAGATACTAAATTATAATATAGAAAGAATATACTTTTGGGAACTAATTAGAAATCCAAATAGCAGTATAATACTTAACTAATTACCCTCATAGACATTTAAATAATAGAGTAGTAATTCAGGTTTTTCGCGATCAAGACTTCTAAAGTAATAACATCGACTGTGCTTCTAAAAATTTTACACGGTCTGGTAAAAGTAGAAATATTAAAATCGTTTTCTGTAGCAGATATACTGTATGAAACTCAAATAATTCAATTACGCACAGCAATGTAGCCAGCGAATAATAGCGTGCTTTAATTAATGACTTCACGAAACTAGGTTAGGTAAATTACAATCTAGGTTAATGATCGTCATCAACAGTCATTCACAAATATACTGCTTTCGGAAAGCGTATTAAGTGATTAGTTATAACGTGCTCGCAAAGAACTAAGAGAAAGTGAGTGAATATTTAGTGTCTTCATTAAACAAAAGACTAGAACGTTCGCATTTTATCGTAGTAAGTTATTAATAAACTACTGATATATAAGTTATCTGTGTGACCCTGCTTTGCTCGTTAATTTTATTAAACGATATAAGAAAATGCAATTTAAAAAAATTAAAAAGATACAAACGGCAGGTGATATGTGGTGCTTGATCCCGAGTATTTAGTATAGTCCGCCCGTTCCCCATTGAGCTATTACTACTTGACAAAAAGTAGTAAAATTAAGTTTTGCATTCTATTTATATTTTAGCAGCTTTTATAGCGGCCGATAACAGTGATAAAACGTCATTTTTTTGTAATTAACCTTAGAAGATAGATTTATCGTCCGCAAAACCTCCCACTTACCTACTAAGTTTCATGAAAGACTGGTGCAATTTATCTCATAATGCCGTTATATTTAACAATATGCAAAACTCTTGTCTATTTAAATTATTATATCCATTAAACACATCAAATTTAACATAGTTTAATGTACAAATTATCATGTACATAAAATAAATATTAATATTTGGTTAACACGCATTTGTTTAGTGCGCCGTTTAAATTTTATGAGCAATGCTTGATGCTACGCTTCTAATTACAGATACATAGGCGCGACGGATAACAAAACTGTGGCGATATGCGCTATGGGCGAAGGATGGCACAATTATCATCACGTGTTTCCATGGGATTATAAAGCCGCTGAACTTGGACAATACAGCACAAATATTTCAACGGCAATGATTGACTTAGCTGCTAAATACGGTAATTATAAAAATTCATTTCAGCAATACAAAAGGTTCTTATTTACATCGAAAGATGCATTTATAGATGTAGAAGTGCGAGATAGAAGCTAAGGAATCATTGTGAATAGAACTTAGACAAATATATGTTGAAGATATTATATTCATGATTTATCACATGAATAAGCTAAGAAAGCTGGGAGTTGCTCAGTGAGCAATGGTGATATGAGAGTACAACTACATGATCTAATTAGGAACAAGGAAAACCTTATAAGAGCTAAAATCACCGATATAGTTCGACCTATCGCGAACCTGAAATAATATTGAACGCGGCACAAAGTACGAAAAACCAAGGTAAGATGGGATCCTAAGGTGTGAGAATGGCAATCCCGCAAAGAAGAATATAGCATTGGTTGATACCTGAGGTGGACAAACGAGCTCGGTGATACGAGGGGCAAAAAATCAAAGGCCGCTCGAATTGAATACATGGTGTTTAGGATCATAATGAAATCATTAAATGCTTATATTAAGTATAGAATTTAAATCCATTAGGATTAATAAGCAAATTCGTCAAAATATCTGATCCAAATACCGTATGCTACAAGAGAAGAAGAAGAATATTTAAAGTTAGATCTTATATGTAAATTATCCTTAAAAGATGATGTATGCCAGCGCAAAATTTTTGTACCCTCCATAAAATATAAATTTCTGCATCTCACATTGTTTTGTTATAACTGAAACGCAGTGTTTTTTAAGAAAGCTGCCAGGCAGCCTGAATATATATGAAAATTTTAAATTTTGTTAAATGATGAAAACAGCATGAAAATCCGTTAAATTGTTTTTGAGGTTATCGCAAACAGACAGATTTGGCACGAGACTTTTTATAATATGTGAATATATCAAATTGGACCCGATTTTTTTTCAATATCTGGCTAACATTTAATATCTGCCTTTTAAATAGATAGACTATTCAGCATGTTTAACTTTTTTTAACTTTTTTAAATTACAATATGACTCTCGTCTATGTTCTCGAATAACGCCATTAATCTAAAACCACCATTGTTAAAGTTTATGGTATGTTCCAGGTTTGGCGTACGATCTCAAAACAGTGTCTGCTGATATGATACGCAAAAGGGTGGCAAGAACGGGTGATGGTTCTCATCCCTTGAGCAAGAAGACTGAAGACAGTGAACACGATCATCACCACCCTGAGAACCCAGTGTGGGGCTGGGACGATGTAGACATGACAGATGAAGAGAGAAAGTTTGCTGAAATCGCACATAAAAGTTAATTTAATTATACGGGAAAGGAAAATCTCAAATCTGTTGTCAAAACGTGGAACAGACTGAATCAAATAGTATGCGAGCAAATCTTTAAACAACAGACAAATAAGTCATTAACGTTTCTTAAAGACGAGCTCAGTTTAATTCTTTAGAAAGCACCGATTCAGTAGTTCAAACAGATAAGTACCAAATACCCTAGTATAGTTCCGCCCGGATAAATAATTCTTCATCGTATCTTGTCTTTGTGTATTATGTGTCTCTGATGACTTTGATAGACGAAGATACTTTTGGCAGACATCTTGGTGTATATATTGTATATGCTTTGAACAGAATATCAAATGTTGCCTGTGTCCTTTACAAATTCAATCACCTAAACTATTCTCCTAAAATTTTCTTCAATGAAATTCGTTAGAATAACAGATATTTTTTTAAGAAATCAATGACTATTCGAACCGAAAGCGATTGTTATTACAGAAAAATTATAAAATAAAGTTCTCAATTGTTTTGGTAAAATATAGCTTGAAGAAAATTTTATATAATACGCGTTTAATGCAAAGTACTTTTATACATCTAATATCGTCTATTTGATACTTTTTCTTTAATCTTTCCTTTTCACTGAGTTTTATGTAATCTTTATTAAATTGAATTACTTTGTTATTCTTGAGTACAACCATACTATAGGCAATCGTTAAAAGTAACCAAAGTTTGCGTTATAAAGTTTAATGACACGTCTCATTACAGTATTTATGCTCCTTTTATATACTAAGTAGCATATTTAAACGTTTGATTTCCACAAAACGTTACACAGTACAAACTATTTTATGTATATAGACTAATAAGATTAAAAGTCTTTGCTAGAAAATGGAGCATTTGCTAACAGATTAGCGAACATAAGTAGATGTCATATGGATAGATTCACCTTATTTTAATGTAAATGATTTTGCTCTTGACTTTTTAAACGTGATCTTTGTATTTAACATGAACTTTGTCGACCTTTGTTTTATCTTCAATTTTTTAATTTAAATAGAGATTATATTTCAATTTAAAACGCTACGCTTTTATTAAGTGAAGTGAGAAACACAAATATTATAGGGTTTTTATGACATTTATTTTCTTCGGTCGTGGTTCACGTATGGGTGTAATGGGATTTATTGTTAAGGCATACATTCAACTACACTATTAAGATGATGTAATTATAGATACAGATACATTACGTGAGTAACAAAAATTAATAGATTAATTAATTAATTGAACGGATTTGATGTAATAAAATTGTACATTCTCTTACTGTCTAAATATGTGTGCGATTAAATTATTGTAGCACAAAAATCACAAAAAATGGTTTCTAAAAAATTTCTATTTCTAAATACTAGATTTGTCGTTTACATTAAATTATTTTTTATGTGATAGTATTTATATAATAAGGGGTGACTGTTTAAGTTACATACGATAATTTATCTCTGAAGTGTCAAATGTGTTATTTTAATTTGCTGTCGGTGAATTTTTTATGACTGTGAGCAAAAAATAATAGGATTGAGTGGCTTATGATGCTTAAAACTATACTAAAACGTCCGTATTTCAATAAATATGGTTTTGAAAATCAAGGGTTGTTTCAATTTTACTTATACATAATAAGATTAATTATAAGTTATCATAACATCGAGCATAGATCCAATACTATATTAAGAAATCTACATAATTAAAAATTGTTGGCTATTCTAAAATATTTTTTAATGGTAATGGTAATTTCTCCTTACATACAATTTGATATTTATCGTTACATTGCCACAAGCCTTTTATAACCAATACTATTCTAATTTTCTTTATAAAACGAAGTTATTAATAAACCAAAAATTAGCGATCCAGTTTCTAGTTTAGACTCACATGTGGCTTAGTTAAAAGTCAGCAAAAGCATCGAAAGAATAACTATTGTAGATCAAAAATGTTATAGCAATAAAAACATTTCAAATTTTTTTGGTTATATTAGTAATTTTTAAAGCAAAAGTAGTAGTAGTAAATTACACAACATGTAAACGGGCTGTAAACATTTTAAATAACAAAGATACCACTTTTATAGTAAGTTTAATCAAGTATAAACTATATTTATCAACGAAATTACGTTACGAAATACGCTTACATTGAAGTATTCATAAATAATTCATTTTAGTAATTATAACAACGTTCTCAATCGCTTCGTTTGAAACTGTTCCTGAAAACATTTACGTCTCTTTGATTTTCTGTGATTTGTTTGAGCCAATCAGAACTGAGTTGATAATCAGCCTCTAAAGGTTCGTTCCCAATTGTTTGAAAATCTTTAACAGCATTCGGATCCACGTCGGTAAATTTCTCATTATATTTATCGAAATCTCCGTCAACAATAAATTCTGATTGTGTGTTTGCAAATGGTTCATATTTATCATTTACGTAACCATTATTTATGTAAATAACTTTTTTATCATAGTTATCATTGAAAGCGTTGTTTCGTAGAAGAGTAAACACAGCTCCCGTTAGAGCTATATTGTTTAGCATTCCAGCACCTACTGTCATCATTTTTAAGGTTGGCAAGAAGAAAGGCAAGACTGCGGACATCAGAAGGCCGGGAAATAGTAAAAACGGCACTAGTTCATAGAAATATTTTTCGTACTTTTTCATACGGCCTCGTCCCATTACCGCGTTACCTGAAACATTTAAAAGTCAATATTAATTGCATGATTGTGTATTAAAAATTATTTCGCGTGTAGGTTTCTTAAAAATAATTATTTGTTCGATCATGCAACATTGGTTGCTTTCTGTTGCCTACTCAATTACATGAAATTATCGTGTATATTGTACTTTATTATCACATAATCAAGCACGCATATATCATACGTGTTATGTCTTAAGACGATTAAGCTACAGTTACAATAATTTCCTTTTTACTCAACACTTACAAGTTCCAATAACTAGATATAGGTTTTTATTAACTGAGATTTTTTTATTTAACAATATCATTTTCCCCTGAACTTCATGAAATAGGCTTTCGAAAATAAATTCAATTACAATATCCAGTGTTGATTTATGTTGTTCATGTATCGGAATCTTAATATACTTAAAAACCATATAGAAAACGGATTATTTTGAATGGGCATTATATACGTGGTAACGTTTCCTCATTTAATTATTAACTAATTCTTTGTACCAAAAAAAGTCAAATGGCTTTTCGCCACGACCAGTCATTAATTCAGCACAGCCTTTAACGGAATAATAAAAACACAGACTTTGTAGTCTCTACTTCAAATGCAACTGCAATACAACGACACAAATATATTGAAAGGTCTTAATAGTTATTAATAACAATAATTAGATAAGGTAGAGTTAAACACTGGAAAAACGCATTTATCCATCAACCACTTTACTTGTACATAACGCAATACGGTAATATTTAATCCTTTAAATATCTCTATAACAATATATATCAGAAAAAAAATATGTCATTACTTTTTAAAACACCAATGTGCAACTTCGATCCGTTTCCGATCACTCCCAATTCTAAACTATAATCTTGATTCAAGTCAAGTTTTAAATATCGTTTCTGTAGTAGCTTTTCTGCTCCATCACAAAGTTTTGTATATAGTTCTACATCTGATAAGTTACTATAACGTTGCCAAGGAAATCTTTCACCGTGTGGAACTTTCGTTTTCCCATTGGTTTGTAAGACTTTTTCTGCACGCCAAGCTCCATATGCGCTCACGCATTTTGAAAGACCCAGATTTTTGACACACGGCACAAGACGGATTAAATTTTCATTTATTCCATTCGCGAAACTCGGTTTAGTTTCGCGGGAACGCGAATTTTGCGCGTGAATAAAATATGGCCACGCCGCAAAAATTACAATGGCGGCGCATGCTCGCATTGCTGCAAGTTGACTGAATTGATGTCGGCGTTGATTGTACCGCTACGGTAGTAGGGACGTAATGTATTTAAATTGTAATGCTGGAACAAATACATCAAACTATGATATAAACATTTTTTTGTAGTTTATTTTGTTTCCCGGTTTGAACATTAATGGTAGACGTTGTTTAATAGAAGAATACGTATATTTGCTATTCGCAGAACATTAATGTTGTTACTATTATGCGAATAGTATGATATTGTTGTGAATTAATTTTCAACATTATATGTATGAAATAGAAGCAAATGTGTGATGATGTGATGTGTTTCGAGATCTAAATAGATTATGAAATAAGATAATAAGTAATAATAATAATATAAAAAAATAAAAAATAAAAAAATAAGATTTATTCCGTAATACATTTTGTTCTCAATATGATTTATATGAAAAAATGTAAAATTAATATTATATTAAATGTATTTTAAATATACTAGCAGGCAATGACAACGGCAACTGTATAGTCTTAATAAAAAGGCGTTAAAAGTGGTGGTATAGTACCTAATACTTTAAGTTGAATATCAGGAAGAATTCAAACGATGGAACCCCTAAGGGAACGTTGATTACTACGTCTTAGGATTAGGTGTACCTTATTGTATCAGACAACCTTCATGCACCTTCAACCAACTGGACATACAACATATAAAATCTAGTAGGAAAGTACCTTACTGCTACACTGCAGGTATGTAAGGATCAAGCGATCTTACCTGTAGGTCATCACAGCTTATTTCTAATTAGACAACTTATCATGTTCTTAAAAATTTATAAGTTTTCCTCTAAGAGGACCAATTAACACAACAGATCTTTCTAATAGTAGCCTCAACGGGTATTCAGGGCCTAAACCTTGTAGTCACTTAACAGCTTTCACACGTTAAGACGCTTAAATGTATTGAAAGAGATTTTTCACAAGATTGTTTAGAAACTTTTTTTTTCGATTTGTTTAGAGTATGCGAGTTTAAAAAAAGAATTAAAATAACATACGTAATATCGATTCGACATGAAGTGAACGGACGAATAAATGACCAATATTATATAATAGTTCTTATTCAATATATGTAAATTAAAATTTGTAATATAACAAATTTGTATCATCAAAAAATTGCTATAAAATTTTTTGCAGCAGTTTTAACTCAATATTAAACACTAGAGGCGCGAGCTACTCGTTAGAAAACAGACAATAGTGACAAGGTACCGAATATTGGGCGAAAGTTTTTTCTGCATTCCGTGTATGCAGGAAATGGCCCATATAATTGCCAAATGCATGGCATTTGCATAGGCTCGGTCACGGACAACCGACCAAGGCGTTCGTGTCGTCGCCCTCTAGTTTCACCAAGTAATACGTGATGTGATTCTTGATACTATTGTATTTAATTATACCTCTCGCACGCACAAAGTTAATTTCCCCAGTAATTTTATTGCGTATGACAGTAATGAATCTGATGTTCGAAATGGATAAACTATACACTATCATAACAACTAAGGTAATAGAGATAAGTTTGTATGTTTAAATAGCTGTTAGTATCTGTGCAGTAAAAGTTATATGGTTATCTATTGGTAGCTAGTTATAGCCAAAAATAGTTTGTTTTTCATTTTTTTAACAGTTTCAGTTTTTCAGTTTTTTTTAGTTTTATACCAGGACCATAGACTAAGCCGATCCTTTTAGTTATTAGAGCTTTAGAAGGACACACCACCCCTTCATAGTTTCGTACAAGTCTGTAAAATCCCTGAAAGCGTTCGCTTGTCTCACACACTCACAAATCTTATTTAACACTCATATCGAATGCTCTGCGACTGTTAAAGATGTTTTATCTTGAAATATTAGTAATGTAATATTACATCGGCATTTTTAATTTAATTTCAATTCAAATGCACGATCAGTTTGACCTGTCCACCCACAAAAATTCCAGATCCATTCCAAAATCAACATTGGAACAGCGTCCTTGTATTGTTATCCATCTTTCTAACGAGACCTTTGCCTGACAATTGGAAGGTAACAGGCCGCTATTTTAGTTTCTTTATAGCAAGCGAACTCCTACTTCATAGGTAATACGCCTGGGCGTTACTTTTGAATATAACATAGCGATGTCATTATATGTAATATTTCGTTATTTTTGTAGCAATATTTAGAAATCTAAGGTACGTTGACGTCAGGCAGGCGCCGGTCGTAATACGTAGACAAATCATGTAACAAAATGTTTATAGCATGTTGTGCCGACTCCACTTAGAGTGGAATAAGATCAGTGCAGGATGATGATGATGATGATCTAGAAACCAACTCCGCAATTAGCTTTGTTTACTTAATTTTAGAAGTTTATGCTTCTGGTGTCCACAAATATTTCCTCCTGTTGAACTTAACATCTACAAGAAAAAATATTACTAGTACAACGCTTAATTTTTTTGTCCAAGACCAAGTAATCGTGTTGCTCGTTCGCTTATTATTTATGAGTAAATAACAATTGCTAAACAGTCTTAATATTATGTTAATATTAGGTTAATAGACAATCGTAACTTTCACCGCTACATATTGTCGATAGTTGATAGGGATCAGAGGAAGTTATCAATGTCCAAGGGGAGTGTATGACCGTTAATGATTCGGCGCTGGTCCTTAACCGGCGGTCAATATCTGGGTCGATATTTCAACGCCACGATCACGTTGTCCTGTACTTTCTTTTCGATGTTTGGTCTCGCCGACAATTGTCTTTCGTAGGACACTTTATATCCTGACAATCGATCATATTGTCACCAGTCATACTCGAGCAGGCAGCCTGTGATCATCATTTTCGGTCCACCGTTGGTTGAAGTCGACAAAATGTGTAGAATGCTTGGTGTGTTGTCTTTGACCTATTTATCTATCTTTATGTTAACGGTCGTGTATTGTGATGACAATGTATCAAGCTCAGGGCTTGTGGATTTTTTAAATAAAGGTAAGATATAAGATAAAATAATAACATTCTCTTTTTAAATTGAAACATTACCCTAGCAATGACTGTTTAATTGCTAGGGTACAAAACTTTATTAAGCCATATATTTAAAAAAAATTAAGTAATGGCAACACAAGGTCACTGGTGTACTACGGAATGATGTGTTGTAATAGAACGAGTGATATCTCAAATTATTACATTCATTAAACATTAAATATTTGTCTACATTCTATCTATCCTACTTAGGTGACCAAGCCTTACTCGCTATTTTTTTTTATTTAAAAAAATGTAATAAAAAAAGAAAGACAAAGAAAAGGGCTGGCAACATGTGGGATTCAATCCCGAGTATTTTAACTTTTATAGACCGCCCGTTCCCCATTGACCTTGAATATATACCTATTTTTATATAATATAATATTAAAGATAATATAAAATAAACATAAAGATAGATAGATAGATAATATAAAGAAATATATAGAAATACTAATGTTAAAAAATATTTCGAACCCACTTCTTTCGTTATAAAATAACATCTTTCAAATTAAACCTATAGCTATAGGCAGTAGAAATTACTAAATAACCGATAATAATAAAAACATAGACTTAAGCTGCTATATATAGGCGCAACGGGAGTATTTACATAGTTCTATCTGGCTACACTAGAATTTGAATTTCTATTATTTTTCTCTAAAGCGCATTAACACCGAGCGTATTAATTTCTTTGCGTGTTGATATTATTGTGCTTATTCAACGATATCGCATATTTGACTTCACAGAAAGGCATTCATTAATTATACAAAAGAGTTTCACAGAACTTTTAGTATATGCATGTATATATAAAATATGTTAAGTTGATGGAAATAAGTTTTCATAAATTATTTTAACATAATATCATAAAACAATTTCCTTTCTACACTTTTTGTTATTGGAGTTAGTAATTATTCAGCGATATATTTACTCGAAAATTTTATTTATACATATTTTATTCTTGATGAAGAAAACGAAAGATAAAAAACGCTTATTTTGTAGGTTGCCTCTATAAAATAAGGGTGTACTTAGCTACTGAGTGCGCAATATCTCTTAATGAAAGTATTGCGAATAGTATACAAAATTATGTTATAAAATGTTTTTTAGGGAGTAGTGTTTTTTACTTTCCATGTCATTTCAAGAAGTAGTACCAGGGTGGCCGAGCCTTGTTCGGTAATTTAATAAGATAAAAAAGATTTTAAAAAAATTGGGTAGGTGGAGCTCGATCCTAGGTATTTTACCATACCATGACTTTAAAATTTACAGCAAAAATAATATTTTGGATTCAATGTAAATTTTAGCATTTTTCAATGCCCGAAAACAGGGATGAAATGACATTTTTTTTACATGAAACCTAGCTTAATCGATTTTTCCCCCAAAACCCCATACATGCTGAATTTCATGAAAATCGTTGAAGCCGTTTCTGAAATTCAGAAAATATACATACGAGACAAACTCATTTGATCATTGATTGATTTGATATTTGATCATTTGGTCATAAAATGACAAACAAAAATTATTTATTTTAATCAGTATTACATACTAGAAGCGCAAAAAACTATGTATTAGCAATTTATTGGATTCATTTATTGGCCGACACAATGACCGTAATAACATTTCAAAATTTTAAACTTAAAAGAAATACGAGTTAATTAAAAACGATCTACATGATTCAGTGTGCGTAAATTGCGTATGTGTGAGTAATGTGTACATTTTTAAACTAAAATTCTTTACGCATTTAGTTTATTACTATTTGCCGGTGTTTCTCAGAATTTGAGAGAAAATTAAATTACGTCTAGAAATAAAATTTAATTAAATTCTATACCAGATGATGAAAAAACGTCAGACCTATCAAAAACATGGACTAAAATATGTTAAGGCAACGTGTATATTTTTCTTATTTATAAAGACTTTATTTTAATGATTATGTGTAGTTACATAGTACTTATTTAGTAATAATCTACCACCGAAAGGCGTGTCAGGGTACACAGTACATTGTCGTATCGATTAGATCAATAAAAAAGATTTGGCATTAATCCGTTAGGGCTACAGTATCTTCAAAGCAGTCAAATACAAACAAAATATCAGAAATAACAAAGTTAAAACTTTTTTCAGACGTTGGAGTCAGCCGAACCTTTGGACACAATGCCTTGAAACGGCTTTCGTTCATTTTCTTACCAGTAATGTTCACATTAGGAGTCATCTCCACTCTTCTAATGGCATTAGCTGTGATATCAGTGAAGAACCTTGCAATTGGAGTGGTCCTCTTAATTGTTGCAGTTAGCCAGGTATTTTCTTCAAGCTTGAATGGCATAATATTTATTGCTTTACATATAGCGACTATTTTTTGAAGCTGTTTTTTTTTTGGACACTTACACACACAGCTGTCCGTCCCCAAAGTAACTTAATACTTGTGTTATGGATGAGAGACAACTGGTGTATATATATACATACATAAATTTAAATACATATTTAAATACAAATATACACCCAGGCTCGAAGAACCAACAAATTGAAAATGTTGGCCCTCGGTGGGAATCGAACCCGTGACCCGAGGATCTGAAGGTAGGGTCAATCTACCCACTGCGCCAACGGGCCAGAAGCTAGATTAATTTATTATAATATTTACCACAGATCTTTAATTGTGTAACGTGCGTGTGTCTCTATACCCGCGTATTTGTGTCTATGTCTGACGAATCAAGATTAATAAATATAAAAAAGTTTATAATTGATGGTCGATTGTTGATATGATTGAAATAATCCATTATCGTCATGAAACGATAACCTATAACTAATGGCTACACATTGGAATAACGACAAAAATATAGATTCAAAATTATTATAATCTCGACAAATAGATAGTTAATAGGCATTACGAGTAAGATGGATATGTACATTATAGAAGAAATAAAACTTTTATTTTTAATTTCCTAATGTTCAGCTCAATTTACAAATTTTATTTCATGACATTCATCACCTTACATTAATCAACACAACAACACAAGAGAACCACAATTTATCCATCCGTTCACGCGAGATGCGATGATCTAGTGAAATAGAAATTCATTGTTATAGGTATATATAAAGTTAACTTACCTAAATAAAAGTTACTAATTAATTTTGTTACTAAGACTAGCCTTTGTTGCTTCCAATGAAATACATTTGAAATTGAATATTTAGAGTGGTACCGACGATACGACATTAAATAACTTCACTGCTCGCTTGGAAGTAATACATTACTTTGGTATATTTTAATGTATTTAAATATAGAATTTAAGAAAAATATATATTCTAACAAACTAAATACGTTTAAATTACGAAACACGCTCATTCATTAGGGTTCACTCACCTTGAAGTGCGCGCGTACGGCTATCCTATATAGTGTATTATCTATGCGTACGGCGCTCGGTGTAGATATGACGATCGCCGCGAAGATCAAACGGACCGGTGAAATACAAAGGTCGCGGCGCGGTAACAGCAAGGCCAAGTCCAAGGCCATTTTTACATTTTTGATACGGAGGTGTATAATATTGTTTATAGGGTTTATTTTTGAATGGCATGCTGCCATCGGTCATTGATCCATACACATCATGAACTTTAATTTCAAAATGATAAATAATATCCTGTGGCTAAAGTACTTATTGAATTAACTGAATTTTTTATGTAGGCTGCTAAGGTGCGTAGCTATCTAGGATTAAAATTAATGTCGTATCGTCGGTATCACTCTGTATACAGAGTTTACAATATTTTAAATATTTATATTGTTCTAGGCCGTTTCAAGACTGTTCTCTGGTGCAGTGGCACCAGCTCCTTTGGTTTTGCACCCTCGTGCTGAACTTCTGCCAGCACCAGCAGTGCCTGCCCAATGGCCCCCAACTGGTCCTCTTCTATCACCATGGGCTAGATCTGACAACGAAGCAACCATTTCTGATTAATCCATTCCTATAAGATCTAGAATAAGCGATTAATAGGTGAAAATGACTAATATAAAGGATTGTCACCACTGCATAGACTTTTCAGGTACAAATATCGATACTAATATCATAATGCGAAAGTATGTCTGTCCGTGCGTCAATCTATCTGTCGTTTTGTGGTTACGCTTAATACGCTGGATCAATGGTTATACACCATGCTAAAATAGAGAACAAAAAAGTTTGTTTTCGGGAACACAAAAAAACACATTGAATTACATGAGGGTATTTAATGCTTAAGTACCACTAATAGAATAAAACAATTTTCTTATTTAATAATATGACGGAATTTATTTTGTGAAAGATAAAAACCTTCAGCGTATAAAAATAGGTAATGGATAGCGAATTCGATAAATTCGTAATCATCTATTGATTATTAAAAAACCGAATAAAACCTCGTTAATGCTAGTAGTGTTATTCTATTCACTATTCTTCATATAACTTGGTTACGAAAATATTTTTTAAATTGCTTTTGACTGCTGAAGATAAAAATTTACTTTATATTTATGTTATATTAATTTTGTATTTAAAACGAATTACACATATGTACGTGAGACGTGAATTACGCAAGCAATCTATAGATACATTTGCAGTGGTGAACAACCTTTGTTAATTATGATATTTTTACTATCAGATAATATAAGCATTTCTCTCCTGGATATTTGATAGGGAGCAAAATGCATAAAATTAGGACCTTCGTCTATCTCTCGCAAACATTGTTAATGGAAGAAAGACGACGAGACGCCTAATGTTAATTTTATTTATTATGAGAATAAAAAAAAAGAAAATTTATTTTTTTATTATTTTTTACCTTTACATCAATATTAGAACGATAATACTGTCATATATAAAAGAAACAAAGAGTAAGCGTCCTAAATTAATATTAACGTTTAGTTATTTAATGAATCTTTAGGGCTTTTTAAAAATAATTGCAATTAAATATTTTATTTTATTTGAACCTATAATCATGATTTATACATTTTATGTCATATCTAAAAACTTTAATGAAACAGTATGAAATTAAATTCAATAACATAAAATATTAATTTGTTTTTAATCTCAATGTAAATAAGTCTTTAAAGGATATCGTTTATACACACTCACATTCATTTTATTTAATCCCTTTGATTTTACTATATTATATTAAATAAGGAGCATTTTATTCACAATACGTGAATAAAAGACCTCCAGCCACAAGTACGTGTCCGACATATTGATTTACTTACAGTACAGACTTTTGATTTATTAATTATCACTGTTTATGAAAAATCTTATATGAAGGCACGAGAGAAATCATTCGATATCAGTTGGAGGCCAATAGCCCAGCCACAGGTTTCTAACCAGTTTTAACCTGGCTCTGCAAACGGGAGACCCTACAATTGCTACAAATAGTTAATTTCACTTTCAAAACCTTTTCTTACAATGCATAGCATACAAGAGAAAGCTTTATTACCTAAATAGTTTATATATTTTTTATAGTTTTATACCTAAAAGATTCTATCTTTTATATTTAAATGAGTTAATCTTGTATATATATATCTATCTATAATCTGTATTTCGAAAACGACTCCAACAATTTTCATGAAACTTAGTATGTAGGGGTTTCGGGGACGATAAATAGATCTAGCTAGGTTTCATTTTTGAAACATGTTTTTGTCCCTGTTCAGACATTGATAAACTGTTACAAAAATTATTAGAAATAAAATAGTTAATTTCGTTGTCATGAGGTAGTTCAATTAGGAAACGGGCGCCCTAGAGAATTGAAAACACCCCGGATCTAGCCCCACCTGCCTAATAAATTTTTCCTTTTTCTTTCAAGTTTCATCTAAAAAAATATCGAGCAAAGCTCGGTCACCCAGATGAATATTAAACTAATTAAGCCTTCTATTAAAGTAAGAAAGTATCACGAAAAACAACGTATCAAGGCGTAATGGGTTCTGCCCCTGAGAGGTCCCTTTTTGTTTTTAAATTTTATTGCTAAATACAGGAAAACCTTCTATTTCAACCGATGATCCAGCGACATTCTTTTTTGAGATTATTTGTCCACTTAATAAAGGGAGTTAACGAGACTGTATCTTTTAGGTCGGTTTCGCAGTCTAACACTTTGACGCCCCAAGGTCCATGGGTGAAATGATTCATTCTACGCTGAAATGATTTATGTCAATGAAATACATTTTCGGTAATATATGTATATCTTCTCCTACTCATTAAAAAGTAACAAAATATTTTGTTTATTAAGTTTTCCCGAATCGCAATGAATTAACCTAAATTTTCCTTGAGAATTGATCTATTGATCTATCTTTTAGTACAAATCGTGCAAGAATCCGTTCAGCAGATTTTGAGAAAAACCTACTAATATTATAAATGCGAAAGTTTGTGAGTATGAATGTATGATTGTTAGTCTTTCAAGGCGAATCCGCTGAACCACTATCGATGAAATTTGGCACAATTATTCCTTATACACCGTAATAACATATAGGCGATAGAAATCCTGTTAATTCTACAGGAATAGGATGACATTCAAAAGTGCCATCTATTATCGGCATTACACGATAACAGTTTACGCGAATGAAGTCGCGGGTAAAAGCTAGTAGCTCATATACTTTAGCACTTTTGGGCATTTTATTTTTTAATACGTATAGATTACATGTCTCATTACGGCGAATAAAGATTTTTTTCTAAAACATCGACTTTGGTATCAAATCTATCTCGTAACTGAATCAGTTAGCGGAACTTTTGTACCGTTAACCAATTGCAACGGTAATGCAACTAACTAAACCTTACCAGAACTAAACTCGGATAAGTACTACAAAAAAATTATCAGTTGACAGTAAGGTCAAGATATTTTTGGAATCAAAAGTAGAACATAGTAGAACCATAGAAGTATGTTTAGACAACAGTGATTGTCATAAAGATTATTTTTCTCAATTCAGCTACAGCTTCAAAAGATATCTACAATTTAACGCATGATTTTCTTTTAAGAAAAACATCATAAGGAAACCTGTATGTCTCTGCAGAATTTCGTAGATATGTAAAACAAACCAATCTGTAATGGAGCAGCGTGCGACAACAGTCGAACGAAGTGGCGGGTAAAAGCTAGTTGTAAATAAACATCAAAATTTTAGTCATTACTTTTAGTGTTAACGTAACGTTTACGTTTGTCAAAATAATTTTATCATTTTGTTTACTATTCACACGATGCAAATTAAATAAGAGTAAGAAGTGGCAAAATAAACGCAAATATTTTTTTTATTTCATTTTTTATTTTTGCTCTCTTCTATACAAAACTAATTCAAATATTATTTTTCTATAATCCGCAATAAAAGATAATATGTGTAATGCGAAATGTAGAGTGTACTTTAGTTCTCATACCTGATACATGCAGAATTTGTAAAAACTCATGCACTATATAACACCACCACCGATAAAGCAATCAAAGCTTTGCGATTTTGTCGTGGAGTCTAGTAACGCCTAAAATTACTCTCTTCTATATTTAATTATGCAAATCTCCAACTCCTTCATACGCCCAACCTGCTTAAATAGGAATAATTGGAGCGAAACAATAGTTGAGATTGTCCTAGAGCATGTGAGGGGTGCTTGTGGTAAGATGTGTTACTGGTGATAGTATATGGTACATGCAATTACTAATCCTGCAGGTACAATAATGGATTGTGCTTTCTAAACTTAGCATTACCTAGATTTTCTTTAAAAAACGCGCATTATATCAAAATAAATCTGTCCTTACTTTTACACTATGGATTTCCAGAAAGTAACACCTATTTTTATAAATATATACAATGTTTTTAAAACCTTTTTTTTTAATATTAATATATCGATTACGTCATATACTGATTTTATCACGTTTAATATATTTTACACGGTATTAGTTTCAGTATATTTTTTTACGAACCAAAAAAAAAAGTTTCGGCAAGAAATATAAGAACGCTTTGTAGACAAGAAGACCCGTAAATATTCGAGAAATCTTTATATGCGTCTAATATTAGCTTACAAAAGAATTTAACAAGGGATAAAATATTACTTTTATTATCGTACGTTTTACCATTTTCGGGTAGGCGCGTCTAAGTGTATCTTTTCTTACTAATATTATAAATATGAAAGTTTGTGAGTATGGATGTATGTTTGTTACTTTTTCACAGCGAATCTGCTGAACCAATATCGATGAATTTGGCACAATTATTCCTTATACACCGGAATAACACAAAGGCTTTAAATCCTGTTAATTCTAAAGGAATAGGATGATATTTTAAAATCTATTATCGACCTATCACACGACAACAGTCCAGTAGCTAATAATAAGACCCTAGGCATGTTAATATTAATTTTCCTTTTTTACCGTTGAACTAAGTTAGAAAGATAAACTGTTAAAAAGTTTTAGTTTTAAAGCCTACCCGTAAAATACAAGAACGCCGTAATTCAATTATATTGGAACATCTTATCTATTAGAAAAATTTTCGACGTGTAAAGGTGGAGAGAAATTTTAAAAGGAATGTGCTACCTAGCCGCTGATCTCGATCAGGGTGATACATTATTCAGCACAAAGGAGGGGACACGCGCGAATAGCATTTATGAAGTGGCCGTCACAATGGAAGCATCCAACGTGTATTTCTTGCTCCTTATATTTGCAACCCTCTGTTTGGGTTCCTCTTATTCAAGTAACGAACAGGATGCGTTAAGTGTGCATAAATTTGAAATATACAACGGTGTTCACGTGAAAATTCCAGACCAAAACATAGAACCGAGGAAATTGATGTCCTTTGAAATCGATACGAACGGAAATGGAGAGACAGGTGAGTGAATTTGCTTATTTATATTTTGATAGATAAATTTTTGTATAGTTACCACGTGTTTTTTTATTTTATTGTTTAATAACTTTTAATAAACTTTAACAACTTTGAAAAATATTTATAGAAACTTTAGTAACATCATAAGCATTTCGATTGTTTTTTTTTTTACATTCTTAGTGTTATTGAAACCAGCATAGCTTATATTTTTATATTATGGACTGTATATTTTTATAAAAGCATTTCTAAAGTTAAGACTTTCTTGAGTTTTATCATGATATTTGAACATATCCTATAATATTCGTGCTTGATTAGGGATATACTTACTTATTTTTGGCCTAGATTCTCGTTTATAGAATCTTGGGTTATACTCTATGATTTCACCACTTTGTATAGCTAGATATATTTTTCATATATATATTTGTTTAAGTATTTCTATAACATTTAAGCGCCACAATTGATTATTGGGTGCTTAAGAAGTAGACTGGTTGTCGTATTCGTAACTTTAAAATTCCGTGCCATATAAAAAATAAGCTAAAAAAAATAAGCTGTGATGGCCTAGCGGTGCGACCGTGTGAATCTCTAGAGACGATCATGGGTTCAAACCCGGGCAGACACCGATGAGTTTTTCTATTAAAACTTATGTGTCTAATTGATAATTGCAATTTATCACACGCTTTTCGGCGAAGGAAAACATCGTGAGGAAACCTGCATATCTCTAGAGAATTCTGGAGTTATGTGTAACCTACCAATCCGCATTGGAGCAGCGTGGTAGGTCTTAGCTCCAATCCTTCTCTCCAATAACGGAGAGAAGAGGCCTATGCCCAGCAGTGGGATAGTAACAGGCTTACTTACTTACTTTTTATAAAAAATAAAAGATTGTAAGTAACACAACTTTTCAGGTTTTCATATGTATCATATCGTTGTTTTAGTCATGTTTTTCTTCTTTTACAACTGATGGATATAGGTATAGTCAAGGGATTTTTTCCATTTCCAAATAATCTTGTAATGATTGAATCAAAAGGAGGATACTTGGGATTATTTTTTTAAGTGTCCATTCCAACGCCTTCAGATCCGGTCGTTTATCACTTATTGAACTCAGTGCCCTGACCATCGCTTGGTACTTTTCTAATCTATGTTAGTTATTTTGATTATTGAACAGTTTTCGTCACATCAGATCAATTCAAATCTAAAAAAAAAATATTTAAGTAGACTTGCAAACAAGTGTTGTCGAATCATCAATTCTACTACTGGTTCGGAAAGCTGTTTTCTCGGAGAAGAGCCATCAAGAAACTCGGCGGTTGCTCTTTTCAAAATAATAATTATAACTAGTTACATTAAGTCATTACTAACTTGTACAGGGTCGGGCAATAGCTATATCTACGCATTTTTATCATCTAAATAATCCTCAACAGTATAGAAGGCTTTTTGTATCAGCCTCCCTTTAACAGATTTTTAAACTGCTGTAATGGCAAAGCAAAAAAAATAAAAAATAGTCTCAATTTCAAACTTATACTCTTGAGCTTTTTTTTTAACTATGGTTCGTTATTTATGACTCTATATAAATGTATGTCTATGTTTACACTAGTTTAATTTAAAATAAAAAAAAATCCGAACTTCGAACTTGTAATTCTGAAATTGGTATGCTAGTAAATTCGCGATTAGACATCACGCATACGCGTCATCGCGACATAATTTCGCGAGTCAACATTGTATAGGTTCTTATTGTCGATTCAATAAATATTAAAAGTTAATTTGACTTGAAACCTAATGACTTAGATTAAGCTTATTAAACGCTTGAAAGAGCCTTTGAAGGTACAGTTATAAGTAATCTTGATCGTGGGACATTTCAACCGTGCACTACTTCAATTTAAACGTACCTACATAACGAATAAGTGTGTAGACTCGACTTGTAAAAGGAATAAAGAATGCAGTTTGGTATATTAGAACAGTAAGTTTACACATCTCAGGTTTTTCGCATAATAATGTATAAGTAAGTAACAACCTGTTACTATCCCACTTCTGGGCATAGGCCTCCTCTCTCCGTTTTTGGAGAGAAGGGTTGGAGCTAAGACCTACCACGCTGCTCCAATGTTGATTGGTAGGTTTCACATATCCCTAGGATTCTCTAGAGATATGCAGGTTTCCTCAAGATGTTTTCCTTCACCGAAAAGCGTGTGATAAATTGCAATTATCAATTAGACATATAAGTTTTAATAGAACAACTCATCAAACGGGTTTGGACCCATGATCGTCTCTAGAGATTCACACGGTCGCACCGCTGGGCTATCACAGCTTATAATAATGTATATCAGATAATTATTTTATCTGCTTATACTCTAAATAATAAAGCACATTTTATAAAAATACTTCACAGTATTTTATAAACCAAACTCCAAATCTAAGCCTACCTATCTACCTACCTAAAATAGGTTCATCGCATTTCAACAACCTTTCCACACTAGGAACCTGTAATTTAAATTGGGTACTATAATACGTGGTGCGACTCTTTCGAGGAGGTCACGGGTTCGAACCCGGGCAAAAACCAATGAGTTTTTCTGTTAAAACTTATGTGTCTAATTGATAATTGTAATTTATCACACGCTTTTCGTTAAAGAAAAACATCGTGAGGAAACATGCATATCTCTAGAGAATTCTGGAAATATGAGAAACCTACCAATCCGCATTGGAGCATCGACGTAAGTCTTAGCTCCAATCCTTCTGTCCAAAAATGGAGAGAAGAGGCCTATTCTCAGCAGTGGGATAGTAACAGGCCGCAACTTACTTACTTACTTACTTACTATATTAAGTATATCATTTACGACATTAAGTTTAGTTACGCTATGGCTCATTTTAATATTAATTAATTATTTACAATTTTATACAATGCCTGCGAATGCACTTTTTTGATAAGTAGAGAAGAAATGAAAGTTTACAAAAGTAATGAAAATATTATTTTGCTATAATCCGCGATAAATTATTTATCCGCGGACCATCACGGATTATAGCAAAATAATATTTTCATTACTTTTATATTATCGACCTCCACAAAGTAACGCCTAATTCTATAAATTAAATGAAAGTTTAATAAATTCAATGTAAGGCATAAGCAATAAAAACCATTAGGATCGCCATAGTCCATTACACTGACCATTTACGAGTGTGCAGCAGTAAAACTTAAAATGTGACCATAGAAAGCGATCATCCGATTAAAAGTACTCGTATTGCACGCCCTGATTAACTGGGACACGTTTAACTTTGTCGGGCTTGACTATTTCTCCTGATGATAATTTCTATTAAATTTGCGACAGAAATAATGTGGAATAGTCGAAACAAGTTTAATGGTAGATATCTGCCTTTCCATGGCATCAGATCGCGTGTCTAGGTGAAATAGCCTTTCTTCATTGATTGTTTTATGGTCACGCATTCACATCTTACGAGTACATAGAGATAGTCTATCGAAAGTTACCCGAATAGACAAACCCACTCTCTAACAGCCCTTTGAGATATTCTAGCCACTCGGTTTGCGAATTGCGATACGTCTATGGCAAGTTTTTATTTTTTATATTAATACTTTATTACAGTTAAGAATACGATATTATTTTATATAAATTAATATTGATAAAATATAGCTTGCATTCCCGCTCAGTTTTTGAGAGATTAACAATGCGCTGCGCTGTTGTATACATACACATTTATATTTTAGGAGCATTCAATTGTCCTGAGCTTTTGTGTCTGACACCACCAGCGTTATTTCTTAAATTTCATACTTAAAACTATTACATGTTATCTAATGCAATGACAAACCGCAGTATTAGTAAACTGAAGTCTGCTAGTCCGCTCGACGTTAAGAAAAGTTTGTTATTAATGTTTGCATATGTTTGCAGGTCGGGGTAAACAGAAGAAACTAATGCAGAGGATCTTACCTATGTTCATCTTGCCTTTCGTCATCCAATCTACGATCGTTCCCCTGTTTCTCGGTTTGCTCAAGTTCATGCTATTCAAGTCCTTAATGATAGGAAAATTAGCGTTGGTATTAATAATAATCAACGCATTTAAAAATACTAACTCTTTCAAAGCAAGACACGATGCCAGTATTGCAGACCTTCACTATGGGTATCGTGGGGATGGAATGGAAGAATATGGCACATATTTTAATTCATAACAAGTTTTGAGTTATTTCCAAAAAACATAATGTGACCAAAGATATAAGTGGTGTAGTTAAATAAAGTTAAAATTTACGACGTAAAATATTTATTTTGCTATTACAATGTATATATATTTAAAACATGTTGTATAGGCACTAAACGAAGTAAGCTCTGATTATTTATAGCAATCGTAATTATAAAACTATCATAGTAATATCTTCTAGCCTTGCACTGATATCGTCAACTATAATCCTGCATTCTCCACTTAATATATTTTAAGTTTTAACGAGACTCTGTTTATAACTTTAACCAAACCGTGATATTCTATAGATTTTGTACTCAAAGAGAACGGAGTCTAACTTTATCCAAACCATGAGATTTAGACTAGTTATAACCGATGAAGAAAAAAGGAAAATTAGGTTACGCTTACGTTTAACTATTTTTAAGTTTAGCTATTACTTTACAAAATGGTTATTAGAGCAGATGACGGAGAATAATAGAGGCCTAAATACCAATATGGTCTCTTAACATCGTTTCTCATTGTATATTTCTGAACATTAAAAATCTATGTCTTCTACAGATGGCTGTTATTTTTAAAACTGGTCGATATTGTTACAGACGATAACTGAGAGTAAAATTAATGTAGTATTAAGATCATAAGTAGCATTTTGTTGATATTATTAATTTACCGTAACTCAAAGAAGTTTATTAATTGCCTTGTCTCGCAAAATATTTTTGATTTTATCCAATCAGATAAACGGATTTTTATTTACGAAATTTGATACACTTTAAACTGTCTAGCATAGCATGTAAGAAACAAGTAAATAATTCTCATTAAATGTATTTCCAAATGCTAAAAGACAGTAATATCTTAAAATTCAAAATTTAAAGCTAAGCTAATTTAAAGCTTTAAATTCTGAAATTTAATATTAATTTTAACTGAATTAATAGTATCTTATATAGATTGTAGTATCTTAAAATGTAATATTTATTATATACAATGATTCGACTTCTCAAAATTACCGTATATAAAACTAACAATAAATCTCGTTAAAATTTATACTATAAACTTAAAAAAAATTAAAACAAAATTCTTACCGATTTGTGATAAGTCACGATATAAGCAATATTTTAAAAATATACACTTGAAAAATAATTAATATTTTCATTTATGACCACTAACTTATACGGAAACAATTATACTTTCTAAAACATTAAAATTTAGTATCGTTATAAAGATTCGTGTGAAACAATAGTTATGATGTAAAAGCATAAATCAAATAACAACAAGGAACTAGTTTAAATAACATTAATATTGGTAACAGACAGTTAACCGTGTTATAATAACGGAAGGAGGATATGTGGGAAAAAGTAGACACGTGAGTGAGTTTAGATTTATATGCTACTTGAAGTGGAAAAATCTTTTTATGTGTACTATATAGGTATTACTATCGAAGTAATTGAAGATAACTTTATTTATAACATGTATATCTGTAGTTTAAGTGAAAGACTGAAACACCGAAAAACATGAAATTCAATAGTGTTTGGAGTCTTAACTAGCGATAAATAAAACTTCTGTATGCTTAATCACTTTGAATGTAGTTTATTAAAGCACCGTATGGTATACGTGACCATTACAAGGCAGGAACAGGAAGAAGGTTATACATGGACAAGAAAATCTTATGAACTACCACAGACAACATTATCTTCATTGTTATTCTAACATTAACAAACAAAAATTTTTGAACTAAATAACCAGCAATATAGTTAGTTAAGTAAATTTAATATATGTAAAAATGTTTTATATGCGTAAAAGGTAACTAAGGTAAGTTGAACCGCCGTGTGGAATCCGGTTGATTACAATAGACCTTTCCTTACCGAGGTGTCGTAAAAGGCAACTATGGTAAGTTGACGTCAGGCAGGCGGCCGGTGGTAAAATAACTAGCCAAATCAAGTAACATGTTAATAACATGTTGTGCCGACCCCACTTAGAAGTATGAATGATGGTCATCGTCTGGGGGTCTCTCATTTTTTTGAGAAAAGGTTTGGAGCTTAGACTCACCACACTGCTTCAACGCGGTTAGTAAATTCCACATATCCTCAGAATTTTCTAGAGATAAGGTAAATAAATTACCGATAATTACCTTTACCGAGAAGCGTGTAAAAAAATAAAAAAATTCAATTAGACACAAATTTCACAGAAAAACCTGAAGTGCATGCCCGATATTCGAACTCGTGTCCCTCTGGAAAGGGTCGCACGATCTCACCGCTGGGCTATCACGAGCTTAAGCTTAAGAGCTTTACCATGATGGAAGAAACGTGGGAAGGTTAAACTTAAATTCTCCTTTATTCTTATATATTTATTATTTATTTAATATTACAAAAATCTACAAAATTAATTCACAAAAAGCCCTTCAATAAAATCCTATCTCAAGAATATTTTCTTGGATGGATTTGTATCCATTTGTTACATTCGTGATTAAAACGTCGTTATTATGTATTATAAATAAATTTATTTATAACTAAGTGTAACCAAATATTTTTACCATAGATAAATTAATTCAAACTCCGTGAGAAGTACCTAAATTATCTTAATATTCTAATAAGTGATCCGTAAGGCTGGTCGTGATGTTCTGAAATTAAAATTATTTGTATATCGAAGTTAATTTTCCAATTATTTTTATAATACATTACTTTGAAAATAGTTCAATATACATTTTGATTAATTATTAATTCAAATTTTCAATTAGAATTTCTTGTCAGCGGTATGATTGTATTTATTTTACATAAATGGTTTCAAATTTTTTTCACTGGCTCAATAAACTGAAATACAAAACAAGACGAGTTTACTCTTTTATATTTCCCTTCATTGATCGAATACGTGGGTAAAATTAGTAAATTAGATGAGACGTATTGTAATTTCTAAACTCAATAGCAATACTGGATCAAGAGTTTAATATGGACAGCAATTATAATTTGACAGAAAGTGAAATATCTTTCGCAAGGAATGGAATGTATGATAATAATTATTATTAAATTTGATAAATAGTATTTCAAATATAAAAATTATAATAAGAATTTATACTTGAAGGAAATATAAATAAAGGTAATACTGTCACAGCTGTGTCGTTTATGCCATTACTAATAAGCTATACGCAGCTGAAATAATTTTGCTTTTAATAAAAGTATATGCACGTGTATCTATACAGGCTTTATTTACTTTCTTGAATTTCAAGTAAAATTTAATAAGCATTTATTATTAATGCATATTTTACTAATTTTAAATTGGTTAATTATTATCATAAATTATTATCGAAAAATTTAGTCTTCGTTGTCAGACTTGAAGCTAGAAGAAGATATATCCAATATCCATATCCAATATATCCAATAAATATGTCATATATTAAACTAGCGGCCTGCCCTTGCTTCGCACGGGTATAAAATATATATCCCATGTCAGTCAGTGTAAAAAAATTATTAAAATCGATCGAATAGTTTTGATTTATTCATTACTGCCCGTGACCCGCACGCGTTAAATTTGGAGAAAAACAATTTCCTTTCCCTATACCAAGAAGATTTCCTGCTATCTTTGGAATATCTAAATTCATATAGTCCATTTTTACTTATTTACTTTTACATTTTCCCTATGTATTTTATTTTTACAATTAATTACAGAATTTCTTTAAACAAACTCTTGAAAGAGCGACATAGCTGCTTACATACATATAAAGTCGAAGTGTTATAGGGCGAAGCGCGGCCTCCTCGCGGGATTTTAAATCTGTAATATCTCCGAAAATGTTCACTTAAATTACATGCTGTAAACGGCAATATTGATCTATATTAAATCAACTATTTATTTAAGGTACTCAATTGGATAAGGATTAATGCTGTATTGTATAAAAATTGCTTTGAACATAAGGCATCATTTTTCGTAAAAAGTAAATGAAAAAAACTGCTATTGTGGGTTATCCATAAGAGATAGATATATACCATCGCGGACTTTTCTATAGACCTTTTTAAGGTGTACAAATACTTAGTACATCATTTTGATAAATCTCGTAGGGTTTAGCCTGCGTTTGCAATGAAAGCGGAAAAAAATGTAATTATTTACAGAAACCTCAAAAATTAGAGTATTTCTCTACTTCGTATTGAATGTTATTATACGTACAAACCTTCCTCTGGAATCACTCTATCTATTAAAAAAAACCGCATCAAAATCGGTTGCGTAGTTTTAAAGTTTTATGCGTACATACGGAAATATGGACTTTGTTTTATAATATGTAGTGATATTTATTGGATAATGCTTACAGATGCAATAAAAACGTCATATAACAATAAATATCAATACAGAACTGCAGTACAATTTCAACTTATCCCATTTGTCGATTCAACCGTGACCGTCCGGTATAAATGTCTCAAAAGTGAAATCTGATTGACATTGCATTAATAGAACTATAACATTCAATTGACAGTGTGTGAATTTATGAAACTATAGTCTGGTAACTGGGATAATTTAAAAAGCGATTTTATTTTTTCGTGACATATTCAGAAATCATCCAAAAAATATATACTTAAGGGTCTGACTGAAAAATTGACGCATACATTTAAAAATAAGTATTTAAAAAGACATTTATTATACTTATTTTTTAATATGTATGCATGTATTATAATATATGAGCATCGGCAACGTCATAGTTCTCTTCGGAAGTTTTATATTTATGTGAAATAAAGGTAAAAAATGAGCCCTAATGCTCCTTCGTTAAGAGGGTGAAATTAAAGCAATTTCGCAGCTTCTGAAGAACACAGGAGTATCTTACTCTTCGTCTTCACTTCTGTGATAAATGAAAAAGAAAAATGAGAAACAGAAACGGCTATGCAGGACCTCAAGTCCTAGCATCACTTTAATCAGTCTGATCTATTGTGATCTCCACTGTTTACAGTTTACTGCCAATGATCTTATGCCAATATCTATGATATTTCACCTCTTCGGACTCTTCTGGTGTGTTTGTTCTGATATTGGTTTCTCATTTGTCTTTTACGCCGTCTTTAATATAGAAAAAAGAAAGATGAGGCAAACAAGATAGGTTTCGCAAACCTGACATGTTTACGTTCGTTACTTAAAGTATTAAAAAAGTTTTAAAAGTTCAGCAAATTAATGAACACGTCGTTAATATAAAAGCGAAAAACTGTCGCTCGTAACTTGGCAATGCTATTTTAAATAAACAATTAACTTATATAAATCATGCTGCCAAATAACTCCCATCAGTCTAGTAACAATTCGCCAATAAGTCAGTTGGCGAGATAGCAGCTTTAAATGTGAGTTTGTTGTTTACTTAAATTCATTCCGCGGCCGCTATATTTTTTTTCCTTTCCCTTGTAATAAAGTACTGTGATCAAAGATTAAAAGAGAGATTACTTTAAATATATGTTGACGTTCGTTATACTATGATTCTTAATGTTTACTAATATAATTTAAGTTATTTTAAAAGTTAATACTAATAATAAAATATTATTTATTTATTTTAAACCTATATAAACGATCTAAGATAGATTTATAGAATTTTAAATATGATTTTTAGTATAAATCCTCGCACACAAAGTTGCATGTAGAGCATTATCCGTTATAATTAAAATTTACCTAAATTTCTGGTAACACTTGGTTCTTATTACTATTTTTCTGTTTCTGTTTTGCGTGACGTCAAAAAGTGAAAGTTAGTCTATTTATATTCAATGGTTACATCATATTACATCAATGGTATCATATTAACTTATATTAGCTTTTTTTAGCAATTCATGCCAACAGTTCTCATATCGTTTGTATAATATTTTCATATCGTCAGATTTGAGTGCCCGGGGTATGAACTCGTCACGAATTCAGTACCCCTCGAAAGAATCGCATGGTTTCACCCCTGGGCTATCACAGCTTTCAAACGAAGCATACCATATATTAATTAAAAGTTTCATGGTGCCACGTGCATGAAAGTCCACGTCATTCTATACCATGACAGAATAAAATCAGCAAACCACTACGCTGTATGGAATTTTAACCTTATTGTCAATATTTTTTTTACGCCGTGTGGTATCCGACTGAATAAAATAGACGACCCTCATTTCTTACCGAGGTGTCGTAAAAGGCGACTAAGGTAAGTCGACCCGCCGTTTGGTATCCGGCTGAGTAAAATAGACCACCCTCTTTCTTACCGAGGTGTCGTAAAATACGAAAGAGGTAAGTTGACGTCAGGCAGGCGGCCGATTGTAAAAACGCAGCCAAATCATGTGACAGCATGTTGTGCCGACCCCACTTAGAGTGAGATAAGGACAGGATGATGAAGATATCAATATTTTCTTTTAGTAGAGCTTTTAAGTGCTACGTATTATTAAAAGGTATGAACTATTTGTAATAATGTATACAGGTTATGAAATAATGCCGTATAGTATCCGGCTCAGTAGAATAGACCATCCTCATTTTTTACCGAGGTGTCGTAAGGTGACTACGGGTGACCCCCCCCCCCCCCGTGGGGTATCCGGCTGAGAAGAACAGACCACCCTCTTTCTGAATGTCTCATCTCTTTCTGAGGTGTCGTGAAATACGACAAAGGTAAGTTGACGTCAAGAAGGCGGCAGGTCGTAAAATACGTAGCCAAATCATATGTAGGTTATGATGTCCATTACATCATGTCTTAATTTCAAACGTTTTAATACGACATTTAATTTACGCTTAATTCAAGGCATATACTTTATACATTAACGTAATACGTTAGCAGTATTTTACGTTGGGGATTACGTTATATGTTGGGGAGTTATTTTTTTTATTTACAGAAATACTCTTTAAATTATTGCAGATGATACAACTAATGAGCTGGGTTTTTAATAATAAGCTACTTGCATATTTTGGAGTTGCTGCGTTTTGCTTTATCGTCTCTACTGATGCACAGTCGGTACGGTTTCCTACTTTATTTTTATTTTTATGTTATAATTGACTGTGGAGTGAAGCTAAAGCGCATGTTGTGAAGTCTACGGCGCTTGATGATGGAAGATCGTCCCCTCAAAGGATTTGGAGGATAACATAATTAGTATTCCGAGTTTCTGATACCTAGATTGTTCTTTATTATAGAACGCATTACTTTTATACGGATATATATATTGAACGGAACGGACTTCATAGACTTTTAGGTGAATATAAGAAATTAAGGGTTTTTGTTTGTTTGTTTTTAATTGTTTCTTTTAAATAATTTTAAAATATATATACTTTTGGGAGGAAAAAAAAATCAAGTTTGGAGGAGCATTAAAAAATATGTAAAACTCAATTTTCGTCTATAATAAAGCAAGTCGAAATATATATTTATTGCAATTCTAGGACGTTAGCTACAGGCTACCGAAGAACATTAAACCAGATAACTATAAATTAAAATTAAATCCAAATCTTAAAAACAAGACTTATGAAGGTGAAGTAGCGATTTCATTACGGATTTTAGAGCGAGTTAAGGTAATATCCTTACATGCAAAAGACTTGTTTATAAAAGTCGTTGAAGTCAGTAATAGCTCTAATAATAATATATCAGTCGCTTCAACCAACGTAGTGACGACATCAGAGATAATTCAAGTGAATTTGCAAGATGAAATTGAAGCAAACTCGACCTACAAACTTCGTATAACGTTCGCTGGGAAATTGGACAAAGGAATAGTAGGATTCTATGAAAGCACTTTACATAACGGCGAGTAAGTAGAATTTATTTTACGACTTACATATACAAAATTTAGACACTTGTTCAAATATATCGCATTTCATGAATATTAATAAGTAACAATTAATTAATACGTACTATATTTTACACATATGAGTCACTTCAATTTAATTTGAATTGGCACATTTTAAGAAGTTTATTACAATTGCGAAAGCGAGAATATTCTTACATATTTAAATGATTTCAAAAGAGCGTTTCTCATTCGTTTGTTTTTTTTTAAACATACCTAATAATTTTTCTCTCTTAAATAAAGAATGTCCATGACTATTTTGAAATTTTTTAATTTGAAAGATATACTTACAATTCCCATTTTCATTTTCATCAAATATACTTGTGATTATGTGATTTCTAAAAAATTGAAGAGACTCCTACCGGGCATTCAAGTATAGCAATTTCTGGAATTGTCGATTGCAAATGCATTTGCATTCAGAAATAATCTTTCGGGAGAATTCTGAAAAAGCATCTCAGATTACGAATAGAATTCCCTGAATAATAAGTGTTTTAAGGAGCGATATTATAATAGTGCAATGGCCATGAAAGTGTAACAGACAGACATGCAGTCATATAAAAATTAGTATGTCGCACTTTATAATTAAATTAAGTTATTAAGTATGGATATGTCGTCATCCAGTCTCGTAATTTTAGTAATATATTTTGTCTGTTGTTAATAAGGTGACGTTGACTTATACAATGATCCCAATTGTATGTTATAGTCTGTGATCATAATAAATCTAAACAAACTGCCGTAAAGGACTAGATTCCAGGCCGTTAATAAACTAAAAAAAAAACTAAACAAACATATGATTTTCAAAAATACGTATAAGTCAAATTGTTTCTAGTATTTAACTATAAGTTATAAATATAATTTACTTACGTTTTTAAAAGTCCGTTGGTTTTACTAGATACATTAACTATTATGATACTTCGTTTCTAGGTGTGCTAATTTGTTATCGTTTTTGAAAATATGGAGAGTTTTAATAAAATAAAATTGTGTAAAAGACTATGCAAATTTGTTCGTCCAACACACTACAAGCTGTGGTTAAACCCTGATTTTAAAAAAGGCATTTTTAAAGGCAATGTTACAATAAATATCAATGTAAAACAAGACAAACAATCCATCGCTTTACATGCGAAATTTTTAAACATTGATAAAGTAACAGTTTACAAAGAAAGTAGTGAGGTTTCAATAGCAAAGTTCGAGATAATAGAATCCTTGGAGCAACTGTTGATATTTTTTGATACTAGCATAAGTGGAAGTTATAAACTAAATATTCACTTCAATGGTGACTTAACTCGCAACATTGTTGGTTTTTATTTATCTCACCTTAAAAACAAAAGGTAAATAATATTACAAAATATAATTTTCAATGGTTTTAATGTTTTTGCATAAAAAACATTTTTCAGAACGTTTGTGTCTGTAATATTTGGATGAAAGTATTTTTATTGACTTTAAATTGTTTCACAAATTTACATTTCTTATTAAGATTGTAATAGAATATTTTTGAAGTCTCTAATTGAGAAAAACTTTAGTGGTCGGCAAAATATAGAGGTTTTTTTATTTAATGTATATATTTTATTTAGTCTATAAGTCTGTTATATTTAGAATTTTGTACAACAAATAATTAGGAATTACACCAATTGTAGTGAAGCTATATTGACGATGGCCTTGGCAAGAAGATGCTCTGTCTGGCTTAAAACCCCATGTAAATGACACTTAAGAAGGTTTTGGTTGACAAAGGAACAATTTTTCTCTTGACTTTGTTTAAAGCCATAAGTTTTCATTTTTGTAAACAAATGATCAGTATCCAAATTTATAAATAATTTAATTTTTTTTCAGCACCATGGTAGCTAGCAAATTTGAACCAACTTATGCACGTCAAGCTTTCCCATGTTTTGATGAGCCTGACTTCAAGGCAACATATGAAATTACACTTGTGAAACCAACCGACTATATTGCACTTTCTAACATGAATGTAAGAATATATGCATTCTTTTATATCATAAACTTTTCAAATTTCATAATTCAAATTGCTTGGTTTTTTTACAATATATTACAATATGCAATTATTTTTCATTGAATATTTAGTTTTATATTTGGTTATAATAATGGTTGGCTTAGTATTAAAAATCAATGTGCATTTTATAGTTGCATCTTGATTTTTAATTGATCATCTTTTCACAAAAAAAACCACTGACATTAATTTTTTTTTTTAATCATTTAAATAAGGAGATAGATTTTATCATGGCAACATTATGTTTTAATTTTTAGGAAGAATCTAAAACTGCAGATCCAGCAACAAACACAGAAGTAGTAACGTTTGCCAAAAGTGTGCCCATGTCAACATACCTAGTTTGTTTTGTTGTATGCAACTTTGATGCCAAAGAAAGTGAAATTGAAACACATGGTATTGGAAAGAATTTCAAGTTACGATCATTTGCTCAGAAAAATCAGACGCACAAAATTGATTTTGCTCATGTCATTGGAGCAAAATCTATTGAATTTTATTTAAAATATTTTAATATTCCCTTCCCGTTACCAAAGTTGGGTAAGCATATTTTTCTGTAATTATTAGGTTGCCTTGAAATATTATCTAAATTAGCTAGCTTTTAATTTTTCGCTGTTTAGCGCTATAATTAATAAATATATAGAATAGATATAAATAGTGTATTTTTATCTGGAGATATGAAATAAATTATATTGTCGTTTTTTGACGATTGATACTCGAGCGCGGGATACGTAGTATAACAACATGTGGATACAAAAATCTTTAATATTTAAATCTTTTAGCAGTAGAGTTGACGATTCAAAAGCACTTGTTTACAAGTTTATTTGAATATAGAATATTTTGAATTTAATATTTAAATGAGTTAATCTTGTATGTATCTATATATTTTTGGAATCTCGGAAATAGCTCCATCGATTTTCCTGAAATTCGGCATGTAGGAGGTTATGTCGGAGAAAAATTGATCTAGCTAGGTTTTATTAAAAAAAAATCGTTTTATCCCTGTTTTTGGGCATGAAAAATACTAAAATTTACACTAATTCGTAAATTGTCAAATCAGCGTAGCTTATTAGGGGAACAGGCGGTCTATATAAAAATACCTAGAATCGAGCCCCACTTACCCTATAATTTTTTATTTTGTAAAAAATTACCGATCAAGACTCGTTCAACCAGGTACTAATAAATAATGTGAGTTACTAAATAAATTAGTAAACTTTAAATTAAAAAATGAGTAACTAAATTTTCGTGCCAAACGCCCGCTCTGCTGCAATATATACACACAATGTGTTACCTAGTTCTTTAACGTCTTCAAATTTCTACCGACAATAAATTGAAGAAAAAACTTGTTACAGATATGATAGCTATACCCGATTATATATCAGGAGCAACTGAACATTGGGGTTTGGTTACATTTAGAGAAGTTGCACTGTTAATAGATAACGAGACTTCTTCTTCCAGAAATAAAATAAATGTTGCCATAACTGTAGCTCATGAACTAGCTCATATGTGGTTCGGTAATATAGGTATGTACAAATCATAACGTACCTGCTAACTAAACTTGAAGTGATAGTACTAAGTATAAGTATTAAATAATCAATTCATCATTCTACGCCGTGTGATGTCCGGCGGTCCGTACCACCCTCATTTCTTACCGAGGTGTCGTAAAAGGCGACTAAGGTAAGTCGACCCACCGTGTGGTATCCGGTTAAGTAGAATAGACCGCCCTCTTTCTTACCGAGGTGTCGTAAAATGTCGACTACAGTGAGTCGACGTCAGGCAGGCGGCCGATCGTAAAATATTTGACAAATTATTTGACAACATGATTATAACATGTGTCGACCCCACTTAAAGTGGGATACGGGCAGGAGGATCCATGCATATTAAGTACAACATGCACATAAGTATTACATAATGAAATAAAATCCATTTTTTTTAATATCCTAGTTACAATGAAATGGTGGGATGATGTGTGGCTGAATGAAGGTTTTGCGACTTACATGCAATTTTATTCGCTTAACGCTACACAACCTGAGTGGACGATGGTAATTTTTTCCTACTTAATAGTAACTTTTTTTTTATTTAAAAGATAAATTCATACGATATCTTTAATATTTAAATGAGTTAATCTTGTATGTATATATATTTGTATGTATATGTATTCCGAATCTCGGAATCGGCCCCAACAATTATCATGAAATTCAGCATGTAGGGAGTTTTGGGGGAGAAAAATAAATCTAGCTAGATTTTATTTAAAAAAAAATCGTTTTATCCCTTTTCTCAGGCATTAAAAAAACATTTTATCACTGTTTTAAATTACTAAAATTTATATTGAATTGAAGTTTTGCCATTAACTGTCAAGTCAGCTGGGAGTTGCTGGTAATGCCGTGTGGTATCTGGTTGAGTATAATAGACCACCTTCATTTCTTACCGAGGTGTCGTAAAAGGCAACTAAGGTAACTCGACCCGCTGTGTGGTATCCGGCTGAGTAGAATAGACCACCCTCATTTCTTACAGAGGTGTCGTAAAAGGCGACTAAGGTAAGTTTACCCACAGTGTGGTATCCAGTTTAGTAAAATAGACCACCCTCCTTACCGAGGTGTCGTAAAATACGATTTAGGTAAATTGACGTCAGGCAGGGGGCCGGTCGTAAAAACGCACCCAAGTCATGTTACAACATATTTATAACATGTTGTGCCGACCCCACTTAGAGTGGGATAAGGGCAGGAGGATATAATACCGTTATTATTAAAGTACGTAGTAGTTATATTGCGATATTAAGAATATAACATGGAATTTTTGACTTTGGAAAAATATTTAGACGATTTAATAACAGATAATTGAATACATACATATTATAATACAAATTATAAATATTTAGTCATTATTATTTTTATTTTAGCTAGACCAATTCCTAACACGAACCATGCATTCAGTTCTGGACTCAGATGCTAGACTTTCTAGTCATCCTATTGTACAAACTGTTTCTACTCCAGATGAGATCACGTCCATGTTCGACGTCATCTCGTACAATAAGGTATGACATGTTTCTTATCCAATTAAAGTGTTTCTTTTCAGCTTTTAAACAGTATGATCAAAAACGTGTTATGTTAGTACTTGTAACATAGGTATTATTTATAACATAGGTAGGGATCGGCAACCTGAGAAAAAATCTAGATTTTAAAGAGGCAATATTTTTTAAGTTTTAGTGCTATAGTATTTATATTACATATTTGATAATTGATTTAGAATGTTTATTCTATGAAGATATAGACATTTTTCCGCCGTGCAATTTATAAGTACCTATTTTTTAAAATCTATACTAATATAAAGATGAAAAATTTTTATGTATATGTTTGTAATGTTTTCACACAAAAACTACTGGATCGATTTCAAAAATTCTTTCAACATTGGAAAGCTGCATCTTTACTGAGCAACATGGCTATATTACATTAAAAAATAGGTATCCGTAATAAAAATGTAATAAGGTGTAAAAAAATTTGTCATAAAAATCTGTAATCGCATGCGCTGCGGAAACTACTGATATATCATCAATCAATAGTTTAATAGTTAATCATCAATGGTTTGATTTATTTAACGAAAATAAATCAATAGTCCGATTTAGTAAACTTTCCACTGCCATGAGATCGGTACGTACGCGGGTGAAATCACAGGCTATTACTAGTATTTAATAAATTAAATAAAAAATTACGAGAATGCAACGATAGAAATTATATATATTTTTTTAATGGGTACTCTTAAGTTCGTCTTATCGGTTTTTAAATAAATGTGAAGAAATCTGGAACAATCTAATAATGCCAAAATTTTTAAAACTGCTAGTCATATATTTACGTGTAAAGTTTGAAATCTGAAAATTACCTTATAAGGTCTTATTGTTGTCCAAATTGATCAGTATTTTCTTATAGAAATTGTATACTTGACTTTACAGAAATTGTATATTGACTGGCCCGTTGGCGTAGTGGGTAGTGACCCTGCCTTCAGCACCGCGGGTCGCGGGTTCTATACCCGCCGAGGGCCAACATATTCTATAAATTAATTTGTTGGTCTTTGAGCCTGGGTGTATATTTGTATTTAAGTATGTATTTAAAAATTATATAAGTATATATTCACCAGTTGTCTGTCACCCATAACATAAATATTAAGTTACTTACTTTGGGGACGGACGACCGTGTGTGTAAGTGTCCCATATATTTATTTATTATAAATATATGTTATACTTATTAGGCCCGTATAATTTGTGCAGGGTGCTTCTGTTATAAGAATGCTGGAAGGAATTATCGGTAAAAAGAAATTCAGTAGCGGAATAACAGATTACCTAAATAAGTTTGCTTTTGGTAATACTGTCACCCAAGATTTGCTGACGTGTTTGGAACCGTATTTTAAAAAGGATAATCCAGATTTAAATCTAACGTAAGTAGAAGCTCTTTTCCACATTTATAAACCGATTTCCAAAGAAAACTTATGGAATATGTATGTATACCAGGATTTCATGATTTTCTCTTATCAAATTGAACTCATTTAAGAATAATTTTTATTTCGGCATATTTTATATGATTATTTAAGTTTATATGATATTCTTTTTAGACATTTGCAATACATTTATAGTTTTCATATTTTTGACATTGGTATTTTCATTCAGTTTTGACTTAGGTATGTAGTTTTGATCTAAAAGATGAGACCATTATAATAACATTTTTAATAACTAATAAAAACAATGCTAAATACGCATGTAAATTATAATGGAACTAGATTTAATATAATTGTTAATTGTTAATGTATCTATAATATATTGTTGGTGTATCAAATAAATAAATATTTGTTCTTAAATCCAGCTTGTAATTATGTAAGACTAGTGCTACAGGGGAAACTTATGTATTAAGTACTCTCAATCGTGCAATATGTTTTTGTACAGTGTTCCCAAAATAAAAACGGGATTGTTTTTTCATATATCCCGGTGTGTAAGTTTTGTTTGTGCCAAATTGGTCAATATTGTTCCAGCGGATTAGCCCTTAAAGCGTAACAGACAAACAAACTTTGGAATATATAATTTTAAAATTAAATGAAACACTGAATATTACTGAAATATATATAGATATACAGTAGCTGTGATAGTCCAGCGGTGAGAACAAAAAAAAATTCCAAGGGGTTTCGGGTTCAATTTCCAGGAAACAATGACATGTTACAAACATATGATTTGGCTACGTATTTCACGACCGGCCGCCTGCCTCACGTCAACTTATCTTAGTCGTATTTTACGACACCTCGATAAGAAATAGGGTGGTCTATTCTACTTAACCGGATACCACACTGTGAGTCCTACTTACCTTAATCGCCTTTTACGACACCTCGGTAAGAAATGAGGGTGGTTTATTCTACTCAGCCGAATACCACACGGCGGGTCGACTTACCTTAGTCGCCTTTTACGACACATCGGTCAGAAATTGAGGGTGTTACTATTCTATTCAGCCGAATACCACACAGCGTGTAAGAAAGTCATATCATATCTCTAAAGAATAACAGTCATAGCATATTCTAGAGAATTCTGGGGATATGTGTAACCTACCTTATGACAATCATTAATCTGTTAAAGATACATAATGAATACATGGACAAGACAAATGGGCTTCCCTATGTTGAGTGTAAAGCCAGGAGACAAGCCTAACACTTATGTTGTCACTCAGACCAGATTCCTTGCTAATCCGGAGGCAGAAAATAATCAAACATCGGAATTTAAGTACGTACATAGATTATTGGTTGATTATCCTTGCAGAATTGTATAATGTGAAAAGTTCTTATTATTATGTCAATTTTATGTTGAGTGTCAACATTACGGCACACCACAACACCAAATTCACTAAAACTACACTATCGAAACATATTTGTTCTTCAATCAATCTATCTAACACGGGAAATTATATTGTATGAGCAAAATTTTAAATTAATGTCTTCCAAGCTTTTTTATGGAAACTTAAACACTTAGGAAACTCAAATTATACTTTAGATTTCAGAAATTTTATAATCAATAACAATCTTTTAACGCATTCTTTGTACAGCTTCCGTTGGTTTGTTCCAATCACTTATAAAACTAACGGAGGAACAGCACAAGGAATAACATGGTTCCCGGATACTAAAAATAACAGTAAGTAAGGCTTTTTAATGTCAATATATATTATTTTGTGTTACCGAGATTAAAACCATAGTCTAGTTTATTGATTCAATTCATATGTGCTAAGAAATATAACTAATTATTTTATTTAACTTATGAAACTTGTCAAAGCAACGCACAATTTTTGTAAATTATCATGTTCTCTAATTTAACAGTAGGATCTCTTAAATATTGTAGTAAACATTGATATTTAAATATTATTAAATAGCATTTTTGTTGTTTGATGTTTAAATGTTATTTTATGTTTTGCTATAATCCACAAATATAGCAAAATAATTTCATTATTACTTTTGTATTATGGATCTCCTCAAAATAACGCCTAATTCTATAATGTTCACTAATTCAATAGTTGGAAAGTATAAAGTTCAGTAGATATTATGATTATTACGCTTATTTTATGTAGTTTAAATATATTTAATTAGAAATACAAAAACTTTGCTGATTTATTTATTTACTAGCAATGTTCTCGGCGCCCGCGTGTAAATCAGCGTCATCAGTCACAAAAATTTTCCCGCATCGACCCCTATATTTTATTCAGTTAATGTAAAAGTAGTTAATCTAATTTTACCATAAGTGATAGAGGCATGCTCTCCCGGACTTTTTGTAGTATTTTTGTAGATCTACAAATCTCTAGTACATTACTTCAGTGTATCTCTGCTGGTATACGCGGCGTACGCGAGTAAAGATTTGATTCATTGAGATTTGATTAAAGATCCCAGCAGGCGAGTTATTTTACAACCGTCCTCTTTAACATAATTTACATAAAACCATAATGTACTAGTAATCTAAACATTCAATAAAAATGCACTACTTTTTAGTAAAAACCGCACAAAAACCCGTTCAGTAGATTTTGGGAAAATCGAACACATCTGGACAGCTTTACTACAGCTACTTTGTAGTATAGATTTGGTATAAATTTAATACATTTAACAGATAAAGCAATTTCAATGGCTTCTATAAAATATTATTATGTTTTGAACAGTAACAATATCGCTCGGAGAAGGAGTGACATGGTTAAAGTTAAACAATGACCAAGTTGGTTACTGCAGAGTTCAATACACAAATGACATGTGGCTAAATCTTATAGAGGCACTGAAAAATAAGTCAGAACAGGTATGTATGGAACATCTATTTTTTTTTAATTGTCTTTAGCCAATAAAATCCATTATTTATTATTATTTATTTAGTACATTTCTATAAACATTCGTTGTATATAAAACTACCTGTGATCGCGGCTTCGTCCGCATGGACATCAGTGTATCCCAAAGTTTTTCCCGCGTAAATTTCAAATCCGCGCGAATTTTTAATGTAGGTGAGATTATAGCTCTTATCCAAGCCTTACAATATAGGATCTTGTAAAGTCCGCCTCGTGGTATCCGGCTGAATAGAATAGACCACTCTCATTTCTTACCGAGGTGCCGTAAAAGGCGACTAAGGTAAGTGGAACCGCCGTGTGGTATCCGGCTGAGTAGAATGAACAACCCTCTTTTCTTATCGAGGTATCGTAAAAAAGGACTAAGGTAAGTCGACCCGCCGTGTGGTATCTAGATGCGTAGGATAGACCAACCTCATTTCTTACCGAGGTGTCGTAAAAGGTGACTAGGGTAAGTTGATCCACCATGTGGTATCCGGTTTAGTAAAATAGACCACCCTCTTTCTTACCGAGGTGTCGTAAAATACGACTAAGGTAAGCTGACGTCAGGCAAGCGGCCGGTCGTAAAAACGCAGCCAAATCATGTGATAGCATTTTTATAACATGTTGTGCCGACCCCCACTTAGAGTGGAATAAGGGCAGGAAGATGATGACGATGGTTTCGATTCTTTTATAGTTTTTGGCAATTTATTGTATATTCTAGCACCTTCACACATAATGTTTTTCTTTCCATAGTTAAGTGTCCGCGGTTTATATAATCTTACGTCATTTGCATTTCTTAACTTCATTTTCTCTATTGTTTGCCTTTTAGTAAAACTTATTTCGCTTTGTATGTCTTTATTTAATATTTTTTTAACTAATATGCATGTGTTATACAAGTATGTTTGAGCAATATTCATGATAATAATTTATTTGTGTAGCTTTGAGTACATATAGGTTTATTTGTCTCACAGCTGACAATATCTGACAGAGCACACCTATTGAACGACGTGTTTGCTCTGGCTGAGGCCAACGTTTTGGACTATTCAATAGCACTTAAACTCTCTACGTACCTTAATATTGAAGGTGACTTAGTTCCTTGGCAGGCAGCAACGTCTATATTCTCTATGCTTTCGGATAAATTAGTGAATACAACTGCTTATGACAATTTATTGGTATGTATGTACATATTAAATTTATACCTATATTAAGAACTAGTGATCCAGCCACCCGTTTCTTTGGCTCAGTTTGGTTTCAATTTCTCCTCGAAACAAAACCGTCATTGACAGTTCAAAAATGGTCCCATCACCATCTAATTTTACTGGATTATCCGTTAGGTCAATCTCAAGGATATCTCAAAATTTCATTAAAATCGATCCAGCCGTTCCGAAGTCTTATGGAACATAATACATACTTGTCTTCTGTACATAGATAATTTTCCACACTTTATTTTCTGTTTTTTTTTTAACTTGTAATTGTTTTCATTAAAAACTAACTAGATAAAGTTTATGTTTCAACCCTCATAATGATAACTACGATATTCATTATAGGAACTGCAATAAACATTTTTTATTTACCGCCAAAACTAATGAGTTTTAATTTGATATATGCAATTCATCACTTCATTGCTTTTCCGTGTAAGAAAGATATTATTAAGAAAACTTGTATATCTCTAGATATTCCAGGGATATGTGTAACCTACCAATTCGCATTGGAGCAGCGGGATTAGTCTACGGTGAACCCCTCTCTCTCCATAAATAAGATGTTTTAGGTTTAGTTAAAAAATAACAATTTTTAACTCGATTCCAGAAATATATACAGAAATTGGTATCACCTTTATATGTAAAGCAAACTTGGGAGAGAACGAATCTAACTGTGATGGAAGGGTAAGCTTATATATTGTCTTAGTTATAATATTTGACTGGCCCGTTGGAGCAGTGGGTAGTGACCCTGCCTTCAGCTCCGCGGGTCGCGGGTTCGATTCCCGCCAAAGGCCAACATTTTCTATAAATGAATTTGTCGGTCTTGGGGCCTGGGTGTATATTTGTATTTAAGTATGTATTTAAAAAATATATAAGTATATATTCACCAGTTATCTGTCACCCATAACACAAGTATTAAGTTACTTACTTTGGGGACCGTGTGTGTAAGTGTCCCATATATTTATTTATTTATAATATTTTAGATTTATTATATGTAAACAAAAAAGATTATTAATTATTTTTTAATTTTTAAAAATATTTTTATCGCACACTCAAATCAAAATCAAAATGCTTTATTTCTTTTTAAAATATAGGTACATAGGATTTGCTAGGGCCCATGTTTGCAAGTACTAGGCGAGAGCCCGTATTACTATCGCTCAACCACTAGGACTTATAATTTACTTACTTATAATTTATAAAGCTGAAGAGTTTATTTGTTTGTTTGATTGTTTGAACGCGCTAATCTCAGGAACTACTGAACCAATTTAAAAAAAATATTTTAGTGTACTATAGTCCATTTATCGAGGAAGGCTATAGGCTATATAACATCAGGCTTAGATGAAAACTCTCCTTGCGTGCGCTGAGTAAACGGTAATAGTTATTAAAAAATGATGTTGTAATACATCATTGTTATATATATAAATATATATTGTTCCCCTCTAAAACTTCTAAATAAAAGTCACGACAGCATATGTCTAGCTTTTAAGGTTAACCCACTTTAACCATTTTTATAAATAAATAATAAATAAATAATAAAAAAATAATAAATAAATATATAAATGGCGATTGCTACTAATTTATATATGTATATAGAAATAAAGGAATATTTGGCTGAGTAGAATAGACCACAATCATTTCTTACCGAGGTGTCGTAAAAGGCGACTAAGGTAAGTTGACTCACTGTGTGGTATCCGGTTAAGTAGAATAGACCACCCTCTTTCTTATCGAGGTGTCGTAAAATACGACTAAGATAAGTTGACGTCAGGCAGGCGGCTGGTCGTAAAATACATAGCCAAATCATATGACAACATGTTTATAACATGTGCCGACCCTACTTAGAGGGATAAGGGCAGGAAGATGATGAGAAATAAAGGAATTTTTGTTTGTGCGTGTGTGTGAGTCAGTGTAACTATATAAATGCGTGTTTAATAAATGACTTTACACTGAATAATGCGAACTTGACCTAATTATTACTTTACATTTTTAAGCTTCTAAAGTCTATTATTTAGATAATATTTATTGGTAGATAATGTTAACGATTAAACGAACAGTAAACGATTTACTTCAGTTTGTTGCGGGCACGGATATTAACACTGGCGACGCATTATGCTCTACCGGATGCAAAGGACAAAACACGCACTTTGTTCCTATCGTGGCTGAATTCACAAACAAATGGAACTCAAATTGAGCCGGATTTGAGAGATTTCGTATACTATTATGGTAAGTTTTAGTATAAAATGTAAGTATTGCCGCGGTATTGCCTTACGGAGATAAAATCTTCCTACATTTCGCTCTGTTTCGGGATATTCCCTTCGCTTCAGGAGAAACCTTTGTTTATTATTCAAGAAGGTAGTGAAGTTTCCTTATGGGTTATATTCAAAATTCTGATTTGGAAAATGGGAAAATTTGCGAGTAACGCGCGGCCTATTCACTGGAATTTGTGACATATTTATAGCTTTTAAAATTTCTTCACGTCAGTTTCCGCAAATCACATATTTTATTGTCATTTTTCTTCAAATGACAGTTCACGGAAAATTTAGAAAGCATATTAAAAAGTCCTTTAGTTACGGTAATAGGCATATGATAAAAATTGTATAGGTTCAAATACAAAATATATTTGATTTGGGTTAGCTTAACAGGCACTTTCGAATCTTCGTCATCCTTCGCATATAACGTTTACGTATAACTATTAAAAAAGTAATGAGCTTATTATTTTGCTAAAATAAAATTTTTATCGCGGATTATAGCAAAATAATATTCTAATTACTTTTGTATTATGGACCTCCGCAAAGTAACGCCTAATTCTATAAATTATTGTATAACTCTTACCTAACAATGTACAATAGCAAAAAAATTATCAGTGAATGTATTAAAAGTATGTCTATAAGGAATGAACGCGTCGACCCAAGAGGATTGGGACAAGTTATGGCAAATATATTTGAAGGAAGAAGATGCACAAGAACTGAGCAAAATACAGGTTGCTTTGGCGGCGCCCAGTGATGCTAATATTTTAAAAAGGTATTCTTAAAACGTAATGATGAATAAATTAAGTTGCTGCTACCTAAAAAGTATTTTTATCTATACATACTATACTGTACATAAAATTCAAATTCTAAATATTCTTTATTCAAGTGGACTGTTTACAGTACTTTTGAACCTACTTTTGAACCGTCAATTTTTAAAGAAGCTACCACTGATTCGGACTCGTGCTCCTACCGAGAAGAACCAACAAGAAACTCGGCGGATAATCTTTTCAACATTTTTATGTTGAAAAGATTATCCGCCGAGTTTAATAATTATAATTTGATGGTTACAAGTTAATTGTTGAAGCTTGGTGCGTAGCTGAATGCAGTTAATATATGCTACTAACGCTCATAAAAACTTTGATGCTAAGATCTGCTAAATAAGCGAACTTCTTACCTACTGCTTTTAATGAACATTATTATGCTCATAAATAACTAACATAACTAAATAATAAATAACAATTTAAATTTTCCCATTCAAACTGTTCGTACCCATATTTGAGTACGAACAGTTTGAATGGGAAAATTTAAATTGTTATTTCTAATATGTTTCGTACAATTTCCTCCCTTCCTTCTCGCCTTTTAAACCTTCCTTGGACTTTGTATATATTATTTATATATATTAAAATCAGCCAAATCAGTACAGCCGTTCTAGAGTTTTAGCGAGACTAACAATATAGATAACAATATAGATTACAGAACTTGTGTATATTTTATGGATTGTTTTTATTTATTTTTTAGATATTTAGAGTTTGCGTCTGACGAGAAAAACGTCCGAAGTCAGGACTACCTCGATGTGTTGTCTTTGATCAGCTCAAATCCATATGGTACAGACCTAGTTTGGGATTATGTTCGAGCAAATTGGAACAAACTAGTGGATCGATTTACACTGAACAGCAGATATTTGGGCAGTCTTATACCGAGCATCACTGGCAGTTTCAACACAGAGCTTAAATTAAAAGAGGTGTGTTTCTTATTTGATTTACTTGTTTTTTTAAACGCACTTAAAAAATTATTTTGTTATAAGATCCCGCTCAAGAAAATATACGTAATATAGGTTGCAATATTCTTTTTCTACCTTACACGTAAGAATTGGTAAACATCATATTATTGTTATAATAGCGGATTATACAAAAAATATTTTTTTCGTGCTCTCATACTACAGAATTCTGCTAGGATATACTTTTTGCATGACGAATTATATTTTTCTAGTAAATCAATGAAATCGTTTGCTTTTTTGTAATATTTTTAAAAAATATAATTTTCGATTCGTTCTATGGGAATCGTATTCCTATTTTCTTATCCGACTGTCGATATGTCTATTTTGTATTCGACATTGCCACAACGTTAACAAATAATATTTTTAAATATTTTATTTAATGTATTTGTTACACATTAAAGTGTACATAAATTTTTAAAAACTATTTTATTTTATTAATTATATTAATAAATCTCAACTCCGGAGTTTTCGTATAAATAATTTCGGATAAAATTTCAAATGTGTTTATAAATTACAGATGGAAGAGTTTTTCGCCCAATACCCAGACGCGGGTGCGGGCGCGCTCGCTCGCGCGGACGCACTCGAAACGGTCCGCAATAATATTAAATGGATGACTACTCATCAAAGTGTGGTTTCTGCTTGGCTAGAGGCAGCCAAGGCTACATCGTAGAAAGAGATAAATGTAAAAATCATATGTATTATATATATATGCATAAATAAAATATATTATGTTATAAAACTATGAAGTTATATGAAATTTATAACTGCGCAATATCCAACGCACACGAATTTCTTTCCCGTCCTCTACCGATTTCTGCATTTCCGCAGTGATAGTCCGTTAAACTTTGTAGGGGACTCACGGTAATATTTGGATAAATATTAAAAGGACAATGAAAAACTTGTTAGGTGTTAGCACGACGTGTAATGACAGAGAGAGAAAAAAAAACGGTACATGAAGATCGTAATTAGCGTTAATACGACTCATAGTATTTGCCATTATAATTGCGCAGGCGCGTAGAATCTTCAACATGCCCCCGGGCGTTGAAAGGTCACCTTTCAACAATCAGTCCGTCTCTGGGAGGGCACAAATTTTCGAAAAGGATCTTCTAATAATTCCATTCATAGTCTTTATATCTGCAACACGGGCAACGTTATCTCTGCCCGGATACAACGTCACAATGCGACCTAGTTTCCATTTTAGTGGTGGCAAGTGATCTTCCTTGACCAAAACTAAGGCATTCAGTTTTAAGACGTTGTTATTGGTCTGCCATTTCGTCCTCCTTTGAAGCTCAGATATGTACTCCTTGCTCCACCTTGACCAGAAATGCTGCCGGAGTAGCTCAATACGTTCATAGCGACTGAGATGATTGGCATGCCGATCTTGATAATCCTTTGCTGGCATAGAAGTAAGGGGGCGTCCGATCAAAAAATGACCTGGAGTCAGGGGTGTTAGGTCCTCTGGATGCGATGACAATGGAGTAAGTGGCCGAGAATTCAAAATAGCCTCAATTTGAACCAAAATTGTATAGAGTTCTTCGTAAGTAAGATGACAATTTCCCAGCACTCTTATTAAATGAAATTTAGTGGATTTCACACCCCCCTCCCAAATTCCACCCGAATGAGGCGAATAAGCAGGAATGAAGTGAAAGTTTATACCCTGATCGGCAAGATCACTAGACAATGAGTCCGAATTAGTTTTAAGAAATTTAGCTAAATCATTATATGCTCCTACGAATGTCGTCCCGTTATCTGAATAGATGTCAGTAGGTTTTCCTCTTCGTGATACAAATCTACGTAAAGCTAAAATATAATTATTACTTGTCAAATCACCTACAAGTTCTAAATGTATCGCTTTAGTGTTAAAGCAGATAAAAACTGCGATGTATGCCTTAACTATGCGACAGCCTCGCCCTTGACGGCTAGCGGAGAGAACCGGGCCCGCGTAGTCAACACCCACGATTTCAAAAGGAAATCCACCCGGTGTAAGGCGCTGCTGTGGTAAATTACCCATAATAGGAGCTACAACCTGTCCCTTCATTCGAACACATTTAATGCAGTGACGATAACATGCCTTTGCTAAATTCCGACCACCTATGGGCCAGAATTCCTCCCTGATTGAAGAAAGCAATAATTGTGGTCCCGCGTGCATAAGTCTCGAATGTTCGTATCTGAATAACAGTTTGGTAAATTGATGAGTGGACTGTAATATAATAGGATGTTTTTTACCATACGAAAAATCCGAATTTTCGAGACGACCACCAACCCGCATGATATTGTTGGCATCCAAAAATACATTGAATTTTAACAAAGAACTCTTTTTAGGTAGATTTTTATTTTTAAGTAATAAATTATATTCGGGAAATGACTCCTTCTGAGATATTCGGATTATGACATTCAATGAATTGAATGATTTACTGTTCTTTAAAAAACAACATTTAAAACTCATTTACAGATTTGGAATGAATAAATACAGATACAAATTATACAACACCACAATAAAAACCGTTTTTTTCATCCTTCCGGAAAAAGATTCGGAACTATTTCCATGCTACGTTTTGGTAGGTTGTATAAACCACTCAAAACAAAACAAGACCCACTATGTTTTCCCACTTCAATTTAAAAATATGTTTTTAATAGTGTTTGGCGTAGATTTCAAAATTGTGTAAACGTTAACAATTGTAATTTCTTCTTCACTTAAATTAATTTAAAGTTTTCTTTCGCAATTAAACAGATCGAGATCAACTCCTCCGAATGTGTTTGTGTTGAATTAGAGTAGCGTTTTGGGTCTAAACATCAATGTTTTCTATGTAGTGAACATCCGGCTATTATATTATAATCTTTAAAGCTCGAATTTCCAAGTTTCTAGTTACTGTTACTCAATTATCAGTTCGAAGCAATTTTAATATTAGTCGAAATTGAAACAAAATACAGAAAGACAACAAATTTTGTGTGAAGAGTTTATTCTTGGCCCATTTTTCAACAAGAATATATTTTTGATATAGAAAAAAATATAATTATACATAATATACTGTTGGTTATATTTATCTATTGGTCTCATGATACAACCACATAATAAATAACTTTATATTTATGTTATCACAAATCATATTAATTTTGGTCACTAAAATCAAAAGCCACTGCTTGTTAGAGCTTTGATAACTAGAATTCAACAAAGTATCATAAAAACCATTTTAATTAAAGAGATATTGTGATGTGCTAGACACTATATATACAAATAGGATTGATTTACAATTATGATTTTGTGTATATTCTTAGAGCATGATTTGCTGAATGTATTACATCTTTACAAAAATATCTATGATATGCTGACTATATATGCCCGGCTAAAATATGAGACGGTAAAGTAAAACAGTGAGATCTTTTCCCTATAGTAATAGTCCAAAAATTATTTGTACTCATAGAATATCATTTTGCAATAGTAATCAAACATGTCATTCATACCGAAAGCCTAACAAGATAAGATCTGTTATAAACTCTTTGGAAGACAGAATAAAAACAAAACATATCTACCTAATAATCACCACTTCTCATATCTCACCAGGCATGTGTACAATGAAATATATCACAGATACACAGATATTTGTGAATAATCTTTACTCATTTTCTACATTTTGAGTAACAAGAAAAAATATTTATTAACAATTGGTAAAATTTTGTGGTTTAGGAAAATTATTATATACCACAATTATATTATTTTTATATATAACCCACAATTGCCAGGTCTATGACAAGTTGTAAAACAAAATATAATCTCATATTGGCATTTACTGTGACCAAATCATATAACTCTTCACATGACATCCCAAATATCTAGACAACCCCCAAGAGCGTATTATTTTATATTAATTTGAACACAAATGCTCTTTACATAAATCCCCTAAGCAGAGCAATGTTCATGATGCAAGCCGTTACAAAATTACTTCATTCCACTGCTTCGTTAAATTAGTCACAGTTCCACTAAACCTTTTAGTTTAGATTTGACTTTTGGTATACTTTATGTTAGGCCGTTAATGCACAACCACAACAAAAAGAAACCTTACCATCTCTTTCACGTTTGTCCAACCCACTTGTTGCCCAAAATTTAATTTACATTAAACTTTTTCTTATACTGTGACTTTTTACCGCTTAAATAAAATAAAAATAGTAAAATCAGGTTAAGCAATAATAGACTTGACAAAAAAATATATTTTAAATGTCACTTTTTTTAATAACAATGCTTTAGAAAAATCAATTAGTCATCAAATTGTTTAACCTGATGTTATGAAGGACGGCTTGATGTGAAAGTAATATTGTTTCAAGCGGCCAGAAACAACACCATTATGCTGATTTGTTAAAATAATCTTTTTTTTTTTAATGATTAAGTCAAGCTAGACTTTCTATGCCTACCCAAATACAGACACATTTATAAGTTATTTTAAATTGGGTGTAAAAGTAAACCAGTGCTAGCTCAACATTAGATGGGTAGGGTGCTAGAAGTTGCACATGTCCTAAAGTCTACCACAATTTATGTTAAGACAACTGACAAATTTAGATAGACTCTCACAAGAAGGATACTCAAGATAAATATTTTACTTTTTAACAATTGTAGGAAACCACGCACAGAATCCAATATGGACAAAGAGCGCAGGGTGCCTTTCGTAAGTCCCGATGTTTATTATATACACTTTAAAAAATTAACCTTTTTCAGGTCCAAGTCTTATATCACGATAAACTATATACACGCACATTTTGTTACAATAAATTCATTACACTTTTTACAAATAAGTTTTTGTTTTTGTGTTATTTTATCCTAAATCCATTCACCGGTGAGCAAAATCTATTCGGAGACCACATTACTTGTCACCATCGTCCTCGTCCGCGCGCGCCACGTACAGCGCGGGGTCGATGACCTTCGGGATGGGCTTTATCTCCGTGCCCAGCTCCTGCTCGATGCGGTGCAGCGCGAAGCGGTCCTCGTATGTGATCAAGTTGATGGCGATCCCGAGGTGTCCGAAGCGCCCCGAGCGGCCGATGCGGTGCAGGTAGGTCTCGGCCATGCGCGGGAAGTCGAAGTTGATGACCACGTTGACGGCTTGCACGTCTATGCCGCGAGTGAACAGGTCCGAGCACACGAGGTTGCGGCACAGCCCCGCGCGGAAGTCGTGGAACACGCGGTTACGATGCGCCTGCGCCATGCGCGCGTGAATGTAGTAGCAGCAGTAGCCCAACTCGGTTATTTTCTTGGCCAACAGCTCTACACGTTGAGTTGAATTGCAAAATATAATAGATTGATTGATTTGCAACTGAAATGAAAAGAAATACAAGACACCATTAATAATAACATAGACAAGGCAATGTTGGGGATAGAGCACTTTTACACCAGCATAACAAGGAACTTCATCATAGTCTACTAGCTGAATAGACTTCATGTCTGGTTCAATAACTTCCTTCCTTTAACCAGTAATCGAAAATATTAATTATAAGATCCCAAATAATAAAGTTATAGTTAATAGCAACAAATTTATTGGCACTTCTAATTTTAGTTGAGGTAAAAACAAATACTGCTTAATATTAAAATACATTAAAAAATATATATGCACATATATTTGTTGTAGATAAGAATGATACTGGAGTGTCTTTCTTAAGGAGTTTGAAAATAATATCATGGTTTCGATAAGCAATATATGATCTTTCGGAATCAATAATTCAAAACTAAGACTCCTTTGTGTACTTTGTGTAGTGGCAAATCATCGTATTGTAACATAACATTGTTAACACCAATACTAGATTTAAGTCACTGCACTAGTATATACTAAAAGTATATACCAGTGCAGTGACTTAATTTGCTAACTTAAGTGCATTAGTAGCCTCAATAATGCAATATGTGATTTCCTTGTTCAAATAAAAACTGTTTTTATTCTAATGTTACCCTGGTGGTATGAGCTTTAACTGAGCCAAATTCCTTCAGTATTGGTTGAGAGGATTGGCAATGAAAGTGCAACAGACAGATCTTTGCATTTATAACATTACATGGATATAAACCTCACCTTTGAAAAGAGTGTGTTTAAACAATGCACTTTCTGTCTCTCCTGGACAAATGCATAATACTGTGTAACACCCTTCAGTGTAAGCTCCTCCATGAGATTGATCTCATATGGCTCTCTTAAATGTTTCTCCATGAACTGTTTGACACTCAATGGGAAGGTAGCAGAGAATAGGAGAATCTGACGTTCTTTTGGTAATCTAAAAAATATTAAAAACAATTTTTTTAAACCTATTGAAATCAACAGCAAAACTTTTCAAATCAATAACTGAAAAAGAACCCGATTGCATCTTAGGTTTTTAAACTTGACATAAAATTATATTTCTTGTAGGTGTTGAGTTTATAAATTAGATATAATTAGATGTACATATTCAATTATTATCTTACTTCAATATTTAGACTTTATATTACACTGCTATATCATCATAAGATCATCCAAATAAGTTCTCTTTGGTGAAACAAAATTACTATATATCACAATGTTTTAATCTCTTTATATTGAATCACAATATCATATTGGAATATTTGTAATTATAGTAAGTATACATACCGTGATATCACTGTGTCCAGCATGCCTTTAAAATCCTGAGAAAGAAGTTTGTCTGCTTCGTCGAGAACCAGCATCCGGCACTGGTCCATCTTCGCAACTTGCTTATCCATGAGATCAATCATTCGCCCTGGTGTGGCAATTATTACCTGAACTGCAACAATAAATAATGATATATAGATTGGTAATGAATTGAAGGGCTTAAGAACAACAAAGACAATTTAATCTTGCTTCATAATTAGTAATTTTGTTATCTGAATGTTTCTTACCATTTTGGAAAATGCGCATTATATCATCTCGCAAATTTGTGCCTCCTGTAGTTACCATAACACGAATATCTGTGTGCTTTGCCAGCTCGATGCAAATTTGTGATGTTTGTAACGCCAGCTCTCTAGTAGGTACCACAATTAAAGCTTGTATAGCATCTTTTTTAGGATCAACCTTAAATCAAAGTTTGCACTTAAGAACATTTCTTTAGCTTTTCCTAAGTCAATCCCTTTTAAATGTAATTCAGAATTGTTTTTATCACTTATCAATAAGTGAAGGGGAATCCAAATATTATCATCACATTGTTTATAAATTGAACTATTCAAAAATATTTCTTGAACTTTAAATAATATACAAATTAGATAATTTTTAAGTATTTTAGCACACAAATTACAATATATATTGAAATAATTAATGAATAATAATAGAATTGTACCTGTTCTAAAACTGGAATACAATATGCTCCTGTCTTGCCAGTTCCATTCTTGGCTCTTGCTAATACATCTTTACCACTAAGCGCTATAGGAATTGAAGCCTCTTGAATAGGGGATGGCTTTTCCCATCCCTTTTCAAAAATTCCCATTAATATTTCTCTTTTTAGACAAAACTCTTCAAACTCATTACCTCTTGTATCAGTGACATCCTAAATAAAAAACAAACATGACACAATCAACATAATCAATATTTCATTTGAAAAGAGTTGGTATTATATATAACTTACACTGGTTTTGATTCTTCTATCTTTAGGGGGTAGTTTTAATTTTGCTTTCCACCCAATGTCGTCTACAGTTTTATCAGTTACATCTCTGAAAGTATGAAAAGTGTTATAAGAGAAAGTTAAATACAGAAAACAAAGAAATCTGTAGTTATACTGACCCTTTTTGACTGCTCATGTTTCCGACGTGATTACTTGAACTAATTCTGTTTTCGGTCATCATTTTTGCCAAATATGCCCTCTAGGGGGGTGACTAAAATTAGAAACTTATCACAAGTCTTTATAATAGTCCAACACTAAACAAATTTCACAATAAGTCACTTTTAGATACATATGCTACGTTAAAGTTTATCACGTTCACCAACTTAGTCCGGAAATATCTGTAACAAAATCAACGCTTAACTTAATCAATTTTAAGTTATACATAGTTATAGATATTCGGTTAGATGAGATTACGAGACGCGTCAACAAGCAATGTATAGTTAGGTATATATAATTGATAATGTATAGTTTATACTACTACAAAAAAACAATACTTGGAATTGTCATAACTATACCAAAAAACACGAAGATAGGACCTTAAAAACTAACAACTTGATGTCCAATTGTAAGTTTGGGTATCGATTATAATGATTAAAGAAGATAAAATTACCAACGAATTTGTTTTATAATATGGCCGACCTACAGTGTATTAGCTGGCAGACACTTTAAATAAGACAAAAGTTTATATTTAAATACCCGAGTACTAAAACTTCGAAAGTTGAATTGATAATACAAGGAATCAAAACTGGAAAATCACCTTGATAAAACTTTAAAAAAGACGACGACACTCGATACTCGAAGACGACATCACAAAAGTAAGCAAGCAGCTGTGTTGCCATGTCATAAATTTTGATAAGTATAAAGGCTGATAATGTTTTTCTACTACTTAAAGACAAAATTTGTGTAATGATATTAAATATTACTCAAATTTAAAAGGAATCTTTTCTTTTACAAATTTAACACTTAAAAGTTTCGCAAGATTTATTTTAATATTAATTTAATTTTTAAAAAATAATATTTGATGTCTATAAAAGATAACGGTGTAAGTAGTGAAACTACATATTTGCAGTTATATTTCTATTCTCCACGACGCAAAATTAATACATTTATATAACCAGATAACCAGAAACGCAAAATACGTACATATACCCTTCTAAAAAAAATATGTGCGAATGAAAAGGGACAAGGGCAGAAACACCTTATCTGCTGTCATTAGGTACACTGCAAATTGTAATCTTTGGTGCTGTCATACATAGATTACCTGTCATTTGTCAAATTCTTAACGTTATCATTAATCACTCTGTTTTTGCAACTTTGTTTTCATCTATTTACTTTTATTGGATCTAAGGTTCTTAATATATCGTTATTTAAATAATATTACTACAGTACAGGCACACATAGCAGGCACATTGTATAATTATGACAACTTACTGGAAGTCACAAGATCGCAAGTACTGTGAATTTTGTAAATGTTGGTTTGCTGATAATAAAGTCGTAAGGAAAAATTAAATATTTAATATTCAGTGAAATTGTAATTTTTTGTATTAATTATTTTGATTATATATTTACAGTCTATATCTTTTCACGAAAATGGCAAGCGGCATAAAGAAAGTGTTAAAAAACATATATCTCAACTTAGTAAAAGAAGCGCAAAAGAATTTAAGAAGCAGGAAAAAATTGAAGATGATATGAAGAAAATGGAAGCTGCTGCCATGAGTGCTTACATGAAGGATGTCCAAAACAATGCTGATCTAACCTCACAAGTAAATATTACAAATGATATATTTAATTGGTTGTGTAAAAGAATTAAACAGGCTGAAACTGAATTTATTTTACCTCTTAAAGAGACCTGTGTCTCACTGTAGAATTTTCTAGTGAAACAAATAATAATGTATAAATTAACAAAATATTCAGTCTGAAACAGCTATCATAGTATTGCAATTTTGCTGGGTGTTGATATTTATTATAGCTATCCAAATTTTCTTCTTAGAAGTGTACTAATAGCATAGTAATTTCTACTGAGGTTTTATATTCAAATAATAAGTAGAAAATCCAAAACTTTTAGCTTCAAATGATATAATATTTGCCAAAAATAAAAAATAAAACACCTAAATGAATAAAATGTATTGAATGAATGATGAGTAAAATGTATTGAAGATTGGTTTCTCATTTCTTATTAATATTGTACAACATGCAAAATGAGATCTTGATTGTATTATGATGATATTTTAATATTCACAGAGCATCAATGAATTGCTGGGAAAGTCTGGAAGCAGTAGTCAAGAGATAGTGATAGCAGACAAAGTGGTTAAAGAAAAACCTGTTTGGCAAGAAATTAAAAATGATGATGGGAATATTTACTTTTGGAACACTCAAACTAATGGTATAAGATTATTTATTTATGATACTTTTTGCTTATGTCATTGGTTCTCAGCAATAACATAAATATTTACAGTAAATATTTTAACAGCTTTCTTGATTAGACTTTTTATCTATGGGTATCTCTCTAACACCTTAGCCATTTTTATTTACAAATAATTTATGTAATTTTTATTATGACCATGAAAAATAAATCATGTTTACAGGAGAATGTTTATTCACATATTAATTTATGTTAGTGCTTGACAGGCATACTTGTAAATATATTTATTTATTATTTATTTTTGTTATTATTTAAATTTTATTTCAATGAATATTTTTTATATTCTTGTATATTTTATGCTTTTAGAGACAACATGGGATCCTCCAGATAATTATATATCTCTAGCACAACAAGAAGAAAAAAAACTGAAAGAACAAAAAAGAATGAAAAAGCTTAAGTAACTTACATGATTACTTTATATTATAATCAGATATTTTATAACTAGTTGTTGATAGTTTTCCCACTGTCATGATAATCAAGCTGGCACAGCTTGTATAAATTGATTACCATGACAGCAGTACTTACTAATCAAATAGGACCTTATAAAATTTTGTAATAAAGAGTTATATATATCCTCCTGCCCTTATCCCACTCTAAGTGGGGTCGGCACACCATTTTATAAACATGCTGTCACATGATTTGGCTGCGTTTTTACGACCAGCCGCCTGCCTGACGTCAACTTATCTTAGTCGTATTTTACGACACCTCGGTAAAAAGGAGGGTGGTCTATTCTACTCCGCCAGATACCACACGGCGGGTCGACTTACCTTAGTCGCCTTTTACGACACCTCGGTAAGAAATGAGGGTGGTACTATTCTACTTAGTGGTGGTGGTGGTACTATACCACACAGCTAATTTTGTAATAAGGAGTTGTTTTAAAAAAAAAACTGGTAGTAGGTACTTGTCAGTATAAATTTATAATTATAGATATACATGTTGAATCTCAAATCTTGGAATAGAGTACAAAAAGGGTACAAGATATCAAATTATTACAAAGAATTACTACTAAATTATTTTTTAAATTATTCTTTAGACAGCAAAAACAAGAGGAAGCTTTTATTGAAGTAAAAGCACATATGGCACGAGAGAGTATGAGAGAGCTGGCAGTCGATAAGGACATGCCAACTCCAGCTAGGACAGTGCCTTTTGGCCCAGCACCTTGTGTCAATCCATATGGAAAATGGAAACCTGTTATCAGAGAGTATGTTAAAATTTACTTTAATTATAGAATCTGAACATTTGTAAGTCATAAACAATTAAAATAATAAAGCATGTGTTTTGCATATGCATTACAAACCCAGATGGATTTTGTGCTAGGTTGTTCAAACAAAGTTTCTAAAAAGCCAATGTAATGTCTTCTTCTTCCTGCTCTCATCCCACTCTAAGTGGGGTCGGCACAACATGTTATAAACATGTTGTCACATAATTTGTTTACATATTTTTACGACCGGCCGTCTGCCTGACATGAACTTACCCTAGTTGTATTTTATGACACCTCAGTAAGAAATGAGGATGGTATATTCTACTCAGCCGGATACCATACGGCGGATCGACTAACCTTAGTCGTCTTTTACGACACCTCGGTAAGAAATGGGCGTACTATTTCTATTTAGCCGGATACCACACGGCGTAGGAAAAAGAAAAAAAAGTCAATGTAATGTACCTATCTAGTATTATTATTTTTGGCAAATATGTATGTATGTTTTTTTTTCTTATAAGGCCTATTGGTTTATGCTTTTGTACTCTAAATTATTATGTAATGCATAACAAATGATAAATAAACTACCATCTATAAATTTATCAAACTACAACCAATATGTAATGAGGAATTAATAAATATCATATTTATATATATATTGAAGATATTATTTCAATATATACATATTGTTTGTTTTTAAAGATTATATTTGTTGTTTTGATGTCAAATATTTCTAGAGATATATTGTAGATTTAGTATTGCGTAATGGTATGATTTCTTTGCTACATAATTGCTATAGTGTCATATTTTTTCAGATCGGAGAAAAAAATCGATTTGCAATTACCAAAATCTCAGAAAGAAACCATTCCCCCACCTGTTATCATCGAACCAGAGACAATTGTGTTCAAAGAAAAACGTATCGATTCCCTCGGAGATGGACCAGTAGAGTTTAAAAAGAGAAAATTTAATAATCCCAAAAGGAATATAAGACAGAAACTAGACAATGATTAAATAAATACTTTTAAAAAAAATTCTTAGTAATTTTATGAATAGCGAGGTATGATGTATGCAGAGTATAAATAACGTAACAGATAAGGGCTACAAATTAGGAAATAAAAGTTGTTTTCTTTTAATTTTAGCCCGTTTAGTTATTAGGAACTAGCTGTGCCTACAGCCTCGAATGAAAAAGAGCGTAATTAATTAAAATTATAAACAATATTAGCTATTGTTAGTTAACCATAAAAGATATAGAAAGAGAGAGGGAGACAGGCTGTCGCGGACTTAGTAGTATTTTTTTAGATCTCCAATTCTTTAATACATTACATTAGTGTATCTTTGTTAGTTTACTCGGCGCATGCGACTAAGCCAGCAGGCGAGTTTTTCTTAAACTGCACGACTTTAATACAATTTACATAAAACCGTAATGTATTATTAACCTTAACCTTCCGGAATAATAAGTAAGTAGGGGCCTGTTACAATCCCACTGCTGAGAATAGGCCTCTTCTCTCCGTTCTTGGAGAGAAGGATTTGAGTAAGACCTACCACGCTGCTCCAATGCGGATTGGTAGGTTACACATATCTCCAGAATTCTCTAAAGATATGCAGCTTTCCTAACGATGTTTTCCTTCACCGAAAAGCGTGTGATAAATTGTAATTATCAATTAGACATTAGTTTTTAACAGAAAAACTCATTGGTTTCTGCCCGGGTTTGAACTTTGAACCCGTGACCTCCTCGAAAGAGTCGCAAGGTTTTACAGCTGGGCTACTACAGCTATAAATAATACCTTACCCGGAAGAATATCTTTTAATAAAAACCGTACAAAAATCCGTTCAGTACCTAAGTAGTTTATGAGAAAATCGATCTCATACAGACTGACAGCTTTTGGGGACTTTATCTATACTATAATAATATCATAAAGAGGAAAAATTTGTATGTATGTTTGTAACGTAAAACTACTGGACAGATTTCGAAAACTCTAACCATTGGAAAGCTGCATCTTTACTGAGCATAGGCCATATATATTAAAAAAGAGGAATCCGCTATAAAAATGTAATAAGGTGTAAAAAAAACGCGGGTGAAACCGCAAGATATTGCTAGTTTTATAATAAATTTACATGTGTCAAAAACCTCTCGAAACATCTTAGGGGCATTCTTTTATATCAATCACGGATTTAGCAAAGTGACAATCCTACTAATATTATACCTAAATGCGAAAGTTACTGAACCAGTATCGATGAAATTTGACATAATTTTTCATTATACAATAACATATAAGCTATCCAAATCCTGTTAATTCTACAGGACTAGAATGACATTCAAAAGCGCCATCTATTATTGACCTATCACACGACAACAGTCCACGCGAACGAAGTCGCGAGTAAAAACTTGTTTAGTATAATCAGAGTATAGCGTATCCAGAAAAGGCTTCTCTGCCATTTAGCTTTAGTTGGACATACCTATGTTTAGTTATAGTTAAAGAAGGGAGATATCAGAAATGTTTTTGTTAAATCCTACATTACAGCGTCGATTGCTCTGAACTATTGAACTTGTTTAAATTGCAATTTATCTACGTAACCCCATAATGTCCCATAATGAAACGACGTCTCCATACGCCGTGTGGTATCCGGCAGAATATAATTGTACCCCCTCATTTCTTACCAAGGTGTCGCAAAAGGCGACTAAGGTCAGTCGACCCGCTGTATGGTATCCGGCTGAGTAGAATAGACCAACCTCATTTCTTACCGAAGTGTCGTAAAAGGCGACTAAGGTCAGTCGACCCGCTTTGTGGTATCCGGCTGAGTAGAATAGACCAACCTCATTTCTTACGGAAGTGTCGTAAAAGGCGACTAAGGTCAGTCGACCCGCTTTGTGGTATCCGGCTGAGTAGAATAGACCAACCTCATTTCTTACCGAGGTGTCGTAAAAGGCGACTAAGGTCAGTCGACCCGCTTTGTGGTATCCGGATGAGTAGAATAGACCAACCTCATTTCTTACCGAAGTGTCGTAAAAGGCGACTAAGGTCAGTCGACCCGCTTTGTGGTATCCGGCTGAGTAGAATAGACCAACCTCATTTCTTACCAAGGTGTCGTAAAAGGCGACTAAGGTAAGTTGACCCACCGTGTGGTATCCGGTTTATTAGAATAGACCACCCTCTTTCTTACCGAGGTGTCGTAAAATACGACAGTGGTAAGTTGACATCAGGCAAGCGGCCGGTCGTTAAAACGCAGCCAAATCACGTGACAGCACGTTTATAACATGTTGTGCCGACCCCACTGAGAGTGGGATAAGGGCAGGAGGATGATGATGCGTTATCATTGAGATTGGACCCGTATATAAAATTTCTGCTCAATCGGACTCCTGGAAGTAGGTCAAATTTAACTTGCAAGATTCCATTTTTATATACATACATTGCAAGTTGAATAAAAGCTTTTAGTAATAAAATCTACATCGTTAATTGAACACAGTTATGATTTAAATATTGATTTTATGTCACAATAAAATTAGTTTGATATAAGTACCTATTGAATACATTTCGGCTTTAGGGACGTCACGTTCGCAGCCTTGTAACTACGGTTAGTGTACCTAAATGAGTCCAAAATTGAATGAAATAAAATAAATAATCCTAATTAATATGTGAAACTGAATAATACAATTATATCCGTAACAGCCAGTACAAAATTTTTAATATTACTGCACTCTTGTTATGAATTATTCTGAAGGCATATTGTTACGTCTTACCTACATTAGGTCAGACGACTTATTCATCAAGCCATTATAATACAGTAAATCTGATTTTAAACTAAATTATGATTGGATAAAAATTGTTAGATTTAAATTACAACAAACATTTTCATAAACGAATGTCAAAGAAATAGACAATACTTACAATTACAAGTATATACTATATGTATATGATACTTCCACTTTTACAATATTGCCCAAAGTATAAGGTTTGGAGGATATATGGTTCTAGAAATTTGCTTCGGTTAAGATTGCGTGATCGAAATTTAGAGTTTAGAATAAAAGAATTACTTGGAAATTTTATATAATATATTGTTTGAGAAGACGTATTGTAAAACATGACAATTGTCATATTACCTTTACGTGTCTACCATGGAAGACACGTAAGGAAGAATTTATATTTATCAGGTTTGTAAAAGCGACTGGCAGGTTATAGCTGGTGACCCTACCGGAACAACAGTGAATCCCCACCATGGGGAAATGGGTGGAATAGTCCGATACAGGAGATGATCCGTGCTGTGCCAACAGGCGTCTCCGCACATTGATAGATAGATACTCGTAGATAGAAGCTGTATATAAGTAGAAACAAGTACGAAAGAGCTGGGATGGTACTGAAGGAGATAGGTGCACTACAATGGCAAATAATCAGTATGCAAATACTTTATTCAATCTATCTATACTAAGATATAAAACTGAAAAGTTTGTTTGTTTGAACGCGCTAATCCCAGGAACTACTGCATCGATTTGAAAAACTATTTGAGTGTAAGATTGTCCATTTATCGAGGAAGTCTATAGACTATACTAGCTTTTACCCGCAACTTCGTTCGCGTGGACAGTTGTCGCGTGATAGGTTGATAATAGATGGCGATTTTCAATTTCATCCTATTCTTGTTGACTTAACAGGATTTCTATAGCCTATATCTTACCCCGGTGTGTAAGGAATAACTGTGCCAAATTTTATCGATATTGGTTCAGCGTATTAAAGCAGAAAGAGTAACAAACATCCACAAATTTTCGCATTTATATTAGTAGAATAACATAACACTAAGAGGAATAGGAGAGGAGCAGCAATAATTTATATGACAAAACATTTCGAGGTTCAGGTACTTAAATTTATATATCAGATCTTAAAAGAATCATTAAAATAAGCAAATATAAAAATTAACCCAACATGTAATAAAAACAATTTTAAAAAGAAACCCGCACTGAACATTGTAATTACTTAATCTTATAGGTCTTCCCGCTTACCAAATTGGCGAAGCGGCCGAAGAGAGTTAATAAAAGTTTATTTTAACCTTTCTATTTATACACATTTTTATTTCTCGTTTTAATGCGAGAATATTTTTGTTTTTTATTAGTTACCTATTACTTATTATTGTTATATATGAATAACTAACGTTTTATATTAACTAATTTACATGATGAACAGAATCGCGTTTCATTTTTTTTCAGTTCACACATATGAGTACTCTCTTCAACAACATACGATCGATGTGATCGATATTCTCTAAATCTAATGAATTTTAGTACGTACTTTAATAAAAGATAGTTCAACTCTTGAGGAAGGTTTAGGTAATTAGTAGATTTAAAAAAACAGCAAAATCGTTTTTGATTTGAATTTTACTGTAAGATAGAGGAGGTAGTGAAACAACATATAGGCTATTTTTATCCAAGAACTCCCGTAGGAATTTACACTGGAAAAACGATGCGATTTCGACGAGGGCGAAGCCACGAGCATAGCTAGTACTATATAATACATTGCACAAACAATAGGTGTATTCGTTGTCCCTTTCTTGTCATGACAATGAAAAAATCTCTTAGATCACACATGTGTCTATTGTTACGGTGATCCGGGTTTAATATGGTGATGATATAGTACTCTTAATGCTTAATGCGACATTGTGAATAACATTTAAGTCCGGTATAATTCAATATTGAAGTCCGTGCATTGATTAGGCTTTCCGACCACGGACGGGGACATTGTTCTTCGAACGCCTATATAAGAATTCGAGCCCATTATAACATGCATTAGAATAATAGCAGTCGACAACGGTCCTGTCTAGTGCTTCTTCTAGATTTATCTCGTTGTGAATTGTACGGAGCTTTTGATCATCATGTTCAAGTATATGCTGGTAAAGTATTTTTTATATTAACATTCTTAGTCAAAATCACCAATCTTAATAATTTATGTATTACGTTTTTAAGAAATTAAACTATCATATGTCGATATGATAGTCCCAGTGTTTTATCGTAAATAAGTAAATAAAATTCAAATTCAAAATATTCTTTATTGAAATAAACTTGTAAACAAGTGCTTTTGAATAGTCAACTCTGCTGCTGGTTCGAAAAGCGCTTCCTACCGAGAACAGCCAGCAAATTATTGTAATTCAGCAATTGTTATAATTCAGTAGTTACAATTATATGAGGTATAAAATTAATTAAAATATAAAGTTCGACGTTTCGGCAGAGTTGCATCCACCGTGGTCACGAACTGACTGGAGCGCCGCGGCGTCTTCGTTCCCGAGTACTACAGTCATTATTTTCTTCATCTACCCTCACTTGAACCGCACAATCCACATAAGGTCTCTTGCACACCACACTGATATAATCTGCACGCGATATAGCTTTCAACGATTTTTTCCGCGAGTTATATTTATTAATTACTGGATCCCAAGTCGTTGACAATCTGAAGCCCTCTTCTCGGTTGAAAGTATTATGCTTTCGAATCTCGATGGCTTCACGCGCCATTCTCGCATAATAGTGGGCATCAGTTGACAGTACCTTGGGATCGTGAAGCTCAATCCAGTGATTGCTCCCTGAATTAAGCAGATGGTCTGCGATCGCTGATTTCGTTGGCTGGTTATTTTTAACTGCAGCTATGTGCTCTTTCACTCGCTCAGCAATGGTTCGCTTAGTTTGGCCGATGTATGCGCTACCACAACTGCAGTTAATTTTATATACCCCTGGGGTCTGGAAGGGGATGACATCCTTCGGCGTGCGTAGAAGTCTGGCTACCTTATGTAAAGGCGTGAAGACGGTCTTTATAGAAACCTTTCTTAACATGGTTCCGATTTTGTCGGTGACGCCTTTAACATACGGTAAAAACGCCGGCTGTCTGTTCACCTCAAGACGTCTTTCCTTTCGCGTGCATGGTCTTATTAATTTTCTGTTGGTGTAGCCGTTCTTGTTTAGTGTCTCCTGAATATGTTTTAATTCACCGTCAAGGTGTTCAGGGTCGCACAGATCATACGCTCTATTCGTCAACGATGTTTTCACGGCCTCTAGGTGCCTAGGGTGATGGTGCGATGTGGCATGAAGGTATCTATCGGTGTGGGTGGGTTTTCTGTAAACCGTATGTGCCAGCGATCTGTCTGCCTTTACCGTAATCTTTAAATCCATAAAAGCAAGCGATTTGTCTGATTCCATTTCAAATGTAAATTTAATTTTTGGGTGAATGGAATTTAGGTGTAAAAGATATTGTTCTATTTCCTGTTTTCCTCCTCGAATTATACAAAAGATGTCGTCCACGTATCTTTTCCACAATGAAATAATAGGTGGACCTGTAGACAGTGCTTTTGACTCAACATCCTCCATCCATATATTGGCAATGACCGGAGCTACAGGAGAGCCCATGGCTACGCCATCTATCTGCAGATAAAAATCACCACGATATAGGAAATAGTTGCCATCGATGCAGCTTTCTAACAGAACAACTATCTCTTCAGACATTCCGCTTGCTCTTATCTTGTCTCTGACGACATTGAGACATTCCTTCACAGGAATACTGGTGAACAAAGAGTCAACGTCGAAACTCACCATTATTTCATCTGGTTCCAATTTTATGTTCTTTATGATGTCCACAAAATGACGAGAGTCTTTCAGAAACGATGAAGCTTTACCCACTAACGGTTGGAGAACACAGCCTAAATGTTTGGCCAAACCGTAAGTTGGAGAGTTGATCTGACTGACGATAGGCCTGAGGGGTATATCAATTTTGTGGATCTTGGGGAGACCATAAAGCTTAGGCGGTTGTACTGTCCTAGGCATGCTGAGTTTCTTGTATGTGTCCTCTGTAAAGAAGTCTCGGTGGTCATTTATTAAAGATCTGATGCGGCGAGTCACTCTGGCTGTGGGATTATATTTAACTAACTTGTACGTGTCAGTATCTCTCAACATATTCCGTATCTTATTCTCATAATCATCCGAGTTCATCACTACAGTAGCATTACCTTTATCCGCCTTAACGACGAGAATGTCATTATTGGCTCTTAAATTTTTTATTGCTAAACGTTGCTCCTTCGAGATGTTACTTTTTGGCAACTTACTTTTTCGCAACACTACTGCAATGTCTTGCCGCAATGTTTCTGCATCTTTAGAGGGAACTTTATTTTTTGATATGGTCTCCTCGATATTGCTTATAATGTTCTCATACGGAATTCGTGTTGGCGTAAGCGTGAAATTCAAGCCTTTTTCCAAAATATTTTGTGTTGATATGTCAATCACCATATTCGACAAGTTCACAACGGTGTTTGTCATTGGTTGACTGTTCTCAGCATCATGTTTGATCTTATTCACTAGTTTTTGGAGTTTTCGATCATGTGATTCAGAACAAAATTCGTACGTACGACAAGCTTGTTCATATGTAATCCGATCACAAAGATCAAAATCGTGGCGCGATAAAACTTTTCCACACTCATAATGTAACTCGCACAGATCACTTTGCACACTGTTTAAATTGTAACGGGTATTTCGAATTAACTGTCTCAGCAAACGAAAACTTGCTTCCCTTAGAATTCTCTCCGAACCTTTTATATCGCGTCGCGATTTCATACGAACACACGTAGGCAATAGATTTTGATCTCGACATTTTATCAAGAACACCAAAGATGTTTCCACACGCGCGCGTTTTTTACGAAGGAATTCTAATCGTTTTATTTTATATGCAATCTCCTGCCCGTAGCGGTTTGCAATAGTAGATTTTAAACTTTCGCGATTCATACTAATTAAAATATGTTATATGTTAAAGGCGTCACCGACAAAATCGGAACCATGTTAAGAAAGGTTTCTATAAAGACCGTCTTCACGCCTTTACATAAGGTAGCCAGACTTCTACGCACGCCGAAGGATGTCATCCCCTTCCAGACCCCAGGGGTATATAAAATTAACTGCAGTTGTGGTAGCGCATACATCGGCCAAACTAAGCGAACCATTGCTGAGCGAGTGAAAGAGCACATAGCTGCAGTTAAAAATAACCAGCCAACGAAATCAGCGATCGCAGACCATCTGCTTAATTCAGGGAGCAATCACTGGATTGAGCTTCACGATCCCAAGGTACTGTCAACTGATGCCCACTATTATGCGAGAATGGCGCGTGAAGCCATCGAGATTCGAAAGCATAATACTTTCAACCGAGAAGAGGGCTTCAGATTGTCAACGACTTGGGATCCAGTAATTAATAAATATAACTCGCGGAAAAAAAAATCGTTGAAAGCTATATCGCGTGCAGATTATATCAGTGTGGTGTGCAAGAGACCTTATGTGGATTGTGCGGTTCAAGTGAGGGTAGATGAAGAAAATAATGACTGTAGTACTCGGGAACGAAGACGCCGCGGCGCTCCAGTCAGTTCGTGACCACGGTGGATGCAACTCTGCCGAAACGTCGAACCTTATACAAAGGTAACGTAATTATCGCGATGTGACCCGGTTGTTTATATTTTAATTAGTATGAATCGCGAAAGTTTAAAATCTACTAGGTATAAAATTAACTAGGACAACTAGGAAAGATTAACTGTAAATTATTCTCACAATATAAGCCGGTTCATTTTATAATGTAATATTTTTCATCTGTTTAATATCGGTTGTAAAAAAATACAAGAAATAGTAACAAATCAATATAATTATTTTTCATATTGAACTACTCGTATTTATAGAATTTAAGGAGTTTTCTAACCACCTCTATGATTATTAAAAAAAAATTAAAATTCTAACAAACGCAGGTCAAGAATACAAAACAATTAAAATTGACTTGCCCCCGACTATGTATGGGTTGGAGACATTATTATGATTATTTTTTAATTTCGAGATGTCAAATTACATTAAATATTAGAAATTTTGTGTAATTTAATAGTTCATTTAGTAGTTAATTTGGTAGTTTGACCAATTTACATGGATTGATGTCACAACAAAGCCATTTTCCAAACAAACTCCATTTCTTAGGCTCTTTAAAATTTACCAAGACTTTCCGTTGTTATCCAATAATTTATAAGACAACTCAGTAGTTTCAAATTTCGTGGAAGTTTATTCAATAATTTATGTGACAAAAATGTTACATTTTGGAAATGTTAATTAGATCGTGACATGATGCATTATATCAGAAATTACGAATTAAAATTCAAATTATTCTTTATTCATATTGGCCTTTATAAGCATTATTGAATCAAATCAAGTAAGCTTACAGTCTAATCTAGTGCGTAGATAACTCAATCTTGGCTTTCTTATCATTAAATAATCTTCAATAGTATAATATGCTTTGTAAATAAGTGTATTTATAAGTACTTTTAATCTGTTTTAAAACAGATTAAGTATAATATTATTATAAAAACGCATACCGTACCTCAAAAATGATCTTCGAATTTTCTGAAGCCGCAATCTCGTATTACATAGTCTAGTATTAATTTATTTGGGTTACATCTATTTTTAATATAATTAAGCAAGAAAGAGTGAATAAGCTCTTTTTAGCGTTTTTGCAGTCAAGCGCTCGTAATAAAACAATAAAATATGCCTTCCTTATGCAAATCTAAAACAACACTTTCATTTAAACACAATTTTTAAAAAAATACTCAGCTAATAAGTGATATTTACATTTTATTATAAATAGATTTTCATACTATTTATTATATGTATTTATTATTCTACTATAATATTATTTCATTAGTCAATATTATTTTTAATTTAATTTTTATTTTTATTATTAAATATGATTAATTTTAATTAATTATACTTTATATTTAGCTGAAAGAGATTCCGATTCCGGAATAAGCCCGCCATTGCACATTAGTTTGTTTTTTATCATTTTGTATATTAATTTTTTTTAACAAAGAAAGTACAAACAAACAAATATAAATATATCGCTTTTTTTTAGAAGACCTAATAAAGTAGATACATGATAAAATAATATTAAAGTTCAAGAGAGATTTACAAGTATTAATTTTTAAATTGTCTTTGGTTTTAGCTGTTGGCGCTCGTAGCAGTCTTGTTTGTGGTAGCGCCTGGCGCTGCTAAACCACAATTTGTATACGACTACGGCTACTACGCGCCAGCCTACGTCGCATCGTATAGCGCCCCCTTAACATACTCCTATCCATATGGCTACGCTTATTCTTACCCTTTCGGATACTATTAAAAATATTAAGGTTTCAAAAGACTTATTAAGGAATTCCATTAATTTTTATTAATATATCAACCCGTCAACTGCTTTATGATTTTGTTATATTAACTGTAAAGTTAAGTTAACGTTAATCATGGGTATTATAATTTATTTAGAAAAATAAGCTCTAAATCTGTTATAAAATGGGTGTTAAAAATATAAATGACATACTTAGTAACTTTTATTGCGATACTTCAATGTCAGTAATGTTAATTATGTTAAGATTATAATAAATAGTCTCGTGTCAAATTGATATTATTTTATCTTCATGTGTTAGACTTAATTTAATGTGAGAAATTTATTTGGAGCCACAATAAAACGATATTTAATGATTTTTCTTTTTTTATACATTTCCTTTAGTCATGAGCCCTCTTCTTATCAATACCTCTCCTTATATAAATAAATAGAAGCTTTGTATAAAACGTATGTAATAAGACATTTATATGTCAATTGCTGTTTAAAACTAGTCCTTGAAAAATCCATCATAAAAATCCTATATCCTTTGAATCCTTTATGAATTATATTTGTACGGTCATTATTAAATTACGGTAAAGAAAAAATATGTATTAATTATTATAATGTTTAAAAGGAACCGAGTGAGATAAAAGTTAAACAACCATGTATTAGCTTGTTACAACATGTTTCAAATACAACCTCCTTCAAATAGTTAGGTCAATAATATAAAAAAAACATTGTCTCCGTCAATATGTGACAATTAGTTATAGAAGAATAAATGGGTTGATTTTCGAGAAAATTGCTTCTTATTTTAAGTGTAAAGAAAAAACACCGTGCTTTTTATTGAGTTAGCTGTTTTGAGTTAGAAAACATCTGACTTTTAATCTTTATTTCCGGTTAAACATATGGAAAAGTATTTTTTTTAGAATATAAAACAATTCTTTAAAAATCGATTAATATTCTCATGTAATCACTATTTACTTATAATTAAATCCATTTATTTCACATAAAAAAAATACTTCAATTTTCTAAAATTTCTAGATAAAAAAAAATCACTAGATTAAAAAAAATATAAAATATAAAAATAATAATGGGCATTTAAACAGGCCCTATAAGTACATGTTTGATTAGCCAAATTCAGAACAATCTATCAATCCACCAGAATCCAGAAACACACACTTTTTCGCTTCGCGTTTGACGTAAAATGCCCCATAAAATTCACAAGTACAAATAATATAACTATATACTGAGTGTTAATAATGAAATAGGTCATGGATATATCCGTATCAGTATTGTTAGTAAAAGATGACATAGCTCATGACACAATAATCATGGCATGTTCAAGGCTCGCTGTCATTTATTTACGATTTGTATGCAAAGATAGAAGCGATTTGACAGCTCACGTAGCGCATATGATTTTGCTGTCATCGAACATAATAGCTTAACGATTACTTTATATCCATACTAATATATGCTATTAGTATAAGATGCGAAAGTCTGTGTGTCTGTCTGTTCTGCTTTTACAGCTAACTTTTGGACCGGTATTGATAAAATTTGACAAATATAAATCTCACACACCAGGCTAATAGAATAAAAAAAACCCCTTTTTTTAAATTAATTAACATTTACACATACGGTCGTCGGTCTCCAAAGTAAGTAACCTAATACTTGTGTTATGGGTGACAGAAAACTGGCAAATATAATACTTAGGTATATAATTTAAAATACTTAAATACAAAAATACACACAGACTCAAAGAACTAACAAATTCTATTTAGAAAATGTTGGCCCTCGATGGAAATCGTAACTGCGACTCGCGGGGCTGAAGACTGGGTAAGAGAAAACCATTTGCGCCAGCCAAAACTTGTTTTTCCATTTGGGAACAGGATAAAACACGTAATAATATAATTGAATCACACTGCTATTTAAAGATATCTCTCCTCGACGTGAAGGACTGGAACTAGACTGCCCCCACACTGCATCAATATAGAATGACACGCTACACATATCCCAAGAACTCACGAGTTTCTTTATGATATTGTCTTTTATAAATTGTAAATATTAATTAAGTTCATAGTAAGTAATTAAGTAGCGCCCTGTTACTATCCCACTGCTGAGAATACGCCTCTTTTCTCCGTTTTCGTAGCGAAGGATAGGAGCTAAAACCTACCACGCTGCTCCAATGCGGATTGGTAGGTTACACATATCTCCAGAATTCTCTAGAGATATGCAGGTCTCCTCACGATGTTTTCCTTCACCGAAAAGCGTGTGATAAATTGAAATTATCAATTAGACACATAAGTTTTAACAGAAAAACTCATTGGTGTCTGCCCGGGTTTCAACTCGCGACCTCCTCGAAAGAGTCAAACGGTGTTACCGCTGGGCCATCAAAGCTTACTAAGCTCATAGTGTTTTTAGAAAATTCATAGATGCTAAGGTGCCAGTGGTTTGGGCTGGTAAATTTATGGCAAGGATTATGACCATCGTGATATACTATACTCACCTGGTAAATGCGATTTTTGTTCTAGAATATCAAACAAATCTGGGATTTCAATTGAAGAATTTTGTACACCAACCTGCAGAGTACCTTGTTTTACATAATGAAATAGACAATATCTGTGGCATTATTTATTTATTGTTTATATATCTAATATATATTGCAAATACCTATAGTTACAAGGTATAGTATACGCTTAGTTTTGAGTTTAATGATCGGTATATTTTACACAATTAACTAATACAAATAGCTAACAGTTGAGAACCTTTTAAGCCAGTACTACACAACTTTAGATTTTGAGGCAGATACGTAAATTTTTCTCAGCCACATCACATATGTATCATTAAATTAAATGATAATCAAGAGAATGTAAGAGTAGTAAGTATAATTTAAATTAATAGACAAGACCGCACCAAACTATACAAAAATAATTTAAAAAATACTATAAAGTAAATTAAGTTAAAAGGTTAAATATCATGATAGGAATACATCGCAATTAAGCCAGCAAACTGTATAAAGTAAATTAATATATGAAAATTTATTTGTCGTCGAATATTCAAAGTTTTATCACGCATTTGCCTTTAAATAATTCTATTTTCAATCAATATTTAATAACATATTCCTCGTTTATAACAAATTATAATAAAACAAACTAAAAATATTTATAATAATCGTTATATTACAATGTTTACAAGTATACCTATAAAAACGGCAACTATAACTCTTTTGTATTATATTTTAAGAAAAACCAGTCCCACGGAAAGTAAAAATTCGTATAAGACACATTTAATTGATGAAGCTCACGAAGGTATTTTAAAAACAATAGTTGATTTTCTTATTCATTCATATTTTTTGGTAATCATAAATTACTGAAATGCCCATATTTAAATATTTCGTTTAAATATTTAATTTTAGTTACTTATATTTTATATATCGACACATTTTACTACTACTTGCTAAGAATAATTACAATCAATAACTTAAAACCACTATACATTATAGAATTGTAAGTGAAACGGTAAAAGAAATTTTATTATAGATAGTTCCTTATGTTATTAGTTCTAACAAATGTAATTTGCATAAACCTTATTATAGATAGATATTAGGTATAGATATTAATATTTATATACTCTGTGCCGTATAAAATGAATCAATAAACCATAGAGTTATTGTACTAGAGTAGGAAAGCTAGCCTAAAATGGGATATAATATTACATACAATATAAAGAAAACAAATGAAGGTGATCTATCTGTCTTTTTTATGTGTGATTAGACAAAGATAAGTAAGTATATGTGTTTAGCCGTGTGGTATACGGCTGAATAGAATAGTACCACTCTCATTTCTTACCGAGGTGTCGTAAAAGGCGACTAAGGTAAGTCGACCCGCCGTGTGGTATCCGGCTGAGTAGAATATACCAACCTCATTTCTTACCGAGGTGTCGTAAAAGGCGACTAAGGTAAGTTGACACACCGTGTGGTATCTGGTTTAGTGGAATATACCACCCTCTTTCTTACCAAGGTGTTGTAAAGTACGACTAACGTAAGTTGACGTCAGGCAGGCGGCCGGTCGTAAAAACAGCCAAATCATGTGAGAGCATGTTTATAACATGTTGTGCCGACCCCACTTGGAGAGGGATAAGGACAGGAAGATGAAGTAGGTATATGTATTATTACATATTTCGTCTATTTATTTGCGAGACTATTATTTACAAGCCTTATAACCCCCTACTTTAGTATAATAACTTTATGCAATGAACCATAAAAATCATTTATTGATCAGAATATACAAATACTAAGACGTACACTGTATAGTCTTTAATGTCTTTATTTATTTGTGCACTGTAATCGAAAAAGTTTTCGAGATGTTCGTATTTTATCAGTTTTTTTTTTTAATGTATTTACTCACTTTCACACTTTTTTTAATATTTTGAACTGGCACTTAAGCAACTTCGAGATCAGAGTCTTCAGAATCGTCGGTGTAAGGACGCGGCGTGGGCGGGGCGGGCGGAGGTCGCGCGGGAGATGAAAGTCTCGCCCGCGCGGACAACATTGTGCGTCCACAAGCACGCTCTTCTTGAAGCTTACGAAGCCGCTCTTGTTCCTCGCGCTTTTGTTTGCGCCATTTCGCGCGACGGTTCTTGAACCAGACCTGTTATAAAAAATATATATTACAAACAACATTAATCTCGTATATTAAATATTTAATTTACAATTTCGTGGCCAAATCATGTGACAACAAATTAATAACATGTTGTGCCGACCCCACTTAGAATGGGATAAGGGCAGGAAGATGATGATTAAATATTTTATTTATTTATTTATAGATCGCCAACAAAATACACACTTCCCGTTAAAATTATACATTGAACAATTCAAAATATGTAGTATTTTAATTAAAGGTAATAACAACTTTCAAATTAAATTACGACAACTGAGAGATATAATTTAACTAGTAATCGTTAAATTAAAGGAAAAGAAAGAATTCATGAAAAAGAAAATTAATGCAACCTGTAAAAAAAACTGTGATTTAAGTATAGTAGCATTCTTGAATACGCTTAAACTGTCATTGAAAATATCCACCTTTTGGTATTTGCTATATGGTGCTAATTGAATAAAGTTCTTACACATTTAGCTTTATTTACTACAAATATGTACAAGTTATCTATCTTAAATTACTTCCACGCTAGAACTAAACAAATCATGTCCACGTGGAATGGTCCTAAGAATTTCCAGCGTTTCCGCGTTGAATCGCTAAGCTGATTCTTTGTGCGGAAAAGGAGCCAGCCGTCTTGTCACTTGAAGAGGCAATTAACCGAGTTGTTACCAATATCTATTATATCTGTTAAAAGTTTATGAGTATTTTACGTAAATTGTAAAATCTCAAAAATTACTTAACAACTAATTGACGATAAATCGCTGGAGATAAATTTCGATCAAGAGGAAAAATCGTAGAAAATTTCGTATTCAGTTTGTTTCTATATTTGAAGAGTTTTTGTAGCCACAGTAATTTGTCGTAAATTGTAGGCTTCAACAAAATATATACGATAATTTATGTTTATTTATTAACAATTAAATAAAATTCATAAATATAATCCCAAATATATCAATAAATATTTACTTTATTAACACTTTGTAGCTTTTCTTATTGTACTTTTTATATAAGCTTTAAAATTCATTTAGTAGTTAAGTGATCATTTGATTTGTGTAAAGAAATTTTAACGTGTTTTTTTCCGGAAAGCAAACGAAAATTTTTATACTTTCGTTTTTCTTTCCTATTGTTCAAATCATGATAACCCGCCGTCTGCTCAACGAATATTATAATGTAGACACCAATATTAATAGAGGAGGAAAAACGCTAGTCCCTACGTGAACAATTTACCAATTTTTTTATTTCTAGTTCGGTAAGAAATAATGTGCTTGTACACCGCATAGATAATAGCATTAGAGTATGACTACAAAGCTTTCAAAAAATCAATTACGATTTCGAAAATCAATTAATACCTATAAAATTATTGTACTAGCAACAAGTTCAACATTATTTAAAAAATAATTTAAACGTAAAGCCCATTTCCAATAAAACCTTTAACAATTGTATAGTCAATAAAACATTCAATTTGTTTTGTAGTGAGATCTGTACGTTATAATATAGCGTGTATTATTCAGTACAATTGTGCGACCCACTTTTATACGATGACCGCGCTACTGAAGTAACACCGGGAGTGGAAAAAAACTATTTGTTGGACGATCAATGATGTTCTCAGTACATCTCATGCGTTTCTACTCGACTTGGCATTCACAAGTGTCGAAAAGATCGATCTGCGGGTGGTCGAGGCGGCTTACAAGTAGAATATCCGTCACAACTCACAACAGCGGTATCTTTGCTACCCACCCATTCAACATCTTTAGAAAATGACTTATTACGATAAATTATTTGTCAATATATGTTTGTATGAACGATGTTTGTTTTTTTATCGTTGCTATCGACTTTTGTTAATTTTCATGTATTTATTTTATTAAGATCCTTAACAGATACTTTTATTAATCTTTGTTTAACCTATAAAATCTCGTCTCATCATCATCATCCTGCCCTTATCCCACTCTAAGTGGGGTCGGCACAACATGTTATTAATATGTTGTCACATGATTTGGCCACGAATTGTACGACCGGCGGTCTGCCTGACGTCAACTTAGCTTAGTCGTATTTTGCATCTCGGTAAGAAAGAGGGTGGTCTATTCTACTAAGCTGGATACCACACGGTGTGTCAACTTACCTTAGCCGCCTTTTACGAAACATCGATAAGAAATGAGGGTGGTCTATTCCACTCAACCGGATACCAGTACCACACGGTGGATCAACTTACCTTAGTCACCTTTTACGACACCTCGGTAAGAAATAGGGGTGGTCTATTCTACTCAGCCGGTTACCACACGGCAATCACGTCTTATCACTATACACCAAAAATAATTATTGTCTTTTTAATTACTTTTATAATGGTTACTAAAATGTACTTGAAAATTTTTTTTCCTACTTAAACAAAATAGATTTCTGACATTAATGTTCTGTCTTTGATGAAAATAGTACAAATTAATCATGTAAGAATTATTTCTTACATGATTAACTTGTAATTTTCATTTTAATTGAAGTTATATAATGATGAAATACTCGTACAATATAGCAAAGTTATCAATATGTAAAACATTCAAATAGGCGTTAGTCGACCACAACATTTTTTACATACCGAATATATACAAGCTATCGCAATAGCGCAACGTGCCGAGTTTTAATGGTGTTGGAAGCTTAAAATTAATTCGTTAACGATACCACCATTGTCAGAGTTAATTGCATTACAAGTGTCGGCCCGACAAAAGCCCCTATTAACTTTCAGAAAATGAGTGAGAAGCTTTCGCACTCATCGGGCGTGGCGCCATTGTTTGGCGCTCATGCGGCAAATATGGCCAATGCCAGCGGCAGACTTGAGGGCTCCTTCTACAGTATACGCACGCTCCGTCTCCATTTCTGATGTGATATCGAGGTTTGCCCGCAACGAGATTAGTAGATGGCCTTTTGTCCGCCACGCATTGTATATGACTTAACCCTTTCATTGTTTATTTTTATTGAATGGCGATTCATAATTTTCCAATTATTTTGTTGGAGTTGTAGTTTTGTAGGTATTCAATAGGAGATTCTATCGGCACAAAGATAACTATTAAAGAAATATATTTTGGAAATTTAAGATTTCAATGACCTTCTTTAACGGTAGGATTAACGAGTACAGCAACTAACATAACAAACCTTAACAATGTGTATTTTTGAATAATGCTTGTTTGTATACAATAAAAGCTTTCCCTTGTCCGATGAGAACACTATAGCTATATTTATTCATTAACTGATTCCGCACTGCAAACTGAGTGTTCCCTATTGTTTTAAGTCCGCATAGGGAATTTCCAAATTCCAGTATAGGCGCTGCAGCGCACTAACATGCATATATAATTTTCAGCTCTCAGTATAACAAAGACAAACAGAGCTTTATTGAAAAGCTAAACTGCATAGTAAATGTGTATAAGTTTCGCCTTTGTTCCGGTTTAACTACATTGTATTAAGCACTTAACCTGTCTAGCTCGTAAGTTCTTTAAGCCAGTTAAATATTTTATGTAACTTATAAGTTTAGAATTACTATCTTTGTAACTATACCTACAATAAATGTGTAACAAACAACTTGTAAAAAAATGTTATATATGTAATTTTGAATTTGGTTTTGATCAATCCGTGAGGTATCCGGCTGAATAGAATAGACCACCCTAATTTCTTACCGCACCTCAAAGGCGACTAAGATGAGTCGACCCGCCGTGTGTTATCCAGCTGAATAGAATAGACCACCGTTTTCCTTACTGAGGTGTCGTGAAAGATGATTATATATTAGTCAGACAGGCGGCCGGTCGTAAAATACCTAGCCAAATCATGTGACAACATGTTGTGCCGACCCCACTTAGAGTGGGATAAGGGCAGGAAAATGATGATGATGATATTACCGTTTAACTTAACTAATTAATAAGGTGTGTAAGTGTAATTAGGAAACTGGTTTAACGTTAAATATGTGAAGATGGTCAAAAGAAGAATCTTTTTAATCAAATATAAGTACATTGTTGCTTGGATATATGTATGTGCCAATTCGTTATAGACTTGGAAGTCTGTACTTGTCTTTGTCATCTACTCACCAAGAAAAGAAGAAGCTATTCGTCTTTATATATGGAATAGAAACAGGGCCGCTTTGCTACTTTTAAATAATAAATAAATAAATATATGAGACACTTACACACACGGTCGTCCGTCCTCAAAGTAAGTAACTTAATACTTGTGTTATGGGTGACAGGCAACTGGTGAATATATACTTATATAATTTTTAAATACATACTTAAATACAAATATACACCCAGGCTCAAAGACAGGTCAAAGACCTACAAATTCATTTAAAGAAAATGTTGGCCCTCGGCGGGAATCGAACTCGCGACCCGCAGAGCCAAATGCAGGGTCACTACCCACTGCGCCAACGAGCCAGTCAAAGTCACATTTTAGTAAATAACAAAGTTACCTATAATGACGACTTTCATCATCAGCTCAAAATTCAAAGAAAGATTCAATGGAACACATATTATTACAGAATATAATTACCTATATGTATATCTTAATTGTAAAAAGCTATAATATTTGGGAAGAAGCGCACATGCAGAGCTTACTTGCTTGAGGCTATAAGCTACGCCCCGACGCCTGTCGTCGGAATACAGACGCGCCGCCGGCAGTGATTCTAGGCTTTACCTATTTAATATCTTCTTAATGCTAAGAATAATAAGTAAAAGTATATCTAGAATTATGCTACGAGTATAATAGAAAAACATTCCTAGATATTTAACATTTATAGGAGAGAAATGTAAATAAGTAAACAAATAAGTGATAAAAATGCTTGGAATTGAAAATCCCTTCAACTTCATATAGGACTCCTTTTTCATCTTCCTGCCGTTATCCCACTCTTAGTGGGGTCGCATAACATGTTATAAACATGCAGTCACATGATTTGGCTGCGTTTTTACGACCTGCCGCCTGCCTGACGTCAACTTACCTTAGTCGTATTTTACGACACTTCGGTAAGAAATGAGGGTGGTCTATTCTACTCAACCGGATACCACGCGGTGGATAGAACTCTTTTATGTAAATTAAAAATGTTAAAAAAATCGACCACTAAGTTTCTTGGTGGTTGTTCCCGGTAAGAGCAACATTCCGAACCAGTGGTAGCTTCATTAAATCTGGTTGATTTAGTGACGATCAAAAGTATTTGTGTAATTAAAGGTTATTTTGATTTGATTTATAGGCTGCGCAGGTCAGGCAGACCTAGAAAATGCCAGTGTCAGCATAACAAGCAGCTTTAGGATTATGCCAATTTGAAAAAAAAAAATTTAAAGCACATTATTATAAACATTAATTTTAAAAAGATCCGGTATCCCATATTATAAATTTCGTTCACGACATGTTACGCGCTATATATTAACATACAAAAGTTATTGCCTGACGCATACTAAGTTACTACATCTAAGCTCTAAAAGCAAGCAGCTATATTGTCTATTCAATAAAAAAATACATGTAGTAATAAAAACAAAGGTTACTATACTAATTATTGATAGCCTACGCAATCATAAAATAGTTGTACAAACTCTATGTTAAGAACAGGATTTAGGTACATCCATACGACGAAATTCAGTTCCGTATTTAAAGTAACGATCCCACTCAATTTTACCATTCCGATTTTGCCATTTAAACACAAATTAAGTTGTTCTCAAAAATGATAAATCAATGTTAATAAAATTAATATTGCCTTATTTTAAACTAGTTGTGAGGCCACGCGTTGCTTAGCTCAGTCTGATTTCGAATTCTCTTCGAAACAGAGCTCAAATGATTAAACAAATATGATCAGATCAAATCTAATCTAATCTCAAAATTATCTGAAAATTACATTTAAAGCGATCCATACCATCCAATCAAACCATCCATCCAAACCATAGTTTAACCGTATAGTAGAAAAAAATTGTTTATGGAGGATAATGGTGTAAAATTTTATGTACGCTGTATGGTACCCGGCTGAATGGGATGGACCATCCTCATTTCTTACCGAGTTATCGTAAGAGGCGACTAAGGTAAGTTGATGTCATGCAGTCGGCCGGTCGTAAAATACGTAGCCAAATCATGTGATGTTTATAAAATGTTGTGCCGATCCCACTTAGAGTGGGATCATGGCAAGAAGATGACGGTGTAAAATTTAATGTATTTTTATGTATTTTTAGAAAACAGAGGGCGAAACCGAGAATGAGGGTTAGGAGCGCAGCAGAGGTCTATAAAAATGAACACTTGAAGTAAATAAGGCACTAAGTACCTAAAAATTAAAATTCGAACTAAGTATGCAATTTGTTTCTAAAAGCCTTTTAGAACCGAATTACATACTTAGTTCGAATTTTAATTTTTAGGTACTTAGTGCCTTATTTACTTCAAGTGTTCACATGTTGTGCCGACACCACTTATGGTGGGATATTTAAATAAATAAATATATAGGAAACTTACACACACGGTCGTCCGTCCCCAAAGTAAGTAACTTATACTTGTGTTATGGTAGACAGACAACTGGTGAATATATACTTATATAAGTTTTAAATACATACTTAAATACAGATATACACCACGGCTCAAAGACCAACAAATTCATTTATAGAAAATGTTGGCCCTCGGCGGGAATCGAGCAGCGACCTACGGAGCTGAAGGCAGGGTCACTACCCACTGCTCCAACGGGCCAGCCAAATCAGATCCAGTCATTTTTTTTTTTTTTCGAATATGACTAATGCTGTTAGCCCTAATGGCTTTGACAGCGTCACCGATAAGACGGGCGAGCGCTGAAGCATCGCCGAGAAATGGATGATACATGCGGGTGCATTACAAGCACCCGCGCTACAGGGGGCGTCGCCTTAAGGGTGTCTCCTGCGAGACCGAACCTCGGCTTAAGGCGGCGCGTTTTTGGAGGGCTGCATCTAATAAATGACTTGGAAGAAGTCTGCGTCACGGCGGCCGCGGCAGAGGGCTGCGGCCGCTTGACACAAGCAAGCGGGGACCTCGTCTTCGCCGGCGAAGACGCTGTTTGTGTAAATGTAGTGTGTGTATCTTGTTGGATGCTGTGATAGCATCGTCGGGGTCGTTAAGGACGCTCTTCGGGCGCCTGTGAATCTTATTGGGGTGCCTGAACACCTTATAGTTGGACGCGGCCACTATAAGGGGGTTTGGGTGGATGGACGCTTTCTCGAAGTAAGTCGTCGAGAATCGTCTGAAAAGATCGGCTATCGTGGGTAGGTCGAGATCTCTATGGAGGTTCACGTTGCGCACGAACCACGGACAGCCAGTGGCTGTACGCATGAATCGATTTTGAAGTGTCTGCAACGGACACAGTCGTGATTTCGGAACGTGCGCGAACGCGACGCTCGCATAGGTCATAATGGGTCTGATGCAAGTTTTGTAAAGTGTCACTTTGTTGCGAAGTGACAGTTTACTTGTCTTACACAGTATCGGATTGAGGCGTCCCATGGCGAACGCTGCCCGGTTACGGACAACGCGGATGTGTCGGATGAAGGATAGGGTAGGTTCGAGGATGACACCTAAGTATTTGACTTCCTTTTGCCAATCTATATATTTGTTGTAAATTGAGACTCTAGGAGGCGTCCGGATGAAGTCCATGGCTCTCCTAGATCTCGCAAAGAACATTGCTGCGCTTTTATCGGGATTTATTTCGATTCTCCACCGGCGGAACCAGCTTCCGAGCTGGTTGGTTGCTCTTTGGAGCCTATCATTTAGATCCAGTCAGTCAGATAATGGCAAGATACATAAAATTTTACACCATCACATGATGGTGTAAAATTTTATGTATTTTTATTTTTGTGTATTTTTAGAAAACAGAGGGCGAAACTGGGAATGGGGGTTAGCAACGCAGCAGAGCTCTATAAAATGTACTCTGTGGCCGATGGAGCAGCGTGTGAACCGCACGGCGAGCTCGAGTGCGGCGGGCGGCCGCGGCGAACCGAGCCCGAACTTATTGTAATAATGTTGTTAGAACAAACAGCGCCCCTTCTCGCTCCCTCCGCCTTGTTTGAGATTACAATTACGGTTTTAGCGAACTGATTTATTAATGGACCGCCTGATCCGCCTCTGATACTTTAATGTCGATTTAATTTACATTCCCTACTACCTACCACTTTATCACTTATTGTTTTGTTTGTTCAATTCAATTTATTTATTTATTTTATCATCATCATCATCTTCTTGCCCTTATCCCTCTCCAAGTGGGGTCGGCACAACATGTTATAAACATGCTCCCACATGATTTGGCTGTTTTTACGACCGGCCGCCTGCCTGACGTCAACTTACGTTAGTCATACTTTACAACACCTTGGTAAGAAAGAGGGTGGTCTATTCTATTAAACCGGATACCACACGATGGGTCAACTTACCTTAGTCGCCTTTTACGATACCTTGGTAAGAAATGAGGGTGGTCTATTCTACTCAGCCGGGTACCACACGGCGGGTTGACTTACCTTAGTCGCCTTTTACGACACCGCAGTAATAAATGAGGGTGGTACTATTCTATTCAGCCGGATACCACACGGCATATGATATATGATAAACTATGATTCAGATATCATCCCCACCTTGCTCTACTTTAAAATCGCACGTTAATAAAAGTAAGAATGCTTATACTTTATTATCTGCGGTATCTATTTTAATAATATATTATATCTGCGATCATGATGAGTGATAATGCTCCTAACAGTGAGTACCATCATGCTATATGGCAACGATTGCGCTAATTGACAATTTATAATCCCCTTTCTAAGGCATCAGATAGAGTTCCAATACTCAACTTTCCTTCTGCAGTGTTTCTGAATCTTTTTATTATTACTTACAAGACTTTGCATATGCAAAAATTGGGGCTAGTATCTTAGAATGTTTGTTGCCTATCAGAATATTCTGAGTAGCGATCAAGGACTAACTTAGTTATCGACTTTTATTATGGCGGAGACAGGGTACCGTTGTACACATTGTCCCCATCTCCGCCAGCAAAAACTCTGAACTAAGTTATCGACTTTGCTTAGTCAATGTCTTGATAGACAAAGTATTGTTTATGTTAATTAATTAACTTACCTAGTTTAATTATTTACATAAATTAAAATTTAAAAACAGTGTAGCAAAACCTGCTTAATGTAGAGTTGATTGCCAAGATCTAAACATGAAACGAAATAAAGCTTAACGTATTCAAAAATTTTCCGCCTAAGTCTCGTCTAAAGCTTTCACACCTGTCGTGTCGCGACTCCCCATTAGCTGTGAAATGCATTAGTCAATATTAAAGATGCCGTCCGCGAGTATAATTCCACAAAGGGCACTTCAAATCACACCCATCTCTTTTCGGTTAATGTCAAAACATTACTGCTCTCGCCGCCGGAGGCTGAAAAAGTATCCCCCAGTATCTGTCACTTCGTATCAATTACCGCGCGCAAACAGCCGTGCCACTTCCCCATACTGCCATAAAGGCCTATCTGCGTACAATGCATCAACCAAATCGAAATTCAATTGTCAAAAGAACGCTATAATGGTACTCTGCCGTAACTCAGTTCAGAAAAGTATTTTGTCATTTGTATTATGACGTAAAATAAAATTTAATGTCGTGCGGTTAAATTCGAAATTCGTTGAGTCGTAACCCTATGTAGGGAATCCCGGAGGGTCGTTTTACAAACATCGAGCTCCCCTAAACGTTATACTTTGAAAACAATAATTTGTATTGCGTATCGAACGCGTCTATAAATAATAGAGTGATACTTCGGCCGGAGCTGAGGCCAGGAGAGCAGAATAGCTTCAATTAAACATTGTACTTAATACACTCAATTAATGATTATCAGATTAGCGACACAATTACCTAAAAAACATTAACTAAACCTTCGACACAAAGACCTAATGCTAAGCTAATGTTTGAGACTGTAGCTGTTAGCAGGAAAAATGTGGAAATAATTACACGCGTTACAACTGGCCATATAATTAACATGGAATAATGAGCGCAAAATAGAATTCCCCGTTCCTTTCTGCTACGGAGAAGAATATAAAAGTGTCTACCTTAGCTAAGTACCTGGTAAGATGTAAGATAGTAAGGAAGAGTGGAAAGTGGCTAAAAAACTAGTAAGCTAAAAATCGTTGTCACTTCGGGAGACTATTGAAACACATGTCTAAAATGTCTACTTACCACCTGTCTGGTTTCAGAAGTAGTTCATAATTCATATATAAATACACCATTACGTTCAGATGAAATGCACGAATACAGTTTTTAGTGACTATTGAAAATGTGTTAAATTATTTAATTAAAAAGTTGAAGATGTAAAAACTTCAACGATAACTTCTAGAAAAGGAGAATTATTATTTATTTATTCAACAGACTGTTTCACGAGAAAGGTTAAGGTGTAAAATTGGGTGAGTTATTGTTTGTTAAAAAGGTTGAAGTTTCTATAAATTGATTGTTATGAGTTGTTAATCGGCCTGCGATCTTTCAGCGAAAATGTTGCTGAGTCCCTTTAAGATATAAGAAGACAATGTATTGTGGAATATTCATGTTTTAAAGGTATTCAGAAAAGTACACAAAAAATAGCTATCTTGTAAGGAAAGCTATAATATCCATTCAAAATTGAAAAACAATACCCACTTCAGTTAGTTGAAAGGAATGGTAAATTCATTATCAACTTAAATACGTTTTACTTTATGTATTAATTACTAAACATTTACACTCTTACACTATACACTTTAGATTCCTTTTTCAGGAGTTCACTTAAAGCTCTACTACTCGTACAAAGCCGGGGCGGATCGCTTATAGTATGGATACGAATTCTACATTCAATCGTATCCTTTAATTCTCTTTAGTTTTATTTTCCAGTTTGATACAAATTGTTCGTCAGTGGAAATTATGATGCTTCTACCCCAACCCGTTCCGTTACACAGCCGTCGTTAACGGCATGGACAAGTTCGAAAAAAACATTTAAATAGGCGATTGAGTGCAAAAGCTCACCTATAAACACTGATTTTCCGACGCAGATTAAATTAATTACATAATTTCACTTATATCAAATCAAAATTAAATCAAATCAAAATAATCTTTATTCAAACAAGCTCTTTCAAGCATTTTGAATCGTCAAGGATCAATATGATTAATGAAGCTACAACTGGTTCGGAATGTTGCTCTTACCGAGAAAAACCAGAAAGAAACTCGGCGGTCAATCTTTTAAACGTTTTCAATTTTACATTATCAAATCGTAGTCCTGTATGAAGCTGAAAGGATTTTCAAATCCAGGCTTGTTTATCATCCAATTATTTATTAATAAATTATTAATTATTTTAATATATAACGTTCAGTTAGAGGGTACGCTAGCTAGAGGCACACTCGACGTAAACTAAAACTAAGCTAAATATTTAATTCGCTAATATTGACTGATTCGAAGAACTTTTTACTCGTAAAGACTTACTGAGACCCATCTACTTAAATATTAATTGGTAGTTGGACTTCAGATTTCTCCGAAATGATCATTGCCTCAACAAGAAATTTTAGAAAATTCACTTTAACAAAATTAAACACAAAATTAAAAAGGAGATCCTTAGGTATATTTCCCTCAAGGACTACAATAGTGACACAATTCGAAAAATCATGATTTGAGATACATGAGTTTAAAGTTTTTAATGCTAAGGAAAATGCATGAAAAATGCTTTAGTTTTCCTAAACGAACGGCCTAATATTGAATTATGAGTTCTGCTGGTATTGCTGCTTATTAAAATGTGTATTTTAACATTTACAACTATTCTTAGTACAAACCATGTGTTTTTTTACTTGTCTCACCTTTACAGCCCATGTGTGATATATTAGATTATATTAACAAGATTTTCTTCAGAACTTAACTAGCATTTAGTTTTATTTGGACGACTCTTTACATACTATATGACACGTAAATATTATAATAATAGCTTTGAAATTTTTGTCGGGTCATATGTTAGTCCGTGCGTTTCTATCCGCTAATGTCAGTGACTCCTGATCAAACCATAAACTATATTTCAGGAAAAGATGTAAGAGTGAAAATATTGTCTAGTGCATTGTCATTAGTAGTAATCGCTAAATAGGGGATGTATGTATGAAATTTTTATTTTTTTTTGTCTTGTTTACTACGCAGAAGATACGTAATTTACTGATTCATTCCTAATATTTGTCATAATATTTACTTACATTCAATAATGTCTTCAAATTATGTGGCTAAACGAGCGTTAAATATGAATGTGGATGGACATGACTAAAGGGAAGCCGAAAAAGAGATTGTTGGATTGTATGTAGTATGTATGTATAAAAGGAGTAGCGCCAGAGTTAACGACTGATAGGAGAGAATGGAAGAAAAAATATGTTGTGCCTATCCTACTTAGAGTGACTTAGACTTAGATATGGGCGGGAAAATGAATTACTTAGTAGGTATATTTCGCATCTATATCTAAGCAGAACGACTAATATTTCCGTATAAAAGTAAAATAAAATATATTTATATTTATACAAGTTTGTAACCTATTGTTTGGAAACAATAGTTACTATATCAATATGATGCGAGAAACAATAGTGGAAAGATTGAGTTATGCACGTTTCGTTTGACAATCAGAAAAGCCCAACGAGCGTAAAATGAAACGAGACGGAACGTTTGATCAGCGACGTCGGATCGCTGTTCAACTCATAAAAGCGTTATTGCTCGTTGTCGACACGGAAGCAAAGACAAAATGGCGCCGCTTTATTACTTAGTAACACATTGCGAGCGTATCTCTTTTATTATAGCTACCTATTACGAGATAAGTCCTGTTGGGGGAGGCTGCAGTGTGACTAGGAAGCGTCGGGACGCTTGTCGCTGGGCGGGGCGACACGCCCACTTTTTCTTGCTGCAAGCTGTTTGGGGATGTGCTTTGTCATCCTGCTCTTCGCGGCGACTTGCTTTATTTTATTTCCGTATGCACGTAGTTTTCATCGTGACGTAATTTTCGCTTTTCGTAGGATAAATTAAATTGAACGCTTAAAATATAATGCTAGTTAGCGCTTGCCCTTTGAAAAGCGAGTGGCTAGGGACCCCTTAAAATAAATCTATGTTGGTATGCACGTATGTATGTATGTATTTATAATATAAATACATGGCATATCAATGAAAAACAATCTCATATAATGTCAAATCATAACTATAGGACATTTATTTAGGTTTCGCAAAATTAAAGAATAAGTTTTAATGATATACTTTAGTGCCTGGGTGACCGAAACTTACACGTTATTTTTTTTAATAAACAAAATGCAATTAAAAATAGTAAAAAAAAGATTTTATTTGGGATCAATCCTAGTATTCTAAATTCGAGATTGCCCGTTACCCAATTGAACTATCATGACTTTGCAATTGACAACGAAATTATTCTTTGTTTCTCATAAAATTATAGCAGGTTTTTTTTGTGCCCGAAAACATGGATAGAAAAACATTTTTCCCTAATAAAACCCAGCTAGGTCGATTTCCCATCTACATGCTAAATTTCATGAAAATCGTTGGAGCCGTTTCCAAAATTCAGAAATATATATATATACAAGATTAACTCATTTAAATAGTAATGATAGTATCTATTTACGGTACTTAGCAATTACTTATTGAGCAAATTGACAATAAGCTTAACTATGCCGTTGAGCCTTCAGTTGGACCCGTAATTATATTTATATTCGAGCTCCTTAGTTTTAATTTTTTTTAAACAACAAAAAATCATAATTTTCATCAAATATTGTAATCAGAGCAAAAAATCTGTGATTTTTGAAATAATACCTAAATTCCAAATATGTCGGAAACGATTAACTTGCGAGCATATTATAGAGGTAAAACCATTAATGTCCTTTAAAATAACATCTTTAGTTCTACAGTAGTTCTCTGTCTGTCCCTATGTCCCTATGTAAACATAAATCTTTAACTACGCAACAGATTTTGATGCAGTTTTTTTTATATATAGAGTGATTAAAGAGGAAGGTTCATATGTGTATTAACATTAAATATGGAGTAGAGAAATACTGTAACTTTTGAGGTTTCTAATGTGATGTCTGAAATAATTACATTTTTTTCGCTTACATTGCAATCGCAAGCTGAATCCTAGGAGATTTATCAAAATAATGTACTAGGTACTTGTACACCTTGAAAAGGCCTACAGAAAAGTCCGCGATGGTATATGTCTATCTCTTATGGATACGAAAAACAATGCCTTATTTTAAAAGCAATTTTATTAATCCTTATCTAATTAAGTACCCTAAATACATTGTTGATTTAATATAGATCAATATGACCGTTTACAGCATGTAATTGAAATGAACATTTTCAAAGATATTACCAACATATGTTAGCGCACACACCATACAATAACACGATATAATAGGAATACCACAATTCCCGTTCCGAGATGCTCTTCTCTTGAATGAAGAACAAAGATTGCAAATCACTGAAACGTTTTATCAATAGGAAGACTTAACCGGAAACAACACGTCACAGTGTTGCCACCATTTTAATCAAAAAGGGCGCGAAACTGTTGTTTCATTACTGTGTTGCTATAAAATACAAAGCGGAAGTCATTGGCGACAACACATATAACAACTAAAATCTTTACGGGAATTTGTATTGGGATCCTGAATGAATAGATACTAACCCAAAAATTTCTCAACACTGAAATCCTTACAAATTATTAATCAACATTGACTATCTAGTTAAACCTTTCTACTTACGCCTACAAGTATAACATAGCGAAACAATATTTGCACATTGTTATGTTTCAGCAAATACGTTCGTGATCTTATTATGATTTCATTAAGTGAAAATATTACAACGAAACACGAGTCAAATCAGTATAAGCTTCAGATTTAATCAGACAGTGCTCGGTTAAGATCAACATTGGAGTCTGTTGCCCGCGGCGGAAGGCTTCAGCGCCCGAAACTAGAGACAACCGACGGTATGTAATCTCGTTTTGCCCTCTTAATTATTGAATGTGTAAAGAGTTGAAGCGACTTTTCAGTTACGCCACCCTTCCATTGTCTTTTTGTGTACACATCGCTGTTCTTCTTATTAAACAACCGAGAAAAGGAAAGTCATCTTCATTCATTATTTATTCATATACCTAAGAATTGCTGTATATTTTTCTCGAGTAGAAACCATTGGTTTGGTTTATAATTACGTCAATCCGAAATTTGGATTTAAGATGGATTCATCTACTTCAGGCAATTAAATTACATTTACCTTAAAAATATTTAATTTTACATGAATATATATACTAATATTATAATGAGGAAGTTTGTGGGTCTATTTGTCTATTACGCTTTCACGGCTTATACGCAGGACTAATATTGATGAAATTTGGGACATTTAAACTTAGCATGTTAGGAATTTAAAGTAGAGAGAGTACAATTATTTATACGGGTCAATTATATCGATCGTTGTAGGTGAAAGACCGATTTCTCAATATTTCAAATCCGTCCACAATATTTCAAAACGCAGTAACAGTTTAATAAATTAATTAATGAAAGTCTAATACTTCTGCACTTCTTAATAATACTTCTGAACGCTCCTCCGCTTAATCGGCGAAGACGATCAGTTTTTTTAGCGTGTCAATGTGTGCTTTTTGCGTTTGTGTATAGATAATTTAGGCTTAGAATTATGCAGAAAGATGTTCTACTTTTTAGTACACTACTTATAATATAATAGTATGAAATCAAAAATCCATTAAAATATAGTTTTAAATTATGCCTTGGCTTGTTTATATTTACATTTTTCAATGAGAATAATAAAATAAATTAAAATAACTGAAACAATGAAATCTAACAAAGCATCGCGAAAACACGATTTTGACCAAGTGTTGCGGTACCTAAACAAAAGCGCTTTAATAATGCATTTTCCAATTGCCGCTGAACAAATAGCGGGAACGTTGCCGACAACGTACTGCGGACGTAAAATAAAACAAGCTCTCGACAAATATCACAGATTGTTACAAAAGAAAAGCTTTGTTTTACACATATCTTGTGATTTTGCCTGATTTTATGACAAGGAAAAGAAGAATGTCTTTAGAATCATGCAGTTAAATGTTAATAAGTAGGTAGACACGGCCACTACACTAGAAAAGAAAATTTGAAAAATTCTAATTACATTTCATATCAGATTTCAAACCCGGAAACTCTAGTTATATATTTAACTAACAATTGCCAGCGGCTCCGCCCGCGTGGATAGATTAAAACCGTAATATAGTCTTTCGATTCTGGTTGATTTGATTAAAGTGAGTCAACCTTAAAAGCTAGACATATGCTGTCGCTGACTTTTATTTAGAACTTTTAGTTGGGACCAATCTTGTAATACATGATTTTTGCCGTTTACTTAGCGCTCGTAAGGAAAGCTTTAAATTTTGCCGTTTTCGTACTATTTTTTATTGCTGCTCCTCTACTATTTAACTGTACTGTTATACAGCCTTCCTCGACAAATTAACTCTTACACTGAAATAATTTTTCAAATCGGTCGAGTAGTTCCTGAGATTAGCGCGTTCTAACAATTTAACAAAAGAACTCTTCAGCTTTATATATTAGTATAGAACTATAGATAATTAAGTTTTGTTTAAACAATAAGTTGTTTTCCTTGAGAGGTCGTCGTCGTTAGTTCTATCTAATAGAAATGTAGCTTAAAGCCACTGTTATAATACGAGTAGGTTTCGGTTTTACCATAGCTATCTCAAAGTAAGACATCAAGAAGCTCTAAAAATTGCTGTTCTGAAATAATTAAAATCTTTCTATCGTTTATATGGGGTTTGGGGTTGTGATTGAACCACGATCACGTGGCTATCCACATGAAACAGTTCTTTAGTCTTTGGAGCGTGAGAAACGTCACGTGCAAGTGCAAAGCTTGCAGTCGATTATTTATAGCTTCACTTTGTATTAATTTTTTTTTTTTCACGCGTAAACCGCATACATACATGATTTGCGACATTTAAATGAGTATTCGACTGTGATTACTAAGCATACGTATTAATAGAAGTATGTTAAGAAAATCTATATATAGGCTCCCGACAAAATCGCAACGCTTTGCGATTATTAGCGATTTTGTCGTGGAGCCTATCTCCTCACGATGCTTCGGTTGCCGGGCGAAATAAGCGTTGAGATTATCGTAGTTGCTATATGCGTAGGTATACCTACGCATATAGCAACTACGCTAACTAGCTTGTGTAGTGTGTTGTTGGTGGTTGTGTCTTGTGAAACATGTGGTTACTATGTTTATGTGGTTATTATATTCTGCATCTATAAGGTACGGGAACAGTTTTGCTTCCTACACTTACCATAACATAGATTTTCTTAACAAACGCTATCATTCTAAAAGATTCTATCATAATTTTTGTAAAGTTATCGAAGGTAAGAAGTTGTTACAATATTCTACGCTACTAAACTATAATATGTCAGTATTAAAACTATTTTATGCCACTATCACCCTAGCGGCGAAAGTATAAATTTACTGAAATAGAATTTTAAGGTTGTTAAAGAAGATGAGGGTTGGGTTTCCTAAACTTTCATAATTACTAAAATATAAGTAGACTGTGAACATAAGTTTAAGGTTTTAAGCAATAAATAGAAAAATCTAAAATTATCATACATAGATATTTACAACATAGCTTTGTCCCCATTTGTTCTGTATTAATTTTTACTTTGATCCCATTTTGTTATTCGTTCCAAACATTCGAACAAAATTTGAGAACGACTTATGTAATACAGATTATGTATCTAAATGTACCATTCTGTATATAAATTTAGCTTGACGAGTTACGCAAATCGGAAAAACACATTTATCCGGGGGAAAGCCTTAAAAGTGACCCTCATTAGCCTCATTGTTGTACTTTTATCGTTGCCGGCGCCCTCCGCTCGGGATAGCATAAATAAATCAAATTTAATTAACTCAGATTAATTTTCGCGGCGCCGCCATCGCCTCGCCCGCCTCAGCGTCCCTTTTTATTTGCCCCGAGGTAAAATTCTCAGTTCTGCGCTCGACTGCCGGTGATTTACTATGGATTCTTTAATAAAAAGTTTACACTTAGCTTAAACGTGTCGCCCATTACTTTCCAGTTGCGAAGCCGCATAAAATCACTTAAATTAAATCTATCACATTGATCTTTTAACTCAGTTCTATTTGGAAGTTCGTTTAATTTGCAAGGAGAATAGAATGTGGGGAGTAGATATTTATTTAAGTTTATTTTGTTTTCCTTTTCATGTTTAAGAAATGGTCAGGATACAATGTAATATAGTTCATTTACAGACTTAATTACAATTAATTTTATCGTTATCATATGTTTTATTTCTATTACAGACTGCATTCATATACCTATTATTCGACAAATTATCATTACCTATTATTTAAATGAAATTTTCATATTGATAAAGAAATATCAAATAATTTGACAATTTAACTATATGTAGAATAGATGTAGAGATTGATATATTTGCGCAAATTAAGTTTATGTATCTATTTGAAGTTTGGCTTTTAAACACGCCAATTTCGTAAATTCTATTTCGTATAAATTATAGTCTCAATATAAAGTTATCCTAAATAGTTATTATGAGCAATTACACGTATACACGATAAGAGATTATACGAAGGCGTAACGATAGGTAAAGGTTACCTTGAGACATATGACTTTAAACCATCCATAGCATCACTAGAAGCTATTACCAATACTTTCTGACAGCCGTACTCTTAGCTCTTTGAAGAAATCAATAGTCCAAACGACGAAACCGAGGCATTAATCTTACACGAAATAAAAAAAAACTAAAATCCTCCTTGAAATAATTAAATCAGTTTGTATAATACTTTACATGTATTGAATTAGACAACCTTCTGAAACATTAACAAGGTCCAGACGAAACGATGCACCTCACATCTTTAAAATAAACATGTTTCTTGTTTTATGCCATGATTCTCAAACTAAGCGCCTTAATATTAAGAAAATCAACGTCTTTTATCACATGTTTCAAAAGTAAGATTTCTCACACTCCTAAGTCTATGGAAACGATTGATAAGGACACTGTGTGCGGTTTAAGCGGAACGTACGATTATAACTGCCATAGAGACCTCTCTATTACTTATCTCTTTAAATACTTCTCAATGTCAGATCTCGTTTATTTTAGTGCCTTGCATTTAAAAGCGTCTTATATGACTATGATGAGCAATTCACGAAATTACAAACACACTCGAATAATGCGTACAAACAGGTCCTAGTTTTCTAACCTCGGTCGGTAGAGGTTTTTCTGCCACACTCCCGACGGCATCATGAATAGTCCTAGTCATAATACTTGCTTCCTCGTACGCAGAACAGTAAAGAAGTGTCTTTGGGACAACGTTCCACGAACTAGTAGAGCTTCTACGCTTTACTCCCCGCATTTCGCAAACCCGTTGCTTCGACCGACCCCTTTTCAAAACTTTGTAAGGCCTCAAAGCATAAAGTAACAGTTTGGAAAACATTTTCGGACAAAAAATAAATAAACATTTGCTCATTTTTATTTTATCGTTAGTGAAGAAGTTTAATTTGCGCAATGGTATAAAAAGGCGGGCATGTAAACAATTGACGGAGCGCAGTCTGGGTGGCTTGCTGGAGTGGTCGGTACACACTTGACCAACACCGGTAGCCGCAAACATCCAATATCCCAAATTCTGACTAACCGGACAGTTAAGCTGGACAAACATTGTGTAACGATTTATTTGAGCCACTCCTTGCCTGATAAAACATTTTAAAAAGTAACTTAACATTTCTTAATCACAGTCTTTCTCTATTGGATTAAATGTGAAGAGGGCAGAGATGTTAGAATTAACCGAATGAAAATCTTACATAGCGAGCATTTTAATAGAATAACATTAATTATTCCATAATAAGTTGTATAAAGGAAATATATCAATAATAAAGAGATAGAAAGAGTTCTATCTCTTTATCTTTCCGCGACATGTACAAAACGAATCCTTTACACGAACTGCCGAAAAGATGGTGTTAGACTATTAGTCTTAATTCAATTTTAGTATATGCACTGGAAAAGATAATACGTATACCATAATTAGAACGATTATTGGCCATTGGCAGATCCATCCATCCATTTCTAGAGCGTTAGATAATACTATCCTTGCTATTCTACTGATGTTTAACAACAATTTTTGAAAACTAAACATGCATTTATTTTTGTTCAATAACCTGCGTACGAAAAAACATTCTCTAGAATTTTCAAATGGTCAAGAGGTATTGAGATTCAAATGTTCAGGGGAAAAGTCGCATTGCACTAATTACGAATTAATAAGCTCTGTTTAGCGACACTAGCTTAGACCGTTTAAAATATTATAGAATGGTAGTGGGGCTTGTTAGAGCAAGGGATTAATTCGATAGACCTTTGAATTGCCTTAAGTTTTGTAATACCTATATGCATTTATCTTACGCAAAGGATAGATAATGTTTATATAAGGACAAAATTAACGAATTAAAAGCTTATCCTAATTGATCAATTGAAGGTTATAATTACGCATATTTACGTATTACATTTAATAGGCAAAATTACATAGCTAGACGCATTAATTAAATGAATAAGATATACTTGAATTTATTTTTTAAATATGACTGCTGACTATAGGACTATAGTCTAGAGGACTATGGTCTAGACTAGAGGACTATAGTCACTCAGCGGGCAATAGAGCGAGCCATACTCAGAATATATCTACGTGATCAAATCAGAAATGAGATTCATAGAACTAAAGTCATTGACATAGCTCAGCACGGCTCGAAGTGGCAATGGGTGGGGCACATAGTGCGAAGAACCGGTGGGCGTTGGGGTCTTAGGGTGTTGGAAAGGCGACCCAGCACCAGAAAACGCAGTGTCGGTAGACCACCTACTAGATAGACTCACGACCTCAAAAAGGTCGCGGGGAGCCACTGGATTCAAGCCGCACAAGAAAGTGTGGAAATCCCGTGAAAAGACCAGTGTCCAGCAATGGACGTCCGTCGATTGAAGAAGATTTTTTTAAATAATTAATAATAAAACAAAGTCTCCAAAAGCTGTCTATCTGTATGTGATACTTTTTCATAATCTCCTGAACGAATTTTTGTACGGTTTTCACTAAAAGATATTGCAATCCTTCCGGAAGGTTTAGATTAATAGTACATTACAGTTTTATGTAAATTGTGTTAAAGAGGTAACGCCGTCATAAAAAAAAATAGCTGGGAACTTTAGTTGCGTGAGCCGCGTAAACCAACAGAATACACTAAAGTAATTTACTAGAGAATTGTAGATCTACAAAAATACCTCAACAAAGTCTGCAACAGCATTTCTCTATGTCTTATCGTTAACTCACAAAAACTATTTTTAAACTCAAAATTTTAATCAAATACACTGACTTATAGTGTAGTCAAAATATGTACGACTATTGGACATATTTAAATGTAAAAAATTATCTTTATTTCTACAGTATATGGTTACCAATTTGTATTTAATTTATACAATAAATAAAAAAAAATAAAACTGATCAAAGATTAAAACAATTTAAGGGCGATTTTGTAATATTTGAAGGGCCACCCACGGAATGTTGGCACAAAAAATGTCATGTCACTATTATTGACTCACTGCCTTTTACCTCGTCGAAACCATCCGCCTTAACAGTGTAATCTAATAGCAATTGTTACACTGTACACTGATAATTCTAGAATAACTAGAATAAAGTTTAAATATGACAATTGATTCCAGAAGTTAATACATATTAATTTAATATTTAAGAAATCGTATTTTCTATACAAGACTTATTGGCGCAAGTCACATCTAATAACATTCGTAACAAAATCAAACGTTTAATAGAATTCTTTAACATCGCTAGTATATAGGTATATGACCATAACTGACTTGTTAAAACAAAATACTCGTATATACCTATATAGTGTAGAAATAAATTGTCATTTCTTTTACGAAATCTTGACTGCTTATATATTGTAAGGAAAAGAAATTATTATTGCATGTTGTTCTTTTACGAGTAAATATTGGTGTAAATCTATACTAATATATAAAGCTAAAGAGTTTGTTTGTTTGATTGTTTGAACGCGCTAATCTCAGGAACTACTAGACCGATTTGAAAAATTCTTTCAGTGTATGATATCCATTATTGAGGAAGGCTATAGGCTATATAACATCACCCTAAGATGAATAGGAGAGGAGCAGCAAAAAAAAAGGGCAAAATTTAAAGCTTTCCTTGCGTGCGCTAAGTAAACGGAAATAGTTATTGAAGAATCATATAGTACAAAATTGTTCCACTCTAAAATCCGCGACAGCATATGTGTAGCGTTTAAGGTTCACCCACTTTAACCATTTTTATGGTTAACAAAAGACTATATTACGGTTTTAATCTTTCCACGAGGGCGGAGCCGCTAGCGATTGCTAGTTAATTAAAGACCTCAGCTCGATGGAATGTTAATAAATGTAGATTTGAATATTACATAATGCAAATTAAATAATCTTTATAACCTTCAAGGATCAATGAATTTAAAGAAGTTACACTGCTTCGGAGTGTTGCTCTTACCGAGAAGAACCAGCAAGAAGCTCGACGTAATTAAAAATTGATTTTCAAATAATTTATAGAATTGGTTACTTAGCGGAGATCCGTAATACGAATGTGATAATAAAATTATTTTGCTATAATCCGCAAATAATTCATCATCGCGGATTATAGCATAATAATTGTATTATTACTTTTACGCCGTGTGATATCCGGCGGAATAGAATAGTACCACCCTCATTTCTTACCGAGATGTCGTAAAAGGCGACTAAGGTAAGTCCACCCGCCGTGTGGAATCCGGCTGAGTAGAATAGACCAACCTCATTTCTTACCGAGGTGTCGTAAAAGGCGACTAAGGTAAGTTGACTCACCGTGTGCTATCCGGTTTAGTAGAATAGACCACCCTCTTTCTTACCGAGGTGTCGTAAAATACGACACAGGTAAGTTGACGTCAGGCAGGCGGCCGGTCGTAAAAACGCAGCCAAATCATGTGACAGCATGTTTATAACATGTTGTGACGACCCCTCTTAGAGTGGGAATAGGGCAGGAAGATGATGAATTGTATTATTACTTTTGAATTGATTTTCAATTGAATTAGACACAAAAATAGTGAACTTCTCAAGCCGTTAAAATAAGAGAAATAAGAAAATTCAAGCATATTCATACCTCGACGCGCTCTTCTTTTAAATCAACTCGCAGCGCCAGTTGCTCCCTAAGCACAACGTCGGGGTAGTGTGTCTTGTCGAAGGTGCTCTCCAGCTGTTCGAGCTGCTCCTCCGTGAAGATGGTTCGATGGCGACGTTTGCGCTTGGGCGGTGGACCCGACAACCCCGCCAGAGCCGCCGCCGCATAACCCCCATACAAGCCTGCGTAACCTCCGGCCGATGTTACAGCACTACCCACACCTACAAATACAAACACCTAATTAATATCTATCCATGATTTTCCTTGCCTTATCCCACTCTAAGTGGGGTCGGAACGACATGTTTTTATTTATTTATTTATTAGGTAATAAAGTTCTTAAGGCGTAATAAAGTTCTTCTTCTTTCGTTCTTAAGGCGTTCTTAGGCGTAATAAAGTTCTTACTTAATACATATTAATATTAACATCTTAAACTAAGGCCATGTAAGGATTACACAATTAGTTTTTTTTTTTACAAATAATTTCGTTCGTTGAGTAGACGATATAAAATATTTACATAAAACACACGCATGCATAAGGTATAGGCACAGACTAACGGAGGTACTTTTAGCAAAACATTGATTTTCTCTAATGTCAGATTATAGCAAAATAATATTATCATTACTTTGTGAGTAGCGGCCTGTTACTATACCCACTACTAAGAATAGGCCTCCTCTCTCCGTTTTTGTAGAGAAGGTTTGAAGCTAAGACCTACCACGCTGCTCCAGTGCGGATTGGTAGATTACACATATCTCCAGAATTTTCTAGAGATATGCAGGTTTCCTCACGATGTTTTCCTTTACCGAAAAGCGTGTGATAAATTGGAATTATCAATTAGACACAGAAAACTCACTGGTGTCTGCCCGGGTTTGAACCCGTTACCGCCTCGAAAGAGTCACACGGTGTTACCTCTGGGCTACCACAGCTTTACACCACAGCTTTAAGCTTTACATTCACATAATTAACGCCTAATTCTATAAATTATAAAATATAGGTAGTGAGTTTGTAAAACAGCAATAAAGGCCTTTTAATATAACGTGACTACATTATATGACTACTGGCTTTTCCCGCAACGTCGATTGCGTAGACTGTTTTCGCGTGATAGGTAGATCGCTTTTCAATTACATCCTATTCCTGTACAATTAACATGATTTCTATAGCCTATATGTTACCCCGGTGTATAAGGTGTATAAGAAATAATTGTGCCAAATTTCATCGATATTGGTTCAGCGGATTCACCGTAAAAGAGTAACACACGTATATAAATACTCACTAACTTTCGCATTTATAATATTAGTAGAATATTAATTTCCGAAAAGGAAAATAAATAAACTCTACCTACCCAAGAACTGTAAATGAACGAACTTTTTTTTATCCAAATACTCATGTAAGAGAAAATCAATAAAAGTGTATCTACAATACGAGATTCAAACACGTCATCGACTATTAGAATTAACCTAACATTGAACCAAGCCAACCGTTAACATCCACGCTTAAGACCCTACAAGCGCTCCCCAAGCTCGGTCCAAACCGCCTCAACAATTCAAAATATTAAAGCTGGGAAGAAAAATTGAATATTTTTGCATACTTCCGGCGTCGGTGGAGAATTACAATGTATTATTTCCGATAGAAATATAAAAGCTTTTAAGGCCGGCAGCGTATTTCTAAGGCGCTATCGGTGGTTTTCCACACGCCGTCTTTGCATTTACTCGAGCGCCCGCTCGCTTAAGCTGTATTGATTTAAAATACCAGGTTACTTATAATATGGAGCAAATTTAAGTAGATGTCTGACCTAACTTATTATTCGTGTTATGATTTTGCATCAGGTATGTTTCTAGATCGAACAATTTTTGCAATTGTTTAATATATGTATATTGTCATTCCGTCATTTTACTATAATAGTGCAGTTGAATATTTAGATTAGGTACTTTGTTATTATCATACCTTATTCAAACGGCAACCTATTAGTCAATAGCCAAAATATCATTTTCTATTTATTCGTACCCTGTTATGCATACGCATTGCGATTATGTCGTGAAACTTATCTCCTGATGATGCTCCGGTTACGGGTCTAAACGATCGTTGAGATTATCGTAGTGAATGTGTGTAATTCTTGTGTAGTGTGTTGTTTGTGGTGGTGTCTTGTAATAAGTGCGGTAGCTAACCCTGCATGTATAACTATGAGAACGGTTTTGCTTCCCACATTTAGCATTACATAGATTTTCTTAACAAACGCAGGTTATAGCAAAAATTCTATCATAACTTTTGTTCTATGGAATTCCGCAAAATAACGCCTTCATACGCAGATAATTTTACCCCTGAAGAAAACTACAAGCTTTCTCTAAATATTATAATCGTTTCTATAATTTTCTTAAATCATGGTTAAATTAATATCAAAGATAATAGGGAGCCATATCTATAGTTCATGTCGTAATACGTATTTACCGCCAAGATTTAAATTATAAAATGTAGATCGGATAAATCGTTCAATAAGCAACAAGACCAGAAGCCTTAATTTCTTAGTTAAATTAAAACTTTACCAGTGGAACAAGATCTTTTCTCCCATTAGATAGAGATACTCGTATGTAGAACTGATGCCAACGACATTTTCATGTTCTTGATGGCTTCAGTATGTATCTTAAAGTTCTCCTATTCTCTATAGGTTTTTATATAATATCAAAAGATCAGTATGCGGTATTTAATATTTTTCATCTCGATATTATTTTTCATCATTCTCCTACCCTTATCTTACTTTTTCTAACTGGGTCGGCACCACATGTTTTAATCATGTTGTGGTGTGATTTGGCTACGTATTTTACGACCTGTCGTCTGCCTGACGTCAACTTACCTTAGTCGCCTTTGACGACACCTCGATAACAAAAATTGGATTTTTGGATTGGATGGTCTATTCTATTCAGCCGGATATTACATGGCGAGTCAACGTACATTAGTCGCCTTTTACGACACCTTGGTAAGAAATGAGGTGGTCTATTCTACTCAGCTGGAACCCACAGATATTTTATCTCGAATATAATTTGAATTTTATATATTTATTTCACTATAACTCTCGTATTTCGGATTACAAAACTAAAAATTTTTGTTACCCACGATTATGTAATCTATGTTTTTTCTTATTTCCAAAGGAAAAGCTAGATTCTTTTTCTATGTGTTAGACCGGTATATAAGCTTTAATTGTACCAAATTTCATTAATATTGCTCTGATAAAATAGTCACAGACATGGAGACTTTGCATGTATAATATCTGTATGGATAATTCATTCACTGATTTCAATTTAAATTTTTAATATCGCAATAGCCGACTGAAACATTTCACGAAATCATAGCAGAATTATTCTTGTTATTGCAACCTCAAGCCCTAGAGATATTTTAACATTTTTAAATGCTTTCTAAGAGGAAAAAACGAATATAATTGTGATAAGCCTCGTCTTCGGCCCCAGATCCCTCTCACGGCGCAAGGGATAGCCTCAGGGCAACCGCTCGCGCTCCTTGCTACTTAAGTAAAGCAGATGGATATTATAATTTTGTATAAGTAACCTTCAACTAATGCTTAAAGCTGACCTATCTTCATATAAAGTTATAATGCAAGATATTAAGATTAATATTATTTTAAACCAATTGTCAAATGAATTTATTTCTATGCAATCTATGCATTATAGCTGTTCAGAAAAACTATTAAAAGGAGGATGATTCTCAAAGCCTACTATGAACAAAAATAGGTGAATATAACTTCTCTTCAACCTTGTACAAGATAGCAACGAACGAGATAGAAATGATTTGATTTGATTGACATGTAACTATTTATAAGAATTATATTTCGAAAAGAGCAACCGCCGAGATTCTTGCTAGCTCTTCTCGCTAGGTGCAGTTTTTCCGAACCAGCGGTAGAGTTGACGATTCTAAAGCACTTGTTTACAAGTTCAATTGAATTAAAAATAATTTGAATTTGAAAATATTGTTAATGTTTGTTGTTTAAATTAGTTATTTAGTTTAAATCGTCTATTTAGTTTTTATAGAACGCTATATATTGCTAAATCATTAAGACTTCGATCCGAACACGTTTCACTTAATAAGTTAGTTTATTTGATGAAAGTGCCATCTCCGAATTATGTGGAATGCGGTGTCATCAAAGATGTAATACATATTATGATGGAATATGCGCGGAACGAGGACCTTAGAAGTGAATTTTAGTTAAAAATTAGCATTAATCACTGATTTTGCCACTTTTAATAGCATTTTGCCCTTCACGTAAGTAGTAAAAAGTGAGGTTAGTTTGTAGTTACTTTGGGGGTGGCATTTTTTCTACGAAAAAGCCCCCGTAAATTAAGATTTAAAAAAATATAGCTAAATAGCGCTGCCTCACTCTAAGCTACGAGTATTACTGACAATGGTAGGCTATGAGGCGTAAAAGTTTCACATAATAACAAACGTAAGTTACAACAACCGACAATTTGAAGGAACAGCTTTATCTAAAACATTAATACAACACACATTTGTTTTTGTATCAACGTAATTAACTACAAACTTTAGTAGCAGTTATTTATCTAATAGTTTTAAAACCGTAGAATACCGTACTGTAGAATTTTTGAAATTTCATTTAAGCTTACAGAAAATGTCAAAATAATAATGTCGGAGATTCAACTATATTACATTTCCATTTTTTTTTTTTATAAGCTTAGTATTGAAATGAACTATATGAAACTAAATTTAAACTGTAGGTACTGTTTAGAATTTAAGTGACCGAATTCAAAAAAGTTGTTTTGTGTCCAGTTACAATAAAGTGTAGCATAGCGCCAACAAAACTTGTGAATGTTAAAGAAAAAGAAATCAATAACTTGGAAGAGCAAGAAAACACTTTTTTTTAATAATTCGTAGCGTGATGTCATAGATGGCATTGAAATAAAGATTACAACGTATCTAACTCAATTAAGCCTAATTTTGAATTTGGTAATTAATACTAAGCTTTAATACTAAGCGTGCGATATGCTGGTAGACCTAACGACCTTTACAGAATCACTGAGTGAGAGGGTGAGCATAGCAACATCACAGAATGCGAAGAGTGATCGCAGCAGCTCTATGTAGCGTCTAGGACTAAGAGACAAAGAGTAGCCCGTTGGCGCAGTAGGTAGTGACCCTGCCTTCAGCTCTGCGGGTGGCGTGTTCGATTCCCGCCGAGGGTCAACATTTTCTATAAATGAATTTGTTGGTCTTCGAACCTGACTGTATATTTGTATTTAAGTATGTATTTAAAAATTATAAGAATAAGAATAATAAGATCTTTATTCGACTTTCACCTTACACATTACAAATTATTATTTATACATAGGTAAATGTAATTTTTTCGCGATGGGCGGGGAGTTAGTGGACGATGTTAGTGCGGAGAACCGATGGGCGTTGGGGTCTCGAGGTGCTGGAATGGCGACCCCGCACCGGAAAACGCAGTGTCGGCAGACCCCCCACGAGATGGACTGACGATCTTAAAAAGGTCGCGTCCGGTCCAAGCGGCACAAGATCGTGTATGGTGGAGATCCCATGAAGAGACCTATGTCCAGCAATGGACGTCCATCGGTTGATAAAGAAGAAGAAGAAGAAGTAATTTTTAGTTTAAAGCTAAATAATTAAAGTAACAAACACCAAGTACCTACAGCTGTGTGAAAGGTCGAAAAGGATGGCCACTCAGACTGCCTTAGCCTCACTGCTGATTTTCAGTGGTCTCCAGATAAATTAATAATCTCCAGATAATTATACAAGTGTATAGTGTGTATTAGGACGCATATGTATGCAGTTAGTTGATCTGAATGGAAAGTAATTTAATGTCTCTAGCCCAAAGGTTGCCTGGAAGAAATCGCTACTTAGCGATAAGGCCGCCTTATTGTATCTGCATTAAGATAACATCGTTTTCTTTACAATGTATATTGTAATTTTATGTGGTGCAATAAAGAGAAGATCGGTTAGATCATTGAGCTACTTATATACTTCTCTTCACTTCAGCTTAACCTAGTTGAGCTGCGTTATTGTCGTTTTAAGGGTACTCTAATTTCTAATTTGACAGCATAAAACTTTCTAATGAGTTTATAGCTCGTCAGAGACCAGGTTTAGAAGATATCATTACGAAGCGCACTGCTCAAAATCTTAGATTCGTTAACAATATTTTTTGACTGTGTTCGGACACTTTATGAACTCAAATCAAAATTAAAGCGCCATTTCTTTTGTCTGATATAGTGAACAGTCACAAGGGAAGCATTTTTGACTACGTGCCCACCAGCTCTTAATTTAATTCACATTTTTTTTAGTTTGATTGATTAACCGTACATATACATATATCTCTCTTAAAATAGCTTTCTTTTTTATTTAACTTATAAATATGCTTAATACTATGTGAAGGTTATAGACCCAAGTGAAGCGCAAGTTGTGGTTATCTTTAAGTGGGTCTACATCATGATTAAGATGTAGCCTGTAGATATCATCATCGTCCTACCCTTATCCCACTCTAAGTGGGGTCGACACAACATGTTATAATATATGATTTGGCAGTGTTTTTACGACCGGCCGCCTGACGTCAACTTACCTTTGTCGTATTTTACGACACCTCGGTAAGAAATGAGGGCGGTCTATTCTATTTAGCCGGATACCACACGGTTATAAGATGTAGCCTGTAGATAATCCTTTTTAAAAATAAATAAATAAGACATACCGAATAGTTCGTGCGCTCTGTGAAAGGGTGTATGCGCCAGATGGTGCAGCTGCAGCGGCGGTATGGGCGGCGGCGGGCGCGGGGCCAGGATGCTGTCGATGGTGAAGAGCGGCGGCGGCGGGCGGTCGGCCAGCGAGCCGCCGCCCGCGCCGCCCAGCAGCAGCGCCGTGCTCAGGAGCGCGGGAGCGTCGCGCGGCCAGCCGCCCATGGCGCCGCAGCCACCGGCGCCCCTAGCTCCGCTCGCGCCTTCCGCCACGCTGCCTCACCGCCTCGGCACGAACGTCGCCGCGTCCGCTATCCCCGCGAGCCAGGCCTCGCACATCATACTCCGAAAACTTTTCTCCTATTCATTCCGAAGCACACGATTTACTTCACTGTACGTCCCGTTCATACAAAAATTCCGTGAATAAAACGTAACGTGCGGATGTCCGCGGGCGATTAGTACTGTTGATGGCGACAGGATAATGGGATGGACGCGTGATGCGATTGCAGGCAAATCGTTTTAGTGTGATGTCGCGTCGTGATTGGAGTGGTGGCGCGGCGCGACCGGGAGCGAGTGGGGTGGGTGGCGAGCGGCGGCGGGCGTGCGCGGCGCCGCGCGGGGCGTGCCCGCCGCTCCGCCCCGCCACTAATGGATGTGACAATACGACGCTCCCAAATGCTCACTAATAATAGTAATCTTTATCCCTTCCTTTGAATCCGCGACACGGTCTTATGTTCGAGTGTTTAGTTGTACAGAGTTAAACTGCTATTTATATTTTGCTTATTTATTTCAAGTTTCGTCGGAAAGATTTTACGAACTTAGCAGGCGTTATTCCTTTAATTATTACCCACATTATACTAAGTTAAGCGATATATCAATAGAGTTATTTCTGAAATTGGAACTCCATCTATATGGCATTTTTATGTTAAAAAATATATGCTTTTACTATAATTTTGACTGATAGTACCTAAATGATTGTAAAAACTGCTGATACTTAGGTAAATTATTTTTATGTTATGATTTATCAACTAACAATAACAATTGAAGTCATGTCATTTTTGGACATGTGCATGCTTTAGTAGATATAACATTATTTTAGATAAAATATATTAAAAATATATGGGACACACATACGGTTCTCCGTCCCCAAAGTAACTAACTTAATACTTGTGTTATGTGTCACAGACAACAGATAAACATAGGTATACAAATAATTATAGTTTTAAATACCAACCAATTTAAAAAAAAAGATTGGTTAGGTTGGTAGTCAAATTTACTTACCTACTACAAAACAAAAAACAGACAACAAGCATGCAGAAATACTTAGTAAAATGCTTGATGATATACCTACTTATTAGATTTCATTACATAAATTTATACATATAATATGAGAGCACCGTGTATACGCTGATTGGTATCCGGCTGAATAGATAGACCACCCTCATTTGTTACCGAGATGTCGTAAAAACCGACTAAGGTAAGGCTTCCCGCGGTGTGGTATCCGGTTAAGTAGACCACCCTTTTTCATACCGAGGTGTCGTATAATACAACTACAGTAAGTTGACGTCAGACAGGTGGCCTGTCGTAAGATACGTAACCAAATCATGTGACAACATGTTTATAACCCGTTGTGCCGTTATTGCCCCTGGGATAATGGCAGGAGGATGATGACCTTTAGTTAAAACCTAAACCTACAAAGTAGGTACTTAATATAATAACCTAAATATAATAAGTAACCTATATATATGATATGAGAGCACCATGTATATCGTTAAAACACAAAGCTCAACGACGATTGTAAGAGACGTGAGGATTAACTCTTACCTAACAGCGAACAAATTGAGCCTCGGCTTATTTTGCTCAATACTACGCCAGCGGCGTTCACAACGTGTTCGCCTTTTTGTAGCCTACACAATGTCTAATTCAGGTGATCGTACAAAACATGTTCTTTTCAGCGACGATTAACAAAATTAATTCGCTGCGGCTTAGGTAATAAAAAACGGATCGAGATCAAATGACAAACCATTTTGGGCCCTTTTTTTAAGTAAACAAACAACTTCCACTGATCTTTCTGTCAACGATTGTTGAGATTGTAGTAGTCAATATGTGCAATGCTAGTATAGTTTAGTGCATTTTTTTAACGATTGCTTTTTAATATCCAATACATGATATTGGATATTAAAACGGCTATTATATGTAGGTGTTAAAAAAATATGTCATAATAAATGTAAAGTGTACTCTACGTTTAACATACCGCACGCTTAGTATTAAAGTGACCCAATTCCAAAAAGTTGTTTTGCGCCAAATTTCAATAAAACTTAGCGTAGCGCTTTCATAACCCGTGAGTATTAAAGAGACCCATAAATTGGAAGAGCAACAAAACAATAGTTTACTAGTTCGTAGCGTGATGTCATGGCATTCAAATAACGATTATATCTAACTTAATTAAGACTTATTTTGAATTCAGTCACTTTAATACTAAGCATGCGATATTTGTTCTTTTAACAAGGATTTATCATCCTCCTGCCCTTATCCCGCTCTAAGTGGGGTCGGCACAACAAGTTGTAACATAATTTGGCTACATATGATAGGCCGCCTTTTTTTATGTCAGGAAAACCCATTCTGGGTCGTCACTGCCCGACGGGGACGAGCGGCGGGTATGTCGGACTCTCACCGACTAAAAACCTGACAGTGCTCCACCACGCTACTGGTGGCAGGAACAGGGTACCGTTGTACATATTGCCCCCATCCCCGCCAGCAGCAAATCTGAACCCCAGAGTGCTCCACCTCTGGGTCGAGGCCTCTCTAAAAGTCCCTCTAAAAGTCTAAAAGTAGGGGCACTTTTCCTCCGCTAGACGATGCATCGGGAGCACCAGATGCATCGACCGCCTCAGGGACCTAAATCCAGCGAGCGTCCGATATCGCGACGTCGATTTACCTTAGTCGTATTTAACGGCACCTCGGTAAGAAAGAGGGTGGTCTATTCTACTCAACCAGATACCACACGGCATTCTTTATCACAGATTACCTATAATAAAATAATATTATCATTACTTTTCATTTAGGTATGTACATCCGCAAAGTAACTCCTTATTGTCTAAATTATTAAATGTTTTAAATCCTAAACTATATGGAGTACCGCTGTGCTGACGGGCGGTGTGCGGCAACTCTTCGCAAATATTGACAAAGGTGGGGGCCAGGAAACCCGAGCGCGCTTCTGTTTGTCTGTAATTGATGTAATTAGTCGTGTCGACCAGCTGCCCAAGATAAAACCTCGGATCCAATGTTTGAATAGTTAATACGATACTTTCACGGGCCGGAAACATCTTTACGGTGTCCTGTTCTGGCAAATATTGGTCACACTCGACGATGCGTGACATCGACATGAGGTGCCTCGGACAGTTTTTCTTGAGAGAGTCTAGCCTGTATCTACTTAAACGCAGGCCAATTCAAACATTTTTTTATGTATGTAAGATTACATACAGGCCACTAGTTATTACGAACTCAGTTACTTACACGGCAATAATTATAATGCAATCCTTCATAAAACATTGTTCGCCCAAATACGATAGACATAATAAATGAACCATTCTTATACTTTTTATAGGTAATGTTAGAAATTTAAGTCCGCCGTGTGGTATCCAGCTGAATAGAATAGTACCAAACTTTTATTTTTCTTAACGAGGTGTCGTAAAAGGCGACTCAGGTAAGTCAACCCGCCGTGTGGTATCCGGCTGAGTAGAATAGACCACCCTCATTTCTTACCGAGGTGTCGTAAAAGGCGACTAAGGTAAGTTGACTCACAGTGTGGTATCCGGTTAAGTAGAATAGACCACCCTCTTTCTTATCGGGGTGTCGTAAAATACGACTAAGATAAGTTGAAGTCAGGCAGGCGGCCGGTCGTAAAATAGGTAGCCAAATCATGTGACAACATGTTTTTACATGTTGTGCCGACCCCACTTAGAGTGGGATAAGGGCAAGAAGATGATAATGTTAGAAATTTAAGTCTGTCTGTCTGTTGCCCTTTCTTGGCTAATCTACTGGGCCAATATTGATGAACTTTACCACAATTAAAGCTTAGGTATACTCAGGGGTATAAAATAAGATAAGGTCTGTTTTTGTTTCGGGAACAGGGAAATAAATAAATATTGCAGTATTAAGGTACTTAAAGCTTTAGTTGACGTGAAAAATTTTACGGGTACCACTAGTATTAAATAAGCGTATTAAAAATTTACAAAAATGATCCTTCAGGTAATTCAATTTTTATTTAACAGATATTTATTTATTTCCAAGTAACTTAGACTCAAAATAACAATATTTAGGTTAATAATACAAAAATAATATAATATATCATGACTGCGCCTGTCATGTTCATAAATACATAGTTATTGTAAAATATCACAGGAAGCAAATATGAATTATTATAAATATTATTTACTAGCTTCGTCCTACGACTTCATCTGAAAGGATAAAGCCCAAAGACTAAAATAACCTATAACACTTTTTGGATCTTAAATTATCTCCATTAAAAATATTATCGATTGTTCGACTGCTGTAAAGTTTGATTGTTAAATTCATAATTTTATGATTTGCAACCTCGCCTTGATCCTGAGAGATGAGAACAAAAATATCCATTTTATAAACACGTTTGGGAACAAAAAAAACTACATTGATACATATCAATGCAAAATTTAGTATATACATGTCACAGATTTGTGTCGCTAAGCAGGCAGCTGCCAATCCCTTGCTACAAGCAATGGAAAATTAACTGCGTATAATGCAGCGATTATCCGCGTATGACTTAATACGGCCGGTCACATAAAGCATAAGCATTAAATAGCCAACAATAGGCTGGATTATCCCGGCTAACCTCCCAGGGGCAACAATACGTTCTCTAACCACGTACGTTCTGCGAGAAGTGAATACGACATCACCATGTATATCACAATTTAATAAGCAAAGTGCCTGGGTGAACCTAGCTAGATCGAATTCCCACCACCCCCTGCATGCTGAATTTCAAAAACAACATATATATATATTCTTCAAGTAAAAGGCGTACTTGAGTGGTATAAAACTTTAATTTGCGGTGGTATAAAACTTTAATCACCATCTGTCAGATTCGAATTTGAATATTTTAAAAACGGCGGGTTGACGTTCCGTTTCATCTTAGGATGCAGAATTGCTTGAACATATATATATACTAGCAATCACCAGCGGCTCCGACCGCGTATAAAAATTAATTATAGGCTTTTGATAACCATAAAAATGGTTGAATGGTTGAATTGAATGCTGAATGACTATCACCGTTAACTCAGCGCACGCAAGGAAAGCTTTAACATTTACCGTTTTCGTACTATTTTATATTGCTGCTCCTCTCCTATTCATCTTAGCATGATGTTATGTATCTTTCTCGATAAATGGACTACCTTACACTGTAAAGAATTTTTCAAATCGGTTCAGTAGTTCCTGAGATTAGCACGTTCAAACACTTATCTTAGTCACCTTTTACGACACCTTGGTAAGAATGAGGGTGGTCTATTCTACTCAGCCGGATACCACGAGGCGGTAAAAAATTACTTATATATAAATAAAATAGAATACATAAAAAAATTGATTATTTAGAGCTTAAAGTTTAAATTTAAAGTTATAAAAGTACTACTAGGTAAAAAGGTACTAGGGACTAGATATAAAGATACTATTCAATAGAAGCTAAGTTGAATAAATCAATTAATGGGTTACACAATATAGTCAAGATACTACACAGCATTACAGGCATAATAACATTATCGTAGGGTTCCTAACTGGATTGTGCGATGCAGTGGGCAAGGCGGCTAGGCTTCTTAAGTATAAGTAAGAAGCGTTAATAAGTCTGTACGCGGTAAGAGCATTAGTCTAGGCTTATATTAAAACTGGGTCTTGCTTAACTCGATTGTATTACGTTGACACTAAAAGTGTTATTGATTTGATTCGATAGTTTAAAGAATCAGTTTGGAACATCAATACTTACATTCATCATCTTCCTGCCCTTATCCCACTCTAAGTGGGGTCGGCACAACATGTTATAAACATGTTGTCACATGATTTGGCTACGTATTTTACGACCAGCCGCCTGCCTGACATCAACTTACCATAGTCGTATTTTACGACACCTCGGTTAGAAAGAAGGTGGTCTATTCTACTTAACCGGAAACCACACTGGGTCAACTTGCCTTAGTCGCCTTAACATCAATACTTACATTATAAATGCGAAAATCTGTCCTTTCTGGCTTTGTGTCCTTTACACTTTTAGGACGTTTCTATACTAATATTATAAAGAGGAAAAATTTGTATGTTTGTAATGTTTTCACACAAAAACTACTGGACCGATTTCAAAAATTCTTTCACCATTGGAAAGCTGCATCTTTACTGAGCAACATAGGCTATATTACATTTTCAAAAAATATGTATCCGTTATAAAAATGTAATAAGGTGTAAAAAAAAACTACTCGGTTGAAACCGCGGGATATTACAAGTCTTTAATAAAATTGAGTAGAAGTGCAATTTGTTTACCGGTGTAACTGATAAAATATGTGTTTTGGACTACGAATGAGAGCAAATGTTAAATAGACAGTTTTTTCAACACCAATACAAACAGAACTCATAATTTAATATCAGGCCGTTCGTTTAAGCAAACCAAAGTATTTCCTATTTATCTGTATGTGATCAATTTTCTTAAAATCTACTGAACGAATTTTTGTACGGTTCTTACTAAAAAATAATGCAGTTCTTAACGAAGCTTTAGGTTAATAGTACATACATTGGTTTAACCGATTTTTATGGGACTTTCACTTGAAGATAGAAGAATGTGGACCACAATATAGCCTACTTTCGATTTACGAATTCCCGCAGGATTATAATTTACGCGGGGAAACCTTTGTGACACATTGATTTCCACGCGGGCGAAGCTACGGGCACACTTAGTTTTTATTATATTGATATTTGAAAATTTTACATTTTATTATAATTCGTCAATAATATTATTACGATAACCTTGAAAACTGTGCGTCTTTTGAAAGCGAACCTTTAGAAAAGTGTCCAGTGAAGCGTGTCGATCGTGAACTTATTTCGTTGTGTAACGGCTAGACTCTCATGTCAAACATTCAATTAACTAACTGACCTATATTCATATCGCGCGTCGCTCTACAAAAGCTTTTCATTAAGGATATCGGTTCCGGCACTTTAACGCAATCGTAAAAAAACGTAATGATTCTTCTTTACTTGCTCGTCGTTACATAAGTAGAGTTTATCGTTTAAAATTACTGGAATCCGGAAGAGACACAAATATTTGTGTGCAAATGCATTTCATCGAGATTATCGTGTATTAGTATTAGTACTGTATAGTAGTACTTAGCTTTTTTATTTTGATTTTGATAAAGAGTTACAATTAAACCTAACAAAAAATCCAAACCAGGCGTAAATAACTTTACAAGTCCAAAATACACACTTTTTAGGACATCCACGTTTAAGTATACGTTTAAGAGAGCTATTTAAATATTCCCAAGTTTGTATGTGCGATACAAAAGACTTATCGACTTCACTGAAATATTCACCATATAAATTAGGCGACTCTATGTATATATTATGTTTACTATTATTTGTTGAAAAGATTATCCGCGGAGTTTCTTGCTGGTTCTTCTCGGTGGGAGTAAACTTCCGAATCAGTGGTAGATTCTTTAAAAACATTTGACGATTCAAAATTACTAAAAACAATACACTTGGATAAAAAATATTGTGAATTTGAATATGATTAAACACATAAATGAACGTAAGTCGTCTTATCATTATATTTACGTATGTTACAGAATTTTAGTGCGAGAAATTCTTATTCAGATTGGATGTTGAGGAAAAACGTGACGAACCTGCATATTCCTAGAGAACTCCTGTAGTGTACGCCAATTCCTTTTGGAACAGCATGGTGGTCTAAGGTTCAATCCTTGTCACCAAGAGAGAGAAGACTTTTGGCCAGCCATAGAATAGCAACTTTGCCGCCGCTACTTTATTTAACTATTAGTTCTGTAATATAAAATGTATAAAGCGTAAATAAATAGACATTTAGGATAGGAATATTATAAGCCTATACAATATAGGTATAGGCAACGCACTTTAAATAAGACCATTTGCCTACAGGCGTTATTGTAGTTCAGCGCTAATGTATAATAAAGTATAGACATAATTAAAAGAATTAATAAACAAAAACTCAATATCGGTTCGTTTCGCTTTTCAAATGGCAGCATTAAATAATTTTCTATCATCTAGCTTCGTTAAGTAAAATAACTTATCTATCGCAACCATTCGTCAGACACAAGTAAAAAGTTAAAAGTAGAACGAACAACAATTTAATTTATGAATACATTTCAATACATCTTACATAAACGACAATATGACTCTGTATCAACAGTGAGTTCGGTTGAAACGAGTTAGGCAAACAGTTATTATATCTCTGAGTTGTATTATTTGAACCAGCTGGCTTGATATTGTGAATTATTAGCCTTAAAAGAAAATCAAAATCAAAGTAAACTATTTCTTGCTATCTATGCAATTGGTTATTTTGGAGTTTGATTACTAAAATAATTAAAAAGTTCATAGAATAAGAAACTATGTTGATGTGAGGTTATTTATCCTCCGACCGCCAGTAGAGGTCTTTAATAATTAGTATAACATTGATGCTGTAAATTTGAGGCGATTTTTGGAAAACATTTTTAAATAAATTGCTTACAAGAAATTTACATGTATAACAAGTCAAGTTAAAGATGTTTTTAATAATGCTTTTATAAAAACCAAATAATAGGTCATGCTTATCAAATTCAAATTCAAATTCAAAATATTCTTTATTCAAATAAACTTGTAAACAAGTGCTTTTGAATCGTCAACTCTACTGCTGGTTCGGAAAGCTGTTCCTACCGAGAAGAGCCAGCAAGAAACTCGGCGGTTGCTCTTTTAAAAATATAATTCTTAATACTATTTACATTATGTCGTTACTGTCTTGTACAGGTTCAAAGAGAGCTATATCCACACATTCTTATCTTCTAAATAATCTTCAAGAGTATAGTAGGCTTTCTGTATCAGCCTCTTTATAACAGTGTTTTTAAACTGCTGTAATGGCGAAGCTGAAATTGATTGCGGAATTTTATTATAGAATCTTATACCAAAACCCACAAACGAATTACGTACTTTTGCAAGGCGCAAAACAGGAGCCGCAAGTTTTATAATTCTTTATATTTTTATGTACATAAATTAAATTGCTTAAAATATACTGTGAAGCAAATGTAAGAATACCTGTTTCCTTAAACTTCTCTCGCAGGGAATCACGCGGTCTTAAATTATAAATGCCACGTATAGCTCTTTTTTGTAAAACAAAATTTTTTTCACAATCCGCGCATTTACCCCATAGCAATATTCCATAAGACATAATGCTATGGAAGTAGGCAAAATAAACAAGTTTTGCTGTTTCGACGTAATAAATAAATATAAATAATAAATGTGTGTGCTCCATTGGAGTTTTGTATCCAAGGATACTCCCAAAAATACAGTTGAATTTTATGTTTTTAGTGGTACATTATTTAAAGAGAGTCTATTTGCTGTTTTTGCAGCATTAGGTAATGCAAATTCTTCATCATAAACATGATTGTCATCGAGACTGGACCAATATATAAAATCGACAATCGCTCAATCGGACACAAGGAACTGGGTCCAATTTAACTTGCAAGATTCCACCCTCACATACATTTCAAGTTTAAGAAGAGCTTTAAAAAAAACAATATTTTATTTTTATTATATAAACAAAACCTAGAGTAAGAAACTTGTTTTCAATATCGATTGTTAAAATATTGCCTTTTGCATCGCCTTATTTATATCTAGCTAAACTAGATACTGCTCCAACTATATCTACAGACCCGACTTTGAAAAATACTCATTCCCTCCCTCGACCCAAATTCAAAATGTGTGGCGATGTCGTCCCTTATTTTTTCCATTATTTATCCAAAAACCCAAACAAACCAAAAACTTGACATATTACTTTTCTTCTTGTTATAATATTTCATTTTAACCTAATAAAATATGTATAGCTCTATGTATCTAAACAATTGTAGAGCTGGCTAGAGCGCGCAATCTTACCAATACCTTTTATTTTTCTAAACTTTTATACTTAATTTATATTTGTTATGCTATCATTATTATCGTAAGCTTTGCGATTAACGAAAATATCACAAGAACAACACAAGCGGTAATAATAATGAAATATTTGCAAACAGCCAACCAGCAGTATAGGCCGTTACTTAATAGCAAATATCAGCAATTATTTATTTTACTTAGCTGCGCAAAATAAATAAATCATGTGTGAAATTACTTTTATTGTACCTAAATCGGTTTTATGAAGAGTACCTCTGATCGATGGTCGAACAATTTTTGTCAGAACCTCCGAACTAACAATAAAATAGTTCCGTTTCGTAAAGTATAGAGCATTAATAATCACGGATAAACTTTAAAGCGTATATAATCGAGTTGAATATGCAAACAGTGTGTTATTGTAATAGAAGATACGGAAAGTATGGACCAAGGGCGTACACTAAAGAAGTTTAGTCGTACGGAAGAATTGTTTAACGCTAACCAAATAGCGGTGTCCCTAACACGAATGGATTCACTAAGCAGATAATTTTTGTGTATTCCGGGATTATGAGCCGTCAATCACGTATGCTGAATTGAATTCGATGTATAGCACATATTGATAAGTATATAATACATATTGATTAACTTAGAAATAACAGACGGGAATATTAATAAAATTATTATTCATTGGAATAATACAGTAACAGTTTATTAATGTTCAAAAGCTAAGCAAAAGAGTAAAGAGAGAGCACACAAGAAAAAAATTTTATTAACGGAAATTTATGAATTACTATTACTCATAATAAAGAACTACTAGGGCTCCAGCTACACATTGCTGTGGCTCAGTCTGATTTTAATGATCACCTCGAAAAAAAAACTGTCAATTATCGTTCAAAAATACTCCGGTCGCCACCAAACTTTACAGGATTATCTGCAAGAATCTAAATATTGTCTTCTAAAGATCAGTCGTTTCATTGTCTATAAAAAAGAGACACACATACTTTCTCATATACTCAGAATTATACTCAGATACTCAGAATTTCTTGGATTCGCACAGAATTTCCTTGCATAAAAAAGATTGCGAAATGCCATCATCCAATATTACAGCGTGCATCTAATAACAAACATCGTGTTTTACAAACTGCAATACATTAATTACAATTAAAATACATTATCGGGTGCTTATATTATTCAGTCTATTATCCTTGTAAGGATCATCTGAACGATGGCTGAGACATAAGCATTAGTAACTTTTAAGGAACCAACCGACTCTCAGAATATACGATAGCCGCATGCTATTTATTTATTTATTTATTTATTTATTTATTATTAAATTTCACATGTACACTTACAGATCTAGCCAAAACGCATACATGATATAGATAAGTATAACAGTAAGAAAAATTTAAATTAATTATAATTATTATCTAAATAACAATTTACGTACTTTAAAAAGGTTTTAGCATTATGTGTGAAAATGTCGGCATCTGGGAATCTGCTTAGCAGCTCATTGACTTGAGCAATAGCCCTATGAGTCGGAGCAGACGCCGCGCGACGCGTCCGCGCCCGCTCGCGCACCGCCAGCAGGCGCGGCCGGCGCCGCATGCCGACTGCTCCCTCCATGCCGGACATGTGGTGCCGCGGCACCACAAAGCCGACCCGGCTAAGGGTAGACGGATCGTCTATCCTATTATGCAACAACTGATAGTAATGCATTATGGACTGTATTTTCCTCCTGTATGCCAAAGTATTCAGTCCTACCATACCATTTACGAACATCGACGGATATAGATAAGGATAGTAACCGTACATTCTCTTATATAAATATCTTGCAAACTTGCGTTGTATTTTTTCTATTTGGATTATATATTTAGTTTCGTATGGATCCCAAACAACCGCACCGAATTCCAATCTGCTACGAATGAAACTATTATAAAGTAAGATGGACACCTCAACATCGCTAAACTGTGAAGCCATTCGTATGACAAAACCTAAAATTTTATAGGCGGATTTACATATAGATTCGTAATGTTCCTTAAATTCAAGCCGAGCATCTAATGTTAAGCCCAGATCGCGTATTTGATTGACTCGTTCCAAAGGTTGGTTTAAAAGCGTATAGTTATTAAGAATCGGAGTTCGAGATCGCGAAAAACTTATCACCTTACACTTATCTTCATTGAATTGCAATCTATTTGTTTTGGCCCAATTGCTCACCCGATCTATGTCTCTTTGTAACGTATCGCATGTTGTGGTTTGATCAATTTTTGTATATATTTTTAAATCATCGGCAAATAACAGATACTTTGACGTAGTTATAATATTTGGCAAATCGTTTATCATTATGAGGAACAGCGTTGGACCTAGGTTACTTCCCTGACTTACGCCTGATCGGGTGAAATAAGTATTCGATTCAAATTTACCAACACGTACATATTGTGAGCGATTACCTAAATAACTGGAAAAAAACCGCAATAGTTTTGGTACAAAACCAAATGAGTAACACTTTCGAAGTAGGATATCATTATCAACAAGGTCGAAAGCCTTTTTAAAATCGAAATAAATGGCGTCTACTTGACGACCCATATCCATCTCGGATGTGACATAGTCCACCAGATTTATGTGGTTTGTTAACGTTGAACGTGCTGACCGAAAACCGTGCTGGCATTCATCGAGCCTACCTCTTATCTGAGATACGATTAGGTTATTTATAATTGACTCAAATACTTTACCGAAGCATGACAGCACTGCTATCGGTCTATGTTGATAAACGTTTTGAGATGATCCCTGTTTAGGTATTGGTGTCACCCTAGACACTTTCCACTTACTGGAGTACTTGCATTGATTTAGGGAAAGATTAAATAAATGCAGTAAGGGCTCTTCAAGAACTGATGCACAATCCTTTATTAAGAAAGCAGGTATGGCATCCGGTCCAACCGCAGAGCGCGTTTTTAAACGTTTTATTGCTTGCCGAACATCTTTTACAGATATTCTATCAACAACGATGTGAAAGGAATCTTTGTCAACGATCTTATTGAGACAGGAGTCATTATGCGCTGTTACAGGATCTAATATAGGAATATCTTTATGAAAAACGGACTCAAAATATTCAGCAAAAATGTTTGCCGCATCTTGCCCCTTAAAGGTTTTATCTAAGTACACATACTCGCATTCTTGCCTCTGAACTTTGTGGCTATTCCTTATATAATCCCAAAATTTGTTAGGATCCTTCTGGATATTTAGTTGCATAACGGTTTTGTAATGTGTATACGCTTGATCCATCAATTTTTTTACATGTTGCCTATAATATTTATATAATTCCCTATTACATTCCCTTCCCTCAGCTTTAAATTTTTTTAAATGGTAATATTTGAGTTGTATATTGAATATTATTTCAGATGTGAACCAAGTTGGATACACAAATTTTCTTACTACTACATCTTTTCTTTTTAATGGAACATTTGCATGAATACTATTATTAAGGTTATTGTAAAAGATATCGACTACTGAATCTATTTCATTCTGGCTAAGTAAATTTGACCAATTAATATTTCTAATACTTTCGTAAAGGGTACTAAAATTAGCTTTACGAAAATTCCATTCAGGACCTGAATTTATATTAGGAATGCATAGAGATGGCGAATTGTCTAAAGTAGGTGGACCGCGCTCTATAAGAACTGTAATATCTAAGGGAGGATGGTAAGCATCAGCTGGTACAAGTTCTCTTTGCATATTTGTCACAATGATCTGACTTGATTGTAACCCACTAAGCACAAAATCCAAGATGCCTCCATATTCATTGATAATGGAATTATGTTGTTGTAACTTACAATATTCTAAAAATAATTTGAACTGCGCCTTGACGTTAGCACTACATGAATTAAGATTAAAATCTCCTACAATGACAAAATCGATTGAATTATATTTCATAACAGCGTTTTCTATACAACTTAAAACATTCAGGTATTGATCATCATTATAACTAGGTGGTAGGTAAACTACACAAAGAATAAGTTTTATGTTTTTCCACTTTACTAAGCCAAATAATAACTCTTTATCCCCAGTTAAACCATCAATATCTGTTACCAATTTCAAAGAACAGCAACCACGTACCGCTAAAAGAACTCCCCCCCAACCTGAATCACCTTGTCTGTCCTTGCGCAGTACCGTGTACTCGGCTGGAAATATTTCAGAATCAAAGACGGAAGTAGTGAGAAATGTTTCTGTGAGCATTACAATATCTGGATAGTATAAATAAACATTATTTTTGAAATTTTCTGTTTTACTACGTAGTCCCCTAACATTTTGATACATAATTTCGATTTTTTTAAACTTATTTAGCTTCTTATTTCTGCTTGCTGTGGAAACGAAAGTTCTGCTTCCAAGGTTTAATGCAAATATTTTCTGGCCAATTTTCCGGTGCTAAAACATTGTTTGACAGTCTTGCTGGCATTCCAATCTTAAACGATGCGTAATTGCCGCGCGATTTAAGTATTTCCACTGTACATGTGTCTATTCCACATTTTGATTTCAGGTGTTCGGAGATTTGATCACTTGATGTTCCCTGTTTTACGAAATATAGGTGCGCGTATTTCCAATTTTCCGAAGCTTCTAGTGTGGTCACCCCAGTTGCCGCCGTGCCACGCACAACATTGGCGTATGAATTACGCAGTGTTGTACGTTTGGGGGCTATCTGATCTGGAGTTTCCTTTAACATTGATCCTGACTCGACAGACGTAGACACCATGATAGGTACAGGTATTTGCTTCGTTACATCTTCGTTTACAGTATTAGCTCCCATCATGTTATTTTGTTGCACAGTATTTTGTGAGGATCTTGATATTTCATTTTTCCTGGAGTTCATCATCTTATCGTTTGATTTAATGTTTGCCAATTTAGTGACAACCGGCTCGGTTTGACGCGTTTCATACCTTGCAACCTTCTGTTCTAAATGCAGTATCTTTTTATTTAAATCAGCTATAACATCCAACATCTTGTTATACACCTCGTGTTGTAGAGTAGTTTTAAATTTTTGAACTACGATATCACTAAATGATATAAAAGAATCATCCATTACAGCCTTCAGTTCTGTTCGTATAATGTCCCTCAAGTTATCAGTCAGATATTCAGAACCACCGTGTTGTGCTTGCAATATTTTATGTTCCTTTCTTTGTGTATTACGGAAAGTAATATTTTCTAACTCGCCCTCGTAAACTATCGGCGAATCATCTGATATTGTATTGCAACTTTGTATAGACATTATTAACAAGCCCGTATCAACAACTCAAACTTCGCGAGAAAAAAGTCTTAACCGCCGTGTATATCGCGTCGCTTACGCGTTCGATTTACTTACTCAGTTAAATGGAGGTAAACAACGTTTCTTTTATACTTTAGTTAATACTTATTCGCAAAAAAGGTTATTGGGAGTTTATAATTGTCTAGATTATATAGACCACACAGTGTCTAACACTTGCACACACAGTTTTCACAATAATAATACTATTATTAGCTATTAGTTTTATAGTTTCAGTAGAAAGTAATAATAACGTTGAAAAATCAACTTATTTACTAAGTAGGTAAAGTACGAAAACCGTGTGGTATCCGCCTGAGTAGACAACATGCGACGAGAGTAGATTACAAAAACCTTTTAAGAAATGAAGGTGGTCCATTTTACTCAGCCAAATACCACATGGGAGGTCAACTTACCTTAGTCGCCTTTAACTACACCTCGGTAAGAAATGAGGGTGCTCTATTCTACTCAGCCAGATACTACGCGGCGGGTCAACTTACCTAGTCGCCTTTTACGACACCTCGGTAAAAAATGAGGGTGGTCTATTCGTCTCAGCCAGATACCACACGGCAATGATACTCAAATACATCATTAATATATTAATCAGTTTAAATAAATAGGTGTCTAAACAAGATAACAAATCTTTCGGTTAGTGTTTTAACTATTGTTTAAAATAATAGATTACTTATTAGTTACATAAATTGTATATTATAATATGATAGCAACAAGACCTAACCCGAAAGCTGAATAGGGATTCTATATACATATTAAAATCATGGAGAAATTGTCAACTTGTCTCTACAAAAGGACGTTTTTGTTTCCTAAATTGACTCCTAAGCACCTTTTGTAAATGGTATAATGTTTGTTTATTAGTAGATAAGTTTTTTTCATAATTATAAGTTCATTGGCAACATCTTAAAGGATTTGCTAAAGTAAAATTCCAAGAAATAAACGCCCGATCATATCTTTTTTGCTAGGTATTGTATTTTTCGCAGTACGGTGTGAAGCTGCAGCCTGAAAAAATATATCAGCTGAAGATCGCATAACTGAAATACAGAAACGGAGTATCATCCTACTAAGCTCGAAATATTGAACTGCAATACACATTCTAATATTGTTGAATTATCGAAAATTTTCAAAGACATGTTCAATATATAGAAGGCTATTCAATTTATGGAAAATCGGTAAGGTTTGACTTCGTTGAAAGATTGTCCGCACATCTTCAAGTTTTAAGAAACAATTAAACCAATTTATTTATGATTTTCGATGTCTAACAAAAACAGTGTGCCTTATTAGATTGTCCCTGAACCAGTACCGATAGACGGTTGCGGAATAAAAATGTTTCTCCACCGCATTATACTAGACTACAACCCACGAATATAAAATAGCCAAACAGCGTACAGAGGTCAGTTACAACCGGACTTCCGATAGCAAGCAATCAGGTGTCAGCCATCATGAGAGGGTTTATACTATTAGGAGTGTTATGTGCGGTGGCGCTCAGCGCTGCTTACGAGGTCGAGGCTGAAGCCGAGGACCAGGCGGTGGCGGCCAGCCATCACCACGAACATGGCGGTGGCCACCACCACCACGGGGGACACCACCACGACCATGGTGGTCACGATCACAAGGGCCACAAGGGTCATCACCACCACCATGAAGGCCACGAAGGACACCATGGCAAACATCATCATGGTGGCCATCACCACGAGCACGGCGGCGGCCACAAGAAGCACTGGGACGAACACGACCACCACGGTGACCATCACGAGCACGGACACCATCACAAGGGCGAAAAACACGGCCACCACGAACACCACGACAAGGGTGAGCACACCGACGGCTTCCACAAGAAATACCATAAGGACCACTTCCACAAGGACCACCACTTCCACGACGGCCACCACCACGAAGGCAAGCACCACAAGCACGGACACCACCACGGACACCACCATGATGACGAGGGACACCACAAGAAGGGCCACCACCACCATTCTGGACACCATGAAGGTCACCACGGTCATCACGGCCACCATGACAAACACCACCACGATGATGGCCACCATGATCACAAGGGACACCACGGACACGATGAGCACCATCACCATCATCATGGTCATGGCAAGAAGGGCGACCACGGTGACCACAAGCACTGGGGATTCCACCATGGAAAACATTAAACATTTATTCCACTGTAATTGTTATGAATTATTGTTACCATTTGTGAAGTTTGTTAATTTTTTTGTTATTTTTCATACTTTTATACAGTGATTACATAAAACTAAAAACATTATTTTTGATTTTTATTTTTAACCTGCTGCATGCTATATGGGTAAGAACGATTTTTAGATCTGCCCTTTTATTTACCCATTTTACCTACTTTTATTTTACTATGTATTTTAAGTACTCAACTGACTAATTTCATAATTAAAAATGTTTTTATTTCATTCTTCACAATATTTTAATATATTTAGGTATTGTGTTTGATTAATATTTAATTCATATTCAATTTATCTATGATATTTTATAAATAAATCGCTATTCGCATATCGCAATTTTATAAACTTATTTTAAAACTGTATCAAAATCTCACACGAAATATTTATTTAGGATATTTAATTTAAACATACTAAAACATTTTCTACAATAAAAACAAAAAAAATTTCATTGTACAGATTTCTATAATTTTCCTTTTTATTTTAATTTAATAACACTTGTAGGAATTTATATTTGTTAATGAGACAATAAACAAAAATTGTTACATTTCATACTGAATAAACAGATCAATAATTTGTTTCTTAACTGGATAAAAAGAGTCTTTGTAAAATATATAACATTTTTATTTATAAATCTTACCAAAGCAGTTTTTTTGTTCAAAAGTAATACAAAAACGAAACCATTACAGCCAGTGACGTTTTCGTCAGATGGCAATCTAAATTTCAACATCAGAAGCTCGTTGAAGAGTTGACAACAAAGGCATGAACAAACTTTTATTCCGAGTATCGTTCCTTCTTAAATTGCATGCTATGACCGACACGGAGAAAAAAACAAAAACTTTAATAATTATAAAGTCATGTATATATGTCACAATATTTCTTCTTTCTTCTTCGAATCTTTCTTATCGATGGATCTCCACACCACACGGTGAATCCAGCGGCTCTCCGCGACGTTTTTGACGTCATCAGACCTCGTAAGGGGTCTACTGACGGTGCTTTTTTCGGTGCGGAGTCGCCATTCTAAAACCTTAAGCCGACAACGGCCGCCGGTTCTCCGCACTACTTGCCCCATCCACTTCACTCGCGACACGCTGAGCTATGGCGGTGACTTTTATTCTTCTACGGATATCAAATCCAATCAAAATAATCTTTATTCAAATAAGCTTTTATAAGCACTTTTGAATCGTTAAAGAGCAATTAGATTTAATGAAGCTGTTCAGAATGTTGCTCTTACCGTGAAGAACCAGCAAGAAACTCAGCGGCGAATTTTTTAAACATTTTAAATTTACTTTATTTAAGCGTAGTCTTGTTTGAAGCTGAAAGGATTTTCAAATCCATGCATTTTTATCATTTAAATAATTTTCAATTTTGTAACATGCTTTACGTATAAGCAGAGTTCGTACAATTAATTTAAACTTTTCTGTAGATTAGTCTAATATGGATCGCGGAATTTTATTGTAGAATCGAGTACCGAGACCAACGAATGAGTTGTTAACTCTGCTGAGTCGTGACGCAGAAATCACAAGTTTTTTGAGAGGTTCTCATGTGTACATCTATAATACTCCAAGCATAGCTCACTCCATCGCCCGCTGAGTGACTCTGAGCTTTCTTATGATGCCTATAGTCAGCAACCATGTTTCGCATCCGTATGCCACATTTATTTTATGATTAATACATACAAGAAGTTTGATAAACTAAAATAACCATAACTTAAAATACTGAATATATTTCAGAATAACCAGTAACAAAAACAATATAGTTATACCAAAATACGTAATATCTTTTGGATACAGCTTTTTTGTTAAATTTGGTATCTAATTTTAATACATAATAACGGAAATCAAAACTGAATGCATGTAAAACATAGCTACTTAATACACATCAGTGATTTTAATTTAATTATTTATTAGACGACTGTGTTGATCACTGATAGATGAATTAATAAAAATATCGTTTTTCGACATATTAACGTATTTTTATGATTAAATTGACGATCTTTATTCCACCGAACAACCATTCCACAAAAAGCTATAACCACATCTAAAATATACGTTTTAGCTTTTAAGAAATCTGCATAAAAGAACTGGTCACGTTGCTAAAACATTGCAGAATGTGCAGAAAAACTTCGATTTATATGTTCAGCCATGTAAATGTCAATCTGGAATGTTTAATCGATTGCAATATTTCAGTGCTAAACTACTTGTATATAAAACACTAATGTCATGTCTATTCTTGTGTATGGCAAAAGCCAATCACCATTTCATTTCTGCAAAGAGTGGCACGATTCTTTGACGGTCATGTTTAAGTTTCTAACTTACAACTGATGAGAATATTAACAATTAAGTGCTAGTTTTCCCGACCTCAGTTTTCCAAAAATATATTCAAGTCCCGGCCCAGTCATATAAAGAAGAATAAAGTAAAGATTTTCTCTCAGGATTTGAAAATGGAATCATCAACACTGCGCTCGTAATTCTCGCACTCTCTCTTTACTATTTTACAAGTTATAAATTTGACTACTAGTTAATTTAGACAATAACGATTACGTTATATGTAATCAATAGTCTACATTTACTATAAAAATCTGTATCACGAAACTCCTTATGGGTATCACAGTCCACGTTCTAAAGAGAGATCGCCTATGGGATCCCTTCAATTATGGGATCACAACAAAGGTATAACCATTTACGCATTCCAACCAGAAGTAAGTAAGGCTTACTATCCCACTGCTAGGCATGGGCGTCCTCTCTCCTTTTTGGAGAGAAGGGTTTCAGCCTGTACCTAGTACCTAGGAGCTAGCTAGGATTAGTAGGAAACATATCCCGAAAATTCACTAGAGATATGCAGGTCAGATATTTTCCTTCATCGAAAATCGTTGTAAAAGTGAAAACTCGTTGGTGCTTGCCTGGAATTTGGAGTCGTGATCCCCTCGGAAGAGTCGCGGGGTCCCACCGCTGGGCTATCACAGCTTCCCCAGCTATTCAACTAGTAGCAGCTCTGGTAACAAAGTGTAGTCTCTGTAAACAGTAACTTCTTCCGCTATGTTCCTTTGGCTCTGCCGATATATCGGCACTACCTACGATCACATTAAGGACTTATTACATATCTATCGCCATCTAATTCATGAATGACCAACCAGAGGTCGCTTTTAAATTGTGTACAAAGGCATGAAACAGTAAAGACTAAAGAAGTTAATGGTACTATGGATACCATATTCATAAAATAAACTTAGTACCATGGATGCCGGCTCCGGATGCAAGAGGGTGCAATTGCACTTTCGTGTTCAAATATAACTGTATAAAATTTAGTGCATAAATTGCTTTTAAATATGTAATAAAAACAAATAAATTAGCAACTATCTATATCTATACTAATATATAAAGCTGAAGAGTTTGTTTGTTTGATTCTTTGATGGCGCTAATCTCAGGAACTACTGGACCGATTTGAAAAATTCTTTTAGTGTAAGATTGTCTATTCATTCTATAACATCACGGTGAGACGAATAGGAGAGGAACAGCAATAAAAAATAGTACGAAAACGGCAAAATTTAAAGCTTTCCTTGCGTGCGCTGAGTAAACAGTAATAGTTATTCAAAAATCATGTGTTACAAAATTGTTCCCCTCCAAAAGTTCTAAATAAAAGTCCGCGACAGTAGATGTCTAGCTTTTAAGGTTAACCCAATTTAACCATTTTTATGGTTCATCAAAATCAAAATACTATATGACGGTTTTAATCTTTCCACACGGGCGAAGCTGCTACCGATTGCTAGTGTGATATAAGTTGACCCGCCGTATGGTATCCAGCTGAATAGAATATACCACACTCATATACTGCCGAGGTGTCGTAAAAGGCGACTAAGTTAAGTTGATGTCAGACAGGCGGTCGTAAAATAATTGGCCAAATCATGTTACACTCTAAGTAGGGTCGGCACAATATGTTTATAACGTGTTGTGCAGACCCCACTTAGAGTGGAATTAGGGCATAAGAATAATGATGACTGTTTGTTAGTACAGTAAAGTATAAACAAATTAGGTAAGTCTATAAAACAGGGTAAGATTTAAGCGCCAACAAAAAAACAATAGCTAGGTGTTGTTATATAATTACGTCTTGTTGTTCAGTATTATTTTTCAGAGAGGTTTACCTTTATAAAAAAATGCATCACAAAAACTTAAAAGAATAACTAAATATTATTTAACTTTGTTTTCAGTGTCATTGTTAAATTTATACTAAACGCTTTAAAAGAATAAATATTTTAAACTACTTACATTATTAACTTGCAGATTTTTTTTAAAATTAGGAGCTAAATATTTATGTAAAGAAAAGACACGAAGATTATACCTAAGTAGAATATCATGACGATGCATATATACCTATGTATTAAATGAAATTTCATTTGGTAATGTGTAGATATAAAGTATAGCTGTGTTGCTGTCTCTGTAAAATACTTACGCTATATAAAACATATATTATAATTCTATGCATTGCTTCCAGAATTTGCTTCTTAATTATGTGATTAATAGGAAAAAAAATCAATAAATTTTAATATTTTAGTATGCTGTTAATTCGTTTCTTAAGAATTTAATAGCTAATCACCAGATGTAAGAAAATTAGAAATGATTTAAAATTTTAGAAACATAGTATTTTGTACCATAAGTAAAATAGTATAGTCAAAACTTTTACTAAAAAAACAACTTAGAAAAAAGTTTTTTTTTCTTTTTATTGTAAAGCATAGGCAGTACGCTCTAACGTCTTGGTACAAGTGTTATTGAACTTTTTTAATTTAGATTAAAGTCCTAAAAAAACCAGAGATAAAAACATTTGTTCAACTTACAACCTCGGTTTCAACGGTTTCTTACAAAACAAAGTAATTCTTTTGTAGTCTTTAAAAGTAGACACCATTCATTTATTGGGTTACATTATGGAACAGAGTTAAATAGTTAAGACGTGAGGTGGCTAAGGGAAGATAAACGCTCGAAGTATTTGAGGTACATTTTTAATAAATAATAATAACTAATTTAAGTTATGTTATATAGAAAATTTAATCGATCTTATTAAAAAGTGCGTTATATAATGTCGTAACTATCGAATGCTATGGGCGTAACGGTCGATCTGGCGTCCTTGCCCGGTAATTTCACCAGCTGCAATCAAGTAGTTTAATGATAGATATAAATGCCCTCTCGTTCAATCGTAAAGCCAGTTCAGTCCTAGTGCTAAAACCTTAAACGTAGAAAGTTAAGAGAGCGTTCAAAATGAGGACGCTTGTCGCCCTTACCTTGTTGGGATGTGTTTTGGTCGCTTGCTCTGGCCGCGAAATCGGCCAGCAAGACTCGGACTTGGTGGCAGCGGCTAGCCATCACAAAGGACATCATCACGAGGAAGGCGGCGGCAAGGAACACCATGGTCACCATCACCACGAACACGGAGAAAGCGGCCATAAAGGTCACAAGGGACACCATCATCACCACAAAGGTGATCATGGCGAGCATCATAAGCATCACCACGAAGGACATCATCACGAACACGGTGGCGGACATAAAAAGCATTGGGATGAACATGATCATCACGGTCATCACCACGATCACGGACACCACCACAAGGGAGGCAAACACCACCATAAAAAGCACCACGATAAAGGAGAAGAAACCGAGGGTTATCATAAGAAGTACCACAAGGACGAATACCACAAGGATCATCACTTTTACGACGAACATCACAAAGATGGAAAACATCACAAGCATGGCCACCACCACGGTCATCACGAAGACCATGGAGGTCATCACAAAAAGGGCGGGCATCATGACTCCGGTCACCATGAACATCATCACGGCAAGAAAGGTCATCATGATAAACACCACTACGATGAAGACCACAAAGGGCACGAAGGCCATCACGGACACGATGAGCATCATCATCACCACCACGGCCACGGAAAGAAGGGCGGACACGACCACCATAAGCATTGGGGATTCCAACATGGAAAGCACTGAATATCGTATTTTTAAGATAGGCATTACATGTTTTTGTGTTATGTTACGAGCAATATCATGTAAATAAATATTTAATAATTTACAAAAAGTTTTCTTTCATACATTTAGTGGTAACAGAATCTAATAAGTTCATTACGTCATAACAGTTATCAACACAAATATACTAGTACGTTTTGAAAGTATAGGACATTGTTCTAAAACAATCTTTCTAACAAAATAGTTTTGTAGGCACTGCTTTAACGGAACTAATTTATTTACTGTAAACTATGGACGGATGTCGTCATCTTAAGCGACGGAATCACTCGTCCAGAAATCAGTAGCAATGAGATTGCCAAAGATCACTTTGTAATAGGCGACGATGAAAGCGGCATTATCTATAAATGCAATTTGTAGTAACGATCGTAACACAACAAGCTTAGCTCGCCTTACAGCCATACCTTCTAGTAGGACAAAATTTTTAGTAATTTTAAGTGATGTTAAGTAAAACGATATTGTAAATATATTTTTTTCTTTACAGGCAATATGAAGGAATCTTTATTTATTGTGCTGTTATCATGGGGTCTCATACTGGCAGCGGCACGTCATGTTGAGACTGAACCCCAAAAAACAGAAGATGTAGCCGTAGCTGCAACTGACGTCAAAGTGGAGGGAGATCAGTCTTCTGCGGGAACAGAAAAGAAGGCGGCCTCAAGTAGTCATAAAGAAGAAGGTGGTGGGCATGAACATCATGCTGATCACCATAAAGAGGAAGGTGAGAAAGGAGACAAAGGATACAAATCACATCACCACCATGACAAAGGAGAAGAAGGCCATCACGAAAAGCATCATCACGAAGGACATCACGACGAACACGGTGGTCATAAAAAGAAACATCATGACGAACATGATCACCACGGGGAGCATCACGAAGCAGCGCACGGACATAAGGGCGGAAAATTTGGCCACAAAAAGGGTCATAAGAAAGGGTCAAAAACAACTGGCTACCATCACAAATCTCACAAAGATGAATATCATAAAGAACACAAATTCTATGACGACTTCCATAAGGGCGGTCATCATCACAAACATGGTGATTTCCATGGTCATCATGATAATAAAGAAGGTCACCATAAGAAAGGCGGTCATCACGAAAAAGGACATCATGAAAAACATCACGGTAAGAAAGGAAAGCACGACAAAGGCCACTACGATGAAGACCATAAAGGACATAAAGGTCACCACGGCCACGAAGAGCATCACGCCCATCATCACGATCATGGCAAAAAAGCAGGGCACGCTGGCGGGAAAGAGTTTGGCTACAGCCACGGAAAGAAAGCCTGAGGAACATGAGTTACGTTTAGTAAACACTGTGTTTTATATTTTTATATATCTCTCAGTAAAATTAAGCCATTGTTGATTATTGTTAAATAAATTGTTAATTTATAGAAACGAATTTGGCCTTGTTATTCTTATGTTTACGGGCTCCCGAGACCAAATAATTTATAGGCATTAGGCGTATAGGATTTCTTAAAAAACATATATGCCTATATCTGATGTTTATAATTTATCGCGAGCTAATCACTGAAGGAAAAGATTGTGAGAATACCTACCTGTCTCTTAAAGAATTCCTAACATAAAACTTTCCCAAACGCGAGAGTTGGCCATTACCTAGCAGTGAAAAAGAAATAGGCCGCTACTGCTGCTTTATGTAAAATATTCTTGTTCTTATGGGAGTGTCTATGTGATAACCCATGAACATAATAGACTATTTGGTTTTCTTCTAAGTCAAAAAGTCTTTACGTCATTTTTCGTAAAGTGAACATTGTTACTTTCAGTTACTGCAATTGTGTTCACTTTACGAAAAATCAACACAATTGCAGTAGCTGACCTACTTACTGAATTTTATAATATATTTGTAATAGTATTTTAATTATACCCGGTTACAACTTTTTTTTTTTAGTACATGCTTGAAGGTGTTTATGGATACTAATCAACGATGTAGAAAAGACATCAGTCTATACCGTATTATTCATATTATAATGTCAAAATCAAAATAAACTTTATGTTCCAATTAAGACTATCATTAATCATACATGTGTATTAAATTACAATAAAATCTAACTATAGTGTAAATCAGGTGTGCTCAACCTTTTTAACGGTTGGGCCAAACAGACGATTCGAAAATTTTGGGTGGGCCACTACAATATTATATACAGGTTTTATACACTGTCCATTATATTAACCATCTTTTGACAGATTGACGATAGTGATGTCCTAAAGATTCTCGTATGCGATACCATTCCGATTATAGTACCTACTATCATTAATCGAATTACATACCTAAGTAATTCGATTAATGATAACCTACGTAAACTAGATTACTACTTGAGAAAAGAAATTCCAACTTTGAGAAAACTTATTGTTTCTTTGAAAAGAAGTGGTCTATTACATGGTGAAAAATCTTCTTTGGTCAAAGTTTTGAACACAATTGGCTTTTCATATAAAAAGTTAAATAAAAGAAAATTATTAATGGAACGCACAGATATAGCTATAGCACGTTGTGATTTTTTAAGAGAGGCAAAGAAAATACAAGATTGGGCAAATATTGTTTTCACGGATGAAACATGGCTCAACGCTAACCACACACTATCTCGTTTCTGGACTGATGATACTGCTGATTCCACTTCCTCAGTACCAATGGGAAAAGGTGAGCGCCTAATCATTTGCCATGCAGGTACAGCAAAAGGATTTGTACAAGACGCACTGTTGGCATTTAAATCGAAGAAATCAAATGACTACCACGAAGAGATGAATGCAAATGTGTATGAAGAGTGGTTCAAAAAAATGCTCATCTCATTGGAAGAACCATCAATAATTTTTATTGATAACTAGCGACCTGCCCCTGCTTCGCACGGGTATAAAATATATATCCCATGCCAGTCAGTGTAAAAAAAATGATTTAAATCGATCTAGTAGTTTTGATTTATTCATTACTGCCCGTGGCCCGCACGCGTTTAATTTGGAGAAAAACAATTTCCTTTCCCTATATCAAGAAGATTTCCTGCTATCTTTGGAATATCTAAATTCATATAATACATTTTTACTTATTTACTTTTACATTTTCCCTATGTATTTTATTTTTACAATTAATTACGGAATGTCTTTAAAGAAACTCTTGAAACAGCGACTTAGCTGCTAAAGTCGAAGTGTTATAGGCGCGAAGCGCGGCGTCCTCACAGCATTTTAAATCTGTAATATCTCCGAAAATGTTCACTTAAATTACATGCTGTAAACGGCCATATTGATCTATATTAAATCAACAATTTATTTAAGGTACTCAATTGGATAAGGATTAATGCTGTATTGTATAAAAATTGCTTCAAAAAGAAGGCATTATTTTTCGTAAAAAGTGAATGACAAAAAATGCTATTGTGGGTTATCCATAAGAGATAGACATATACCATCGCGGACTTTTCTGTAGACCTTTTCAAGGTGTACAAATACTTAGTACATTATTTTGATAAATCTCGTAGGGTTTAGCCTGCGTTTGCAATGTAAGCGGAAAAAAATGTAATTATTTTCAGAAATCACAAAATTACAGTATTTCTGTACTCCGTATTGAATGTTATTATACGTACAAACCTTCCTTTTGAATCACTCTATTTATTAAAAAAAACCGCATCAAAATCTGTTGCGTAGTTTTAAAGTTTTATGCGTACATACGGAGAATGCGACTTTGTTTTATAATATGTAGTGATGCGCCCTACCACTCCCGTCAAATTGACAAAATGCCAACACAGGCTAATAAAAAGCATGAAATAATTAATTGGCTTCGGGACAATGGAGAAAATGTGGACGACTCAATGTTAAAAGTTGAATTAATAAAAATATTAAAAACCAAAAAGAGAGCAAAACGCTATGTAATCAATGAAATGGCAGCAGAATATGGCCATACTGTTCTTCGGATTCCTCCATACCACTGCCAGTACAACGCAATAGAACTTATATGGGCACAAGTAAAAGGGCATGCTGCGAGATGCAATACAAGCCCCCCATTCACAGCGAATAAAATGTTGCAATTGCTAAAAAATGCTTGCACCCACGTAACGGCCGAGAACTGGGCAAGTGTGGTGGAAAGAACTAAAAGAGTAATATTCTCTGATTGGGAACGTGATATTGCGTTTGATAATATATTATCTACACAAGAGCTAATAATAACTGCTACTGAAGACTCCTCATCGGAGGAGTCTAGTGTTGATTATCATTCCGACGACTCGTGCTAATAAAATAAATTAAAATATCCTGATTGTTTTATTTGTATTCATGTATTAACTAAGAAGAAAGTAAAACTTTATATAATGTTATTAAATGTCTTTTAATACTCGTAACATCGATTTCTACCGATTATTTTTAATCTGTGGCATAATCGTAGTAACCCATTATGTGTGACATCACTAAGTGGGCGGTACCCATCCACAAAGTACAAATATTATTTGTATGATATTTGTACGTAAGCAATACAAAACTTAATGAGCGTGAGCTGTCAAAAGACTGATAATATGATGGACGCAGTATAACTGTAAAATTGAATAAGCCTGTTATGAATAATAACTGACAAAATATAAAAAAAGAAGTGGGAAGAAAGAAGTTCCTCAGAAGTGGGATAGTAACACGCCATTACTTTTATTATACCAAATTAATAGTTCTAAGGTGTGTAAAGTGCTTAATATTATTCCTACATGTTTAGAATATTCTATGATTCATATGTGGGCCATTCAAAATTAGACCGTGACTAGAAATTAGACTAATTTTGAGCATAAAGTTGAGCAGGCTTAGTGTAAATTATTATTTTTTAACTAATATTAATAGTATTTTTTTATATTAAATAAAATTTAATTTTAAATAACTATTATACTAGGCTTATTATCCTAGGCTGTCTAAAAAAAATATTAAATATATGTGAGATCAATATTTAAAAGGGATCATCAATAAATAAGATGTATGAAGAAGAAAACATTTTGAACAATTATTTTTGCTTATTTTATTTTCTGAAATACAAAATATGCAATAAACTACAATATTGTCATTAGTGGTGCTAAATGTTCAAATTCAATCTTTTCTGTGATATTTTTAGTTTTGATGTTTTCATCTTGAGTAGCAATGAAGATGAGATTACCCTCATCCCTCCATCCATACTTTTTTACCCAATGTTTTAAGGTTACATCTGAAAAATAATAGGAAAAATTTACATCATGAACAATTCTATTAATTTGATGCAAAATTTAAACCATATTTATGAACGAAAGTGTTTATTTGTGAATAAATACATTTGTTTTCTACTGTATGAATTATAAAATATGTACTAACCATCAATTCCTCCCAAAAGATTTGCAAGATTATTTTTGTCAATTGTCTGGAAGGTTATACCGACGACATGGCATACAAACTTACGAATGGAATCATGAAAACTGCTAATACGATTGCACAATTCTGGCATCTGATGGACTCTATTCCAGAATTGAGCAAAATCACATTGCTCTAAAATATCCGCCAAATATTTAATTTGTGATATGGTTTCATTTTCTACCTAAAAAAATAAATTAAAATATTTATTATACATACATACGTAACATTATATAAACACTTGAAGTAAATAAGGCACTAAGTACCTAAAAATTAAAATTCGAACTAAGTATGCAATTTGGTTCTAAATGGCTTTTAGAACCAAATTGCATACTTAGATCGAATTTTAATTTGTAGGTACTTAGTGCCTTATTTACTTCAAGTGTTCATATGACTATGAAAAAAGGTATTAACCACTTACAACAGATTCAAGAAGTAAGCATTTGCACAAAGTAAAGTCCGTATGCGGGAAATTCGTAAGGGCCTTCAATAAAATCTGACACGTAATATCAGGGTTAAATTTTTCTGGATTAAATTGATACAGTTTCAATACGGCCAAGTTTGCCTCCAAATCATACGTATTCTCCCTAGATTGCATTTCAACATAACGTTCTAATGTTTGCAGGTTGGCTGGGTTGTATCTTTCAATGCTCTTGAGTATAGTTGCTACAGTTTGTCTCATCGTTTCCGCCATATTATATGATGTCCACTTTTATATATATTTCAAATACGTAAAATATTAAAACAAAATCTTTATATTTTTGAGAAAAACCTGATAGAATCTGACATTTCATAAAAAAAAAAATAACGCGTGGTAACCGCAGACCAATTTCTCTATAAAACGCCTTAGACTACTAAGTACTAACTAAAATAAAACAATCACGACTATTTACAATTACAATAAGTATGTCAAAAATTATTGATTTTAATGATAATCGTTTTTTTTTAAATAAACTATTTTTTTAATTAAAAATCGATTTTTATAAAATCCATAATTTTAATTATCCTCTTTTTCTTTTTTACTCTTTTTTCTTTTTTTCTAAGAGTAGATATGCATTATTGGATGAAACAAATGTAGTCAAACTACACATTTTAATCGAATTTCACAAACAGCGCATCTGTTATTATTTATTGGTAAAAAAGACAACTGTTCAAGTAGTCACAAAAAAACGATTATTACAAATCGATTATTTTGATACGAATAAATGTTTTTGAAAAACGATTTAATTTGAAAATTTCAATTATGTATTAATCGTTTTTTACTACTCCAAGTCACATCCCTAAGACCACGTAGGACTGTTTTTTTTAAATTTTTATTTAACACCATGGTATCTAGTCCCTTAAGGAAAATTTAGATTGCTCTTATAAACCGTTACGATATTTAAAAATACAAACTACGAGCCAACCAAATCACGAATAGAATACCCATGAAGACAGTATATTCATACATACCTAAAAAGTTTCTAACAAATCTTTCTTTCTTCACGCGTTATCAGATCTATTTTTTAAAAGGCAATCTTTGCCAGGAAATGTGCCTGGCATATTTGTCTTGTATATTTTATTATGTTTAAAAGTGTGATTGTGTCTCATGTTTTCACTTCTAGGCAGCATACTGATTTAAATTAAAGTACATACATCATTTAAGGGTAGGACAGGCTTTTTGTGTCAGTTTTTCATACTGTCTGTTCTGCTAGGATGAAGTTGCTAGAAGGTGCAGGTAGAAGGTATTACAGTAAACAGCACTTATCTTCTAAACTAATAAATAACTTAAAAATTCAGAGACCCTGTGAAAGTCAATTTTAATAATGGATGTTCAATAATGGATTCTTTAATTTAATTTCATTTATTAACAAGAACATACAAAAATAACCTAATCAATCATTCACACAGATACTCATCAGTCTATTGTTTCTTAAAACTTTTTAATATTGGATAAATATTATCAAATGCTTCATATATTTCTTGTCTTACTTTGGCACCTGTTAACACCACTTTTCCAGAAACAAAAATTAGCAATACTATTCTAGGTTTCACCATTCTATAAATAAGTCCAGGAAAAAGTTCTGGTTCATAAGAACTGAATTGTCCATGTGTAAGAACTAACCCTTCGAGACGAATAGGAAATTTAACATCACAACTGCCAACCATGTTTTGTATTTTAAAGTCCAAAAATTTTGCCTGTAACAATACATTTTTTTAAATTTTACAATGCTTAAATTAAAGAAATTAAATTAACAGTCATTATTTGACAAAATTGAAATAGTACATAGTATAATTACAGCATTGGTCAATAATATTCCAGCACTATAGGTGGAATGTATATTCCATGAGTGTGAAACAAATAAGCTGTTTGATGGCTGCATTCATGGCTGTTTATATTATTATTTTCTTCATAATTTTATAATAATGTTGGTCCAAAAGTAAAGTAGCCAATCTGAAAAGATTAAATTGTTGAGACAGATTTTAAATAGATATTGTTCCAATAGACGAAACACACTATTTTTCACTACATTTTTATGACCTTACTATAATACTAAATAAATCATGTATTTCTCATGAGTATTTAATGGCTACATTGGCTATTTTACTGTTGTACCAATTATATACTGAATTTATAAATTTATAAATATAAATATTTATATAACATTGTTATTTAACAATTTTTATGATAAAACAGTTTATTATATCATTCCGCACATGTCAACTATAATGATTATTATCTGTTAATAAAGATTAGTCAAGTAGCTCCTTCTTGAATTTATAATATATAAAAAATGACATTTAAATGACAGGCTAAAGCTTCAGTCACCACTGGCCAATTTGCCAGTATTCCAAATTTTAAATTTCTATATGCACCACAGGAAAATTTTCAAAAAGAAAAAAGTTTCACTAACTGTAAATCCAAGTTTCTGAATAATTCTGGCATATTTTCTTGCAGCTAATCGGGAATCTTCTTCGCTTTTAGCCCCTGTACAAACCATTTTACCAGATGAAAATATTAATGCAGTTGTTCTTGGTTCTCGTATTCTCATAATTACAGCAGCAAAACGTTTTGGATTATATTCAGCATTACGTGCATGGAGAGCTATTTTCTTTAAATCCAATTTGCAATTTAAACTCACTGTTGACACAATATTCCTGAAAATTTAAAAATAGTTATATGTTTACAACTGTTTCAATTATTATTGATAATTGGTTGTTATAGATGTCAATAATTAATTCAAACGAGTCCTACAAGCAATAGAACTCATCTTAAACTTTAAGTCATGTTTACAAATGAACAAAATGATGTTTCCTTTAGATAATAACACAATAATTTATTCTACTTCTTTTCATTCAACTAATAGATGTCTGCATAATGAGCATAAACAACGAATTTCAAAAAGGTCCTGCATATTATTAACTTTACTTACTGTAATTGTGGTAATATCCCTGGGTCAGCTGAGTGTGGTGTCATTGGTGTCATTGGTGCAGGGCTAGCTTGGCTTTGAATTTGTTGCCCAGCAATGGTACTTCCAGTAATCATTGGTGACATTAAATTTTGCTGTAATATTCAAATGTATAAAATATCCATAATACAATATCAGGTACTGGCTATAAGCATAGTTGAAATTCAGTAGTCATACCAAGAATCAACAGAATACAATTGTTTCATATAGGACTTAATATTTTGTGATATAGCAACTGATATTACAAAAATATTGTACTACAGCATATTGACATGTAAATCTTTAAATAAGTAACATGTATACCGGTGTTTGTGGCTGCATCATTTGCTGAGGTGTTGCATAGCTGGCAGTAGGAGCATAAGTGTGAATAGATCTCTGTGGTGTACCCATTATTTGCGCGCCAAATCCTGCGAGAGGCGAAGAGCTTAAAGAAACCAAAGAATGCTGCTGCTGCTGTTGTTGGGCCTGCTGTTGTTGATGTTGTTGCTGTAGTGCATTTGGCAATATTTGTTGATCTTCTTCAGGCTGATGCAGCGGGGTACCAATCCCCGGTATGTTATACGGACTTGGCAGCATTTGATCCATACTTGATGTTTATGTCGCACTTGTATTATAATAAAATATTGTAACTCATATAAAACAAAAACTCAAACATAAATGCCAATTTACTTTCTTCTAATAATTTAATCGGCCTGAAATTTAGTTCTTTAAAAATCTACCTTATGCAATTTTTTTTTAATAATTTTATCTACTACATGGAAATTGGAATCTAGTCCTTTTTTAATTTTCCCTTTTATATTTACGGAATCTAGTCTTTTGAAAACAAATCGATTTGTGAAAAATTGCTTAACACGAATAAAAAAGAACCGATCAGATTTTGTCTGACTGTTTAAAGAGTTGCACATTAAATATTAATAATTAGATAATTAGAATTAATACTGATTATTATAGACAAGTACAAATAAATTATACGCACTGTTTTTATATGCGCTTTTTGCGAAATTTGATTTGGTTTGGCTACATTGTTTTCATTTAACAACGCATATATTGTCTTAAAAAAATAGAAAAAAGAGTGTAAAAAAAGAAGAAAAAGAGGATAATTAATGTAATTGATTTGTATAAAATCGGTTAATAATGTTATGAAAATCGATAATAGTACTTGTAATACGATGACCCGGCGCACGTACCGTCAGGGGAGAGAATGCGTGCTTATGACGAATACGGAAAGCATCGCGGACAGACGACGGGTCCCTCACAGCATTCCAGGTATGGATGTGCCGGACGGAGGATGCACCGTCTCAGACGCGCTAGGGCGTAGTGTTCCAGTAGGATGCACATTAGAGCCCTAGGATCTGATAGCGATGTCGATCTAATAACATAATGTATGGGGACTTCTTATATTACTACGAAAGCACTTCGATAGCGCGGAGCAAACGACGAGTGGCGCCATCTAGTTTTGAGTGCGGAATCAGGTGCTCCTAGTACGTTGTGTTACAAACTCCCCCTCTGTCCACGAAGGCGTCCCGACGAGTAGGACAGGATAAAAATCGTTTCCTCGGATGGCTCCACCACTTCGTATCGATGGTATTGAGTAGTTTCGTTCTGGCTTGGTCTGGTAGTGAACTCCGTTGGATATTCATTCTGTCCCTTCTTCTGGACAAAACTGCAGAAGCCGCCATGGTGACATAAGGTTGAATGATGCCTCTCAACCATTTCGTTAAGCGATGCAGTGGAACAGATATAGGCGTATGTATTGTCTTTCGTAACAGTATATCGCTGAAGTTGATATGTTTGCCAATGTGTTCTATTGATTTAGGTTTCTTCACAATACTCGGCATTTCTTCGGTTCATAAAATTTTCTTTGAGCCACTCTTCGAATGCGCGTTGGTCGCTAGTTGGTAATACGACGAAGTGCGAAATACTTTCGTACAGATGTAGTGTTATTCTTGTTTCTAATAGAAACAGTGTCCCGGATGAGTCCTTCACGATATTCCTGGTAAGGATGTTTTAGAAGATGCTCTGTTTGTAGTTCGCTGAACTGTTGTGTTCCAGTTTGGATGCACTATAACTGCGATGCTTGGGATCGATAGCTAACTCCAGCGGATGTTTCTCTTCTCCCTCCCCCTGGACAAGAATTGCATTCAGGGTCACTCTTCGACGTCGAGTTGTGCGTCAGATTTTTATGATGTAGTTAGGGCCTCTCTTCAGCTGCGAGTTGGTCGTCGGATAAAAACGATTTACTCAAGGTCGCTTTTCGGGCCACTAGTTGGGCGCCATTATAATACGCTGACCCGACGGATGGGGGGAAAGAATACGTACAGGTGACAGGTACAAGAGTTTAATCGTCACTAATACATAGAGTATCGCGAACGGGGTCCTTCACGGCATTCCTTAATTGGATGTACCGGAAGATGCACCGTTTACAGTTGCGCTAGGCGTAGTGTTCCAGTAGGATGCACTGTGTATACTTAGGCACTGATAGGCGATGTTGATCTAAAACGTAATGTATAGGGACTTCTTATATTACTACGAAAGCACTTCGATAGCGCGGAGCAAACGACGAGTGGCGCCATCTAGTTTTGAGTGCGGAATCAGGTGCTCCTAGTACGTTGTGTTACATACTTAAATATTGATTAATAAAAATCGATAATTTTACATCCCTAGAAATCAGCGAAAAAGTTAAAGAGCTAGAAAACAACAGTTCATTTAAATTCATTATTTCACAAAAATGCACAACAGACACGTTTTTACTAAGTAGTACTAGACACTAGTGTTGATTACTTTTCAGCAATAAAATGGACAAAGAAGCTGGTATTTTTATTTTAAGAAGTTATGGAGATTTTTTTAAAAAGCAATATCAAGATTATATGTCTATATTGGATGAGGAAACCAGAGAAGATAATAAGATATTTTCGCCAGTACAAGTAGTTCTGGAATCAAGGGAACTTATGCCAATTACAGACTTGGTTGCGTCTGACAATATCGTAATTACTAAAGTTTTGAGTGTACTAACATCTCTGTGTGTGGAAGCAACTGAGTTAAAAAGAGAAGCTTTTGAAAAGTAAGTTTAATAAAGAAACTGACTTTGTTAATAAATCGTTATTGGGTGCTATTACCGAGATTAGTTTTAGAATTAATTGGAATTAAATTTCATTATATTATATTTTTGTTTAATTTAGTTATATTTGGTTGTTTATAGTCAGAGTTTTTATTTCCTTCATTTTTTGTTATTACACATGTAATAAAATAAAAATACATATATTTACTATCGTAACAGATTGTCCGGTCGACAAACAGTTGTTCTATCTTAAAAATTTGATTAAGAATGTTTTCTGATGTTCCACCAAGTTTACAAATTTTTTTCACTATTAGAACATTCTCCTAAAAATATTTAACAGAACAAAAAAAGAATCAGCAAAATTGTTCCTTCTGTTCACACATTTTTTATATATAGTATTAATTATATTCAAACCAAAAACTTACTAGAATTATTTTCCAAAAAATGAACAAAGTAGTCAAATTAAATTTGATATCCACTAATTTTGAGGTAGAGAATAGTTTTGGACATTGGAGGTTATGAATCCTAAACTTTGGAAATAAGTTGCAGTGATTAAATTTAGCATAAGGTGCTGACCCTCCAGATGGTTTAGGCTAATACTACATTACGGTTTTACGGTAAAATGTGTTGTCAAAAAAAGACTGCTAGATTGCTGCATGCATTTTTATGTTTAAAAAAATTAATATATTCTGTGTATTATTTTATAGACATTTCAAGTTTCTGTCAGTTTATGATGAATATTCTCAAAGTGATATTTCTGCACAAATGGATTCTATATGTCTGTTAGGCACATTTGTGACTCGTTGCAATGACACCCTAAACAATTTGTGCAGCCAAATTTTTGCAATTTTCAATGAAGAAATTCTCAACATAAGTAAGTTTTAAATTTCTTATTAATATTTTCTTTTTTAATGCCTAAAAGGCAAAACATATAATTATACTAGTCACTTTGTTTGTGTGGACTGTTGTCACATGATAAGTTGATAATAGATAGTACTCCTCAATGTCATCCTATTCCTGTAGAATTAACAGGATTTCTATAACCTATATATTCTTATGATGTACAAGGAATAACTGTGCCAAATTTCATCTTTATTTGTTCAGCAGTATTGCAGTGAAAGACTAACAAACATACATCCATACTCACAAACTTTCGCATTTTAATATTAGTAGGATATACATATTTATAATCTATTACACCTATTTTATAGATGACATATCTATCATCATTTGTTCTAGATGGAATCCAATGGCATTTTATCATAAATAAAATTGGGGAAATATTTACATTAATAGTAATTTTAGAATTGTTAATATCAAGATGTACCATTACATCAAACTGGAATAATTTCTGTAAAAATTTAAAAATATACACTTCTAAGCCCGAAGATCTTGATCTAGATGAGGAGAAAATAAAAGCACTATCTGGGGCTGTTAACAGTATAACATCAAAACTGATGAATGATGATATAGTTCAGAGTACTCTTCAAAACCTACTTTTGATAAGAAAGAATGATTTGCTAGTTAAAAACTGTTCAAACGTTTTAACAGAGATAAGCCAATATGTAAAAAATGCCTTAATAAATCTGGATAAACTTGTACAAGAAAAACCTAGTGGTGAGAATATGTACAAATGTATAAAAGTTAATGCTTTGTTCGTTTTAAATACACATCTTTTTGGTAATAATGATAAAAGGACATTCAAGAGCTTGATGGAATTAAATATGAGGGTAGGTGATGTTTTTTCAAGAACACTGTTAGTTAAGTAAATATTGATAAATTTTTATTTTTTCTAGGCACATAGCATTTTTGTGAATGGAACAGCAGTTTGGTTTCCAGAACAATTTCTGCAAAGGTTTGTCCCATCGCTTTGTGGAAATTATAATAAGCTATCACAAGCTATGCTCAAAACAAGACAGGCTTATATGACTTCTAAAAAAATGTCTTTAACCAAAGACATTATGAGCCTCCAGCATATATGTTCTCAGTGGGTATTGACAGTAGAAGAACTGTTTTCTAGAAACAATAAATTAAATGCAGCAGAAATGACTCTTCATGCAAAGACTATTATGGATGGATTAGATTTTGCATCCAATATAAATTATTCAGTCCTATCTTTAATAAATTTACATTTGTCTCTTGGGATGCCACTATCAAAACATATGTTAATGTCACTATTTGAAATAATGGACCTTCTTAAAAGTTTTTGGAATGCTATCAGCAGAAACTATGATCAAATCATAAATTCTATTAATATGATAATTCAACATCTAACTTTCCAAGCAGTATCTTCAATACTTGAAATAAAAAAGACATTAATAAATGATAAAAAATATGCCAATAAAAGATTGGATGAGCTTACTTGCATTGTAATTGCAGAACAAGCTATCAAAGGTGCATCGACAATAGAACGTAACATAGCCACCAATATAGCCCTTAGTTTTGTTCCTGAAACAACTTACATTGAAGATAGCTATGTAAAATTGGGAATTTTGCTTGAAAAGATTAGAACTCTATGTGATTTTACTGAGAACATCAAGAAATATTGTAACTGTTCTTGGTTGTTATGGCATCAGAACATTATTCCTATACATTTTGAACAAAATTTTAGCATGCAATTGAATGCAGTAAAATTAAAATATTTTCTAATGGCATTAGATGATTGTGTTCTTCTATTAGAAGATACAGACAAATTTTTTGATACAAGCAGAGCTTCTGAGTTCAAAAATAAACTTAGTGCTATAGTAGATAAGTGTGTACTAAAAAATATAAGTCAGAACATCGAAACTAACTTACGTTTGCATATACATTCACACTTACAATTGGACATAGTGGATCCATTAACATATGACATGATAAAAAAAGTTCTACTTATATTAGACAATCTTCGACTTCACACCGTTTATATGTCAGTTAAGCCATCTGTGGAACAATATCTTTCAAAAACGTACTACAATTTAACTACAGTAGTATTATCAGATTGGAAAACGTATGGTGAAATGCGCCAAATGGTTAAGTTTAAATTTAATATTTCAACAATACAGGATAATCTGCCGACGCAAACGTTAGAACAGGGCCTGGATGTGTTAGAGATAATGCGCAACATTCACATATTTGTTTCTCGATACCAGTACAACCTTAACAATCAGATATTTATTGAGAAAAGTAGTACTAACAAACATTTGAATTCAATAAATATTAGGCACATCGCCAACTCGATAAGGACTCACGGAACAGGCATTATGAATACCACAGTTAATTTCACTTATCAATTTTTGAAAAATAAGTTTTTTACGTTCTCCCAATTTATGTACGACGAGCAGATCAAATCACGCCTCGTGAAAGATCTGAGAAATTTCAAGTCGACTTCGGGCGAACATGGAAATGTTTATTTCTATAAAAATGCGGAAAAATTTAATAAAGGGATAAAAGTATTGGGGGTCGTTGAAGATGGTCAAAGTTATTTGGATTTATTTAGAGATCTCATCAGTCATATCGGTAATGCGATGGGGTATGTGCGCATGGTCCGATCGGGCGGCAGACACTGCTGTTGTGACGCCACAGCCTTTCTCCCCAACCTCGACATGAATCATTTCAAGGAAGTCAGTGAACAGAATAATCTTGATGAAAGAACGATACAGACTGCCGAAAACTTGGACGACATTATAAGCGGGCTCATATCGAATTTCATACAAGGAACAGAGTATTTCAAATTACTTGTAGACGTGTTTGCTCCTGTTTTTAGAAATCCTAAGAATGTGCATTTGAAGAATTTCTTCATCATTGTACCACCACTCACATTGAATTTCGTAGAGCATATGATATTGTCGAAGGATAAAATGTCCAAGAAGAATAAAGCGGGTGCTGCTTTCACAGATGATGGATTTGCAATGGGCATAGCTTATATTCTCAAGTTATTAGATCAGGTACTTTACAATATTACTACAGACTAGATTAAAAATATACTTTATATGGTGTACAGTACACCATAATCCAAATATGCAATTAAGTAAAAGCTTAAATAAACGTTTTTTTTAACATTTGACTAAGATTTACATCATCATCTCCCTGCCCTTATACCACTCTAAGTGGGGTCGGCACAACATGTTATAAACATGTTGTTACATGATTTGGCTACGTATTTTACGACCGGCCGCCTGCCTGACGTCAACTTATCTTAGTCGTATTTTACGACACCTCGGTAAGAAAGAGTGTGGTCTATTCTACTAAACCGGATACCACACGGTGGGTCAACTTAACTTAGTCGCCTTTTACGACACCTCGGTAAGAAATGAGGGTGGTCTATTCTACTTAAACGGATACCACACGGTGAGTCAACTTACCTTAGTCGCCTTTTACGACACCTCGGTAAGACAGGAAGGTGGTCTATTCTACTCAGCCGGATACCACACGGCAGTTGACTTAGATTTACAATGGGCTATAAATTACTTATCTATACTTATAATAAATCTGTAGAGAGGTCAATTCTGTAACTGGAATATATTTCCAAAATAACTATCAGGGGGTGATTAGGGATCGATACTGATGCCAAAAATGCAATCAGTAAAAATTTTGTCTGTCTGTCTGTCTGTCTGTCTGTCTGTCTGTCTGTCTGTCTGTCTGTCTGTCTGTATAACCGTTATAGAAACAAAAACTACTCGACGGATTTTAACGAAACTCGGTACAATTTTTTTTCATACTCCTGAGCTGGTTATAGTATACTTTTCATCATGCTACAATCAATAGGAGCAGAGCAGTGAACGGAAATGTCGGGAAAACGGGAGAAGTTACTCCATTTTTTTTGCTTCCGTCGCGTGTGCAACCTTGATGGTTAAAGCTACACAGAAATTATGTATGACGGAAATGTTCTCCTTTAAATTATATAAAAAATATCCCACAACAGCATATGTCTATCTTTTATGGTTGACTCACAATAACACGTGTAACTCCCGATAGCTTAGCAGTTCGAAGCTTTCTGGTTATATTTGTCTACTCCTACGTTTATATCACTCTCAGTCATCCCTAAATAATAAAGTGAATAGTATTAACCATTGTATAAAAAAAGAATCATTGAAATCGGTATAGAAACACCAAAGTTATACATGAAATACGCTAATAATAAGCCATCGCGCGTGAATACTGAATCATGCTATAAGGATTATCACTACATTGTATAAAACAAAGTCACATTCTTTGTTTGTCCATATATCCCTATGTTTGCTTAAATCTTTAAAACTACGCAACAGATTTTGATGGGGTTTTTTTAATAGAGTGTAAATATATAGGGAAAAATGTAAAATGTAAATATGTAGTATATGAATTTAGATATTAGATATAGCAGGAAATCTTCTTGGTATAGGGAGAGGGGTTTTTCTTCAAATTTAACACGTGCGGGCCACGGGCACTAATGAATACCTAAAATTAAAACTACTGGATCGATTTTAATCATTTTTTTCACTGAGTGACATAGGCTATATATTTTAATACCCGTGCGAAGCAGGGTAGGCCGCTAGTTATAAAATATTACTTTTAGGATTCCCATTTTGAATCGCTCCACTGGTTCGACGCTGTATGGGATCATATACAAAAAGAGAGGGAAAACATAGATGACCAGAAAAGTAAAGGTTCTATTCAACTGCAACAAGCTTTAGCTCTTACAGAAAAGAAAATAAAAACACTTGAAGAAGAATATAAATTGTTATACTACAGTTTAACGAGTGCCCGAATATTCTTTAGATAGGTAATTTTTTAATGTATGAACAAAATAATACCGAATTTAATAATATATATCTGTTATTATAATATTGTTTGCTTGTTTTGACACTGGTCCACTCTTTTGCGATGAATACATTTTATTTTAGTGGTTTTAAATTATTATAGAGATACAACATGATTGCTTTATAAGAAACAATTACGTTTGAGAAAATAAACACGAGAAAACTTAAGACAAAAAAAAGATATTAAGCGTGTACAAAAGTACATTATGTGAAATTGCCACAATCTCTGAAAACATTTTCCATTATTTCAACATGATTTGAAGATTTCTATAGCTTAGACTGCAGCTTAATTATGTAATATTATAACAAAGATATTTTTCCTTTATATCAATAAATAAGAAACGATTTTCTCCATAGTCAATCAATTTATCCTATTTTAACAACTTGTTAACTCTACGCGAAGATCACGACTACGTCAAATGGCACTACTAATGGAGTGCTACTACTTTATTGGTAACTTGTGAAACACACCCTTAGTGTTTTTATTTATTTGAGGTTTCCCCCGACACAAAAAAACTTATTTGGCAAGAAGACAATTGAACTTGTGGCCGAAATTACAATTTTTGATTTGGACAGAGAATGTGTTAAATAATATTTTTATTTGATTGCATTGTTATTATTTTACATGAAAGTGCATCGAGAAATCATTCAATTTTGTTATAAAAAAAAGCTCTCAGCGGTCGTTCGGTCTATGAAAGCTCAAGCAATGAACTTTTCTATATCCCCATTTCCAGGGAATTCAATTGGACACTTCTTATAAAAAGAATTATATCATTTAACTTTTTTTGGAAAATAAAAATATGTATGTATGAGATAAGTTTTATTCAGTTACATCAATTAATTGTGTATATATATAGAAAAGTCTAATAGTCCTCTACAAATACAAACATTCGAAAAAATATTTTTAATGCAGAAAAATCACCTCAATCGACTTGATAATAATCACCACATAGCAATCAAGGGAAATAGCTAAAAAAAATGTTGGTTCTTATATCATTCATAAAATAAATTCGTTGAATCATTATCTTTTGTAATTAAGCAAGATGATAAGAGATGTAACTAGTGGTACCCGTGACATTGTACGCGTCGACTATTAAATCACCCACAACTATGTATATTGATGTTTTTTTCCTATACCCTGATAAAAATCAAGAGTATATACCCTATATTTTAGCCCCGTCTAAAATATTATAAGTCGAATCAGTATGTTATGATAAATACTAAGTAACTGGTTGACCGAGCCTTGATCGGTATTTTTTTACAAAATAAAAAAATAACAAAAAAAAGAAAAAAATAATTAAGTAGTTAGGGATCCATCCTAGGTATTTACATTTTTCGAGACTGCCCGTTCCCCGAATAAGTTACGCTAACTTGACAGTCTATGGCCAAAAATAGTGTTTTATATTCAATATAAATTTTAATATTTTTTAATACCCAAAAACAGGAATAAAACGATTTTTTTTACATAAAACCTAGCTAGATCGATTTTTCTCCCCCAAAACCCACGACATGCTGAATTTCAGAAAAATCGTTGGAGCCGTTACCGAGATTCCGAAAATATATATATGTATATACATACAAGATTAACTCATTTAAATATTAAAGATAATAATAAATAGTAGTACGATACAATAAAACTACGTTTTTACGACATTCATTATGACTACAACATCTACTTTTAAAAGAAATTGACTATCACCAAATATAAAGTGGTTTCTTTGTATGACAACTCATTAATTTGCACGTGATATTATAGTATACTTTTTAATATAATTACATTATATAAATATTGTATTTGAACTGATATTTATTTAAATGCATACAAAGCTACTCTTTTTAATGATACACTATAGATGTTTATAATACAACCACCTAAATTTACATTCTAAATATATAAATCTTGAATTCAATTATATCAATAGGTTTAGAACCAAAAGTTGTCATTACATTACTATACTATTATATATACTATAACTGCCTTAATTTTTTAATATTCATTACATAGTAATAAAATTAAGAAAATGATTAATTAATTGGTTGTATTACAAAATAAATTTTTAACCAAGACATAATTTTTTTGTATCTAAATGGAGTAGAAAATAATTATATCGCACACATTGTGCGGAAACCAAAAAGATCTGTAAATTAGTGATCCGTTAAGTTTTATGTGAGAAAAAAACCTTCAGAAGTTCCGCATATCCGTTTAAAAACTTCAAAAAATATACAAGACGTAGCTTTAAGCTGATTCTAATAGTCATAATTAAAAATCTAATTTATTTTGATACCCAGTAATTGCTACATATTTATCTTAAACTTTATATAACTATTCCTCTTGGAATATGTATTTACAACTATCTGCCACTAATAATTAAAACAAAAAACTAAGCAAAGTACTGATTATGTCTTTGTTTTAATCTCATCAGAAACAGATTTATGTTGCAATTACTTTAATTATATGTATAAACAATGGATTTTTTTACATGTACAATTCTTATTATTTAGACATCTGAATTGGTTAAACTGTTTCATGTGCGTACAATACATACAGTACAATAGACAATATCAATAGAAATATAAAATATTTTTTAATAAAGTTTTTATATAAAATTATATAATACAAATAATGAAGTCAAGACCACATATACTATGATATCTACTAGTGACGTTTAAAACTAGAAATGAATTCGTTTTTAGTGTGATACATGTATACTACGTGCAGTAATGTTATATATTTGCATTATTCTAAAGAAATATTTTGAGTCTTATATACACTAAGTCATCCCACTATAGTACATTTTAAAACTGTTTTATTCATAAATCATTTAGTCGTATAGATTTATTTTATTACATCGATTAAGAAAACATATATACTACATGTATTTACAAGTCATCAAAAAACCTTACAGTAATCTTTTCAGTTTATGTTTGTTTTTAACAAATTTCTTACTTATTTGTCTTTGTTTTAGTCTAGTCTATATCAAGCGAAAACAACCTTATTAAAATCATATGAAAGTCATTTTATTTTCTAACAGAGTATTTATAATCATACTTTAATAAATAGAAAGATACAGTATACATTTAATAGAGATATTTTTTATTATACATACATGAAAGTATTAATATAAAACACATTACTGATTATTGAGAAGTCATTTTTACCCCTTAATGTAAATAGGGAGTTTGGATAGTAGTATTTTGATACTACTATAGCTAACATGTATCACTTACAAGTTAGAATTATTATCGGAGTCAGTATCTGGCATCGGCGATATAAGTGGCTGTTTGATGCAGTCCTCGGACGCCGAAGGGGGACTTCCCGGAGTTACGGGAGTTATTAAATTGTCCGGTGTAGGCGGAGAAGGCGGTCTGGTCACAGTCGAAGTACGCCTGAAACGTTCGATGTAGTGCTCGAATTTGGGTGATGACTGTCGAGGGTCCGAGAACGTTTCTGTAGATTCCGCTCGGCACAGACGCTTGGACCGGGGAAGGGAGGCGTGTTTCGCCTGCTCGGTGTATGTGGGATGGAGTTTAAATAGTTCTGTTGCGGTAGTCGGTTTTGGCTGTTTCGGTTGCGGCGTGGGGGTGCGGGCGGGGGTGCGGTCGGGCGAGGACGCGGGCGGGCTGGCGGGGCTGAGCGGGCAGTGCGCGCGGCGCGGCGGGTACCGGTTGAAGATGTGCACGTGCGTGACGCGGCGTCAGTCGGCCTCGTGCTCGTGTAGCTGAGCGAGTAGTGCGGCGCGACGGGACTCCAATTCCGCATCGCTCCACGCCGTGGAACTGGCCGACCTATGTACATCAGGAAACTTTGTGACTTTCGATATGAGACATTTATATGTATGTATGTAACGGCCTGTTACTATCCCACTGCTGGGCATAGGCCTCTTCTCTCCATTTTTGGAGAGAAGGATTGGAGCTGAAACCTACCACGCTGCTCCAATGTGGATTGGTAGGGTTTCACATATCCCTAGGATTTTCTAGAGATATGCAGGTTTCCTCACGATGTTTTCTTACACCGAAAAGCGTGTGATAAATTGCAATTATCAATTAGACACATAAGTTTTACTAGAAAACTCATTGGTGCCTGCCCGGGGTTTGAACCCTAGACCTCCTCGAAAGAGGCGGACGGTGTTACCGCTGGGCTACCACAGCTTATGATACATTTAGTCAGTCATTATGAGACATTTAGTATGTTCTAATTTTTTTCTTTCTTTTAGTTAACACATAATACTAATAACAAGTGTATTTGTCACGATGTAAACATCTCTAATTGACTGTACATTTATCAAAAACTGGTTTTTACTAATAATTTATATATTATGTTAATGACGTATTTATCGTTAACGGTCTTTCTAAAATAAATAAATACTTAGCTTTCAATAAAACTAAAAGCAACGGTTTATTGGCGATTACATTATCGACTTATATTTATGTAGTTAATTCAGTAAACCTTAGTTAGTTCTTCGCCGATGTAACCTTGGCCTTTTACATTAAAGAGTTCGATGAATACTCAAACGTCATACCTTATAAATGGAGCAAAATGATTGCGTTGAAAATTAGAATAATAAATATTTATTTTCTATGCCTTACTTAACTTAAACTTTTAAAGGTAGTACCTTTAAAATATTAAGAAAGGACAGAAAAAGGTTGTAGCAATTTTGTAGTTTTAATCAAGTAGAGCCAAGATCCTAGCGTATTCTTGCTCGCGAATTAACCGCCAGCACTTTCATTCACATTTTTAAAAGCATTCGTGTTTGTATGTTCATGCGTAATTTTTTTACCTATTTTGTTTGTAAACAAACTATGTTAGACCTGTTGCTATAAAGCAAGATCTCTTAAATCCGGTAATGTTTTACCAACCCTAATTAGTACCATCAAAAATAATATATAATTTAATTACTTTATATTTATATTTAATGTCTTTTTTTAAAAAATGCGAGTAACCCGTCCTTATGACCCCAATCAAAGTTATAAAGAGAAAAAGAAATAGTCAGTTCAAGGAGTACAATAAATTTCTCTAAAGCGACACTTGAGCAAGATGCGTGTAAAAAGTTTAAGAAACTTCAGGAAAATAGTCCTAAATCAGCCCGATGATGCAGGTCATTTGCAGTTTTTAAATAATTAGAATGACATTCACAAAGCTTATCAAGACTATTTAAAAATTGAGTCATTTTGAATTTATGTAATTTCTACAATAACAATTGAGGCTGAATTGATTATCGTCATTTATATGATTATAAAATAGAGCACTATATGGCTCTAACAAATGGTGCATATATAGAATACGTTACTTTTGTTAGATCATGTACCAAAGAAATAATTCTTAACGGATTTAACATCAAAGTTAAAGTATTTCCTTTTTGTCGCATAAAGAATCAAGTATACGACTTCAAACGGATATCCCATGTATAGAAATAGTTTGAAAGAAAATAAAAATTCTTAAATCAGTTTCGACGCTTACTTCTCTTTTACGTAGTTATTATAATTTTATGTTCGCCTTAAAGTTAATTATACCTAATGTTTCAAGAAATTAAAATAACCAGAAACTTTTATTATTTTACTTTAATAGTATTATGTCTTATTGAATATTTTAATGGAATAAATTTAATATAATCATGTTGCAAAAAATTCATTAAATATAGTCCAAATTTAAGAACAAAGCTTTTATGGAATTTACTGAAATGGCCATATTTGTTATGGACTTTGAAATAATATAAAAATATTTTAAAATCTACTATTTTAAATGGAACATACAAATAAAATGATCACGAGCTTTGACGGAAAATAGGCCCAATTCAGCGGAATAAACAGAAACTCACTTTAAATGCAAAAATAAACTCATTTTTTTTTAAAGCATAACTTTTATTTGTCGCAGAACATGCTGTTCAAGTACTAAATTCAACTTAACATAATTACGCAAGCCTAATAAAGCAAAACCAAAAACAAATGCTAAATATACATATACGGAGGAACAAATCACTAAATAGGGATGTGTGTATTTTATGAACTAATGTAGATTATAGCCGCACCTGTCCTTCTTTTCTTTCTTATCCTTCTTCTTCTTGGGCTTGTGGGTGATGTCGGGCGGCTGGTCGGGCGAGCTGGGCGCGCTTCGCTTTGTCTTCTTGCTTATCTTATGTTTGACTGGTTCATCATCAGATATACCGCCTTCTTCCAGACTAGGAGATTTCTGGAATTGAATCATAAATTGCACATAGTCCAATATTCATAATACATGTAATATCTACAAGTGGAATCCGCACCCTCGTTTGCGTCGACTTAAGGCTTATAATACCATCAACAAATACCACTATCAATCGGATATTAGACCAGTAGACTTGTGAAAGCGGAACAGATATATAGAATTCCATATTAATAATATGTATATTATAAAGAAGTCTATATGTCGCGTCAGTATGTCTGTGTTTCACGACTAACAAAAAAATTAAAAAAACTAAAAAATTCCTCTAACTTTGGTAAAATTAAATTTTGCTGAAATACTTTAAATAAGCATACATACCGGGCTATCATGTACCATAAGGAATCTCGTTATTCGTTGGTAAAAAGCTAAACAAAAACTATATAGTTCATAACTGAGGGTATATTAACATTGAAGTTAGATACAAAAGAAAGTCGCCGCCACAATAAATATAATATAAACTCCAAACTTTAATTATTATTTCCTTATCGGAAATGTAACTCGTGATGTGGAAGGTGTTAGTACTTGTAGCATAGGTATGTTGTAGCACAAATGTCGACAAACCCTTTTCCGAATACTCTAGATTATTAATTATAAAAAAAAGGAAATTGAATTTTTTAACATTTAAATTTAAAAAGAGATTATTTTTATTTCAAAAGATGTTACCGGTGGTGGCGAATGTCTGCGGTGCTTCTTTTTAGGCTTCTTGTGTTTGCGTGCATCGTCGTCCGACGGCGAAGCACTGCCCGAAGAGCGCGAGGCACGCGACACTGAGACCGGCGGCACCGACATGCGCGACACCGACATGCGCGACACAGACCCGCGCGACACCGACACACGCGACACCGATCGAGATCGTGACCGCGACCGCGACTATAAAAAAAAACAAAATTAAATAGAACACTTGAAGTAAATAAGGCACTAAGTACCTAAAAATTCAAATTGCATACTTAGTTTGAATTTTAATTTTTAGGTACTTAGTGCCTTATTTACTTCAAGTGTTCAATTGTTTTGTGATAATACATATAGTACCAGTATGGTGTTAAATTTATATGAAGTGTGACTAAATTTGAAAGATTGTAGAAATCAGACGTCTGATAGTTCCGCTCATCATAGAAAAGATGTGAAGTACGAGATTAAATTGGTAGTGTAATTAGGAGGGACGAAAATCACGTGATCATAAGAATTTTTAATTTGAAAGTCGATGTATATATGGCTAGAGGGAGGGCGAAAAAAGATGTATTGTGTAAAAAATGATGTGCATATTAAGTAGTAGCACCAGAATTGAGGTATGATACAAGATGAAGATATATTGTGCTGGCCCCACTCAGAGTGAGATAATAGTAAGAAAATAATGATTTATTTATTTTGATTATGATTTATAATTTAAAAATTATTTAAAGAATTTATAATTTGAATTTAAATTAGGTAGGGCAATATGTTGTGTTGATAAGGAACGCCCGTCGAAGCTAGATACGAGATCAGTCCGTAATTAAAACCGATCCATCGATTTCGAATGTTACGACCTCGTTTTACTGTTCTAAAATTTTCAAATTAACTATAAGGATAGGAGAAAAATACTCAACCCAATAAAGTCTCACTGCAGCACAAAGGTCTCTTCTCTATTGGGAAGATTCCAAATTAAAATGTATTAAACTACTTTAATGCGGACTGGCGGGATATCCTTATAATCGCGTATTTATAGCAAACATAATATTATCTCTACTTTTGTATTATCAGGTTATGGTTTTTACAAAATTTTCGTTTAATTTTGAAGTCTTTTCAGTAACTTGGCTAGAATATTTTTAAATTTAAAAAACAATCATTTATTTATACGAAAATTTATCTAACAAATGTACCTGTGAAATGGAACGCGAACGTTGCTTCTTCTTTTTGGATCGCTTGGATTTCTTTAGTTTCGGGTGATGGTAGTGCATGCAGCTCTCCTCCTGTTCGTGTTGGAAATCCTGTAATAGAAGATCAGAGAAATATTCAAAATAAGGTTTAATCACTGTATTGTATTTCTGCCAAGGGTCTTCCCAAACATGTCAAAACGCTTTAATCCAAAACCCTGTAACAGAGAATATACCAAAAGCCATGTCCAAAAGAAAATTTGAGGAGTTCTCTGTAACAAAAAGAACTGTTTAATGCACAGATAATGCTGTGGGTTTAAATATTATTCATTTACTCACTATCCATACTAATAAATGTGAATTACTGTCTGTCTGTTACGCTATCACTTCTAAACCGGAGTGACAATGTTAATGAAATTTGGAAAGTTTAAAGCTTACCTGAGTGATCGAGCCTTGCACGGTAATTTTTTTAAAGATATAAAAAAATAAAAAGAAAGAAGACGCTGATGACATGTGGGATTCGAACCCGGGTTTTGAACATTTTCGGTCCGCCCGTTACCAATCGGCTATCGCAACATCACGTCTGACAACTAAAGAACATTTTTTAATGCCCCAAAATAGAGTTACAACATTTTTTTTTAATAAAATCTACATCGAATTATCTCCTTCAAAAAGTACATGCTGAATTTGAGAAAAATCGGTGGAGCCGTTTCCGAGATTCAGAATATATATATATATATATACATACACACACACAAGATTAACTCATTTAAACATTAAAGTTACACCGGAGTAACTTACAGGATAAAATAATTCCATTTTTATTTCGGAATCAGAAAAAAGACACATATAGCATTATGGAGGGTAATTAAAAGCTTAAGTTGTCGCAAACGTAACACTAGTTGTTTACAACAAACCTTGAATATACGGATGCGATCCTCCTCGTTGGTGACGGCTGCGAATTCGGGTGCCAAAAGGTCAAGCTTGAGCCGCACTTCGCTCCACGACTGTTGATGCTCAATGTTCGCAGCGCTGAGGGCCCATTTGAAGGCACTCTCGACTTTCTTCTGAGCCTTCGATTCCTCCTTCATCTTTTCCTTATTCCTCGCTTCGGCCTGGATAATTTATTATTAAATATAAATATATGGGACACTTACACACACGGTCGTCCGTCCCCAAAGTAAGTAACTTAATACTTGTGTTATGGGTGACAGACAACTGGTGAATATATACTTATATATTTTTTAAATACATACTTAAATACAAATATACACCCAGGCTCAAAGACCAACAAATTCATTTACAGAAAATGTTGGCTCTCGGCGGGAATCGAACCCGCGATCCACGGAGCTGAAGGCAGGGTTACTACCCACTGCTCCAACGGGCCAGTCAAAAAACATGTATTAATACAAAGTTATTAACCCTGACCTAGCATTATACCTTTTTCCAAAGTAAATCTTGGGATTTACTCTAGTCTACTGTTCTCTCTGGAGAATAGAATCCCAGTACACCTTTTCTCAAATTAAAATTCATATATTTAAAAAATTAAAAAAAATGCAAATTTGCCTCAGTTTTTCATAAATCTATACTAATATATAAAGCTGACGAGTTTGATTGTTTGAACGCGCTAATCTCAGGAACTACTGAACCGATTTGAAAAATTCTTTAACTGTAAGATAGACCATTTATCGAGGAAGGCTATAGACTATATAGCATCACGCTAAAATGAATAGGAGAGGAGCAGCGATAAAAATCAATGTTAGTAAAATTGAGCCCGATTACTATTAAGTGGTGCTAAAATGCGACCTTATCTGCTATTGTCATTTTTCAGTTGTATCCGGCTGAGTAAAATAGACAACTTTCATTTCTTACCGAGGTGTCGTAAAAGGCGAACTAAGGCAAGGTGACCCACCGTGTGGTATCCGGTTGAGTAGAATAGACCACGCTCTTTCTTACCGTGGTGTCACAAAATGCGACTATGCTAAGTTGAACTCGGTAAAATAATACATGTAACAACATGTTTATAACATGTTGTACCGACCCAACTTAGAGTGAGATAAGGAGAATGATGATTTTTTAGTATTCCAAACTTACCTTTTCCAATAAAGAATTGTAAGTGAGCTTAACGTTGCCAGCGTCCAACGAAGCTGACTTGCTGTCTTCGCACACAACAGTCGCGAACTCTTCAAAAGTAGTATCCGGTTTCACCTCAAATTCCTTATCTTTCAATATCTCCTTTATCACTTTCTTTTCATCATGGAATCTTGCTTTCAGATTTTCAACATAGAATTTAAACAAATCTAGTGGTGTGGATCCATTTTGCCCTAAAATTTATGTTTTTACAATAATAATTTTTCTAATATATATAGTAGCGCCCTGTTACTATCCCACTGCTGAGAATAGGCCTCTTCTTTCCGTTTTTGGAGAGAAGGTTTGGAGCTAATACCTACCACGCTGCTCCATTGCGGATTGGTTGGTTACACATATCTCCAGAATCCTCTAGAGATATGCAGATTTCCTCACGAGGTTTTCCTTCGCCGTAAAACGTGTGATAAATTGCAATCATCAATTAGACACATCAGTTTTAACAGAAAAACTCATTGGTGTCTGCCAGGGTTTGAACCCATGACCTGAAAGAGTCGCACGGTGTTACCGCTGGGCTACCACAGCTTGTAATTTTTCTAAGCAGTGCGCGACAATTTTCTACGCAGTGATTCTACCGCAAATATCTTTTAAAATCAATTATTTTTGCATTTTAAATTAAATCAATTCCAGAATATCAGGAAACAATTTAGACACAATTTTCGTTAGTGTTGCCAGGTATTTGAAGCTTACCTAACATTGCAGAAAATCGCATATCAGCGGAGATGACAGGATAGAGCTCTACCCATAAAGACATCGATGTTAACTTGCCTTCTTCATGAAGACCATCCAATAATGCCTGCGGGAGACAATTTCAAATAAAATTAATTTAAATAATTTAGAAAAATATCAATATACCAATGGGGGTATCTTAATATTTTACTGTATTACTGTAATGTATGCACGGATTGTATAATCAATCATCGACTTCGATGATACTGAATATATTCGTACTAGGCGTGAATATGTTGATAAATTCAAATTCAAATAATTCTTTATTCAAATTGGCCTTTACAAGCACTTTCGAATCGTCAAATTACAATGAAGCTACGACTGGTTCGGAAAGGTGCTCTTACCGTGAAGAACCAGCAAGAAACTCGGCGGTCACTTTTTTCAAAATTGAGTTTTACAATAATGGCTTAATTAAGATAAGTCTACTTATGTCCTTTTATACTGACCCGTTGACGCAGTGGGTAGTGACCCTGCCTTAGCTCCACAGTTCGCGGGTTCGATTCCCGCCGAGGGCCAACATTTTCTTTAAAAGAAATTTGTTGGTCTTCCAGTCTGGGTGTATATTTGTATTTAAGTATGTATTTAAAAATTATATAAGTATATATTCATCAGATGTCTGTCTACCATGACACAAGTATTAAGTTACTTTGGGGACGGACGACAGTGTGTGTAAGTGTTCCATGTATTTATTTATTATTTATATGTTTACTCATAATAGGCATTAGGATAGCCTAATTTATATTAAATACTATTTAAAAAAAAGCTAATTCAGAAAGCCTACTATACTATTGAGGATTACTTAGATGATAAGAATGCATGGACATAACTACTCTTCAACCCTGTACAAGACAGTAATGACTAAATGTAACTAGTAATAAGAATTATATTTTGAAAAGAGCAACCGCCAAGTTTCTTGTTGGTCTTTATCAGTAGTAATAGCTTTCCGAACCAGCCAACCAGTATAGTTGACTTGAGTAAGGTATAATTCGATTTTGAATCTATGGTAAATATTCCCGTGAATTCGATTAGTATTTTATATTGCACATACCGATATTATAGATTCCAAGAAATCTGGTTTTTTTTTAATATCCCTCCGGCAAAGTAGGTCGAAATCAATCACATCTCACCAACAAGTACACCTAAATACAAATTTAAAATTATTTATACATACCAAAAAATTGTCTCTATTTTTCCGTTGTTGTCGTTTATTTCTTTTTTTTATTTGTTCCCGCTCCTGAAGATATTCAGCCTCCAAATTTCTAATATGCTGTTCAAATACTGAAATTAAATGTTTATTAAATAATTTATAATTATGTATTTATTAATAAAGACAAGTTCATAAGATGAAGCATGAAAAAATAAACATTATAGTATAATCAGTAGTCCACAATTTTAATACTGTTATAAAATCTAGAAAGAAATTGGTGTAGCTTGTAGTGTAGAAGGGGAATAAAAAAGGGGTTGCAGGTTAACAGAAAGCCAGCCTCCTGTCGAGGCTTGAACAACTATTAGATAAGTAAGTAACGGCCTGTTACTATCCCACTGCTGGGCATAGGCCTCTTCTCTCCGTTTTTGGAGAGAAGGATTGGAGCTAACACCTACCACGCTGCTCCAATGCGGATTGGTAGGTTACACATATCTCCAGAATTCTCTAGAGATATGCAGGTTTCCTCACGATGTTTTCCTTCACCGAAAAGCGTGTGATAAATTGCAATTATCAATTAGACACATAAGTTTTACTAGAAAACTCATTGGTGCCTGCCCGGGGTTTGAACCCTAGACCTCCTCGAAAGAGGCGGACGGTATTACCGCTGGGCTACCACAGCTTATGACTATTACATGCTTTGATATATAGGTCGTGTGCGAAGCTAATGCTGAGACAATTTGTGGTGTTGTAGTCGTAGAATTTTTATACTAGAGTAGAAGATTCATAGGCAGACATGCAAATAATGACAAAGAAGATGAAACTCATACACTTATCTTTGTCTAATTAAACATAAAAAGAGAGACAGATCCTCATTTGCTTCTAATTATTGTTGATGCACACATTTCATCTGGCTCCCCTTTTCTAGTATAGTAGCTCTAGGAGGTGATTGCATGTAACTTATCTTGTCTAACTCAACTAGATGCCACTATTATCACAAATTATTCGTGTTACAAATATTAGTATGGGTTTATAAATATTCAATAATACATTTTATTACATATTAGCAATCGCTAGCGGCTCCGCCCGCGTGGAAAGATTAAAACCGTAATTTAGTTTTTTGATAACCATAAAAATATTGATTAAAGTGGGTTAACCTTAAACGCTAAACATATGCTGTCGCGGACCTTTATTTAGAACTTTTAGAGGGCAAGAATTTTTTAATACAAGATTTTTGAATACCAATCACCGTTTACTCAGCACACGCGAGGAAACCTTTAAATTTTGCCGTTGTCGTAATATTTTTTTATTGCTGCTCCTTTCCTATTCATCTCAGCGTATTGTTTTATAGCCTATAGCCTTCCTTGACAAATGGATTATCTTACACTGAAAGAATTTTTCAAATCGGTCCAGTAGTTCCTGAATTAGCGCGTTTAAACAAACTCTTTAGCTTTATATATTAGTATAGATTTTAGAAATTAAATAGTAGTTTAAGCCTAAGGAAATTAAACATCATACCTATAAGAGCATCTTCTTTGTCCATTCCCAGTAGACTTACATCGTTTTTGAAAGCTGCATTCTCTAGCAGTAATACTTGAGCTTCGCTCCAAGTACTACTATAAGTTATTTCGGTCATATTCTCTAAAACCTGAAAGTTCCAAATGTACACTATTATTTTTTGTATAAGTAGTATTTTTTCTACTAGAAACTGTAGGCATTTGTAGGTATAACTGTAGGTATTTCGTTTATATAATGGTGGCCATAGTAAATGAACTGTGGAAAAGCAAAATGCGCCATGTTTAGCTCTCTCCTCGGCGATGATTATGCGCTCAATCCTGTAAAACTGTTAAAGCCACTAAGGCTAACAGTGATTTCATGATTTTTCGAAAAAAACGTTCAGCTGTCTTCACGTATAGCTGTGCAAGCAAAAACTGTTAACACGAAAATAAAAATGTAAGTAAATTATTTATAAAAATCAATTCAATCCAAAACCTACAATTTTAACAGAGAGATCGAGAGAAAGAGAGATTTAATCAAATGAGTACATTAAAGCCATCAAAAATTATTTACACAACTATATTCCCCTTTATTTGAATTAAAAAAAAAAACATTATAATACTCATATATAAAGCAAGGAAAAGGAGGAACATGTAAGTTATTGCTTTTGATCATACTGCTTCAAATTTAAAAAATAAAATAGAAAAATATAATTGTAATAATTCATACTATTGATTAAGCTGTATATTATAGTAATAATTATCATTGTAAATTTTATATTATAATTACTTGCGCCAAAATCTTCATATTGCGTTTCTTTAAAGCCTTCGCCTCTTCCTTTTCACGTTTAGCAATAGTGAATATGCAATCCTCATATATGTCTCTCCTGTCGGTTTCAGGAACACACCGCCATATCTATTTATTCAAATTAAATTATCCATATATTAATATGCAAAGAAGTGTTTCATATAGAGAGGGAATACAGAAAATATAATTTATATGAAAATATGTGTTGCCAGAATAAAGAATTAAATAAATGAAATCATCATCTTCCTGCCCTTATCCCACTCTAAGTGGGGGCACAACATGTTATGAACATGCTGTCACTTGATTTGACGGCGTTTTTACGACCGGCCGCCTGTCAACTTACCTCAGTCGCCTTTTACAACACCTCGGTAAGAAATAAAGTTGGTCTATTCCACTTAGCCAGTTACCACACGGCGGGTCGACTTACCTTAGTCGCCTTTTACGACACCTCGGTATGAAAGAAGGGTGGTACTATTCTATTCAGCCGGATACCACACGGCGTAATTAAATAAATGAAATCACAATATATAAATTCATGCATGCAGCAGTGGCAAGTGCATTTGAACACTTCTTGCAGAATATACCCATTTCTACCACTAGCTCAATAAACTCATCCCCAATAGAAGCTTTCAATGTATTTAAGGGCAAGGCCATGAAGTGCTGCGTTAACTTTGAATTTGAACACATTATCCCATATGATATTCTTTAACTTTTAAATATAAAAAACAACAGTTTTGTGGGGTATGTCCAATAAATTAATTAATATTATTGAAATTATCACCCCGATTATGACCAAAATCTTTAACAAATCCATAGACACTGGCATATTTCCAAGGTTAATCAAATATAGTAAATTGATCCAACTCTTTAAATCTGATAATAAGAGCGACTCGTACAATTACAGATCCATCTCGATTTTGCCAACAATAAAGAATATTTTGAATTTGTATAAAACTTTTTTGTCTATGGTTCTACTGACAATGTAAAACAAGTAACAGCATATTGTTTATTTTGAATATGATTTATAGTGCATTAGAAACATAAATTATTAAGATATTAAATTGAGCTAATTTAAAATGAGCAATACTTATAATGAGAAATATTATGTCCAAACCTCAAGGTTATTAAACATTTCCTCGCACTTGTAATATTTAGTAAGTGAAGTCACACGATCGCAGCTTAACAGAAATTCTTCCAGACTTTCTCTATTCTTTTTAGTTTTAAGCCTAAAAAGATAATTATAAATAAATATTTAACAGATCAAAACAAGTTTTATTTTATTAAGATGAACACTTCTTCGTAATAAGAAACTGAAAAAATAGAAAAATAAAATCATATACTCAAAACTTAAAACTAAAACAATTTTCTAGTATTTTATACAAAAAAAGACATTTCGCCCCATATGAAGAATAAAGTTTCATGTCCCATTTATATACATATGAAATGAAACTTTATTCTTTTGTTGGGACCATTTGCCTTTTTTGTGTGTGTAAAAAATATCATTATGAAAACAATAACCAGGTATTAAGTGTGTTACTTTAATACACTTGTTATCATCCATAGTAATATTATAAATACGAAAACCTGCCTGTCTGTAACACTTTCAATTTAATTAAATTTATAAATTTAAGAATAGTTGTAATATAAAAAAAAAAAATTTAGTTCAGAAATAGGAAAAACATATTAGGGGGACCCATAAGTAATCAATTATTTTGCGTTCATAGATAAAATGTTTTTTTGAAATGGCATTTTTATTTTCTAATCGTTTATGTAATAACCATAATTTGCGATGACTTGTTGCCATCGTGCCTGCAAAAGTTCAACCCCCCTCTTGAACAAGTGGGGAGGACGTGACTCAAAATATAACGCAAGGTGCGTTTGGACATCGGATAGGAAATTCAATTTTTTTTTCGAAACGAATGCTCCAGTGACCTGTAACTGGTGGTAGTCCGACAGTGCTAGGTCTGGAGAGTATGGAGAGCGCGGTAGAAGTTCCCATGCTACCTACTTAGTTTTTTAAGTGAGTAATCATCGCGGCATAAGGACGGGCATTATCTTGTTAGAGTATCACACCTTTTCTATTTACTAAAGCTGGTCTTTTTTCTATGAGTGCGCCCTGTAACCGTTGTTATTGTTGACAATACAGGTCAGCAGTAACTGTCCCCTTGGTTTCAATAATTTTTAATACACAATACCTAAACAATCCCAACAAATACACAATAACACCTTAATCAGGGATAGGGTTGGTTTAGAGGGTGGAAGAGGTATCTAGTTTGCGGACAGCCATTATTTCGATCGATTTATGTTATAACTAGCGGCCTACCCTGCTTCGCACGGGTATAAAATATATAGCCTATGTCACCCAGTGAAAAAAATGATTAAAATCGATCCAGTAGTTTTAATTTAGGTATTCATTACTGCCCGTGGCCCGCACGCGTTAAATTTGAAGAAAAACAATTCCCCTCTCGCTTTACTAAGAAGATATCCTGCTATATTTAATATCTAAATTCATATACTACATATTTACATTATACATTTTTCCCTATATATTTTATGTTTAAAATTAATTACAGAATGTCTTTATATACAACATTCATAGCTTTGTTATCATTAGACAATACAAAAATGTTTTTTTTAGAGGTTACTCTTAAAAGAGCGACATTTAGTTGCGCGTCCGATCGCTGCTAAATTCGAAGTGCTATAGGGCGAAGCGCGGCCTCCTCGCGGAATTTTAAATCTGTGATATCTTCGAAAATGTTCATTTAAATTACATGCTGTAAACGGTCATATTGATCTATATTAAATCAACAATGTATTTAAGGTACTTAATTGGATAAGGATTAATGGCTATATTGTATAAAAATTGCTTAGAAAATAAGGCATTATTTTTCGTAAAAAGTTAATGACAAAAAATGCTATTGTGGGTTATCCATAAGAGATAGACATACATATACCATCGCGGACTTTTCTGTAGACCTTTTCAATGTGTACAAATACTTAGTACATTATTTTGATAAATCTCGTAGGGTTTTAGGTAGCCTGTGTTTGCAATGTAAGCGGAAAAAAGTAATTATTTACGACATCACATTAGAAACCTCAAAAATTACAGTATTTCTCTACTCCATATTGAATGTTATTATACATATTATACATAAACCTTCCCCTTGAATCACTCTATCTATTTAAAAAACCGCATCAAAATCTGTTGCGTAGTTTTAAAGATTTAAGCATACATAGGGATATAAGGGACAAACAAAGAATGTGACTTTGTTTTATACTATGTAGTAATAATCCTTATAGCATGATTCAGTATTCACGCGCGATGGCTTATTATTAGCGTATTTCATGTATAACTTTGGTGTTTCTATACCAATTTCAATTATTCTTTTTTATACAATGGTTAATACTATTCACTTTTTTATTTAGGGATGACTGAGAGTGATATAAATGTAGGAGTAGGCAAATATAACCAGAAAGCTTCGAACTGCTAAGCTATCGGGAGTTACACGTGTTATTGTGAATCAACAATAAAAGATAGACATATGCTGTCCTGGGATAGTTTTTATATAATTTTAAGGAGAACATTTCCGTCATACATGATTTCCGTGTAACTTTAACCATCAAGGTTGCACACGCGACGGAAGCTTAAAAAATGGAGTAACTTCTCCCGTTTTCCCAACATTTCCCTTCACTGCTCTGCTCCTATTGATTGCAGCGTGATGAAAAGTATACTATAACCAGCCCAGGAGTATGAAAAAAAATTGTACCGAGTTTCGTTAAAATCCGTCGAGTAGTTTTTGTTTCTATAACGGTTATACAGACAGACAGACAGACAGACAGACAGACAGACAGACAAAATTTTTACTGATTGCATTTTTGGCATCAGTATCGATCCCTAATCACCCCCTGATAGTTATTTTGGAAATATATTCCAGTTACAGAATTGACCTTTCTACAGATTTATTATAAGTATAGAAGATATAGATAAAGGAACCATTTTTCATCTCCAGTTACGATCCAAGCCAAAAATGGATCTCTGCTTAGTCTGATGAGCATGGAATTACAAATTGTTCGCCAAAGATCGTTATCGGCCTCAGATAACAGGTGTGCAATCCATTTACCTTGTCTATGTACCTTGCCAATTTCTTTTAAATGTCTTTGTACGGTGGACTAGGTAGACCCAAAGCTTCTTCATAGTTCCTGTATAGTTAACCTTGGATCAGACTACTCTAGAGATTTTAGGGCGTCATTATCGAATTGACCTGGGCGTCAAGTTTGATGCTTATCTGATAGGTCTTAATCACTTGCAGGAAATCTTCTGAACCGACTTCGACACTCGTTGACCTTCAACACATCTCTATATAATTCACAAATTTTGCTTGTTGTTTCCGTGGCACTTAAACTGGCGATAAAATAGAAAAGTACCCAATTATGAATACGGCTCTCAGAAGGTAAAAAGTCCGCCATTTTGTTACAGGGCTACAAAAAATATATATATTGTTGGGAATAAATTACTAACACACTGGTTGAAGAATAACACAAAAAAAAATTATGCTTACACTTGTCTGGTTGTCGCAGGACTAATGGGAAATTGTATCTTGTGAAAATAATTGATTACTTATGGGTACCCCTTATATATTACTTAACAATGGGTACACTAGTTGTATATATACAGTAAATGTATGCATAATATAAGGAATTATTTTACCTTTGTTCTTCCCTCTCATCTTTTAATTTCTGTGTTTTGTAAGCGTTGAAGGCCTGTTTCTTCTCATTTAGTTTTTTAAATGTAATATATCGAGGATCTTTGGATATAATCTTGACACATTGCTCCCAGGTTGCATTTGAGGGTACATTCTAAAAAATGTAGTGACTGCTAATTATAAAAATTTAAAGTAAATTTATGCTTATTTATATATTTCAAGGCAGAAGTACAATATCACTACAGTTATAGAAATTAAAATTGTGTATTTATTAAATTGATAATGCGGGTAGTTTATAGAAGTAGACGTTATTTTGCGGAGATCCATAATACAAAAGTAATAATAAAATTATTTTGCTTTAATCCGCGATGAAGTACTTCATCAGATAATAATGCGGGTGTTAAGCGTTTGTTATATATTTTATGCTTTTTTATATTTTATTATTTGTAGTCTTAATTTGTAGGTATAAATGTCAAAATTCAAAGGTTCTCTTCGCTTAAACCTGCTTTTGCTATGTAATGGCCATTAAATACCAAAAACCACACAAAAGTATTTGTCGACGCCGAAGATCCAAAATCGCAGTAGCTATTTAACACTGAACTGCTCTTGCAATGAGCGCGAAACGTTTTACTATTTCACCTCTAACCGTCAGATGTCAAAATACACAAGTTGTATATCCCTTTTGATAGATTTAAAAGCTAAAATATCCCAATATAAACAAGGTCGCTATTCAACCAATCTGGTTTATCACTAATTTTAGTAATGTATAGTGATACATTCTTTGTCAGCAAATGATAGCTTTAATAGCATCAGAGTAACAGAGCTTATTAACTGTAGAACATCACTATGTTCTAACAGAGCTTATTCATAACAGAGCTTATTAGCTGTAGAACATCACTATACAACCAGATTATTAGGTCATTTAGCAACACTGTCTATTCGGAAACTGGTTCTAAGACACTAAGGGATCTTGCATTATATCAAAAATAATCAGATACACCTATTAAAATTAAGAAGAATTATCGAACATGTAAAAAAAACTCACTCTGTCCTTTAGAAGTTCTTTAAATGCTTCTATAGCTTCTTTTTTATCTTTATACTGGAGTTCTGGTTCCATTGATTCAGATCCATTGGGTTGGGGAGGTGCCTCAATCTCTTCAGGTTTTACTGCATATTAAACAATCGTTAAAATAATAATTTCATCAGTCATTATTACGATTGCTTAGCTAACTTAGTACTTAAAAAAAATTAAATGTAGCCAGCAGTTTACTATAGTGCAGGTTATAAGTATGGAAGAAAGTATTTGTAAATAAAGGAAGATTTAGAGTGCCCTGAGTGTGGAGAGGAAGAAACGATGGGAGATACTAGGTATGAATGAAATTGAAGTTGAGGACTTTACAAATAGGGCCTTTAGGGATATTATCAGGATTGGTAATGTGACTGATTGGTCCCAACATGGTGAAATGAGTGGAATAGTCCATCACAGATGCTTACAACAAGTCCTGTGCCAACAGAATTCCCTGAGCCTAAATATAGACTAGAAGTGTTGGTAGATCTTTAGCAATAAAAGTGTCTTGGAATGAATGCTTGTGCTGTAATTGCCAAAGTAGAGACTGTGAAGTTGGTTATTAAGGTGACAGACTGCAACTATGACCTTTACTACATAGTTTCTGTATTCAACATATTCCTGGCCTTTTCCCTCTAAGTGAGGTTAATACAGCAATGATATGCATGTTAGAGGAGTGGCACCAGAGTTGACGAATGATAGAGGAGAATGGAAAAAGAAGACATATTGTGCCGACCCCACTTAGAGTGGGATAAGGGTAGGAGAATGATGATGATGATGATGAGGTTAATACAGCATGTTACACAACATTCCATTCTCTCTTATCATACATCAACTCTGGTGCTATTCCTTTTATATGCATGTCATACTTCACACATTCCAATCAAAGATCCAATCTCCATACTGGTCACATTACTTACTTTCTTCAGGTATTGGAATAGCATTAGCAAGCGATGGATCAATAGCAGCCAATGTTTTAGCCATGGCTTCATCCAGAGCTGAACTGCCAGATATTGGGATTGCGGGTGATGATGGCAGGGGTACTTCCCCTGGTGGAACGTCAGCATTAAGTATTGTCCTACAATTTTTCATATTACAATTACTTTCAATATTGTTCCTTAATTATTTTGTATTTCTGTTTATTGTACAATAATATTAGCAAGGCAGATTAAACAATATTATAAGAACTCTAAATGGGAAATAGTTAAATAAATTTTTAATTTATTATTAAAATTAATGTATATTCTATACCTAAAACACCAGTAACATTTTAATTATTCTTTAAAAATGGAAAATCCAAATCAATTCATCATGCATCATACATGAAGTTTTTTATAAATAAGTAAAAGAAATATTTTAGTATTCTGAGAAAAATTGTGAATTTGCACATGATCAAATATATTTATTGTTCATAACAAAATTGTAAAACTTATAATAAGATGAAAGTAAAAGTATATTTACTGTGCTGCTTCTTCGGCTGCAATTTTATCCTTTATTTCTTGAAGCTCATTAGGGATGACCCAGCTTGATTCTTTTGTCTCAATATTATGGTAATATACACGACCTGCATCTGTCGTATATTCTTTCCAAACACAAGATGATAGCATTTTCTAAAAGCCATAATAAACCAATGGATAAAAGTATGCAATATATAATAAGTTATACAAAAGTCATATTTGTATTTAGTATTTACAATTTTATCAATGTTATATGATAAATTTTAGATTAATTTAAAACTAATAATAATGTAAGGATCAATATATGATCTATAAAATAATAGTTAATGTATAAAAAAAGTAGAAGTTAAATTAATACAGAAGTTGAAAAAAATATTTCAAATCTCTACATACCTCTGCTGAAGTTTTAAGATCATCCGGTTTCTCCCATAAACTTTGCTTGGTAATGGAATTATAATAGTAAATGCGACCATCTGGAGCCTTATGCTCAGACCAGGGACAGCTTTGATTGGCCATTGGCGATATTTCTGGAGCTGGGGCACTGAGTTCCTTTAAAGCAATTATTTTTAAATATATACATTTTATTAATATGGAGAAGTCTTCTAAAATACTATTGTATTAATATATTGACAAAATAATAATTTTATTTTAATATACACAAACATTATAATAATATATTTTTAATAAATAATTGGTGGAATGTAAAGATTAAACCGTTTTATAAAACTATTAACTTTCAAAGCTATGTACTCTGCTCTTTTTGTAAGACAAAACATTTACTTTAAAAAATTGACATTAAAAATTAACTTTGTCAATTAAGTAATGCATGTATAGATGAAAATGGATACTACCTCCTTATTAAGGAAAAATGATGGATAACATTATTTATATTCTCTTATAATACTCTTATATACATATATATAACTAAAATGTAAATTTTCTAAGCAGTTTCTATCCAAATCTAAATTGTAGTGTATAGTATACTGCCAAAAATACTAAAAGAACTATGATGTATAAAATGTCCTGCATTTAGCACCATTAAATTTTTTTATATTGTTAATCTTAAAAGGACTCCACAACTATATTTGAATGTTTAAAAATTTGATTTGATGTTTTTCCAGATAACAAAACTATTAAAAATATTTATATCAATTGGATTACTGTTTTATATGTCGGAAATCCTGGCGGTGGCATGGAAAATGATGCCATTAATGGTGGAAATGTCATTGCAGGTGGCAAAGAGCCCATGCTTGGTGGCAATCCTGGGACGGGTGGCATAGCTACGGCTGGTGGTATAGGCGGCGGTAATCCACCAAGCATCGGGGGTGGTAACATTGGTGGTGCTATCAGACCCGGCGAACTCGTTCCAGTATTGGGAGTGTCCTGAAATTAAACTTAGCTTAGTACTTCAAACTCTTAAATTTAGCATCAGCAATTATTACTTTTATTTGATTCCTGATACCATTTTAAACAATCCAGTTTTCGTTTGATAGTTGATACTATTATTTCATTTAACAGAATAAAACAATATTTTTTAAATATTATTTTACGGTTTGTACGGTATTTGTACGGTTAAACTTAATAAGTTAATGCCTTATATTGAATTTTTTTTATCATAAAAATTATAATTAATAACTTCAAGAATTCTATCTAGAGATGTAAAAATAATCGATTTTTTATAATAATCGTTTTTTTTAATAATCTATTTTTTATAATCGATTATTTTTTTTATTAAAATCAGTTCCTTTAATTGATTATTTTAATCATCTTTTTTCTTTTTTTCACTCTGTTTTCTTATTTTTTAAGATTACATATGCAATATGCATTGTTGGATGAAACCCATGTAGCCAAAACTACACATTTTAATATAATTTTACAAACAGCGCATTTGTTATTATTTATTGGTAGTTGTCCACTCTAAATAGCCTTTATTCTAATTAATATTGAAAAAGGCAACCTATCAAATAGAAAAAAATAGATCAGTTATTTAAAGGGAAAATAATCGATTATTTATTAATCGATCTTTTCTACTCCAAATCACATCCCTGATTCTACCCAAAAGTAGAGATGTGAAAAATAATCGATTTACTGCAAATTTTATTCGATTTTTAATGATTTATTGTAATCATTACTCTATTATTCTTTTCTCTCTGTTTTCTTGTTTTTTAACATAAGATACGCGTTTTTCAATTAAACCAATACATATAGTCATTTTAATCATATTTCGCAAACGCATCTACCTTATGTTTTATTCATAGCCCACTTTAGTCTTTATTCTAATTATTAAAACCAATTTATTCGATTCGAGTTACAAGTCCATCAAATCGATTTATTTTGAAGTGAGATTTTGAAGATTATTGAAATTTTCTTATGACTATTTGATTAGTTACCTTTTTTAATGTTAATCATCAATTAAAATAAAGGCTAATTAAAGTGCTGTTTATGAAATCCATTGAAATGTGTAGTTTCGCTACATGAGTTTCATCCAACAATGCATATTGCATATGTAATCCTAAAAAACAAGAAAACAGTGTAAAAAAGAAAAACAGGATAATTAAAATAATCGATTATTAATGAACAAAAGAGATTATCAAAAATCGATTATTTTTACATCCCTAGTAGATTGTTTGTCCTGAAGGCGTACGAAGTGTTATTTTGGTTTACAGTAGTTTAATACAAAAGCGAAATGTCGAGTACATCACAAAAACATCGTAATTTTGTTGCTGAACCTATGGGAGAAAAATCTGTGACAGATTTAGCCGGCGTTGGAGAAGTTCTTGGTAGACGTTTGGAAACTGCAGGCTTTGACAAGGTATCAACGGTGCCTACACTAATAACCGTTTTAGTTTATATAAACGAAGCTCTAAAATAATTTTTTTATTGGGTTTTATACATTGTCAATCGTATTATATTATATTCTCTATCATATTATATTCCCTTTGTCATTTTCTCTTTAAAAGTAACCTGACTCAATGAACTTTATTAATATTATTTTGCTGGTACCTTTACACTTTGTGATATATGTAAACGCTATTTTATTTTTTCATTCTAATTATTAATGTTAATATTTTTCCATTTTTATTATGTAATGTTTATATTTTTTCATTCTTATTACTAGTTACTACTAAATTTGTTTATTTTAAAAAAATTAAAAAGGACAGCTACAGCTATGCATTCTTTTTTTTAGGCATATGTTGTCCTTGGGCAGTTCCTAGTCTTAAAAAAGGATAAGGAGTTATTTCAAGAATGGATGAAAGAGACATGTAGTGCAAATTCTAAACAATCTGCTGACTGCTATCAATGTTTAAAAGACTGGTGTGATGAGTTTTTGTAATTCTTACAGATGAAAAAGTTTTTATAACTTAAGTGATATTAAGATTTTCAACAATATTATACAAATGATGACTTATATTGTTGTTATATAAAGATTTAAATTTGTAAATAATTGCATTTTATAGATGTCATTCTGTTTGATAAGTAAATAAATTGTTCTCATACTTTTATAACTGACATAAAAAATAAATAATTTTAATAAACTGTTTACTGTTGATATTTTCCTAACAATTACAATAGTACAAAAAATACTGCTATATAAATGGGACATACTGTAAAAATTAAGTTCACTACTACTAATTTCAAGTAATTGTAAAAAGGTAATAAAACTATAATTTATATAGATATTCACATTTAATTATTTTCAATATATTTTAATAATATATATTTATTAACTTATTTTTAAATGTAAACTTACTAACAAGTTCTTGTCCAGGTGGTTTATATTACTATAATTTCCCATTCATATATATAGAGGGCAACATTCAATTTAAAAATCCCCTAGGCTTTCAAGTTTTCTTCTTTATCTATGATAGGCTAATCAGGCTTGACTCAGGACAACAATTTTAAGATTCAATTTTTGGTATTTTATACATCAATAAAGATTTATGAATTTAAAATGATTTGTATAACTGAAATGTTTAGTACCAGACTGATAGTTTTATAATTGAATCATCATATTATATAGTACAGAAATAAAGTGTACTGTTTTTTTAATAAGTCTGACAAAATTAAGCCATGAATACAACAAAAAATATAAAGAAGAAAATCAATACTCCAAAAACTTTAAACATAAGAGCTCTATTGCCTGTAATGTTTTGGAAATACTTCATTATTTCTCTGTGACCTGCTTCCACACTCATTTCAGCTTCTTGTATATTGGCATCAATTCTGCCAATTGCCTCATCTTGTTCTTTAACCATGTGAGCCAATTGTTGAAATATACCTCCTAACTCCACAATAGTGCTTTCAATATTATGCATTGTTTCTGCCCTTTGTTGCACATATGTATCAGAATCATCTCTTAATGCCATTTGTTGAGTCTGCAAATTTGAACTTTCACCTAATTCTATACTCACTTCCTCAGGTTGTAATATGGAAGGCACTTCCTTCATAATTGGTAATGTACTTGAAAATTGTTCTCTTCTATTATTCTGATGTTTTAGGTTTTCTGATCTTACTTCCAACACCTTCAGAGGAAAAACATCATTAATAAATTATTAAAAATAATCACAAAACAATTTTCTTTTTTCAAAAATTATACCTGTTTAAACTGATTACTCATTGATGCTAGTCTTGACTGTAATGCTAGAACAACACTTGATGAGTGGCTATGCATACTGTTGCGACCTCTAGGCATTTCTCCTAACCTGGCAATCTGCTGGTTAAGTGAATTTAAATCACCTTTTATTATATAAGTTAGTTCATGTATCTCCATAGGTCTGTCATCAAACAAAGACTTCTTTTTCGCCACTGTAAATTTATAATATAAAATTATATTGTGTAATATAAAATTGATTCATTCAGAATAACTTAAACATCTACAAATTAATAACAGGAAAGACAGTTGAAAATTTTTAGGATTTTATATAAGATATACATATATAGCTTAAACCAAAATCAGTTGTTGTAAAATTTACTTTATATTTTGATTGTTAAATTTCATACACTAATGTGACTACTATTATGTTTTTTTACCAAACTAAATAAATAATAATATATGTTAAATACAATAAAAACTAAGACAGAATGAATTATTTTGCAAAACTTACATAAGGCTAGTTTTTCTAGCTTAGTATAAGTACTAGTTATGTTTCTGCTAATAACTTTTGCCATACTCATAAATTGGGAATAGGTTGCAAGAACAGCAGCTTTTTTATCATCCTTAACAGATGGTCTTGTTAGTGTACGGCCTTGAAGACTTCTCACTGTGGATATAAATTCTTGCGTTCTATCTCTTGCAGCCATTACTGGTTCAAATATTATTTCTTCTAAAAAATCAAATATTATTTCGGTCCTGTCTAATCCACTAGCAGAACTTTGTTCCGAATTGGTGTAAGGTGGTGGTTGAAAGACTGACCCGTTTTTATTCAATTTATTGTAAGGAATCAATTCTTCCTGTAATAAGGGCGTCCTTTCTGATGCACCAACGTTGCGACGACGAGGGAGCATTGCATCCTAAACTTACTAAGAGCTACAAAATTTCTACTTTGTACTGATAAGTTATTATAGTATGTAAATTTAAACGCAAAATTTTATATATATTGTGAGTTATATTTATCCAAACTAACACTACGTAAATCAAAAGTAAAACTGAGTCTAACAATTCTAAAAAAATTGATGACGTTAAATTTTACAGACAGACAGTTGACAGTTCAGCTCTTTAGGGATGCAAAATAATCGATTATATTAGTTATCATACTTTTCTTTTTGTACTCTTTTTTTCTTGTTTTCTTTAGATATATGCACTGTTGTATTTTTTTAAGTTGAGATATGAAACTAGCCACATATTTTAATCGAATTTCACAAACAGCGTATCTCCTATTTCCTTTAGGTAGTTTTCCACTTTAATCAGTCTTTATTCTAATTAATTATTATTATAAAAAGGCAACTTTTCAAGTGGGTATAAATCGATTAATAAATAATTAAATAATCGATTTTTATATATAATTATCATTTTAATAGTCTATGATCATAGACTACTAACCAGTGTTGCCATCTTAGTGGATTTTCCACTAAAACTGGTGGTTTTAACTCCCCTTTTAGTGGCGAAATTGCTTTTAGTGGCTAGTGGTTTTTTTTGGTGGTTTTGGTAAAATATATTAATAGTTAAAAAGTTACATTTACTTCCATTTTACGATGATCTTTATATACCTGTTCGTTTTCCTTTTTGAATATGCATATATACATAGGTGTACAAGATAAATCCGCTGTTTGCTCATGGTTGTCTCATCATGTTAATGATAATGAGCACATGAATCGGATATTACCATTCCATATTTTTATTTTTAAGAGTACGACCTCTGTCAACAACATTGAGTCAACATTATTTATCATTTCATATAAAATCCTAATTCATGGGAATCCTAAATAAAAAACCGTGCTTTCATCCCGGCCGACCGTCAACATCCACTCCAAGAACGAATCGCTTCGGGCGGAGGACGATTCTGTGCGTATGGTGCTAATGAAGTCCTGAAATCTGTGGAAACTATCGAAGTGCACCGTTACCACCGACAGATTATAAAATTGTGGCGTGCTATGAAGAAAAAAAAGGCCAGAATATCAGCTAATTTTTCTCCATGACAATGCTCCGTCACACACATCAAAAAAGGTTCAAAATTACTTAGAGACGCTTAACTGATAGTTGCTATCCATACCGCTTATTCACCAGACCTGGCCCCATCCGACTGTCATCTGTATTCGTCCGTGGGCCATCCGCTCGCTGAGCAGCAGTTCGATTCTTACGCGAGACGTCCAAAATTGGCTCGATAAGTGGTTTGCCTCCAAAAAACGATCAATTTTTTTTTTGTATGTTATCCATATATTAATTTGTACCTGAGAGATGACAAAAAGGTGCTGATAGCAATTGCCAATATTTTGAATGAAGTTATCTTTTTTCCTTCATATGATTGTTTGAAAAAATGATTTTGTCTCGAAAATAAAGCGGATTTTAGCTCGTATACCTCGTAGATATTTACTTTGCTTGAGTAGGCATAACTGATCGGCAAGAATGAGTCGTCTACGTTTTTCTACACGCGAGAATTTTCCACCTAATATTTTTCTAAACTTATACTTTTTATGCGGGGATTTCTCACTTCATATATTTTTGTGAATACTAGAAGTTAAAACGGTTCATCGTTCAGTGAAGCTCATGGGCTCATTATTAGTTTGTGTTAACTGAGCAAATGTATATGCAAAAATCACAATATACGCAACGGGATTCTTGCCTCGGAGGTATCGGAAATACCACGGTTCGAGTAGCGACATTTCCAACTTCCAACATTTTCAATTTCCAACTTTACTTCAGGCCTTAAAGGACACGAGTCCAGGCCGTTAATAATACTAATTTTAAAAATATATACGATAACTTCAAATAAACTGTTGTTTTCAGAAAAATTTAAATTTTATACATATTTATTATGTTTTTTAAAAATGATAACTTACGTAACCAACACTGTACACTTATTTGCATCCGTAATTCTAATGTTTATTGGTATTACGTCTTCAATAGGAAGGTTTATCGTTTTACTAATTGAAGCAACGACATCATTAATATTTAATAGCTTTAAAAACGTGTTTGAGTTTTTCAAAATAGTATACGAAGACAATGTAACTATATTTAGTGAAGATCTTCCATATATCGCAAATGGAATAATCGAGGTTTTATACGACCAATGGCTGTATTGTTATGATATATTCATGGATGTATACAATGAAACTACTTCAAAATTGTATTTTATTATAAACAATATTAAATGGACATTCAGTACTGTGTTTGTAATAATCAGTGAAGTGCTGCAAATATTGAAGAAAATTTTTATATTCATAGGAGACACATTATGGCTGGTACTCACATTTGTTCCTGTTCATTTGCCTTACTTATTGAAAGCATACATGAAAAAAATACAAGATATTATCACAAATTATGCCATAGAAACATACAGGGCACTATTGAAAGTAACAAACTTTCTGTCAGATGTGCCTCTTGAATCTTTTATAGGCATAATAACAGCAATTTTAATTATTAGGTCTTGTATATATTTCAGGCAGAATATTATATTTCATATCAATTATTTCTATTGGGCTGTAGTGAGAAAGTTCATGTACTTTTATTACCTCCTTTACAATTATTTTACTGACTCTGAAGTAAGATTAATTACTCAAATGGTAGGTGAGCAAGATGTGACCTTGAGGAATGTGGATAATCAGATAAATGGCAATGATGATCCTGTTGATGCGCTTTGTGTTATTTGCCAGGAGCGTCAGAAATGTGTTTTAACTTTGCCATGTCGTCATGTTTGTCTTTGTACAGAATGTTGCAGGCGTCTATATAGATACCAACGTACATGCCCTATTTGTAGAACTTTCATTTACCATTCAGTATCTATATACTTGTGATAAATAATTATGCATTCCTGTATTTGATTTTTTAAAGTAAAAGTTTTTACTTTTCAGAGATAATTTATCATACTGACAATTTATCCCATTATACAAAAAACTGATTTAATTTTGTTATTTTATTACTGGTATATTTGCATGTAAAAACTTACTTAACATTATAATTAAATATGTATATCTAGTTCTTTTTTACATATTGTATATCAGTTATCTACTTTTTTATTTTTTTCTTTGTTAAATATTGAAATTTGGGCCATCAAATATTTTTAATGTGATATGTAGATTAAGACAATTAATTTATAAATAGTCACTTAATGTTACCCAATACTGTAGGTTCAAAATGATAAATTTAGTGTGTTGACAGCAGATTGCTTTTAAATTAAAAGGGTTTTTGCAAATTGACTTTTAGACCTCATTGAATTCTGATATCTAAATGTAGTAAATCAGTTTTAAGAGGTTTTTTATTGTGACACTATCAATTAACAATGAATAGTTGAATGTTTTATACAGTTCATAATATGTACCACACAATTGCCCTTGTACCCTATTGTACCAATATTAGTATCAGTGAAATTCATGGGGTATTTCTTTCATGCCTTGTGCATGTCAGCTGCGATTCAACAATTGAAATACCAGTAGCAGCTTCCACACTACTTTCTCAAACGGTAGACAAATACTAAAATAACTTGTCACTGATTCCTCATCTAATATTTCAAATGATCACCATGAAATTATCCAAATCATGTTGAGCGCTAGATTTTCTAGTCTAAGTTAGGCATCCATATTTGAAACATAATTCACGATCTCATTGGAGTATGTCTAGGAATGGATCAGAACAGAATTCTTAGATAGATGACTAAAACAGATCCCAATGTGTGATTATCATGTATAAGCTAAAATAAAGAACCCAAACATAACCAAAAAGCATATCTGTATTTATGTTTCAATTGTTCAAAATCAGTTCCATTCTTCCATCAGTTAATATATTCCAATATAATATTTTACACACTACAGCTAGGAAGAGCTACCAAAAATATGACCTACATAACCATAGCCACCAATACAAATGGCGCCTTCCCTGGTGAAGAGGAAACCTCAATTTTCCCAGGATTCTCGACCTTGAAAGACACCGTGACTATTTCTTTTTTGTGCTACACTCTGCATGTCGCATACAGTGCTTCTGTGCTTACTGATCCCCATCCTGTCTTGTTTGAGTTAAGAGTTAGCGTGTCAATGGATTCTTTTAGTTGAGACCTGTTAATATAGCATTTGGCAAATAAAATATGTAGTTCATTTTTAGTTTCTTAAGCTCCATTCCCTTTTTTTATTTGAGGTCTTAATGGCATATTTTTTAATTGTATAAATAAAATTATTTACTCAAATAATTTATTAATTTAAAAATTATTATTATTATTAAAAATTTAAATAACATTAAAAATGTTGGACATGGATGCAGGCCCGCTTTGACTCATGATGCAGGGGCTGCAATGCACCTGGGCCGCCCCAATTATGGTCAAATCTTTAGTACTCATTTATGACTTGGTGAAGCGCCACAAAGTTGTTTTAATTTTATTTCTATTCTATTGAACAGCTGGAATGTTTTGGTTTTTTTTGTAATGTTTAAACATGTGTTAATAAATAATTGTAGTGCACTTGTTGTGCTTAAGATGGGCCTGCATGTATGCATAGTTATAGAAAATCATATTAGTTTAAGACATATATATTTCTTTGTTTTAACCCAAGCAAAATAATAATTAATAAAAACTGTTTATTTACATATAATACTTTTTTCACTAATATCACATGTTAATACCTGAACTTTTAAAGTATTTATTGAACTATGGAAACAAGCCTATTATTAAAATTTATAAAAATTTTGAAATATTGAGATTTTTAAAATATTCCTAATAAAAGTAATAATAAACTTAATGTGTAAACATTAAATTAGTGTCTCAAATTAAGATTAAGAGTTTTAAAAGATGATTCATTGTCTTTATATGCATTAAGAGTAAATACTGCTATCATTAATACAAAGAAACCACATAAACAACCCATAATGTCAAATGTTTCCATGTGTTCCCATTCCCTGAATAAAATACCAGATGCTATTATAACTAACACTGTAAACATAACATAGTATACAGGTGTCACAACACTAGTGTTGAATATATCAAGTGCCTTATTTAAATAATTCATTTGTATTGCAATACAAATGATGGACATTATAAGAAGTAGCCAAAATACATAACTAGTGAAGTTAGTTGTGTCGCTACTAATATTTTCCTTAATACCTAAAGCAACCCCCTTACAGAAAACTACAGTTAAACTTCCAATAGCTGAACATATCAATATATATACAGCAATATTTGTATTACCAAATCTTGGTGCAAACACTACTTTAACTATGAAAGTCATGGCTAAAACTGATACAACATATGTTAAAAATATAAAATCACTCAATTTTGATGATAATTCTGAAAAATGTTTAATTTCTTCATTTTTTGGTGAAAATATAATAAATATAATAGACCCAATAATACATAGAAAACATCCCATCTGAAACAATAAGATATAAAAAACTTAGAGAATTAAATTAAGGTGACATAATTTAATAAATAATATTTAAAGCAAATTAAGAATATGTTTTGAAAAACAAATTACAAGTCTCAACAACACTTCATGATATCTTGGCTTACCTTTCCAATAAAGTTAAGTTTTTCCTTGAGAAACTTAGATGAAAGAACGGCAGCTACGAGCACACTCAAGGCCCCTAAAGGAGTCACCAGTGCTGCTGGAGCGAATGCATATGCTATAAGATTGGCTGCTTCACCAATACCCACTGTCAAATAATTTCTAGTGATAATCAGCATGCACATAATATATCCTGAATACAATTATAAGACACTGTGAAAGCAGATATACATTACTTGTAAGGAGACCCAGCCACCACATCCATTGTTTTAAATATGCATAGCCTCCTGCTGAAGGCCTAGTGTTACCTAATGCAATCATTTTTTTTAAGGCAATTTTTTTTATTATAAAACTAGAACCTATAAATATACTTGATGATATTGCTAGAACAAGCCCTATTAAAAAGGAGACATCATCATAGTTTTGGTCTGCTACAACAACATTTGAGTACTTCATATTGTTTATTTGTATATTTAGTTTCATAAATCAATTATTACAATTTGCTGAATACTTAAATTGTGATGTGAAATTAAAGTTAACATAATAAATAGTGTTAAAAACTTAAGAGGTATGTACAAATTTACTTTTACTGTTTTTTTTTTTTTCTTTCATTCTATTTTATCACAGATCTGTAATATAATCGTTTTAAGAATCATCACAGATTACACAGACAAATTATTGGAATATTCAATTGCAACAAAAATCCTTGGGTTTAAAAGGGCTAGAACCTAGATATATGAACTACATAGACAAATGATATAACAACAGACAAAAGACTAGGAATGTTACTTGGAGTGCAAAGATTGATTAGTAAATAATCTATTTTTCTTAAAAAAGTGATTTGTAAAAAATCGGTTAACCTAAAACTAGAAAAATCTATGGTTAATAATAATTTACTTTACTTGAAAAGTCTATTTTTTAATCCTAATTAGTTATTTGAATAAAGTCTTATTTAAGTGGATAAGTCCGAATCAAACAGATGCGCTGTTTGTGAAATTCGAGTAAAATGTGTAGTTTGGCTAAACTGGTTTCATTCGACAATGCATATCGTATCTTAAAAAACAAGAAAAATGAGTAAAAAGAAAAAATAGGAAATTCAAAATATTAGATGTTTTTAAACCGATTTTTGATGTAGAAAAATCGATTATTAAATATCGAATAATATTTTGACATCCCTGGTTAAAGAGTAAACTGGAGTAAACTTTTCCCGCTAAAACCATTACTCAGTTTCGGTTTCACAATCATGCTTTGTTAGGAGTTTTAAGTATATTTAATTATTTTGTATACCTATATTCTTAAGTTTCAACGAAAAGCAAACGTTCTGGAAAGAAAGATTATTATATTGGAGAAAACGTTAATTCTCAAAGTATCAAGATGGTTGGCAAAAGCAACAAGCTGTATGTTCTTAAAAGAGGTAATTTTTTTATAAATATCTTGAAACTTTTATATTATTATTATACTCGAAGTTTATATTTTATCAATACTTCGACAGATGGGCGTATGGAAGAAGTGCATATCGATAAAATTACTTCTCGAATCAAAAAATTATGTTACGGACTAAATATGGATTTTGTTGATCCTGTAAGTATATGTTTAGATTATTCATATATTAGTTAAGTAAAACTGTAGCCTAAATCTTGGTTTTGCTAAAACCATGCATCTTGTCTCACTTTAATATTATAGACCCTTGGAAGAGAAAAGAAAGTGGGTTTGGGTTCATTTGATTTATTATTTTTATTAAATACTAAAAGATCTGTAAAGATAGTATTATTAAAAGTTGTATATAAAAAGTTTAAGTGGAATTGTTTGTGAATGTTCATAGTATTATTAACCAAGAAAATATTTTATTGGAATTTTATTCTTAATGATGATGATGTTTAGTAAGGTGGAAAATTCATAAAAATCAAAGCCATCCATTGGCTCAAAATGTAGAATTTACTTACAATTCTTCATGCAACTTTGAGTCAAGTTAACATTCACTCAATCACAATGTCTTTTTTTTTGTATTTGCTGATCCTAAAAAAAATATGATTTTCATAAAAATTCAATGGTTAAGTAGAATTAGCCTTGGAAGTGTAAAAGGCAGTCTCTTATATGTATGATATCACTATTGGTTCTTAAATGTTGATCTACCATTACCTTGTAAATACAGCTTTCTTCATATTGATATTCTTGATTCTTCTATAGAAGATATGTAGGTAGATGCATTTAATTAAAGAATCACTTTAACAGGTTAGCATAACCCTAAAAGTCATTAATGGTATATATTCTGGAGTAACAACTGTGGAACTTGATAATCTAGCAGCAGAAACTGCTGCTACTATGACAACTGATCATCCAGATTATGCTATACTAGCTGCAAGACTGGCAATTTCAAATTTACACAAGGAAACTAAGAAACATTTTTCGGGTAAAGTAGATCTTTTTTAGATATTGTATGTGAAAAATTTACGAATCATTCCTAATTTTTTTGTTTCTACTGTCCATTTCAGATGTAATGACAGATTTATTCAATATTGTAAATCCTCACACACAAAAGAGGGCTCCAATGATATCAGAAATGCATTACAATATTATGATGAAATATAAGGATCGTTTAGACTCTGCAATTGTCTATGATAGGGATTTTAAATATAACTATTTTGGATTTAAAACACTGGAAAGATCATATTTATTAAAAATTAAGAACAAGGTACCATACCTTTGCTTATTTGCTACATGACTAATAATACAACTTTTATCTATATTATGAGTCATCATTATAATTGTTACTAATTTTTCAGGTTGCTGAACGCCCTCAGCATATGCTTATGAGAGTATCTATTGGGATTCATGGTGAAGATATTGATGCTGCTATTAATACATACAATTTGCTGTCTGAAAAGTATTTTACTCATGCCAGCCCAACACTTTTCTCAGCTGCAACACCTAGGCCTCAATTATCTTCATGTTTTCTTATAGCAATGAAGGATGACAGTATTGAAGGCATTTATGATACCTTAAAACAGTGTGCTTTGATTTCCAAGTCAGCAGGAGGAATTGGTCTTCATGTACATTGCATTAGAGCCAAAGGTACCTATATTGCTGGAACCAATGGTGTTTCAAATGGTCTTGTGCCTATGTTAAGAGTTTATAATAACACTGCAAGGTATGTAGATCAGGGAGGAAATAAACGTCCAGGAGCATTTGCAGTATATCTGGAACCATGGCATGCAGATGTATTTGAGTTTCTTGATTTGAAAAAAAATACAGGTAAAGAGGAAGTACGTGCAAGAGAACTTTTTTATGCTTTATGGATACCTGACTTGTTTATGAAAAGGGTAGAAAGAAATGAAAATTGGAGTCTAATGTGTCCTCATAATTGTCCTGGTTTGGCAGACTGCTGGGGAGAAGAGTTTGAGACCTTGTATGAGAAATATGAACAAGAAAAAAGGTTTGTCAGACAAGTTCCTGCACAAATGGTATGGAAAGCTATTATTGAAGCACAGGTGGAAACTGGAACACCATTTATGCTTTATAAAGATTCTTGTAATAGAAAAAGCAATCAAAAAAATCTAGGTACGATTAAATGTAGTAATTTATGCACTGAAATAGTAGAATACACTTCATCTGATGAAATTGCCGTTTGCAATTTAGCTTCTATAGCATTAAATATGTTTGTTGAAAACAAAATTTTTAATTTCAAAAAATTAAAGGAAGTTTCTAAAATTATTACTCAGAACTTAAACAAAATTATAGATGTCAATTTCTATCCAGTTGTTGAAGCTAAAAATTCTAATGTAAGACACAGACCTATTGGGATTGGTGTTCAAGGAATGGCTGATGCCTTTGTATTAATGAGGATACCATATGAAAGTAAAGAAGCTATATTACTAAATCAACAAATATTTGAAACTATATATTATGGTGCATTAGAAGCTAGTTGTGAATTGGCTAAGAAAGAAGGAGTATATAGCACTTATGAAGGAAGTCCAGCTAGTCAAGGAATTTTACAATATGATATGTGGAACAAGACTCCCACTGACCTTTGGGATTGGGCAGAACTTAAGGGAAAAATTGCTAAACATGGTCTCCGTAACTCTCTTTTATTAGCACCAATGCCAACTGCATCTACTGCACAGATTCTTGGAAATAATGAATCATTTGAGCCTTTCACATCAAATATATATCAACGAAGAGTGCTTTCTGGAGAGTTTCAAGTTGTTAACCATCACCTTCTGACAGATTTGACACAGGCAGATCTGTGGGATGATGAAATGAAAAATCGTATTATTCACAACAATGGTTCCGTACAAAACATTGAAAATATTCCAAAGGAAATTAGAGAGTTATATAAAACTGTATGGGAGATTTCAGTCAAGACTACCATTCAAATGGCAGCTGATAGAGGAGCTTTTATAGACCAAAGTCAATCCTTTAATATACATGTAGCTGAACCAAATTATGGCAAATTAACTTCCATACATTTTTATGCATGGAAAATGGGTCTTAAAACTGGAATGTATTATTTGCGCACAAAACCAGCTGCAAATGCTATACAGTTTACAGTCGATAAGTCAAAAGTTAAAGTAACTAATGGAAACACTGAAAAAGATGAAGCAAATATTTCCATGATTGCTTGTTCTTTGTTAAACAAGGATAATTGCCTAAGTTGTGGCTCTTGATTTCCATTGATCAACTTAATTTAGTGAATGTTTACTCAGTATGAATCAGTATGGTAGATTTAATGGTTAGTATACTTGTCACAATTTGAAAGATAATTGTGAATTAATAATAATTTAAAATTAATTAAAATATTTGTAGTTATAAAAAACCAGTGTTCGTTAAAATCACTTATCATTAAAACTTGTTTGTCATATATTATATATTTTTCATTCCTTATACCTATGTTCAATCAATTAAGAAAATCATGATTCATGGGCCTAAGAGAACAATTCATTAATTAATATTATTCTAACAAAAAAAGAAATATTACATAAAATTATGTAGGGACTATTGCGGGTGTCCATATTTCAATTTAGTTAAATCTTATAGTTTATTATTATCTATGGTTAAAAGATCTTTGATCAGATGTTTCGTTGCGGTTTTACAGTTGATAAATTAAAAAATTATTTGCCAGGACAGGTTAAGAATAAGATGATAGTGACAATTAAATGGAATGTCAATTGCTGAACTATGCAAATAGTATTATGCTGTTGCAAAACTAACTATATAGTGTATGTACTGCATAAGGCCATCCGCGTAGTAACTAGAGTTGTGTAGCTCGCGAGCTAAAGACAAGAAAGATATCTCCAGAAGATATAATCACTCTCTAGCTCGCATGTATTTCAATTATATCTCTATATCTGTAACCTTAAGAGTCAATTTTCGTGATGAGTTACGACTCGTTCAAAGTGAAAGAGATGGGCTTATATATTTACACGTAAAAGAGAGACGGATAGCTATTGCATATTTTATTAAAAATGTAAACTACGGATTTTCGGAACGACATCACGCGCGTGCTGTTTAGCTTTTTTGTGCTTTATACCCAACGATTTTTAAACAGGCCATCTTTAAAGAAGCAAGTTTAAATTTATGTATTTATTTAAGCTGACAGTCAACTATGAAGGAAAATCATTGACTCTAATGGATTCCATTTCTTTAATTTCACACGTATTATTCCATCGTACCGAGTTCTATGTCTGAGCTAAAAGAGCCGGAAGATTTGAAGGATATATTTTTAGTCTACAGATGTGCGAAATGTATCCCTGACAAGAAAAGAGTGATATATATCTTTTCGATCTCGGGATGTATATCACTTTTTTATATCTTTAACTCTATCAACTCAGTATGGCACTGGCAGTGACTGTTAATAGTTTTAAAGACCTATATACTTTGTAAACTTATGATGGGGATTTTTTTGGTTAGCTGTATAGTAATCTGTCCTATTAGACTTAAAAAGAAATTCAATTTAAAATGTAATATTTTGCAAACTTATGAAAGATGACCAAACCAATATGTACACAAATTTCTTCTTTAATTATAATAATACTAGATTTGATCTAACAACTTAAGACTTTTGACTATATTTAAGCATAATATAGTCAAAATAACAATAATAAATAATAAAACACACTAAATATATTAAGTATATTTTCATGAACAAACTAAAAACTAAAACTTATGTATTACCTATCTTAATTTTTCTTGAAACTTCTTAGGATTGGATGAATTATATCTAATGCTTCATAAATCTCATTTCTAGTCTTCCCACCTGTAGGAAAATTTATAAATATTAGACAGGATTTATATAACCCAATATCTCATGTATGAATAAAATGTTTTTTAATTAGGTATATGAGTTAATGGACTAACAATGTACAACCTACTTTATAAGTCAGTAGCCTAATTGTGTGGTATGTATATCTCTTCTTAAGGTTTAAGGTCAATTATTAAGGGTAATATATTGGACTTAACAATTAAGTAGAAATGTATAATATTGAAATAGATAAATGTATTATATTGAAGTTCAATAAAGTAACATCTATTTTATCTTTTTTTACATTAATTAAAGCTCAATTCAACATGCAAAGTCAGGCAGAATAGATATATGATGCAAATTCTGAACTAAACATTAGGGCCTTTGACTTCAAAAGTTGAAGACCCAGAATTTAAGAGTTTCAATAAAGTTTTTCTTCATCTTATATGTCAATCAGTATTTATTAATGTATTGTTGAATTATTCATTATTTGATGGCATCTAAGATATTCAGTGTTAAAAAGTAAAATATGTTTTATTATGTTATTTATGCTTTAGGAATAAAAAGTTACTTAATTTGAAATATTTTCTCAACAGTTTTATAAAAACATAAGATGAAATAATTTACCTGTAATAACAAGTTTTCCATTAACAAAGATCAATAGGACAACCCTTGGCCGTATCATTCTATACACTAAGCCTGCAAATAGTTCTGGCTCATAGGAAGTAAACTGTCCATGTGCTTGCTGTAGTGCTTCCAATCTCAATGGAAATCTTAAATCAGCTGTTGCTATGAAATTTTGCACTTTGAAATTAAGGAATTTGACCTAAAAATTAGATACTGTGAAGAGTTTTCAGTATTATTTAAAACTACTGAGTCAATAGAAACAATATTATCTTTTCTACACTAATTTAAACTATTACCGGATAACCTAATTTTTGAATAATTCTTGCAAATTTTCTAGCACCAATATAAGCGTCATGTTCATTTTTAGCTCCTGTGCATACTATTTTTCCAGACCTGTAATATCCATTGATTTATTAACTTAAAATACATTTTATATGTTTAGTAAGCATTTCAATATAAAGCATGACACAATACTTAAATACTAAAGCTGTAGTGCGAGGTTCCAATATTTTCATAACCACTCCATTAAATCTAGCTGGATTGTATTCTGAATATCTTGTACGACAATAAATATCTAATAATTTTAATTCGCATCCTAGGCTTACAGTAGATATACAATTCCTGAAACATGTTCATATTTAATCAGTGAAACTTAATTTTAATTAGCTAATAATTTTCATTAAATGAAATCAGACTTACTGTAACTTTATACTATTTTTTGCCTGACTAACTGCACTAGCCATGGGTGTAATGGCAGTCATAGTGCTGTGTGGATTTGTAGAATGAGCTTGTGGAGTAAATGAGCGATGTGTAGGCGTGAGAGTCACTTCACCAGATACATGTGGTGTTGAAGATATATTATCAGATATTTGTTGTTGAGGGGTGCCTATAATTCTAACATCGTAAGCGTTTGTTCCACTGTTAATTCCCGTCACTGGATTATGTTGTGTTATTAGAGTCATATCTTTGTCAGCAGGTATTGGTTCCATGACTATATTTTTCTGTGTTGAGATAATGATTGAATATTTAATATAAATATAGGGTATTTTGTAAAAATAAATTAAACATGTATGAAACGTACTTGTTGTTCACAGCTATGACTTCCTACGCTACACGTGTCACTTAATGTATTATCAGAATTCATTCCCGTAATGGCCCTAATACATTATTATCAGAAAATTGCGATTATTTTAAAGAAATTTTAAATGCTTTTTTCCTTAGCAAATACCATAGAGAAAAACAAGAAATACGTAATAGGAATGTAAAAAATAATCGATTAGTTTATTATTATAATCGATTTTGTGAACATTATATCGATTTTGAAAAATCATTTGACAAATTTGTAATAGAAATAATTATGGTGACATATATAATTTTTCTTACAAGTATTTATATTTCAAATATTTTGTTTTGTTTTATTAAACATATATATATACATATGTATAATAATTTAGCCTTGCGCATTTTGTAAAGAAGTTATTTTTTTTTGTTTTTAAGCATTCAGCATACAAACATTTTTTTTAATTCCCAGTCTGTTAGTCAGAAAGTAGATTCTAAGCTGTTTTATGATACAAAACTGATTTGATTGGGCCTCAAAAGACAAGATTCCAAGTCGTAAACAAAATTAAGAGAAAATTTATTATATTTTAAATTACAAATTTTTGGAGAACGAAATTGTAATCTGTAATAATCTAAGTATTCCATTTATAATTTCTTCTGGAGTTAAGGATACAATGGCGCCTAAAGCTGGAGGAGATTCTGTTAAGGCTAATTCAACTGTTTACAAAGATAAAAGCAAACCAACTGACATTCGTCTTAGCAATATAAATGCCGCTAAAGGTTATTTTTTATTTCAATTTAAATTAATTATAATTATATCTAGATACACAATATATACATTGTCATATACATATTTGTAATTAATTTATTATTACAATTTTTCACGTGACTGTTGTTTTTTGAAACAGATCGAAATGTCAATCTGTTTTTATTTAGTCGTTTTTTGAGTATAAAATCCATTGTTTTCAATTAAAAATTGAGTCATTGTACTTAAATTAATCGAAAATAAAGTAAATCCTGTCTATACGATGTAATCGGTTTTTTTTTATATAGAAAGTAACATTTTCTGTATGTGCTTCAAATTTGCAGATGTTTAATACGATATAACGTTTTGTTTCCGCAAATAATACACAATTAGAATAACCTATATCGTACTTTAGAATCACACATGAAAAAAAAAATTTTACTCGTTTTATGTCACGAACGGAGTGTAAGAATTTTTGCTTAGCTTAGTAGGTTTTCAAAAAATAATCCAACCGCTATCATTAGCTAATATTTGTTCGTTGTTGATCTACATAGATATAGCTCATTTTCCCTACAATTTGAATGTGCACACACACAAAATTTAGGTATTTACAATGCCAAAAACGATTCTTCAAAATAATACCTAACTTTATTAATTAGTTAAAAAAAACTTATCTATTTTTTTTGGCATGACTCTGTTTTTATAGAAACATTATTTTTAACATTTGAAGCTTGAAATTTTTTATAATACTTCCCTTAATAAGACCTATAATAAGATCATATGTTTCCAATGTAGGTAAATAATATTCTAGTTGTTATGTGTTTTTATTGGTTTTACAACTAAGCTTTACATGGGCTACATAATATGATGAAACTATTTAATATAAATTGTGCCTATAAGGATGCTTAGCTCATAGTTTCTCAACAAATGAAATGAAATTCAAACCATCAACACATTAGGATACTGTTATTAAATTTTTTGTGTTAAATAGTCAAATCTGTTTATTTGTAGCTGTATCTGATGCTATTCGTACCAGCTTGGGCCCACGTGGCATGGATAAAATGGTGAGTCTATTAACTTTTTATTTATTAAAGTCCCTTAATTAAATTAAACATTATTATGTCATAAACTATTTTTCTTATTTATTGGATAAATTATATGTAAAATGTTGACCATTTAATATTTTAATATAGTTTTATAAGTGTATAAACTATATTTGTATCATGTAAGATTATCCAGGTTCTTATTTTAAAGTAAATGATCATTACATCCATTTTAGATCCAGGCAGCTAATGGTGAAGTAACAATAACAAATGATGGAGCTACTATCTTAAAACAAATGAGTGTGATTCACCCAGCAGCAAAAATGGTAAAAATTAACATATTGGAATATTGGATATATATCATAAAATCTTTTATTGATATTATTTAACTACATACTGAAGCTATACAATAAATCTATACTTATTAAAAAACAAAGTCCCCAAAAGTTGTGTGTCTGTATGTGATTGATTTCTCAAAATATACAGGACAGATTTTTGTACAGTTTTTACTTAAAGAGAAGTGACAAAAAGTGAGAGATAATTCTTCTGTAAGCTTTAGGTTCATAGCACATTACTATTTTATGTAAATTGAGTTAAAGAAGAGGCACAGATGTAAAAAAGTTGTCGAGTCTCAGATGTGTGCACTGCCTAATCTAATAGAAATACACTAAAGTAATATATAGTACTAAAGAAATGTTGATCTACAAAAATACTAAGAAAAAGTCCATGAGAGCATGTCTCCTAACTTATATTTTAATTATATTTTTAAAATTTCAATTAAATTTACAGACTTATATGCGGGCAAAGCTGCTAGCACAACTAGTACTATATAAAACTAGAAGTTGAAATAAAAAACTAATTTTAATTTAGTTCTTGCAACACATTTAAATTTTTTTTTTTTTTGTGTAATTTAAGCTGGTCGAGTTATCTAGAGCACAAGACATAGAAGCAGGTGATGGAACAACATCAGTTGTAGTGATTGCAGGAGCTCTATTAGATGCAGCTGAGAAATTACTTCAGAAGGGTATACATCCGACAGTAATATCTGATGGCTTTCAAAAAGCTCTACAAATGGCACTGCAGGTATTATTTTTTGTTTTATATCAGTTCAGATAACATTCTTTTTCAATGATAGACTTATGCTATGTTGTGAAAATATATACTAGAGTTAATACAGACTTGCTTCTCCTCTATGCACCTAGTTTATGTCAGGCAGATGGCCAGGTGTAAAATATCTAGCCAAATCATGTAAAAACATATTTAAAACATGTTGTACATGACCCGTTTAGAAAGGGATAAGGGCAGGAGAATTAATGGACTTGTGTGCTTGTGTCTTTTAATCAGACCTGATGATCTCTACAGGAGAGTTTTGACCCAAACTGGGTCTAATGTTACACAATAAGACTACTAGCAGGGCTTAACTGTATGAAATATATTTAGGTACAAGACTCCTGTCATAAAGAGCTCTCTAAATATTTATATAATTTATTTTTGTATAATTTATACAATATAGAAATATGAACATATTCAGGTTATTGAAGGAATGTCAACACCAGTTGATCTCACAAATGAAGATGCTCTACTGAAAGCAGCTGCTACATCTCTTAATTCTAAAGTTGTGTCCCAGCATTCCTCTATATTAGCTCCAATTGCTGTCCAAGCCATCTGTGCAGGTTAGTGCAAGTTTCTATATGTATTTTGACTTAATAGTTAGTTATTTTGTCTATAGTAGCAGATAAACTTTTTAATATATCTGAATAAAAATACTGATTGAAAATCGAATTTTTTTTGGAATCTCATTTCTGAATTTGGTAGATGTCCCTTATCTATATATAAATTTAAATTTATTTTTATTCTTATTAAATTTTTTATTTATACTTATTTATATGTAATCTTCCTGCCCTTATCCCACTTTAAGTGGGGTTGTCACACCATATTATAAACATGTTGTTACTTGATTTGGCTGCGTTTTTACGACCGGCCGCCTGCCTGACGTCAACTTACCTCAGTAGTATTTTACGACACCTCGGTAAAAGAGGGTGGTCTATTCTGCTAAATCGGATACCACACGACGGGTCGACTTACCTTAGTCGCCTTTTACGACACCTCGGTAAGAAATTGGGTGGTACTATTCCATTCAGCCGAATACCACATGGCGTTTATACTTATTTATAAGTAACCTATGAAATCATAAGAAAACTAGCCACTTTTACACATTGCTTATGCTGACAGTGATGGAGCCAATCGTAGGAGGTGTGGGCGCACGTGTGGACCTCCGTGATGTAAAGGTGATTGAACGTATTGGTGGCACTGTAGAAGACACTGAGCTCATCCCTGGTCTAGTGATACCACGCAGACCTGCCAATGTAAATGGACCTCATCGTATTGAGAAGGCCAAAGTTGGCCTTATCCAATTTTGCATCTCTCCACCCAAAACTGATGTGAGTGATTGATTTTACATTAAATGATAATCTGATGGCATGATTAATGTAAATTTGTGGGTTAATGTAACATGGAAGGATAAAGTCAATATGTTTTTTAATTGATTACTTTATAGTTGGCTATGCCTATAACTAGTGTGATAGAGCAACATTGTAAAAGTTATTTATATTTTCAAGGGAAAATATGGTACCCCAAGGAACAAAGTTTTTGTTAAATAAGTAACTGATTAATTGATATTTACAAAAACTTACTTGTTTTAAACAAGTTCTTACAATTAAGAGAAAACATTGTAATAAAAGTTAAATTTCAATTATATAATCATAAATATATGGCAAGCTTCATATTTAAATAGTTAAATTTTCAATAAAAATCTGGAATATGTGTATAATAGCCCTTAAACTCTCTATGTTACTAAATCAGAAAGAGACTAACATTTATTTATTTATCTGAAGAAAATAAACCAGATTTGAGTGTTATAATTTCAGCATTCTTTGCAGAAAATATATTTGTATGAGAATAAACAATTTATGTAGTATAAAATATAATGTTACAGATGGACCACAATGTCATTGTATCTGATTATGCTGCAATGGACCGTGTGTTAAAAGAAGAACGGCAGTACATTTTGAACATTGTTAAACAGATAAAAAAAGCTGGCTGTAATGTTTTATTGGTTCAGAAATCTATATTAAGGTTTGTTTTAGTTTTCACTGTAATATTTATTAAAAAATATTTTTACATTAAATTCTTATTAAATAATACTAGAGCATGATTCCACTATATAGAAATCTACTTTCTGATTTCCTGATTCCTTAGGGATTCTAATATTTTGTTTACAGGGATGCGCTCACCGATCTTGCTATTCACTTTTTAGATAAAATCAAGACAATGGTTATTAAAGATATTGAGCGAGAAGACATTGAATTTGTTTGTAAAACTTTAGGATGTCGTCCTATTGCTTCTTTAGATCATTTCACTGCTGAAAATCTGGTCAATGTAGACCTTGTAGAGGAAGTGAATGAACCCTCTGGAAAGTACATCAAGGTAAATACAATATGCAATAAAGTAAAAATTTAATTTAATTAAAAATTATCATACATCCTTATAGAATATGTCTCTTAAGTGTGTTCTGCCCTTTTCCTCTTTCAATTACAAATATACATGGACATGGTCACTTTGTGGGATATTCACACCATTTTAGCACCTCACACTCCCATGCCCATCAGTTCTTCTTCTATGGATCTAATTGATTGTTGTGCTCCCTAAACTGCATACCAAACATTAAAATTACTGGCATGTCCATATATAAATATCTATAAATCAATATAAGCAAAAGGACCAAAATATGGTGTTTTATAGTATAAAACTAAAAAGTAAAAAAATATCTCTTTCTATAGGTAAAATAATAATGAATGAAAAATATTAGTATAATAGTAACAAAAGCGTGGGGCGCTTTGTGCCATCTTTTTCGTATCAATAGTGTATCAAACACCATACACTGGTTCATGATAAGTGATGGGATAGTATGAGTAGAATAAAAATTAAGTTAAGATGAAATTTGTCTTTTTAAAGTGGGTCAAAATTGAGTTCAAAGGAGAATACATACATACAAGTGAAAGCTTGTAACAAAGGAGTTGGTTACATATGTAACATACAAGTGAAATTTATACAAATTGTACACGTTTTAATAAAATAAGATTAAAAGAGGTAAACAATTGCATGTCAGATGACCGGGTGCGCGGGCGGCGGGCACACGGTGTCTGTGCTAGTGCGTGGGACGAGCGGTGCGGTGGTGGCGGAGGCGGCGCGGTCGCTGCACGACGCACTGTGCGCCGTGCGTTGCGTGGCGCGCAGGCCTGCGCTGTTGGCGGGCGGGGGCGCGCCCGAGGCGGCGGCGGCAGCAGCGCTCGCGCGGCACGCCATCGCGGCTCCCGGCGCCGACCACTATTGTCTACGGGCGTATGCTGACGCACTCGAGGTTATTCCGTCCACGCTCGCCGAAAACGCAGGTGAATTTTTAATGTATTCTTACGAAACAACATCCACATGCAGGAATATAACATTGATATTATACAAAATTAATAATAATAATATTATTGTGCTATCATTTAAAACATTAAACTTGCAATCAATAAGAAAAATGCTGTGTCATACATGTAAAAGTACTGCTTTCTAACATTTCACAAGATAGATATCATCATCCTCCTGCCCTTTTAACTCACTGCAATCTAAGTGGGGCCGACCCCACTTAGATTGCTACAACATGTTATAAACATTTACGAACGGCCGCCTGCCTGACGTCAACTTATCTTAGTCTTATTTTACGACACCTCGATGAGAAAGAGGGTGATATATTCTACTAAATCGGATTCCACACAGTGGGTCAACTTACCTTAGTCACCTTTTACGACACCTCGGTAAGAAATGAGGTTGGTCTATTCTACTCAGCCGGATACCACACGGCGGGTCGACTTACCTTAGTCGCCTTTTACGACACCTCGGTAAGAAATGAGGGTGGTACTATTCTATTCAGCCGGATACCACGGCTAGAAAACCTACAGTTATTCTCAATTTACTAAAGCTGTCATTATTGGAATAATTAAACAGGCCTAAATCCCATCGAGACGGTAACGGAACTCCGTGCAGCACACGCCAGCGGAGCACAGAGTGGCGCCGGCGTCAACGTGAGGCGCGGACGTGTCACAGACATGCGGCACGAGCACGTACTTCAGCCGCTGCACGTCACCGCTTCCGCTCTAGCGCTGTCTACTGAGACAGTGCGTGCTATACTAAAAATCGACGACATAGTGAGTGTATTTGAATTCAAATTTATTCAAAATGGTGCCAGAGGTGTCTGGTCTTTAAATACATAGTAGTTATAAAATTTAGGTATGATAATTGAGATAAGAAAAAACTATATACATAGTTGAAGTATCACAAAACTATTATTGATGCAATTACAAATTTGTCAGACAATTGTGATGATAATTGGCAAATTGATACAGCATTTGTGGATGTTGAGATGTTAATTGATAGGTAATTTGTATATTTTGTTATTGTTCAATTTTAGTTTATCTTGCTATTTTGGTTAAAACTTTAAATCTGTTTTTAAATTAAATTGCACACATGGAATGTGCAATTTAATCTTAATGGGAAATCTCATACTCATACACTTAATAAAGCTCATAAAGATGATTCACATAAATCAAATTTATGATGTACTAGCGGCCTGCCCCTGCTTCGCACGGGTATAAAATATATATCCCATGTCAGTCAGTGTAAAAAAAATGATTGAAATCGATCCAGTAGTTTTCATTTATTCATTACTGCCCGTGGCCCGCAAGCGTTAAATTTGGAGAAAAACAATTTCCTTTCCCTATACCAAGAATATTTTATTTTTAAAATTAATTACAGAATGTCCTTATATACTACATTCACAGCTTTCTTGTCATTAAACAAACTCCTGAAACAACGACATAAAGCTGTTAAATGCGAAGTGCTATAGGTCGAAGCGCGGCCTCCTCGCGGGATTTTAAATCTGTAATATCTCCGAAAATGTTCACTTAAATTACACGCTGTAAACGGCAATATTGATCTATATTAAATCAACAATTTATTTAAGGTACCTAATTGGATAAGGAATAATGCTGTATTGTATAAAAATTGCTTTGAACATAAGGCATCATTTTTCGTAAAAAGTAAATGAAAAAAACTGCTATTGTGGGTTATCCATAAGAGATAGACATATACCATCGCGGACTTTTCTGTAGACCTTTTCATGATTTACAAATACTTAGTACATCATTTTGATAAATCTCCTAGGGTTTAGCCTGCGTTTGCAATGTAAGCGGAAAAAAATGTAATTATTAGAGAAACTTCATAAATTACAGTATTTCTCTACTTCGTATTAAATGTTATTATACATACAAACCTTCCTTTTGAATCACTCTATCTATTAAAAAAAACCGCATCAAAATCGGTTGCGTAGTTTTAAAGTTTTATGCGTACATACGATATATGTGACTTTGTTTTATAATATGTAGTGATAATAAAATGTTATATAGTTCCATACTGGGCCTAACCTCTATTAACTCAATTAGTTCTCTTTCTCTTAATCTTTTGTCATTATAAGTGATGTGATTGAAGTAATGAATATTAAAATATATTTTACTTGATTTAATTTATACAATTTGAATGGGTCTTTTTGCAATACATTTTTAATAATTCTTGAAATACTATTTCATATATGTTTTTAATCTCAAAGTGTTGTTAATGTTACTAATAAGATTTTTTTTTTTCCAGGTAAATACACTTAATTGAACAGTGCTGCAATTCATTAAAACTACTAATGTTGAACCAAAAAATGTTTTAATATCTTATCTAAAACAGTTGAATTTTATTTGTTCTTGCTTCATTTATATTACAAATTCATGAATTAATATGAATAATGATTATATTACTGCTTGTATTATTTTAGTGATAAAGGAAAATAAGAAAGGAGTATTTGAAAACTAATTTAATAATAAATTACTTAGATAATATATGTGTTTTAATTTTTTTATCTACCTCCCTTTACTATACAACAGATTATAAAAATTTAGTACACGTGTGTGACATCTAAACTTTACATCATCACACATTAAAAATATATATAACAAACGACGATATTTCACATTTTTACTTATTCAATAGATAAAAACAGTTTTCCCAAAGTCAACTCATTTACTCCTTCGCAAAAACTCAATGAATGACACTTAAAAATATGACAGCCACAATGCTATTTCATATTATTGACCAACTCTATGAAGGAGGTTGTATTAAAAACATGTAACATATACATATATACATTTTGTTGTTACATATTGATATACATATATGTAACAACGCCACCTTGTCGCTACTGCAAGCAAGCCATGACGTCACATCTTGCCACAGCTTTTCGCGCCATTTTGACGGTAGATGTGACAGCCGCTGTCATTAGCAGCTAGCCCGTGAATAGCGAATCAGAGTTTACTTTGATTTTATTTTTGCAGTTTTTATGAAAAGGAATAAAACTGATTTAGAATACTTCTTGTACTTGTTAATAAAAATTAACAAGTAGTTCAGTAACATATACTAAACAAAGATACTTTGTAACAAAGTCTTATTCTAATGAATTTTAAATTGTATTGAATAAAGCTTGTTCTATTTAGCTATTGCCTGTATGGATGTATCTGGTTAGCTGCTTTAATATTAGTCTTGATTGCAGATGGTGCTTTAGGCATAGATGGTGCAGAAGGACCCATTTGTGGTGTAGGGCCTCTTGTTGGACCCATACCAGGTGCTCCTTGGGGCACTATAGGAGGCATCCCTGGCCTAAGTCCTTTCCCAGTTCCAACGGCTGTGACCAATGCATGAGTATCTGCAATGCTATGTGTGGGCTGCATGCCTTAAAAGATTGAAAATATATAATGATAAAATGCTGTTAAAGTAAGATTATATATAAAAATCACGAAAAAATTATTTTGTTACAATCACTTTTCTTAAGATAACTATAATAACAATAATGATATCAAATATAATTAGCACATCAAATTACCAGCAGATCTCATTGATTCTCCTTCCCAATCTTCTCGGCCTTTTGAAATTATTTCCCAAACATGACTGACAACTTTTGTAAATTGAGCCACTTGTTTCTGTGAATATATAAAATTCAAGTAAATTTTTTTTTATTATTCTCCATCAATTCTAACTTGCCAAGTTAAAAATAAAAACATTCAAATTTCCATCTGAATACATCCTTAAAATTGGTGGAGCCACATTCATTGCTTATGATAAATCAATTTCAAAAGTTCCTGTATTCTCAGAATAAGGTTTATTTAAAGTTGCTTACTTTAATATATATCTATATTTATTGTAGCAATAATTAGTTTGATCTACTTTTTGAAAATTTATAGAATTATGTAATTGCATGACAAAATTCACCTGAGCTGTATCGAAACTAAGAGTGCTGGCTTTGTGATTGAGTTGTTGTAGCCTCTGTTCTGCTTGTGGTTCAGGCTTAGTTCGCAATAAATCAGGCACTAAGTCATGAGTGCAAGCTGGAACACGACCCTCTGTCAACCTTGCAAGTTCTTCGTCTCGCTCACATCCTAATTGCAGAGGCAAAACTACCACCGATCTAAGCGAGGGAGCTAGTTCAGCTTGTAGAATTTTACTTAAACCTGTCAACTGAAGTATACACAGTCATTAACATCCTTTAGTTAAAATTTTAGTAAGATATATAAGGTAAAATAACTTTAGTGTCAAACTTACATGACCTGATAAGATAGCATAATTATCCAGGAACGTAGGCCAATTTATTGTTTCATATTCTGTCTCCAGTTTTGCAATTAATGCCTGGATAGCACTTTTAAGATCATTCACTCTGTTTAGTATAGCATGTAATGTTGCTTCTAATTGTTTTTCTTCACGCTGCATATTTAAAAAGTCACTTGTTTTTTATATGTTTCACGAAAGTAAAACATGAACGATGAAATATAAAAATAAGTAATCTATGATTGAATAGTACAGAAACACATAGGGATGTAAAAAAATAATCGATTTTTATAATAATCAATAATTTCTTTAAATTATTTATAATTTTTGAAATATATTCTTTTTCTTTGTTTATTCAATGATATTTAATAGTTTTTACAATTTGTTTCTTCATATTCTTATTTTTTTTTAGATTAAAGATGCATTGTTTGATGAAAACAATGTAGCCAAACTACAAATTTTACATCTGCTTCAGAAGAAAAAGAGGATAATTAAAATAATAGATTTCAAAAGTCAATTTATAATGTAAAAAATTGGGTAATAAGAACCGATTATTTTAATTAATAATCTATTACTATAAAAATCTTTTTTTTTTCACATCCCTAAGTATCTGTAACTTGTCTGTCGTCAAAGTTAAGTTATTAACCTCAAAAGTTTCAATGTTTATTGTTTAAAAAACTACTTAATAAGTTCAATCAAAATTTATATAAAATGGTATTTCACAAATATTCTAAGTATGATATATACGTTTTTTAATGTTATTCAATTTTAACTATCCACTATTTTACAGGGAAAACAAAAAAAAACTAGGAAATTTGCAGAGAAAAGATTTGCTCAAATGAAAAGGCTTATTAATCCAAGGGATAATAGAATAAATGAAAAAGATAGAGCGGAGCCAAAGAAAAAGAAAAAAGCCGATTCACACGAAATTAAAATACGGGAAATTCCACAAGCCAGTTCAGCTCTATTCTTTCAATATAACACACAATTAGGACCACCATATCACATTCTTATTGATACAAATTTTATTAACTTTTCTATTAAAAATAAGTTAGATATAGTACAGAACATGATGGATTGCTTATATGCAAAATGTATACCATATGTCACTGATTGTGTTTTGGGTGAGTTAGAAAAGCTAGGCAGAAAGTACAGAGTCGCCTTAAGGATTATAAAAGACCCTCGATTCGAAAGACTTGCATGTTTGCACAAGGGAACATATGCTGACGATTGTATAGTACAAAGAGTGACACAACACAAATGTTATATTGTAGCTACCAATGATAACGATTTAAAAAGAAGATTGCGAAAGATTCCTGGTGTGCCAATAATGTATGTTGCTCAGCACAAGTACACAATAGAAAGAATGCCAGATGCTTATGGCGCTCCAAAGGGTGCTATTTAGCATAATATTTTAAGTTTATTAAATAATAAAATAAGTCATTTCATTTGCAGTTTTTTATTTTATATATGTTTTTTTTTTAAGTGTTTTTTTTCTAAAAATGGTTTTATAGAGTTATTGGTATCTTGATGTATATGTATTAAAAATCAAATTATGAAATAAGTAAAATACACTAATAATAAACTAAAATACACACTCAGATATACTGCTGATGAGAAAAGTTTATAGAATTATGTGTTACTTTTCAGAGGTCCATAATACAAAAGTAATGAAAATATTATATTGCTATAATCCCAAATACAGAGTGTACTATTCATTCTCATACCTGATACATGCAGAATTTATAAAAACTCACACAATACCTGCCACCAATAACAGCAATACACAAGCAATGTACACATTCACTACCACAATCTCAATTTCACCCTGTTACTGAAGCATCATCATCAAGAGATTGACTCCACAACAAAATCGCAAAGCCTTGCGATTTTGTTTCAAGCAATATTCTATCTTTAGGCATTCGGAAAAATTATAAGGTATAGCTAATTTGGTGCTATATAACATATAATGTTGATGGTTTGGTGTCAATAGAAAAAATTGGGATTTGTTAACACATGTTTGAACTAAGTCACATATTTATAACATTAATCATTCAGAAAATACAATGAAACACTGTTTCTAGTTTAATTAAACATTATATTATAATACTTGTCTTAGCGACAAAGATGACAAATATTTAATGATCTTAAAATTGTTATAAAAAGAGACTAGTGTTATAGTTATCATATGGTTGTATTTAAAGCACTCGGTGATCCAACAACATCAATTATTTCTCCTATGGGTTTTGTTTCACCATCAGTTGTGGTGTTACATATTGAAGCTGGAATGCTTAATGTCTGAAATGATACAAAAGAATTTTTAAAATTAAATTTCTATATTATTGTTTTAAAGTCCTGGTTTCTCTGTAATGCTTTTATGGTTAAGTTACTGGGCCAATATAAATGAAATTATGTGAATCTTAAAAATGGTGGTTTTCCTTTGTGAATGAATGAAAAATTTTCTTATGGTGCTTTTAGATAGATATTAAAGTTTGTAACATATTTTGATATTTATGAATATATATTTTTTCATTTACCTTCCCTGGGTTAAGAGCTTCATACTGATGGCGTAAAGCTTGTAATTCAAACTCACACGAGGCCAGAGCATTTTTTAGATCCAGTGCTAGTGCTAAATCTGACCGAAGCTCATTGAAATGTTTGCAGATTGCTTCGGTAGGAGTAGGTGCAATATCTATTAAAAAAAAGAAATAAAACGAAATTTTTTATATGCTATAATAGAAAGTATTACAAATTTTAGCTTTTTGTTGAAAAAGAACTAGTTTTCATCACATTTCTGCCTTACTCTAATTTTGTTTTAATAATAATTTACATGGTGATGATTTTTAATCTTATGGAATCTAATAGAGTTTTAATGCATAAAATCTTAATATGAAACAGATTTGTATTGCTTCTAATATTTTGAATTTATTTTGTACTATTAATTATTTTTAAGAAAGTTGAAATATATTTTGTATTTTAAATTTCTATTAAGCTTTCTCAATACATATGGCATTACAATATAATTATTACCTCCCATAATAATTATATCACTACATATTATAAAACAAAGTCCATATTTCCGTATGTACGCATAAAACTTTAAAACTACGCAACCGATTTTGATGCGGTTTTTTTTAATAGATAGAGTGATTCAAAAGGAAGGTTTGTACGTATAATAACATTCAATACGGAGTAGAGAAATACTGTAATTTTTGAGGTTTCTGTAAATAATTACATTTTTGTCCGCTTACATTGCAAACGCAGGCTAAACCCTACGAGATTTATCAAAATGATGTACTAAGTATTTGTACGCCTTAAAAAGGTCTACAGAAAAGTCCGCGATGGTATATGTCTATCTCTTATGGATAACCCACAAAAGCATTTTTTGTCATATACTTTTTACGAAAAATAATGCCTTATGTTCAAAGCAATTTTTATACAATACAACATTAATCCTTATGCAATTAAGTACCTTAAATAAATTGTTGATTTAATATAGGTCAATATGGCCGTTCACAGTATGTAATTTAAGTGAATATTTTCCGAGATATTACAGATTTAAAATGCCGTGAGGACGCTGCGCTTCACCCTATAGCACTTCGAATCTTTTAAGAGTTTGTTTAAAGACATTCTGTAATTAATTGTAAAAATAAAATACATAGGTAAAATGTAAAAGTAAATAAGTAAAAATGTACTATATGAGTTTAGATATTCCAAAGATAGCAGGAAATCGTCTTGGTATAGGGAGAGGAAATTGTTTTTCTCCAAATTTAACGCTTGCGGGCCACGGGCAGTAATGAATAAATCAAAACTACTGGATCGATTTTAATCATTTTTTTACACTGAGTGACATGGGATATATATTTTATACCCGTGTGAAGCATGGGCAGGCCGCTAGTTATAAATAAATAAATAAATATATTGACACTTACACACACGGTCATCCGTCCCCCAAGGTAAGTAACTAAATACTTTTTTGAATTTAAACTATCGTAAGTGGAATTCATAATTAATGTATAGAAACCGGCTATACTCACGTGTTATTTTATCTGATGAGCCCGACTAGTTTCAAGCCCATACGGAGCTCTTATTCATGAGCTCTTTACGCGGCGTTATCGCGGCGGGAATTGAGTTCCCTTGGGCTTGAATCTAGTCGGGCTCATCCGATAAAATAACACGTGAGTATAGCCGGTTTCTATACATTAACTTAATACTTGTGTTATGAGTGACAGTCAACTGGTGAATATATACATATATAACTTTTAAATACAAATATACACCCAGGCTCGAAAAGCCAACAAATTCAAAATAGCAAGAGTAGGTATGGGAAATTCAATGGGACTATGTAATTACTAGAACTCTGACTGAAAGTGAATGCCATACCAATGTTCATAAGCCGTAGCTCTTGTTCAATCGCCTTGCTCTTCCGCTGCCCCACTCCAGGAGGTAGCTTCATACGCTGCGAACGTAACCATACTCCTGTCCCACGCGCTTCCGGAAACTTTATACCAGACCACTCTACTGTCTGTAATATAAATGTAAAACAATTGTAGATTTTAAAATTTTCCGATTCGTATTTTTTAAAAAAGGTTAAAAAACGGCTTGATACTATCCATATACTATAAATATAAATAAATAAATATATGGGACACTTGCATATACATCCCCAAAGTAAGTTATATAATAAAAACAGTTATATGACAATTTAGGTAGCAAAATAATTTTTCCCTTGGGTATAATGAGGTATATCATATTTATTTTAAAATATAACAATGTATTCCATAATTAAAACTAGCACACTCCGATATAATATTATTGACGAAGTCAAAAACAGCTGTTTTTTACTCCTATTACTCCTTATAATGTACTATTAACCTATATATCGCTGTCTGCTAATTGTATTAAATTCTAAATATCAATGTAACACATAAAGTCTTTAAATAAATATATGATATATAATAATTGAACTAAATAATAAAATAATTAAATTAAACAAAAATATATTAACTTACCACTGTTTCTACAGTACGAATTGGTCTTTGTTGTGACGCCAATTTTTTCTTGTGTAATTTTCTATCATGTCTTCTAGCAATATTTGAGACAGCACTTGTGGGTGTATTGGGTCCTTCATTGGCGATGTTTGCTTGGCTGTTCGTGATACCATTGCCACTGTCTGCTCTAGATATTAATTTTTGTAAATCTTGAGTCTTCCTTTCTCTTTCACGTTTGCGTGCTTCAATTTTTTTAAGTTCAGCTAACAACATTTGCTCTTCATCTATCTGTTGCGAAATAAATATAATGTTTTATTATTTTTAATCTATACCGATATAATAAAGAATAAAAAGTAATGAGAATATTATTTTGCTATAATCCGCGATAAAAGAAAATATATGTAATGCTAAATGTAGAGTGTACTATTCGTTCTCATACCTGATACATGCAGAATTTGTAAGAACTCAACTCAACTACCCAACACCGATGACACAACAATACACAATGACTGCACAAATTCACCACCACAATCTCAACAATTGTTTCGCCCCGTAACCGAAGCATCATCAAGAGATAGACTCCACGACAAAATCGCAATGCGAAGCATTACCCAAGCAAGGACCTCCGCAAAGAAACGCTTAATTCTACAAATTATTATAAAGAATAAAAATTTGTATGTATTTTTGTAATGTTTTCACAAAAAACTATTGGACCGATTTCAATAATTCTTTCACCATTGGAAAGCTGCATCTTTACGGAGGAACATAAGCTATATTACACTTAAAAAAAGGGATCCGTAATAAAAATGTATAAAGGTATAAAAAATTAGTCATAAAAATCTGTCATCGCATGCGCTGCGGAAACTATTGATGATATATTTAATAAAATAAATCAATGGTACGATTTAGTAGACTTTACACTGCCTTGAGGTCGGTATGTACGCGGGTGAAACCGCGTGATATTACTAATGGTATATAGAAGCAGGCGTTACTTTACGGAACTCCATAGTACAGAAGTTACAATAAAAATTATTTTGCTGGAATCCGCGTTGTTAAGAAAATATATGCAATGCTAAGTGTATGACGCAATCAACAATCACATACCATTAGGCATTACGATTTTATTCGTGGAGCCTATCCTCCCGATGATGCTTCGTTTTTGGGGCGAAACGATCAAAGACGTTGTGGTAGTGAGTGTGTGTAGTGCTTGTATGGAGTGTTGTTGTTGGCGGCGGCTTGTCCTGCATGTATGTGGTATGTGATTGTCGACTTCATACACTTAGCATTGCAAGTATTCTCTTAACAAATGCGGATTACAGCAAAATAATTTTATTGTAACTTCTGTTAATAATAATACTCTGTATTAAAGGTAAAATATAGTATTGACATTTAGTAAATAACTATCAAAATTAAACAAAAACTCCTAAACATCTCTAACAAAGCAAATCCATTAAATATTTACAGATATCTCATTGGACAGTGCATTTATAGTAAAAAAAAGGCCAACAAATTGTATATATTATGCTTTATTAAAATCGAAAAACCTCTATAAAGAAATAATTTTACAATCAACAATCTGAGTCAAGTATAGTTTCTTATACTGAGAAGAAGTGAGCTCTGTAATTATTTTGATTAAAAAAAAAGATTTATATTTGATTATTATGAGCATTATATGTAAAATAAACGCTAGTATAAAACAGAAAGTACCTGTTCTTGTGTCCTTTCAAAAAGTCTTTTTAGTTGCTCTTTCCTTTTTCTTTCATGTTCAGCATCATAATGATATACACGTTTTTCTCCATTCACCATAGTTACTGTATTCGACCATGGATTTGTTTTTACCTTTAAACATTTTGATATCTATAAAAATTACTATAAAGCAAATTATTTTTATATACTAAAACTTAAAGTAATTAGTTACATGTAATACATAAATCTATACTAATACTATAAAGAGGAATTTGTATGTATGTTTGTAATGTTTCTACACAAAAACTACTGGACCTATTTCAAAAATTCTTTCACCATTGGAAAGCTGCATCTTTACTGAGCAACATAGGCTATATTACATATTCAAAAAAAAATAAAATAGGGTTCTATAATAAAAATGTACTAAGGTGAAAAAAATTAGTCATAAAGGTCTGTCATCACGTGCGCTGCGGAAATTATTAATAATAGAAAAAAAAATGTTCTACAGTATTAAAGAATGTATACATATCTACAAAAAGTCTGCAATTCCATATATCCAACTATTATATAGTTATGCCAATATAACTACTTTTTCATTCATTTGATTATGAATGTTAGTGTAATTAAAAACTAAGAAACCTAGGTAAAATAAAACTTTTATATTAACAAAAATAAATCTATAGTCCAACTTAGTAGACTTTCCACTGCCATGAGATTACTAGTACTATATAATATTAAATTCATAGATATTCTGTACTACAAAAATCTTACTTTTTTGTCACTAATAATTTCTTAATTACCCTTTTTTTAGATTTATTAACTTACTTTGCTTAACACAGCACAAATGTTATAATATCTCTCTTTAAGATCTTCCACACTCCGGTCTCTGAAAGCAGCTCGGTCCCAACGATCATGTATTACAATGAAACGGAGATCAAACCTCTGACACAGGTCCATCAAGTGATCAGTTTCTGCTTGACTCCAGTCCTCTGATTTTAAATACTGATTGTACTCCGACTCTGAGTATGATGGTATAGATACTTGCTGTAAATACATATTTCTTAATATTTTAACTACCCACTATCTTCTGATTATTTGTCAAAGATATTGTTTATGGATTTAGTTATTAAGGATGTAGCAGAGAGGATGGGTTCTGTCTTGTTTGACCAATATCAATAATAATCAATAACAGTATTTTCACTTAATGCATTTAGAAAATGTGATGGATTATTTATAATCAACATAATGTTGCACATTTATTGATTTTATTTATAAATATGCTTTTGAAGTATATATTGGGCATTAGTAGTTAATAATAAATATTCAAATTTAAAAATTGAATATTACAAATTATTCCTTATTTGAGTAGACTTTATAAAGCACTCTAGAATCATCAAATGCTATGAAAGTATCACTGATTTGAGAGCTTGCTACTACCAAAAAGAACCAGCAAGAAATATTATCTAGAAAAAAAACAACAATTTGATATGATTACATTTTAATAACAGCAGTCTAGTGTGTAGCTAGAAAAAATTTAAAGTATTAGCATAGTTTATAGAATAAGAAAAGCAAAAAAAATAATTAAGTATTAGCATAGTCTATAGAATAAGGTGTTTTAGTAGCAACTGGCATATTGAATAATGAATTTTACATAATTAATATGTAAGATCTTTTTAGTTTTTATAAAGAAAAGGTATTTTGTATTGTCATAGAATCTTAATTAAATATTTTAATTTGTCCGAATTACCAGTTTTGTTTAATAAAATTTTATAGAATTTCTTACTATTTTACCAATACATAGTCATAAAACTTGATAACTCTAACATATCAGATGAGGATGAGCAGCCAATGACACAAGATATAAGAACAAAAATAGAATTCACAAAAAACAATTTCTAGGATTAAGAGTTAGAAGTTAACCTTATTAAATTGTGCGAATGGGTATTCTTTTGCTTCATCAGAAGCCCTTTTCCAATGATGGAACACAGCATTATCTTTACGAGCAGGATTTGTGAATGGTGCCCATACCCATTTTCTGACTTTTCTCATACCAAGCTTCGCTTTTGTTTGTTTATATGCTTTACCTGCAATAAAATCTTATTTATTATCTTGTTATCAATTCAATAGTCAAAAAAAGCTTCTTTAGTTACCAAATGATTATGCTAACAATATTTTTTTACATACAAATAAGAAATATAAATAATATTAATTGTTATCAAACAAATATTTAAATATTTTTTATATATTCTTTAACATTATCTGACCATCATATTATGGTCATATTATGGTTATCATTAATATTATGGTGTATTTGTAAATGAAATGCAAACATAACGCCAAAGAATAGTATGCAGCATTCCATCTTAGCTTTTTTAAAACTATCAAGAAGCTAGTGAATGGAACTGCTCCTGTTTGTTAACCTGTATTGCCAATTATGATACATAATATTGTAAATATTAGATCTGACGAAGGAGAGGGCGAAGAATATTTTACTTATTTCAATTGAGAATATTTTTATAAGTTATCACTTTCTGTTATCATGCTTGATGAAAGAAGCGCTTTGCTTAGATTTATAGGTGTCCAGAAAAAAAAAAGGTAAACCCACGCTTTAAGTAATAGGCACTGACACATTCCTTGACGATTTTAGACTAGTTTACTTTTTAATATACATGATGTACTAACCAGTATCAGTAGGTAGTAGTGGAGGTAACTCTTTATTGTCATTATATAACAGAGCAAATACTTCACGGTGCATGCCCTCAGGACGCCGAACTGCTTTTGCAGTAACATATTTCTTTTTCGCTTTGTCACCGTGGATAATACTTTCTCTTGTAATTTCGGATGCTCCTGCATGTTCAATGTCTAATATATCCAATATATCTGCCATTTTATTGAGCTTTAGTCCACTTGGCTAGTTCTATTATTCTGGCTTATATATACTTGTTATTTACTCGTTCTGTTTCTATGTAGTCTTCTTTAAAATACCCACATCTTTTTTTATTACCTAAAATTAATGACAAGTGATAATAACGCAAAGGAAAATGACTAGCACTTTCATGAGTTAATAAAAAGAAAATGAGCTAAGAATAATAAAGATTTACTTAGATAATATTTAGTTTTTAACTATGTATGTAAAATGCACATATTATAATTATCATAGATTACTAACGTATATTATTTACATTTACTAGATTATATTATTTTTTTTACAATAGACTAGAGTAATAGACAAGTCAAATCTATCGTCGGACAGTGACATATTGTTTTTTTTAAATTCTAGAATCTAGTCCTTATATAAATATGCGATACCATAGATTACTAACTAACTATAAAATGTGTAATATATGTGTCTGTGGTTAAATATTTCGCCATATACTAAAAACATTTTAGTTAGTAGTAATATATGCTACGAGCTTTTAATATTTTAGGTGACCTAATGACTAAAGATAAGGAATAAATAAAAGAGGACAAAGAGGCATAGACAAAGATGTTTCTAGATAGATACTGAAATAATTCAAATACAAAATAAGGGCGAAATAACTTGTTTGCTCTTTATGAACACTACATAGGTAGTTTTGTATACAATTTTTCCTTCTCTGGATATTGTGCCCTTAAGATTGGTCTACAAAATAACTTGGAAGGTCTATTTAACTACTCATGTAGGCAAAAAATATCAATAATATTTATTTTCACCTCTATGAGTTTTTACATTTATTTGGCTCAAGGAGGATTACATTTTAAATAATTATTTATTCGCATCAGGTGTATTCATAATTATACTAAAGGTACTCTCGTCTTCGTTTACATTGATTTTAGTGTTTAATTACTCAGTATATTAAACACTAAAATCAATGCGAACGAAGTTTGTAGTTTCATCTTCCGGTTTCCATAATTGGTCTACCTTTTTTGATCTTCATCGACATCGTTACTCTCAAGCTTATGAGTAGGATTACGTTTATGGTATTATTTAAATAAAAATAAAGTAAAAAAGTAAGCTTTAATTTGTGATACGATTAAGAACTCTTCTAATTGCTATGGGATTGTCGAGTGGAACCTGAAATAAAAGAAAATTATTTATTAAAATAGTGAATTTTGATACAAACTGTAAATGCTAATGAACGCAATGTCAAGTCCATGTTCATTTTATTAATAGTGTGTACTAGTTAAATTTATATAACGAAGATTTTTTTCCTTTATATAACATTTAGGATTTAAAACTCCCGATTTTTATCAGAAGAAATATATTAGGTACAGCTCGCATTAATATTAATAAATAAAAGTCTTGAAATGAATATGTGAAATTAATATTATATGAATAAATAAATTTTAATACTTTTTCATAGTTATTTTACTTATTATGCTATTTTGTTACTTATTATTCGAAAGTTTGGTCAGAATACAGTGACGTGGAATGAGATATTCCTATAAAAACTGATGATAGAGACAGACTTTTTCCTTTACCAAATTTTTTGGTTAAAATATTTTAATTATTCTGAAAATAATAATGTCGTTTCCGGTGTTTTAAAATTTATATAGTTGTACTAATAAATCGCTTTTGCCTAACAATGTTGAATGTCTGTCGTCCAGAATAGGAGATCCGATAGAGGCTAAAACAGTGACGAAATGGCAATATCTGTTCATCGACGATGTATTCGTAACTTTTTATTTCTGTCAAAAGTAACTAATGCGTAGTTGTGTTCTAGGTATGATAAATATGATATTATGACAGGATAAATCAGGTATATTCGAAATATTACCGATTGCCCTGCCACGTTTATCCAGTAAAATCGTAATTTCTCTGACTCCCGGAAGTAGCCCTCAATGAGCCTGTTATAAACAAGAGTTGTTCTTGGCGAATTTAAAAACTGTGTCTGTCCAGACCACGTGAGATTGTTAATCCATTCTAATTGACCTGCAATGTAGTAATAAAATAAATTTACAAATTTTTAAGGAGATCGTATGCCGTGACAAACCCCCATAAGAGAATAATGTCCTGAAATGTCCGTCAGCATTTTACAAATAAATTTATAATAAACTCATATAGAGCTCCCTAAATCATAGAAATTTTGTTTATGATTTATAAAAAAACAAATAAACTTACCTGGTGTATTTGAAATTGCGTCTAGGTTGCCGTTATAAATATTGACAGTCAAGTCTGTATTTTCGAGAATATATTCAACTGAAAAATAGGAAAAAGCGATTTGAAATATATTAAAATTCACATATTTTAATTAATTAAATAACACTTTTAACTTTATACCTTTATCCACAATAGGTTTCATATAAGTGTTTCTAAAAGAACGTATCGCTGCCTCTCGCTGACCATCATACTTAACGGTGCTAGGTATACCTAATGCAGGTCCCACCACACTATCCATAAAATTATTTATATTAACGTCTGTGCGAAATGCACTTTTAAGGTAAGCTAATTCTCCAAAATAATCTGTAACAAAATATCAATTAAAATATAAGTCAAAGAAAGGAATGTTAGCTTACACTTGACAGGCTTAAGTAGGCTATTAGGTATATTATATACCCGTTCCACAAACTTCATGATGAATTGTAAATATAAACATCATTATATAAACAACCGGGTACATCGCTGATCGCGATAAACTCGAGTTACCTTTGTAATTTGTATAACGTTCCACGTTTCGTCAGAGACCACAGTTGCATCCACCGTGGTCAAGAACAGACTTACTTTCTTTAAAATCTACCAATATTGACATCGCTTTTCAATTACATACCTGCTGTACTCACGTCTTATTCTGTCGCCTAGTTTCGAACCTATCCAGTTCCCGCCGCGATAACATCGTGTAAAGAGCTCATTGAATAAGTGCTCCGGATTCGAAACTAGTCGGGCTAACCCGATAGAATAAGACGTGAGTATAGTCGGTTCTATACATTAACATTAATTATACATACATATCTGATAAACAAAAAAACATGAAATTCATAAATATTCATATAATTAGATACTAAATAGGTGTATAGTATTTTTTAAATTACTTGTACCTTTGTTTTTTAATAAATATGATCCAAATTTAATTTTGATGTAGGCAAAAATACAACCAATATATAGGCGGCTTTTACGTCGTCAATTGTAATTCCAATGTAATCAGTATAAGCCTGTCATATAATTATTGCTTATAGTTATTGATTGTAGGCGAGATTAGGTATCCATAAGTTAAGGAAGTATACATTTCGTTTTGATGATCAAAGATTATGCATATTCACCGATAACGTCAAAAGATATTTATTATATCGATTATTTATTTGTGGCTGTTTTATTATTAATTTTGTATTATATAACAAGCTTGTTTAGTTTTCTTGGGTGTAAAAGGTCAGCTTATCACGGTCAGTCTGTTTAGTCACCAATACGGTTGTCAGTTCTACATCCAGTCGACGATACAACGAGCTCTGTAGGCCAATTATTGGTTGATGGTTCATTCATAAAAACTAACCGAATACTGACTGATAATTTGCAGCACCATTTTGGTTGTAGGCCGAAGTTTATAGTTTACCAAAATTTGTATTAAATATGCAGGCGATGATTTGTCACCTAAGAACAAGTTACGTGAAGATCGATAGAGGCCCGTGTAGATGAGATGAGAGTAGGATAATTAAAGGTGTGATTAAATTTTATATTTTCCTATTCCAACCTCGAAGCTGTTACGTTTATTTTGAGAACTCCATTTCTTAGCACCCAGATAAGGTATGCACATAAACACTTCTGTGACCCAGAGATTATCCGGGTTCATGGGCTTGCTTATCTGCTAAATTGCTAAATATCTTTACTACATAGTGTATCGTTTGCTACGTCATATATTTAAAATAATTTATTATATATTTATAATAAGTATTTAAAATTCAATATACTTTGCAGAAATAAACAGTGTTCTTCTCCAATTTAGTATATTTCTATGGGTCTGTTTACTATTCTAACCTACATATAATACGCAACCAGCTTTCCACGGAGCAACTCTCATCCGAACTTCGTTAGGAAAGACCTAGCGCCATATAGATAATATACATTAGGTATATCTTAGTTTAACCATTTTGTTCAGTAGTTAATGTTAATAGCTAGGAGTGACGGAAGTTCTCGCGGCAGTTCATAAGAAGTGTAAATGGCAAAATGAAATCTCCTATCCATTAAGTTTTTTACTTGGGCTGTGAAGAAGCCATATCTACTGCGTATCAATAACAATAACATTTCAAAGTATATAGCAGAAATTGATAACGTACCATTAGCAGAAGAAGTTCTTGTTAATTTTTCAACTATGTGAGCTAAATTGACAGCAACCGCTCCAGCATTTTCATTAATGAAATATCCGAGTGAAGTAAATAGGTTGAAAGCTTCTTGAAATGATTCTGTTTGAACTAATGAGTTTGTTTGTGACGCTAAGTTTTCAACAACTATTCGACCATTACCATCGATGTATCCAAGTTCCTCTAAATAAAATCCTAGTTTATCAAGAACTAAGGCTGGGGATATTATTGGATTGCCTAAAATGATTCCTTTAAAGTTATTTGTATTAATAGCTTGCTGTAATGAAAAAGAGTTCGCTGGTTATATTACATTATCCGAATTTAAACTAGTCATTCAATTATAGAAATTTAGCGTACCTCTGTTAACTTAGTAGTTAATGCAAGGGCGAGTTGCGCACCATCTCCCTGGCTACATATGTAAACAGGTGAATTTCTATATTCATCGTGTATATCATAAAAGGATTGGATTGTTTGCAGCAAGTGATCAGCTTAAACAAAAAATGTACAATTCAACAGTAATTTACTAAAAGATTACAACAAAATCTGGAAGTACAGTACCAATACAACATGCGAATCGATGACATCGTAATTTGATAATCAGTTAACAGCTATAGTTAGCTATATTTTCGGAATTGTTAAATCTACTGCTTCATACTATATGCAATAGTAAACTTTTAGAAGTGTAAGATTTTTAAATATATGTTAGATATATGGCATGTTGTTACCGTTTTTGTCCAAGTCCGGGAAGTTAGGGTCATTTGAGTTACTTGTACTAAAACCAGTGCCCAAAGGAGCGTCTATGAATAATAAATTGTAATCATTCACCTGCAAATATCAACGTTTTAATTGTCAAATATTTTGTAACTTAAATTGTAAAGAGTTGTCAAATATTTTGCATTAAATTTTTATTGTGGTGAGAAAATACGAACCCATGAATCATCTCTTCTATTTAGGTTTATATCATAGGGGCCAAACATGCCAAAATTAGCCAAAAAGCTCGTCGATACCCCAGTAATTCCCTGTAGCCAGACAATTATAGGTTTTGTTGTTGGAGAAGCTGCGAGACTCGGATAGAACCACCAAAACATATCACCATTTCCTTGAATTCTTGTGAAAGCTGCTGTCGACGTAATATCTCCTATGTTACCTTCCAAAACTGTTAATGAGAGTTATAATAAATTAAACGTAATAAAAGCTTTTAACAACATCATGTCCCTACTGATGACCGTTAAAGAATTCCCTCGTGTGGAGTCAATCTTGGGAGCAGAATCAGGTCATGCTTATTATAAAAATGCATTGTCATCAGGATTTGATCAATATGTAAAATTTCAGGTGAATCGGACACGAAAGTAGTTTATATTTAACTAGCAAGATTCCATCTTCACATACATACATGGCAAGCTTTTAAAAATATAAAATTACTAATTTATCAATTTAGATTTAAAGAAAATTTATTAGACTTACTAATTGTTTCATATAAGGATTCAGCACGGACTAACCACCAAATTAGAACACCTAAACCAACACATATTACAACTCCCAGCACTACAAAAAATGCTATCGTTAGTTTCTTCATGTTTAACTAAGATAAGCAGAAAAATATCAATTGATTTTTGGCGCAGTCGCAAGTAGCGGCTGGATGAATTGATCTGACCTAATAAAAACAAGTACCGATATAAGTGTGTAAAAAGATTAGGATTTCGCAACTGATACGAGTATGTGCTGTGTATTATACTCTTTATAAAAATAGAATTTAAAGAATTAATCAAAAAATATATTTAATTTCTAGTTACAAAAAGTGAATAATTAATAATATAGTTAAACTAGAAGACTACCTACATGTATGACTCAATGTTTGTAAACCGAGTTTTCATCCTCATGATCTATCTTTTAACTTATTAGGAACTTTAAGTGCTGAATAAGCACCTGAAAACTGAATATCAGAAACCTGAGAAATGCAAAATTCCGAGATATGTGTCAGATATAAAAGATATGTGTTCTGAATAAGCTAACTGAGATATTATTGGTAACTTGTGAAACAGGCTTAATGCTATAAAATAGTTTTAATTTTGTTGATAGAAAGCAAATATGAGGAAGCTAATGTTATTTAAACTGTATTAAAAAAGAAAAGTGTAATTAAATGTGTTTATTGTTCTCATTTAGTTTTGATGATAAGATAATATGGAAATATAATATTAGGTCCTTACATATGAAATTGGAGTTTTGTCGTACTGGCCACTTTTATCTCAAATATTACCTTTATGGTTAGGAATTCCAAATTCAAATTCATACAGCTATTTACTCATGCATTTGTGTTTCAAACACCCTAATTCATTTGTTTTTTCTTCTTTTGTTTTTTTCTTTGTGTCACTCTGTTTACAAAATGGAAAACATGAAATATCGCGTTATTTACGAGTATGAGTTCCACCGTGGCACCAGTGCTGCAGAAACGGCTCGAAGGATTAATGATGTGTATGGTGACGGTGTCGCAAAAGAAAACACAGTGCGTTTTTGGTTCCAACGTTTTCGTTCTGGAAATTTCGACCTGCAGAAAGTTGATAATGAAGAATTGAAGGCTATTGTGGAAGCGGATCCATCGCAAACCACGTCCGAGTTAGCTGCAGGCTCCGGTGTTAGTGATAAAACTATTCTAATCCACTTGAAGCAAATTGGGAAGGTGAAAAAGCTTGAAAGGTGGGTACCTCATGAATTGAGTGAAGCAAACCGACAAACGCGCGTCGACTGCTGCGTTACGTTACTCAACCGGCACAATAATGAAGGAATTTTAAATCGAATCGTTACCTGTGATGAGCAGTGGATCCTCTACGATAATCGGAAGCGCTCATCGCAATGGCTGAACCCTGGCGAACCAGCCAAATCCTGCCCTAAGCGAAAATTGACTAAAAAAAAGTTGCTTGTAAGTGTTTGGTGGACTAGTGCCGGTGTAGTTCATTACAGCTTTCTTAAATCTGGCCAGACGATTACGGCAGATATCTATTGTCAGCAACTGCAAACCATGATGGAAAAGCTAGCTGCTAAACAACCGAGGCTGGTCAATCGCTCTAGGCCACTGCTGCTTCAGGACAACGCTAGACCACACACTGCACAACAGACGGCTACCAAATCAGAGTAGCTTCAATTAGAATGTCTTAGACATCAACCGTACTCTCCGGACCTTGCTCCACCAGATTACCATTTTTTCGCAATTTGGATAACTACTTGCAAGGAAAAAAATTCAACTCCGATGGGGCAGTCCAAACCGCCTTCAAAGATTTTATTGATTCCCGCCCGAATGGTTTTTTTAGTAAGGGGATCAATGAACTACCTATGAGATGGCAAAAGTGCATACATAGCAATGGTACATACTGTGATTAATTAAATATATTAAAAAAAACGACTTTATGTTCCTCCCATAGAAAACGCCAATTTCATATGTAAGGACCTAATATAATGAGTAGGGTTGAAAATCATATGTCCGACCGAGTGCTAAATATCAATGTGGATGGATATTTGACAAGAGGGAGGCCGAAAAAAAAATAGAGTGTGTGAAGTATGACATGCATATAAAAGTAGTAGTGCCAGAGTTAACGACTTATAGGAGAGAATGTAAGAGAAAAACATGTTGTGCTGACCCCACATTTAGTAGGAAAAGGGCATGAGAATGATGATTTGGTTTTTTCGTTATAACTTTATGGAATAGTTAGTATTCTACAATGTTCTATTACGTTCTGATCAAAAACTACTGGAATCCCAATAACAACGAAAAAAATCAATAATGTCTTTTTAATTTACATATTAACACTATAGGTGCCAAGGGAAATGCCTTGAGAAAGGAGTTATGAACATTGCGATGGCCTTATAATTCAAGTTCATCTAGATGTAATAGGTAATGGCAGCCTTTGTTAAAAAATTTGAAACTTATTTAAGAATGTTGATTCATTTAATTTAAAGAATTGTGTTTGCATACATAAAGTATTTCTGTACAGATTTTGGTCGAAGTGACGTAATGCATGTTTGTATGCTTAAGAAATCGATGATGTAGCAGGTTAGAATTTCAGAATAATTATTTTTATACATTACAATTACAATAATTATTTTTATACAAATATATTTAATTATAAATTAATTTTATCGAGTTTTAGTTATGACGGCAGCTATTGGGCGTATATCTGGCAACCTATAAGCAATGGTGTACCCTAAGTAAACGAGTTGGTATAGTGCATAGTTTTTAACCAAAACCGATTCCATATTTAATAATTTCACTGTTTTTCCTGCTTTTAGAGGTACAATTTTACATCCGGATATTAAGACAGTTCTACATTGCAAATTATCGATCGTGAAATTGATTAAGTTTCCCAGTTCCGCATTTGTTATTAATTATTGTTATTAACTGTAATTTCAAAACCACTTCTATACATATAGTTGGAAGATTATTGTGACATTAATATCTAAATCTATTGTATTCTATTTATTATATGATTTTCTAAATTTGATAAAAATATTTTTTTTAACTATTAGGGATATTAACATGGAGAACAAACATTGCATTTAAATTCACTCAAAGGTACGAACAATGATGTTTGAACCGATATGATAAATATGGACCAATATAGAAAACTAAATTGGTGTTACAACATGTTTCAAATACAACCTCTTTCAAATAGTTAGATCAATAATATAAAATATTGTCGCCGTCCATATGTGATAAGTTGTTGAGAAAGAATAAAATAGTTGACTTTTGAGAAAATTGTTTCTTATTTATTAAGTAAGTCATCTTCCTTCTGCCCTGAATGGGGTCAGCACAACATGTTTTAAACATGGTGTCACATGATTTGGCTAGGTATTTTACGACCGGCCGCCTTCCTGAATTCAATTTAAAGAAATCAGGGTAGTCTATTCTACTCAGCCGGATAAACTACGGCTTATTACTTATTGAATAAGTGTAAAGGAAAAACATCGTTGTTATACAAGTTTTGCAACAATTGTCATTTATCGAAAAATATTTTTTCATTTTTTCGTTATCGACTAGAAATATTTGTTAAATGTTACCATACGATTGAAAAAGCTGATTGATGTTTCCATGTGGAATTATTCCATGTGGAAATTATTCAATTATTCTTATTTGTTTTTCTAATGTTGATTGCTTGATGATGGCTTACAGTTCACCATTGACAGAAGAGAAGAAGAAGAAGAAGAATAACTTTATTACACAAACAAAAATACAAAGTGAAAAGAAGACATAGATAACAGATAAATTTGAATGTATCTGTTATCTATGTATGTATGTATGTATGTATCTGTTCAGAGTTGGTAATCAGTGTCAAAAAACTACAAGTTGTATGTAATAGTCATACCATTGATTCTTTAACTTAGAGTTGGATAAAAAGAAACATGTATTAATTTAATTATATTTCATGTATGTATACAGGATTAATAATAAATCAAATACTCTCAGATTATCATAATGTTTATCCATATGAAGTCATATCACGTAAGAAGGCGCTGGCTCCCGCGGGGTTGTCTCTTGGGGCCTGCAAAATTAATTATGCTAAGCACAACAATTCAATTAACATATTAAATATAACACTGTTGAGTAACAGTGATTCAAACAGAAAAAACACTGGTTGAATTTACAAAAAAAATCGTGCAGATCGAACATGAGTTTTAATCGATTTTATACTTGTCTATAAATACACAAATAATTATTCCAGATACCTTTTTTCAACGAGGATATTTGTCATTGAAACTCATTTCGCAATTAGCATTATGCCGAAACGTGATTTTTTAGACTACGTCTAAAATTATAAAATTTTACACATATTTTATTTATAGGTCCATATTATATATATAAATAAATAAATAAATAAATATATGGGACACTTACACACACGGTCGTTCGTCCCCAAAGTAAGTAACTTAATACTTGTGTTATGGGTGACAGACAACTGGTGAATATATACTTATATATTTTTAAATACATACTTAAATACAAATATACACCCAGGCTCAAAGACCAACAAATTCATTTATAGAAAATGTTGGCCCTCGGCGGGAATCGAACCCGCGACCCGCGGAGCTGAAGGCAGGATCACTACCCACTGCGCCAACGGGCCAGTCGACTTATATATAAACTTTATAACCTATAAATAATTATAATATATTTATTTATTATTATTATAATTATTTATAGGTTATAAAGATATACACCTTTATACCTTTTGTTTAATTTAAAAATGAGACGACAAATTTAAATAGAAACATGTCTTCGTAAGTACTCGTTAACTCCAAAGCAGAAATAAAGGAAGTCGTAAAATAATAACATTTTTGTTTCTGGTGATATCTTTTGTATATTTCCTCGTCTCTTTATTATTATATTTTTTTTTATTTATATTCCGCTTATTTAGGAAGTAACATTTACTCTTTTTTATATTATAAGTGGATTGTAATTCCAATGGTTGTGCGTGTAAAGTGACTTGAGAAAGGAGAATACACAATTTTTTAAATTGGTAACGAGCTAGCAACTCCGTTGATGTTAGAATCTTCTGGATGCGTCGTAGAATCTTTGCTTTAGGTTTAAAAACTTATTAGATCTATTGAGAGCTAATATTATTATGTAGGTATTTTGTGAAATAATATTCTTACACTATGTCCAGCTACATTGATCCAAAAGAATCTGAAGTTTCCAAAAGATTTATAGTATCCTTCCAAACGGCCATCCTCCCAGATTGGAAGTCGGGGCGCATTTCTGTATCCTTCTGCACCAGACCATTGAAGACGATTCACCCAGAGAATTTGGCCTGATAATTTATAATTATTGATATATTTAAATTAAGCAATTCGAATCTTCTGCATGTGAGTACGCTTATAAGGTACCATATAATAATAACCTCATTTATTATAAAGATCTGCAGAGCTAAATTTTTAGTGAAATTTATGATGACAAATTGATATAAAGCAAATTGAAAATATATACAGATAAAGAGGAAAGTATTTTTCGTATTAAAGTAAAAAGAGTTCTAAAGTTACGAATATAATTGTTCTAATTATTTTCAACTAGCGGCCTGCCCCTGCTTCGCACGGGTATAAAATATATATCCCGTGTCAGTCAGTGTAAAAAAAATGATTAAAATCGATCTAGTAGTTTTGATTTATTCATTACTGCCCGTGGCCCGCAAGCGTTAAATTTGGAGAAAAACAATTTCCTCTCCCTATACCAAGACGATTTCCTGCTATCTTTGGAATATCTAAACTCATATAGTACATTTTTACTTAGGTATTTACTTTTACATTTTATCTATGTATTTTATTTTTACAATTAATTACAGAATGTCTTTAAACAAACTCTTAAAAGATTGCAAGTGCTATAGAGTGAAGCGCGGCGTCCTCACGGCATTTTAAATCTGTAATATCTCCGAAAATGTTTACTTAAATTACATGCTGTAAACGGCCATATTGATCTATATTAAATCAACAATTTATTTAAGGTACTTAATTGGATAAGGATTAATGCTGTATTGTATAAAAATTGCTTTGAACATAAGGCATTATTTTTCGTAAAAAGTAAATGACAAAAAATGCTATTGTGGGTTATCCATAAGAGATAGACATATACCATCGCGGACTTTTCTGTAGACCTTTTCAAGGTGTACAAATACTTAGTACATCATTTTGATAAATCTCGTAGGGTTTAGCCTGCGTGTGCAATGTAAGCGGAAAAAAATGTAATTATTTACAGAAACCTCAAAAATTACAGTATTTCTTTACTTCGTATTGAATGTTATTATACGTACAAACCTTCCTTTTGAATCACTCTATCTATTAAGAAAAACCGCATCAAAATCGGTTGCGTAGTTTTAAAGTTTTATGCGTACATACGGAAATATGGACTTTGTTTTATAATATGTAGTGAAGTGATGATGATAGTGATACAGAATTCAATAGAATGTTTGTCTTACCCGGCGTATCGCAAATAAGATCCAAGTTGCCATTATACTTTGTTAAGATGATATCAGTTTCATTTAGAAGTCTTTCAACTGAAAAAAAAGTTATACCAAATTTAATTTATCATTCGTTTTGACACATTAAAAAAAGAAGTAGCAAATTTATATTTAGTATTATTGTTTTTGATATAAAATCTTTTTTAAAATTTAAACTACCGTCAGTCGTATTTATAATTAATGTCTAGAAACTTGATATACTCACGTATTATTTTATCGGGTTAGTCCGAGTGCTTTTAAACCTTTACGGGGCCTTTATTCATGAGTTTTATACAAGGCGTTGTCGCGTCAGGAACTGTCGGGCTAGTCGGACTAACCGATAGAATAACACATAAGTATAGCCGATTTTCATAATTAAATTTGGTTATATATTTATACAAGACATTTTCGACGATTTTTGCAAATAAAAATTGCGCCACTTGTGTGCAGACATCATGGCAAAAGTCATTAAATGTGATAAACGATGTAAATATCTTATTGAGCACTTTTTTCTGTTGACTCGGAGCACAAAACTTTTGATTGACATACATATTAGCAAGTCAGGTGATTGTAGTATTCAAGGCTGGTACCTTATTTTTTTGCAAAAATAATTAGACGATTGAAATGTAGTTTAAATATTTCATTCAAATTTTATTTGAAACGTTTAATTATATACAATACAATGCCAGCGTAAACAGTGAGTTCACGCTAGGTAGCATTGTTTGTATACTTTATATACCTAATATATTAGATTAGCCCGACTAGCTTCTTACTACCCTAGCATTACTATACAATCAAGGATTATTTGAGTGATAGTAGCATATCTTAACTGCAGTCAGTTACGCACTAAGGTGCAATGTTTAACTTGTGACCATCAAATTGTAATAATTTTTTTCCTTGAAAAAATTATCCGCTGAGTTTCTTGTTGGTTCTTCTCGGTAGGACCAAACTTCAGAATCAGCGGTAGCTTCTTTAAAACACTTGACGATTGAAAAGTACTGTAAACAGTTCACTTGAATAAAGAATATTTTTGAATTTGAAATTTTGAATTTGAATTTGAACTAGTTCCTATCGCAATAACGCCGATAAGCCGTATTATGTATAAGGGCGCTGCATGTGCTTAAAACTAGTTGGGCTAACCCGATATATATTATTATGTTGCTATACATAAGCTTTGAATACTAATTACGATAGTTTAATTTCAAAACAAGTCTTATAATTAGTCACAGCTATTTATAATATAAAGTAGATAAAGGGAATTGTAAGAGTTGTATTGTATGAATTACTAACTGCCTTCAGTAACTGGTTTCATAAAGTCGGTTCTTAGCGCGTCAAAGACTGCTGTTCTTTGCGATCCCCAAACAACACTTTCAGGAATCCCGAGCGCTTCCTTCACCCTCGTGTTCATTAAAGTCTGTAGGTCGAGTTCTTGTCGGGATTCAGGTTCAAACGGCATATCTCGGATCATCATATCCCTTGCTGATTCTTTTAAAATAAAGTGTAAATTAATACATAAAAAATATATTAGTAATACTTATAATTTAAATTATTTTGCCCGCTGTAAAAACTTTAATTGTGCCAAAATTCATTAATCAATCAATCAATATATGCTCATTAGATCAATCTGCAAAATCTATCACTTTGACAGATATAAAAATTATAGATTTATAATATTAGTATCGATACTCAAAGTTATTATTTATATTCATAATTAATTATTATTAATTATGAATATAAGAAATAACTAGTACAGAACAGAACATAATAATTAAATATATATTTATAATGTTAATTACACAGTTGCAGTATATCTGAAAATGATACATGCAGGAGAGTTACGTGCGCAACTGTACACCATCGTATTAGTATTCAAAATGTTATCAGCAATTACAAAATTTTTAATATTACCATAGCTGCTTAAGTTGTCTGGTAAATTGACTTCCATTTTAGTCAGTATATTGTAAAAGTCGACTCTGGTTGTTCTATTGTTGACTACTTGTTGCGTAGCAGCCCATTGCAAAGTAGAATTCCAGTAATGTCCTTCATTAAACAGTCTTTCAGCTTCCTGAGCTGACGCCTGAATGGCTTCATAACCTTCTTGGTCAATAAGACCGGCTGCTAGGAGCAAGGGTGCCCAGGTAAGGGTTGCATCTACCGGGTGTATCCAAGCATTGCCCATGGCTATACCTCGCAAATTGGATCTTATTGACCTAGCATTTTCAGCCTGTTTAAAAAAATATATGATAGTATAGAAATCATCTCATTATTAAATTGACTCTGATAGGCTCGCTAAAAGTATTTTCAAATGGCGTATGGAACTAAAGGTAATTTTTTCAGACAACAGACAATCTCAATTTCATTGAATTGTTCAATTGAATTAAACATTTCTTAAAATACATTGTCTTCTGGCAAGACAATGGATTTTAAGAAACGTGAAATCTCTTAATGAAATCTGCCTGCGTAGAGTGCTTGAGTTCTTTGGTCACATCGCCAGAAAAGAAGGGAACAACCTCGAGCAATTAATGGTTACCGGAAAAATTGACGGCAAAAGACCAAGAGGACGAAGCCCAATTAGATGGACTGACCAGATACGAACCACCCTGGACGTTAATCTACACGATGCTCTTCACTCGGCCAAGGAGAGGAACAAGTGGCGAGCAACTGTCCGAAAAATGATCGAACCACTAGGGAATCACGACCCTCAGTATTGAGGAAAACGATGCGAGGAGGAAATCTCTTAATTATATATTGTTTTAATAAAATTGATAAATTATAAATTTTATACAATTTTAACTTAACAAAAAGGATTTTTTTTAAATCATGTAAGAAATAATGAGAGAAAGTTATTACAATAATAATTACCTCACGCATCCGAATACCCATATCGATCGCCATCTTTCCTCCATACGATTGTCCATAGATATAAAGGGGAATTGTTTCAAACTCCGGATTCGTCCTATAGAAGCCTCGCATTAATTCCACAAAATCTAAGGCTAAAAGTGTAATTGTCTTCTTAGTAATTTTCTTTATACGTCATAAGGGTTTTATTTTACTTCATAGGGAATACGTTACCAATTTCGTCGTTACTTTTTGTCAGATATTCCAAATCGTCAACATAGCTAAATCCTGCTCCAACAGGATTATCGACGAATAATACATTGAAATTTTTAATCTGCAATTAAATACTAAGCAATTACTTTTAATTGTTTTGAATGGACATGTTATTAGGGAATTACAGTTATGGTATATCAAGTTAGGCTAATTAATAAACTTACCCAGGTGTAATTTCTTTCTTGAAGTGATAGATCAAGTGGACCAAGTATTTCGAAATTCCCAGTAGCAGTGGATGAACCTCCAGGACCACCTTGTAACCATACTATTAGAGGTCTGTCGGTATAGTTAGGTACGTTTGCCGTGGTGTAAAACAACCAATAAAACATGTGAGCTCCATCACGAACGGTGACATAGCCATAGTTTTGTTTATAATCACCAAACTGGGCTGTCAATACAATAATAATTATAAAATCTTGATGAAAATTAGTAGTTTTCTTTAATAGGAAGACTTGAGAGGATAACAGATAACGAAACAAATACTCGATAGGAATAAGCCGAAGCAATCGACAAAATAATAAATATTATTGTAGTAATAATGTGTCACTTAATTGTACTCGTAATTATTTTTCAAACAATTATCTTTCTTTAGTATTTCTTTTAGAAATTCCAATAATCTTACCATTTGTTAAATGACCTAATAATATCGCTACATATATTGCAAATAACATATCGAAGTGATTGTAAAGATTGGACTAAGCGATGGATTTAAATCCTAATACGAGTAGATTCTCTTATATCAGATATGGATATTTAATATCATCATATAATCAGCCGATCTGTGCAGTTATTAGTTCATTATTATATTATTATTAGTATTATGTCATTGTTATAGGTATATACATAAAAATAGATGATTTATCGCTTGCTCGCATATAAATAATCAATTTGGCTTTGGGTGTTGGGGTGAAAAATCGATCTAACTAGGTTTCATTAAAAAAAATGACGTTTTAACCCTGTTTTCGGGCATTGAAAATGTCCTAAAATGTAGAATTGAATCCAAATTATATTTTAGCTGTCAAACGTAACATTGTGATAGCCTGATGGTTAACGGTCGAATCAAAAATATTCAAAACCAAGGTTCGAGTGCCACATGTCACCGGCGCCTTCTTTATAATTTTTTTTAATTTCTTTTTATTTATATCTTTTAAAAAATTACCAAGCAAGGCTCGGTTACCCAGGTACTTATATTTTATTGCGTAATTTTTATGGTTATGAGATACATAATATATTATTTGTATTTAGCAATGTATTTAGATAAGACCCAGATAAGTGTTCAGTCTATAACCAAAACGATTTCACCCATTTAAGGAAACGGGTTTCAATATTTCTTCGACATTATTATCATGCCTTGTTGCATTAGCTCCAACATTCAAGTTACGTAGTTAACTAGCAAGCAAGCAAGCTACAATTTCATCCTTGCTTTATTTTACTGATCAGTACATAAAGTATTATAAAAAAACAGTATAGTTATGTATATATATATGTATATGTTGTTTAAGTATATTACTATTACTACTTTTACTATTTCTTTATTTTGTAATTCCTCTACGGATCTTTCATGCCAATGATAATATATTGTTATATAAAATATTTATGCATTATCACTTTTATTACTTAACCATAATATTTTTGACCTTCTGATGATATCAGATAACGCGTAATCCACTTTAATGGTTTCGGTTTTCTGAAAGTATGGCCGCGAGGAAGAAACTACTTATCACTATTTCCTTTCTCGCGATAGCTTATGATAAAGCTATACAACAAGCTGATCACATTAAAGATAAATTCAGTTATGCAAGTATTGTGGCCTTCTACATAGGCATAATAAGGATTGTAGAGAGGAAGAAAGAAAGAGAAATTAAATTTTTGCGATTCATACTATTATTACATACGATTCACATCGTAACAATATCCAATTACCTTTATATGAAGTTCGACGTTTCGGCAGAGACGTTACGGATGAGAAGAAATTTTGATAATTAAAGATATCTGACAAATGGTGTTTAAACCTTATCGTGTAAAATCTAATTAAAGTATGTTTAGTCAGTATATTTACTTTATTACCCAAATAATGATGGTTAACAATACGACGGATGAAGCTTTTAAAATTAAAAGAACTTTTAAATAACTTTTTAAATTATATCTAAACTAGCGTATTATTTATTATTTTTAATACGTATTTACGCTTAATATTAACTGACCATTATATTTATAATTCTTTTAGGAAGGAAAACCCATTTAATAAATCAACTATCTTGGTTGCTTCTTCCATTGTCTATAACAGCTTTATACGTGCAGAAAGTCTTGTAAAACTTTTTTCTATGAAAAATAGATTTCTAAGCTAATTTAATCCTTATATTACTATATTTGCTACCCAGTATTTTTATTATATCATCATGTATTGTAAATATTTGTGTATTATTGATGCGACCTCCACAGCTTTTTTATATGTCAAGCTGGTAAATAAATGAAAATAAGAATTTTCTTAAGTTTTAGATAAATAATTGATGCTGATCAACTGACAACATCAAATAAAACCAATAAATAAGGCACCTTAAAATGGTCTATTATCAACCTTAGTGTAAAACAAAAAAAGATGAGATCTATGTTGAACAGATAATGGCAACCAAAGACAAGAATAAGAATAAGAGAAATTGTACTTTTCAACAATATTTATTACTATCCAAATGACGTCATATCACGTAAGAAAGCTCTGCTTCCGGCTGGATTGTCTCTTGGAACCTGTAAAATGATAAAAATATTTAATTTGAAAGTTTAATTTAACTTTTAATTTTATTTATTTTTTATGAAAAGTGTATCAATATAAAAACAAAGTAACTAGAACATAAACTGTTTGTGCAAACATTTTCACGAAACGTCAGTCACGCATCGTCTTATTGGAAACTAAATTCACGCTTACTTAGAATACAATTATGCCGCAAAATGTCCTAAATGAAATAGAAAAGGAAGTGACAATATATTACACAAAGTAAGGAAAACATATTAATCGAGCCGAGCAAATAGTAAATCAGTCTATGTACCCTATATACATAACGTCCTCGCAAATATTATTACATAACTCATTAGGATGAAATTGCCTATGATAATAAAAATGTTGTTAGACGATACTGGGGTAACACAGAAAAAAATAAGACACACCAAAAAAAAAACATTTACACCAAATCAAAAAAGATGTAAATTAATTTATTAAAGATCATATTTAACAGCACACTGTTATACACCATACAAAATAGAATCAAGTAATAAATCGTCTTATTCCCACTATCCACGAACGGAACGCCCACAATAATTTCACCAGTTTTTAAAAGCTTTTATTCAACTTGCAATGTATGTATGTGAAGGTGGAATCTTGCAAGTAAAATTTGACCCACTTCCCTGGGTCCAATTGTGCTGTAATTTTTTATATTGGTCCAGTCTCGATGACAATGCATGTTTATGATAAGTATGGCCTGATGCTGCTGCAAGGATTACTTCTAGACAAGGGAATTGCTCAATGGTTAACAGTAGGGATAGGAAATTTTATATATTGGTGCAGTCCCAACGACAATGCATGTTTATCATAACGATGATCTGATGCTGCTGCCAGAATTGGCTCCAGACGAGGAATCTGCTCAATGATTAAAATGACACGAAATTTTGTTAAAAGTTTTTTAAAAGCATTTTTAACTTTACTTGTTATTATTACATTAGGTACTTAAATAATTTATGTTTGCTTTTATATTTACATAGCTTTTATATTTTATATAGATTTCATATGTTTATATGATGATACCTTATACGATTTCTTGTCTCTCTTAAGGCAAGCCTAAAACTGACGCTTGTAAATTTAACCTTACTTCTTATAACTAAATGTCTATGATAGACATTATTTATTAATTTTAAAGTATTTATATTTTAATTGATAGTACTGGTTATCCTACAGTAAATTAAATAAGATTTAGTTTTCCATGTAATCCATCTACTTAAATACATACTGGTCAAGTAATAAAATATAGTGAGCAATTTTGTAACTGCTACACTCCTAAATCACTAAAATCGCTTTAAGCGTTCTAAAGGCCTTTTAACTGTATATATAGTGTAGTAAATTTCTCTTACACTATGTCCAGCAGCATTGATCCAGAAGAATCTGAAGTTACCGTAGGATTTGTAGTAACCTTCTAGTTGATCATTTTCCCAAATGGGTTGTCGAGGCGCCTTTTTATATGCTTCCGCACCAGACCACTGCAGACGATCCACCCATAGTATTTGTCCTAATATAAAAAAAAATTTAAAGCATATTTTTAATTTTATTTATTGCATGCAATCTCAAAATTGTAGTCTAATCTATTCTTCTCTAAATAATATATTAAAACTGGGATGTCACTTTTTATTTAAAAATACATAAGTTCCTGTTTCAAGTATATAGTTTTCCTGAAGTAAAGATTGCGAAATAAATTTTGTCTGTATGTGTTGATATCATGGTTTTTTGTACCGACTTGTTTCTATCCCACTATTGGGCAAAAGCCTCGTATCTTATTTGAAGAGAATGGTCAGAGACACACAGACACACTAAGCTTTTCTTATACGGATTAGTAGGATTCCCATATCCAAGGTAGGAATACATTGGTTTATTACGATATTTTTGTTTGCATTTTAAACTAAAAACAAATTAAAGTATCCATTAAGCACATTTGTTTTTATAGATATCTCATAGGTGCCTACACGGGGTCCTAGTGAAGCTAGTTGCTCTCTCTGTGAAGATAAACCTTATTGTAATCTTACACTACCTATGTTCCCGATTTTGCCTTTAGAACATTGTTAGTAAAAGTTCCTGATTTTGTCTTATAATTTGCCTTGCCAAGCATACAATAATTGTTATTCCGACAAAGACATGTTTTATTGAAAGAAAAATGAAGGTTTAACGAGAAAAAAAACAATTAAAATAACTAGATAAATCTATTTGGAATGTGCACAGCTATCATACCTAATACACAGATTCATACACTTTTACACACTTCATAGTATGTACTCGTAATCAATAACAACGCACATCATACCAACCTAATTTATTTGTTTAAACTTGCATCTTCATGGATCTCAAGTGTAATCGTTTATTGACTTAATTCGGTAAACATATTTGTAGACCATTTTTATATTATATTGTGATGCTTGTATTTAAATAAATAATAATGTCGTTATATCACTAATACGCTGCTAATGATATATTTTCGTCTCCAAGTTATTAATCTGCTTAATAGTAACAAAAAGTGTGGTAAGACAAAGATATCTTTAATATTTAAATGAGTTAATCTGGTATGTATATAAATATATACATTTTTTCAGAATCTCTGAAACGGCTCCGACGATTTTCCTGAAATTCAGCATGTAGGGGTTTTGGGGGACAAAAATTGATCTAGCTAAGTTTTACGTAAAAAATCAGGCATGATAAATTCTAAAATTTATATTGAATCTAAAACACTATTTTCGCCATAAATTGTCAATTCAACGTAGCTTAGTCGGGGAATGGACAGTCTCAAGAAATGTAAATGCTTAGGATCGATCCCCAACTATCTAATTATTTTTTTCATTTTTTTTTGTTTATTTTTTTCATTTTGTAAAAAATTACCGAGCAAGGCTCGATCAACATGGAATTCTTGTAATTATAAGACTTTCATGAGAGGCTGTTAATAAATTCATCAAATACAAAAATAATTTAATAATCATGATACTGATTTTTTAAATTATTTTTGTAAAGAATAGAATCGTTTATACGTGAATTAAATTATTAGCAGAAACTTAACTAATCATTGGAATACTTAATAATTTCTCAAAAAATTAATATTCAATTTGATTTATGTAATTTAATTAGTTAAAGACTATGCTCATAAATGCAGTAGTCGGAGAAAGAAGTGCGAGTTGTAATGAACTTACCAGGGGTATCACAAATAAGATCCAGATTGCCGTTATACTTAGTTATTATAATATCGGTTTCGTTAAGGAGTCTTTCAACTAAAACATACAAAATAAACATTTTATTTAATTACCACCAATGCAATGAAACATAGTAACGATAAAAACTAATACTGATTTTATATACTTTAAATAAGGAAGAAAACTGTATATACTGACTTCCTTCAGTAACAGGTTTCATGAAATCTGTTCTCTGGGCGTCAAACACCTCGTCTGACAAATCATTCCAGGTCACATTTTCAGGAATATTCAACGCTTGTTTAACTCTTGTGTTCATTAAAGTATGAAGATCCAATTCTTGTCTTGTGATCGATATATATGGCATTTCCCGGATCATCATGTCCCGCGCAATCTCTAAAAAATAAGAATAAGATATCTATGAGGCAATGTATCATATAGCACATTTCATAGCATAGCCAGCGCTGAGACCGTTCTACTGTTTCAAGTGCGTCACAAATTCAAACCCCGGGCAGGCATCACTGAGTTTTTTTATTATATGTCTAATTGATAATTGCAATTTGTTAATTTTTTTTTTAGGTGAATGGAAACATCGTCACGTAAACTACATATTTCTAGAGAATTCTTATGTATAACTTACCAATCCGCATTGGAGCAGCGTGGTTGGTCTTAGCTCCAACCCTTTTTCTCACAAAAACGGACAGATGAGGCTTATGCCCAGCAATGGGATAGTAAGAGGCCGTCATTTTAATGTATCATTCTTTAGTATAGTTCAGTTCGTGGAGTTTATAAGGCAAATTAAACTTTATTTAGGGAAAAATATCAACTAAAATTTTTTATGTTGTAAAGTGCATCACAGGTCTAATAATATATAACCCTGTTAAACGTTTCGATAACTTACCATATGCACTTAAGTTGTCTGGTAAATCAACTTCCATTTTATTCAATATATTGTAAAAATCAACGTAAGTTGTTCTCCTGAATACAGCACTTTGCGTTGCCGCCCATTGCATAGTAGAATTATAATAGTGACCTTCATTAAACAATCTTTCGGCTTCCCTGGCTTCTCTCTGGATGTCTTCATATCCTTCCTGATCTACAAGACCGGAGGCTAATAGTAGGGGTCCCCATGTCAGTGTGGCGTCCACAGGATGAATCCAAGCATTTCCCATAGCAATACCTCGCAAGTTTGATTTGATTAATCCCATATTTTCCGCCTATTGCATCAAACAATTCTAATATTAAATAATAACTTTACTTATATCTAATTCAATTACAATTATAACATATAAGAAGATAATCAGTTTTCATAATACTAACAGATATTAAAATACAACACAATAGTATCTTTTCCTTGATTAAAATGAAGATAGAAATAGTTATCGTCAGGTTTCAAATAAGCGTTCCTTCTCATAGAATTGTCTGTAACAATTGGTATATAATTATTTATTCGTACCTCTCGCATTCGAATGCCCATGTCAATTGCCATTTTGCCACCATACGACTGTCCGTAAATGTAAAGAGGAACACCTTCAAATATAGGATTCGCTCGATAGAATCCTGACATCAATTCCACAAAATCTAAAGCTGTAATTGCAATATGTAACATTTCTTAAACACTGGATATTTCAATTATTTACTATTTTGAGATAAATAAAGTAAATAATTTTACCAATTTCATCATTCGTTGTAGTCAAGTACCTCAGATCATCTACATAGCTAAACCCTGTCCCAACAGGATTATCCACAAACAGAACATTAAAATTCTTTACCTGAAATGAAAAAACGAAACCGTTCTATGGTAAAGTAATGACAATATTTTTCCGTAATAAAATAAAATAGTGGATAAGAGAAAAAAAATCATTATTTTTTTATAATGGGTCTCCGCAAAGTAAAGCCTATTCTAAAAATGCCACTGTATTTGTCATTTGAGACAAAAATATCTTTATTACTTCTATCTAAAATGTGTATACTGTATTTTTAAATACGTTTTAAATATTATACTTAACTTTTCTGATAGAAAATTATATTATTGTAAAATGAAAGATATTAAAATATTATTATTTAATCTTACCCAGCTATAATTTCTTTCCTGCAGGGATTGATCAAGAGGTCCTAATATTTGAAAATTTCCGATCCCAGTGGATGAGCCTCCGGGGCCTCCTTGTAACCATACTATAAGAGGTCTTTCTGTGTAGTTTGATACGTTCGCAGTTGTGTAGTATAACCAGTAAAACATGTGCGCTCCTTCACGAACCGTAACATATCCGAAATCTTGCTCGAAATCACCAAACTGTGCTGTGAAAACAAATCTTCAATCAAAATAATGCAAACTTATACAATTAAATAGATCAAATGAATAATAGCTAAAGCGTAAAGGTTAAATAAATTTCAACATTCATTACCATTAGTAAAATATCCTAAATATATCAATAATAATAGAGAATATGAGAACATGTTAACACAGTTTCTAAGATCGAACTAAAATATTATCATGTAAGATTAGAATCTTATCAGATATCTATAGTTATATTTGCTATCAAGAAAATTAAGCGGTTTGAGCACTGCCCAAACCGACTTAATCAGTTCATAATATTCATTCACTTCATATTTAAAATATAGTAACTAAAGTAAATAAAGTTTCGGCTCAAGCTTTGCGCGCAGCTAACTTAGACCACAGCATCCATTGCTTTTTGCATATGTATAGCTTTCAGCACCTATAACAGATAACACAGAACTTGGTTACATATACCTCCTGATCTTTTGTTGTGTGAGAGAAATCTATCGAAGTTTTTGGTTTTTGTTTTTGAACGATTGGTTTTAAGAATTTAAAAGTCGAACTAAGCACGATGGATGGACATAGAAGGGTGGATAATCTTGTGCGCATCGGAAACGACGCCTAAGGCAGGGCTGATAATCACTGATAGCATTGAGATTATATCATCGGCAAAGATTGTGGTTATTTTTTATATGTATACTGGTAGAATCTTATGTAGGACTTATGATTCGGTCTGCATAGTCCACGGAAAGTAAGTTAGCAAGTAGTTAGCAAGCTGAATGAATCGGTTCTGTTAGTGTTAGATATATATAAACAGTTAGTTTACGTCAATATGGATGCTGAGGTTGGTAATTATGGCTCAGATTGGAACTTTTTTCGCACCCCATACGTAATGTATATAGCACAAATAACTTTAAATCCTTTATGGTAGATTTCGAATAATATGCAATATTTATATATAATTCACAATATTAGCAATGTTCTGAGAATTTTTCAAATAAATTTTTCAATTTATTAAGCATAGAAGAAAGTATGTAGCAAATTCATCAGATCACATTAAAACCACCATCGAATACAGATGATAGCAAAAAATATAAGGAGGTAGAAGATTTTTAGTGCTTAACCCGCTTCGAAATGTTTACTCAAACAGTGGATATGAGAACATGGAAAGCCGGATTATATCTATGCGAATGTATGGGATAAACCTATTGTTATTGTGAAAGGTAATTGGAAATGTCGTTATGTCATCAACTATAGTTTCATTGTTAAGCCTCTTATCATGACAATAAATTACCTATTTGTCATCTACGAAAAGCACGTGACGTCTAAAATACTTAGTACAACTCAGGTTTTTCTTTTTCATGTCATGTGACAGTGTATTTAGTATACAGTTTTGGCGTATTCATTATTTGTTTGCAATATACTTAGCACAATTGTATCATATAATTCGCTTAATATGTAAGTCCCGCCGCAGTGGAACAATATTAAATCGCAACATTGTAAGTTAATCATACTAAGTATTATCTGATAATACTTTAGAATTTACAAAATAAAAGCTGTACCTTACCTACCTGCTTGTGTGCTGCTTGTATTTACGTCAACCTTATTGTAAAATATTGGGAATTATGACTGAATTTTTCCTGTTCCCGATGGAACAACAAGAACTTTTTGTCTTATCCTATCTACTACCTACCTACTAATATTATAAATGCGAAAGTTTGTGAGTATGGATATATGTTTGTTACTCTTTCACGGCGTATCCGCTGAACCAATATCAATGAAATTTGAAATTTTCAAAATTAATTATTTCTTAAACACTGGATTAACATAAAGGCTATAGAAATCCTGTTAATTCTACAGGAATAGGAAGACATTGAAAAGCGCCATCTATTTATCAACCTATCATACGACAACAGTTCACGCGAACAAAGTCGCGGGTAAAAGCTAGTATTCTATAATTTCATGTGTGTTTTAACGCGTCCCAATGACGCCAATAGCGTATTATTGGTAATATTATGGCGTTGTTATTATATTGCTGGTACATCGACATTACTCAGAATCTTAAAGTATATGTATCAAAAAGAACAAAAAAGACGACAGCAGGATGTTTGAGGCCATTCAACAACAGACCCAATTGGCGCAACATAGTTCGCACCAAAGTGATCCGTGGTGTAAGTCACGACCCTCAGCATCGAGGAATACGACTCGAGGAGGAAGAAGATCAAGAGAACAATTCGCTTCTGTATCGTCTCGAAACAGTTGGTGTTGGTGTTTATCAAACATATTCAAACAATAGAAAGGTCTGAAACTTGAAATTAAATACAAACAGCAAAAACACCTTACTGTACAGTGTACCTTATTTACTTTACTTTGCGAAGCCACCTTAAGTAACTCACACTAAGTTTAATCAGAGGCTATAAATATAATGGAGGCAAAAAGTCTATATTACTTTTATTCCTTAGATTAAATTGTTAGCCTAATCCAAGCGCTAGGTAGGCCCATAGAATTATTATACTAGAGTCTCTATGGGGGGGAGGGGGATGATTTTTCGACACTCTCACATGCAGGCTTCTACCGAAGAGTATGTTTCGACATTTATTCTTCTTAATAATATAAAGAAGAAACTTTAACCGGGACTACGTTCGCATAAACTAAGGTTTCTGAGGTTCTTTAATTATGTACTATGTTTTTCTTGTTCTTGAAGAAACATTGGATTTTCAACTTATATCGGCATCCGTTGTGTGGTATCCGGCAGAATAAACCACCCTCATTTGTAACCGAGGTGTGGTGAAAGTCGTGTAAAGAAAGTTGATGTCAGTCAGGCGGCCGGTTTTAAAATAATTAGCCAAAACATGTAACAACATGTTTAAATATGTTTTTCCAACACCGCTTAAAGTGGGATAAGGGCGAGAGGATGATGATGATGTTAGCTATATAGGCCTCAATTGCTTCAAATTTTATATAAAGAGTCTTGTATAGTCCAGGAGACATCCCGTGCCGTTCCAGTATACTTTAGTCATTATAATACATTTGCATTATATCATAGGTCACTAACCGAGTATCCTTTACATCTCCTTCTCGGATGAATATTTTCGACTGTCGTGACCAGAAAATTCGTCATGTCCGTAGTGACAATTGACTAATATTACATTTAAACGTTTACAGGTGGGTCTATACATTAACGTATATTCAACAAGTGAAAAGTCCCATTTCGATGTTTCATGTATATCATATAAAATAAGACATCGTTCTCATAAATATATCCTGTAGTCAACCTGCATTCTATATTGCCAGCAATCCAATTTATATTAGTAAAAGTATGAATTTGTTTTGCAGGTATTATTTTGATTGATTTTTTGTAAAAGTCATAAAATTTTAAGTTAAGAATATAAAGTTAAAGATACTCAGAATTATATCAAGTAATATCAGATCCGATTGTGATTAGATGCTTTGCGATTTTGTCGTGTCTCCTGACGACTGACTGCTTCGGTTATAGGCGAAACGATTGTTGAGATAGTCGTAGTGAATGTGTGTAGTGCTTGTGTATGTTTTTGGTGGTGGTGTCTTGTAATACGGGCTATAACTAATCCTACATGTCTAAGGTATGAGAACGGTTTTGCTTTCTACACTTATATAGGTCTTCTTAACAAACGCATAATAATTAGTAAAATATATAGTAATCGATAATTCAAAGTATCACAGCTGATTGATACGTCATTTTCCATATACAATATGTACTTAGTGGATATAAATATAGCACCATTTTCAATAAATTGTTCATGACCGTATCCAATATCGTACCATTCGTACCGTACCGTACCGTTCCGTGTATTATTCGGCTGACTCTGTGTGGTATCCAACTGAGTTGAATAGACCACCCTTACCGAGGTGTCGTAAAAGGTAACTAAGGTAAGCTAGCGTCAGGCAGGTGACCGCTAGTAAAAAGTAGCAAAATCATGTAACAACATGTTAAACATGTTGTGCCGACTCCACTTAGAGTGGGATAAGTCTACACCCACCTAGATATGATATGTTTATTGAGTCTACGAAATTTTAACATGACAGTTAGTAAGGTCTTCGCGGTTTTTGAATTTTTATGGCTCGTTACTTTTTATTTCTTGTATTCTATTTTAAGTAATTTAATGACCAATATTACTGACAGCAATACATATTAGAGTACACAAAAAAGTTTTTTTTGCAACTTTTGATAACATTGTTAGTGTATTTCAAACTGGTGAAGTATTTTCTACTAACTCATAATACCTAATTATTAATAACTAGATCTTTAATGAGGGATATGAAAATAGTCATTCGAGGTGGCTCCAAATGGAGTGTATTTGATCCCGATGTGGCTAATCACAAGAGATTGACAGAGTTATCAGTGAATATGCCTGGTAAAACAAAAGTTTTGCGTTAGTTCCTTTTGAAGATAAGACAGAACAACAGTGAAGACGATATTATACCCGATTTTTATTACATGGAACAGTGACAGTAATTTGTTTCAGGGCAGAGTCAATATGTGTAATATTATTAGATATGATGGGAACAGTTCTTTTACATACGTAGGATCCAGATGAATGTAACTTGCTAATTGATTATGATCAAGTAATAGTTATTTTTAAATTTAAACTATCGTGAGTATTATTCATAGTTAATGTATAGAACCGGCTATACTCACGTCTTATGCTATTGGGTTAGCCCGACTCGTTTCGAACCCATCCGAGGCACTTATTCATGAGCTCGTTCCACGACGTTATCGCGGCGGGACACTAGTCGGGCTAACCCGATAGAATAAGATGTAGTATAGCCGGTTCTATACATTAACTAAGTAATAGTTACTCTCAGCAAGCAATATAACGTCATGAGCGATATCGTTATCGTTTGGCAGACCAATTGGTTTAAATATGTAGATATGAATAATGTAGATATATATGTCACTGATTACAAAATAAAAGCGTCATCTAATCTGAGAGTCACAGAAAAATCTGAGTAAAACGTATCATTCGATAGCCAGTTGTACTGGTAGGAGTCGGTAATATAATTTTCATTTTGACGATGTAACCGGATCCGTAGAGTAGGTGCGTGTAGTTGGCGATATTGACTTTGGAAAATGATTAAAGTTATTTTACACCGCCGTGTGGTATCCGGCTGAGTAGAATAGACTACCTTCACTTCTTAGAGGTTCGTAGAGGCCTTAAAAAGCGACTGAGGTAAGTTGACGTCCGGCAGGCGGCCGGTCGTAAAATACCTAGCCAAATCATGTAAAAACATGTTTCTAATATGTTGCGCAGACCCCACTTAGTGTGGGATTAGGGAAAGATGATAAAAGTTATTTTGCTGAATCTGTCAGTTGGCTTGGATTATTAAATAAATTTACATTAATGTTATAAGTTTATTATTCTTACAAATTTTCAATCTGTAAGTGATATTTTAAATAGCAAAGTGGTACAATGTCTTTACTAGTTACGTACAGATGACAAGAATAGAAGTTTATCCAGAATTCCTATATTTTATCGACGATTAGACATACAATACGTGTTTTATTGATCTATAAAAGATAAATTTCTATTATTTACAATTCACTTTCCTCGACCTATACTGATAAGTTGACATAGAAATTACACTTTACGTGATGAATACAACCTTAACGTGACTTAGTTTTGGCTCTAATTAAAATTAAATATAAATAAATAATATAAATAAATATAAATAAATATAAATTAATCGATTTAAAGGTTGTATGAATAGTTTAAAGCCAGGCCGTTGGGTAACTGTTTAACTACTGAATAAACTCACATGATCGCTACATAAGCGGATATTATTTGTACGATTGTAATCGCTAATCAAAACAGATTGCAGGAGACTGCTGTGGGTCCAGTCAGAGTTGGCGGTCAAGAGACACCGGTCTCTGTCGTTTGCTCGATATTGTAATTTTTATTCGCGTGTAGTTCCCATCGGTGTAGCAACGGAGCGAGGAAATCGCTCTGAAGTGTTACTAACGATTGTAGCCATTCCGATCGAGTTTGTTGAATTCAATTGTTTTGTTTTACCGCGATGGTGAAAATATCAACAGCATTTTTAAAACAGGTAACAATTATTATTATTTTCATATGACATATTTTTAATGTAATTATATATTTGTTGACATATTTTTAATGTTAAACTACTAAATTTGTTTATACTACAAGTATAATAGAAATAATTATGAGTTAAAAATTAATTTAAATAAACAATAAACTTATTCACAACTGATTAATAAGTAGAGTTTAGGATTGAAAAGCACTTGTTTACATGTTTACTTTAATAAAGATTTTGAATTTGAAAAATTTGTATTGATTCTATTCAATATACGAGCCGATATTAAAAAGGATTTCTCTTAAAGTAATCTAATATATTTTGGAAAATATTTTATATTGCAATTATTTCTTTCGTTATATAGATAAATAACAGTTATATCTTTGTAAGAATATGTATAACTATTATTGAGGAAGAATAAAGTAAACAGCGATTCATGTTAAATTCATTTTAAGAATATGCAAAATAACAATAACAAAACACAAATAAAACTTAAGCTATCTAAAAAAGTAAAATACCTGTTACTATTCCAAAAAAGCTGGCCATAAGCACCCTCTCTCCTTTTGTAGTGAGGGGACATGATAAAAATAATGTCATAATAAAATGACAGGTACCAATGAATTCGTTAAAAAACTTCCTTATTTAATAAATATTTAATATTTATTATTTGCTTTACGGTCAAAGAAAATATTTTAAGGCCTATAGGACCTGATAAGCTTACCTAGCTCTATATAAGATAAATAAAATATAAATAATATAGCAATACGAGACTCCCTTCAAATATACGATAATAGCAGCAGTAATACCTCTTTTACATGCTGGAATATATATATATACCTATACATACCAATTTTGTATGCCCTACTTGTTTTCTACAAGTAGATCTGTTCAAAACTCTTACTCAACTCGACTCAAAAATTAGTTTACAACAGAGTTTTAAACCCGTTACTTAAGATATGCGCGTAACCGGATTCTCTTTGTAACAACTATAAATTTCTATAAACGAGATTTGAACGGTATAATCTATGATTTCATGTGGAAATTGAGTTGCGTTTTAGCACGTCCATTGTTTTGAAAATTGATCGATGGGCCGCAACTGTTTTACCTTAAGTTATACTGACAGGTCTCATCATTTTATTAGTACCACCTACTATTGCTGTAAGAGATTTAAAGGAAGTTATAAATGATTAAACTATGAAGAGACCACCAAGTGAATTCTGTCGGAAATGAAACATCTAACTATTGAAATTTTGTTGGTTAGTTTTTTTTTAAGAACAATTTTCTGGTGTTACACAGCGGATATTCAACTCATCATCATCCTCCTGCCGTTATTCCACTCTAAGTGGGGTCGGCACAACATGTTATAACATGCGGTCACATGATTTGGTTGCGTTTTTACGATCGGCCGCCTGCCTGACGTCAACTTACCTTAGTCGTATTTTACGACACCTCGTTAAGAAAGAGGGTGGTCTATTTTACTAAACCGGATAACACACGGTGGGTCAATTTCCACTTTCCTTAATTCATTTTGTTCATACAAAATCCATATATTTAGCTCTTTATTCATATCCTTAGTCATTATTTAGCCTCCTTATGTAGCTTAGCCCTGCTTTCCTAATGTGAGAGCTTGTGATCTTGTCATAGTGCTATCGATTCACGTGCTTAAACCACAATAGGACTGTATAATAAAAATGCGTCTGTTTTCATAAAACCTGAAAACGACAAAAAGATGGGTATGCCTATACCCTTTTACCAATTACTACCTAACACAAACCGTGCCATTCATAGACTGATAAAAACTAATTTCCTATGTTTCTTATAATGAAATTGTAATAAATTTAATATTCACCATTAATTCAAGGTTATTCTAGACCTTGATGACTGGTCTTTACCTTGGTTCGTCAAAATTTCCGCTACGATAACAACTAAAATCACTTTCCGTGTACACTTTTATTCGATACTGGTGGTAAACGCCAACTAAAGCGTTCAATTACCCTAAATACTGTAATAATATAAGCTTTAATTATGCCGAATTTCATCAGCGATTCAGCGGATAAAACTTAAAAGCATAACAGACAGACAGACTTTTACATTTATAATACAACAAACAAACAAATACACTTTTTTGTACACAGAAAAACTAAAACGAAATTCAAAAAGAAAAAAAAAGCATACTAATCAAGATGACGTACACGATATACAAAAAAAAACCATAGTAAATGAGTCTATGTACAACAGGCGGCGTTATCGCTAAATTAACGATCTCTTCCAGGCAACCGATAATAAAGGAAAACAGTAATATAAGTATGGATTTGTGCTACGTTGCTGCTACGTCGGTAGTCATTTTCAAAAGGACTTGTTTAGTTGAGTTGGTACACTACTTCACTACAACAGATTGCTACTGGCATAATCATATTTCAATTAATTTACACGATACCTTATTAAATTATGCACTAAAAATTTCGTTATGAATCTGTCTATCAAATGGTGAAAACCGCATGAAGACTTTAGGAAATTTGGAGTTTTTTGCGTAAAGACAAATACCAAAAAACGGCTGGGGATGTTGTTATCTATATATCTACTAAAATTAGTACCATATAAAAAAATTCATCATAGTAAAAAAATAGTAAAAGAAAGAAGAAAAGAATAGTTATTACAATAAATTAATATACCTATATAAACTCTTCAGCTTTATATATATAAAGCTGAAGAGTTTGTTCGTTCGTTTGTTTTTTTGTTTGTTTGTTTGAACACGCTAATTTCAGAAACTACTGGACCGACTTGAAAAATACTTTGAGTGTAAGATAGTCCATTTATTCAGGATGGCTGTAGACTATATAAAATTTTGATTTATTTTATTTATTGTAATAACTCTTTTTTTCTTCTTTCTTTTACTATTTTTTTGTATTAGATTTTGTGAGCAGAACTTTATTTAGCTTTTCATTTAATTATACATGCTGAGTTAACCTTTAAGTGAAATATATAATAGTAAACTATAATTCAGAAATTTATTTAAGTTTTAAATAAACCATATTTTATATCACGTAAGCTTCCTAATAAATAAATAAATAAATCACGCTAAGATCAATAGGACAGGTGCAGCAATAAAAAATATTGCATCAAAGCTTTCCTTACGTGCGCTAAGTTATTAAAAATCGCTCATATAATTAACTCATGATATCTACTTTTATGTTCAAAATTTTAATTCTGGAAAAAAATTGTGACACACTGATTTCCATGTGGTCGAAGCTGGTGGCACAGCCTAGTATAATATATAAGGATTACGTGGATACTTAAGTGAGAAAATTGATCGTCGAGAATTAGTAAGTCTCCGGTCTTTAATTTTTTTCTCAATAGGTCTCAATATATATTCTGCTAATGATCATGTTGGTCTACAATATCTTACAATGATAATAGGGTTCAGTAGGGAGGCAATATTTTGTGCATTTTCTTCCTCACACTAATATAAACAGATAAGCCTCTACAAATCGTAACTTATGGGACTTTTGTAAGCTTAGCATTCCCTCAACTAAGAAACGTATAATGCTAAATTAAATATTTTTAATCAAATGGGTGACAAACAACCTGTCTATAAATAGTAAAGTTTAACCTTTTCTCAACTTATTTCAAAGTTATAATTTAAGGTCGTATACTACATACAATACATGTTTTCCGTAACATGTTTTTGGAATGTATTAAAAAGTTCAAGTTGACGCTAGGCGGTGAGTGTACAATCAAAAAGCCACCTTCAATGCCAATATATTGTTTGAATCACAGTACTATTATGTTCCATTTTATTTTTGTTATCAGTTTGCTTTAAGTTCCGGACAATTCATGACATATAATGAAATTAAATCTGTAATGTATGTACATATATGTCGCTTTATCATCTTTATTTTCAAGTCATCTTTAAAATGAAAGTGTGGCTCTGTTAGATAAATCTAGATTTGTTTTTGATAGATAAAACTTTACGATAAGTATATCGTGAAACAGATATTTATCACAATTTTTTACAAATACTATATGTACATTGAATCTGCAATTTTTTTAATGTTTGAAAAGATTTTAATACATCAAATAATTTCAATTTTATGTAAAAAAAACTTTGATATTATTTTATTTTATTATAAAATATAAATAAAAATAATTTTCCTACGATAAAATAAGTCTTTTTATTCCTATTTTTATAATTAATTTTGAAGTACCGTGAATATAGGTCCTATTTAATTAATTTTTAGTTATGGAAAATTATACCCGTGACATTAAAATTGAAATTGCATTGCGTTAACTATATAAAGTAAATGGGTCACAATTTGCTGATGTATATAACAAGCGGAAGTCAATACTTTTGTAATCAGTGGATTTCACTCTTTTTATTTCTTGATAACTCAGTTTAGGAGTATTCTTGTTATTGAGATCATACATAGTAATTAAGTATTTATAGACCCCGTAAACTATAAATTGTTACTTCTATTTTATGTTGGGTCAATGTGGGAAATTATATTGTGAATAATATTCTGATACATATTGTTCGCTGCAAGATACAACGCTGTAGACTTTTTAACTATTGTCATTCGAATCCAGTCAGTGGGTCCCTGCTACATCTTTAAGACCAGATGCCTACGTCTCGTGCGGGAACACTTTAACGGTTAACAGTACATTTTGTTAAAAGCTTTTTTAACTTGACTTAATAAGTTGATTACGTAAAAAGACTCTAAGCATAGTTTGCTACATCACTGCTGAAAGACATGCGAATCATAGTTAGAGACCAAGTTTAGTGTTCTTAATTGGATAACTTAGTCTTTAGAGAGTAACGCAGTATTGCGATTATGCAATTTCTACATAAATCACGTCTATTCGATAACATTTCTGGTGTAGACTACTAGACAGAGAATGGGTTGAGTTAAAATAATGGAAAAATAATTTCAAGGCATCATTTTGATGCACTACCTGTTTGCAATCAAGCTTGTAGGCAAATTGATATGTTGTTTATATTATTAGAGGCATCGGAAAGAAATTGTTTGCACTTGAGATCGTTTATGTTGAGTGCTTAGTCGATTGACTCTAAACACTTTACCGGTGCTCTGCGCGTGATCGGAGATTAGATATGATCGTCTCCTTCCGTTAAAAACGCAATGGACATTGCTATCTGCTCTATAAGTATTCTTCGTAGTGTCACGTGATATTTGCAAATCCTGTTCAGATATCTATAAGAGTATGTCAAGGCTGAAAATTACTGATTTGCCGTGACATTATTTTTTCAGTTACTACAATTTTGTATCTAACGCGTTTTTTATATGTGTTCCTTAACTAAGCTTCGGGCTTCGACGTGTAAGCGTCCATGTTTTTTAAAGAAGCACAAGAAATAAGAGATTAAATTATTGAAAAATTTCATTCAAAAACATCTTTTCATACTTGCTTAGTGTTTTTTTTAGTAAGATTTGACTTTGTTTTCAGTTATGGCTGACTTTAAGTGCGTCGCTAGCTTTTCTTATCATCGGACTAGTCAGAGGATATTCCGCGTCAGCCCTTCCATCAATGGAAAGTTTAGATCCAAACCTAGTTCAGCATAGTGAACAGAAATCATGGATTGGTGAGAATTTTTGAATCATTCTATCCTATTTATAAATGCAAGCAAATTGACATCCTGTAAGGTTTATAATAAGTTTGATGAAGATCAGTAAGTAAACGATTATTTAGCAGGATAAAAATACACTATATTCAGTATTGTATAAGTAAGCGACAACAATGTAAGGGACTATAATAACGTGGTGGCATTTTCTTTAGTCGTTAAGTTGTATGTTTTGATTGTTATCGTTGGCAAATATAAGTATGATTATCATCATTATTGTGTTCCAACTGCAAATAAAAGGATAATATTCTTTTTCTATATACATTTCCTATAAATTTCTGTTTCGTGGACTACTTTCATTGCAACAATTAATTACTTACTGTTAAACATCTAGTCCTACCTTAGTTTTTTTGTCACCTTTTTCGACACCTCAGTAAGAAATGAGGGTTGTCTATTCTACTCAGCCGGATACCAACCGGCGTGCTTATTGTCAAACACGAGTCAGTTAAAAGGGTAATAGAAAAAACAAGAACAAGTACAAGTTATGTATAGTACCTGGTTCTGGTAGCCTTGATCGGTAATTTTTTACAAAATAAAAAAGGAAAAAGTAATAGGGTAGGTGGGGCTCGATCCCAGGTATTTTCATTTCGAGAGATCACCCGTTTCCCGAATAAGCTATCCTGACTTGATAGTTTTCGGCAAAAATAGTATTTTATATATTCAATTGTATTTTTTGAATGCCCAAAAATAGGGATAAAACGATTTTTTTTAAATAAAACCTAGCTAGATCGATTTTCCCCCCCAAGACCTCCTGCATGAGGAATTTCAGGAAAATCGTTTAGGAGTAATGTTATGATACGTAATAATAATATTCCATTAATACGCTATTGTATGATATTCAGATAGTTATGAAATATTTATGCCACATTCAAGCTTTCAAACTGATATTAATTCTAGCTAAAAAATGATTTAGTAATTTTCATTTTACTTGTCACTGATCGTAACAATTTTATTATGTTAGTAACTTAGATTTTTTTTCAGGTGCAATCCCCCCATTAGGTGCATTTTTTGGAAGTTTATGTTCCGGACCATTGATGCAAAGGGCGGGCAGGAAAAAGACTCTTCAGTTGACAGCGCCTTTGTGGATTTTAAGTTGGCTCGTTCTTGGCTTTGCACCTAACTTCACACTTATCTTGGTGGGCAGAATTACGTCTGGTATATGTGTGGGCTTTATTTTAGCAACTGTTCAAGTTTATGTAAGTATAAATTTGATTACATACTACATAAAATATTTATATACATACAATAAACGGGGCAAACAGTGTGTCCCGTCATTTAAGTTAATTTTGAAGCTAGTGGTGTTAGCCAAGCTACTTACCGGAAGACCCTTGTCGCTAAGCGATTAGGAGTTGCGGTAAAATATTTGTAAATACATGCCGCTTGGTCCGAAAATTTCTTTCAATGGATACGTAAATTACTTTTCATTGCTTGGCCAAAAGCCCGTAATGGAAATTCCTTGCCATGTTAAAATGGTAGATTGTAATTTTAAAAAAATAATAATATGTATATATAACTCGGGCGTGAGTGAGTTTGTGAAAAAAGCAATAATATAACATGACTTATTCAATTATGTTACTAAAAACACATACATATAAACTAATACGTTATTCCTGCCTATAACACCATACAGAAAGGGCAAACAGCTCAATACTATACTACGTATACTGTGAGTTCTAAAATCTAATACCCGGCGCTGATTTTCAACTTAGACCCTCAAAGTTAACATTCTAGCATTGATGTGACGTTTGTATAAAAAATAAAAAAAACTTAGGAAATACCATTTTAAATAATAAATCATCATTTTCATGACCTTATCCCACTCTAAGAGGGGTCGGCACAACATGTTGTCACATGCTTCGGCTAGATATTTTACGACCCGCGGCCTCTCTAACATCAACTTACTTTTGTCGCCTTTTACACATCTTTAAGAAAGAGGGTAGTCTATAATATGATAATGGATGAATAATATTAATTATTACGAACTAAAGAATATAAAAATATAACTACTAATACATATAATTGTTCTATATAATTGTACCGCTTAATATCTTTATATTCTTTTTTTACTCTGTTGAATAAATTAATCCGATTACTTTATTTTCATTATTCAATTATATTGTTTTTATACAAGCCGCGTAATCATCGTTACCTTCAATACCTAGGACGGTATTAAATTTTGCAGTATGGCGCGATTACTGTTGGCATTACCCAGTAATCACTATACTTGAGTGTCGAAAAATTGTTCATACGACGAAAAACACCGCAAAAAGTTTTGTATTATCTACACAAAGAAGAAACATATATTGTACGATTATTACAATGAATAGCGGAGCAAAGATATTGTCTCGAATAATTAGATGATTGTTAATATAAATGGCTCTAACAGCGACGTAATTTATTTAATAGTTGTGCTTGTAGTCCGTGGCTAGGGACCAAACGTATAATTAAAGGCTATTTTTAAACGCAAGTTATATTATACAGGTGTACAGGTGTCATTATATGCCCTTTTAATCTATACCTCATCATCCTCCTGTCCTTATCACACTCCATGTGGGGTCAGCACAACATGTTATAAACATGATGTTACATGATTCGGCGAGGTTTTTACGACCGGTCGCCAACCTGACGTCAATTTACTTTAGTCGTATCTTACGACACCTCGGTAAGAAATGAGGATGGTCTATTCTACTAAGCCGGATACCACACGGTGGGTCAACTTACCTTAGTTGCCTTTTACTTCACCTCGGTAAGAAATGAGGATGGTCCATTCTACTTAGCCGGATACCACACGGTTCGTCAACTTACCTTAGTTGTCTTTTACGATACCTCGGTAAGAAATGAGGGTGGTCTATCCTACTCAGCCGGATACCACACGGCATTACTAAATAATTTTTGATATTTGTCAAATTGATGAGTGACTTTTTTCCGATTAATAGAAGTCTCCAAAACCCTTTAAATATAAAGGTTACAATACTAACATATACGTTTTCAAGTGTCATGATCAATTTTTACATCCATTTAACTTTGTCAAGGTTACTATTACGTAAGCCTACCTAATAATATATGAGATATTTTTTGTAATAACATGGGCACGTGGCACAGACGAAGCAATCAAACGTTAACTTCAGCTAAGGTTACTTGTTAGGTAACATACGAGTATCTTTAATGTAGAACAGATGTGGAAGACACGCACAGTTTAGCACTGTAGATGTACAAAGAACTCTACAATTTTAATCATTTGAACTCCATCACTAATGTTTGAAACAAATAATATCTTTCTATACTTTATAATTACTTACTTATTGATAACAACCCGTACACTAATTAGGAATGTTGGTAATAATTGTGTTAAATTCCATAAGTAATGGTTTGTCTTAGAAACTACGTAGTAAAAGTGCTTATTTATATTATGTAATGAAATTATTGTATATATACTAGATGTGCCTGCGGTTTCGCCCTTGTGGAAATCATTGTAAATAATTAAAATTTTGAACATAAAGTACATATTGTGAGCTAAACATAAGAGATAATGCTGTTGCGGACTTTTTTTTTGTAATATTTTTGTAGTTCTACAATTCTCTGGTACCTTACTTTCCAGTATCTCTGTTGGTTTATAGTTTACAGGTACAACTTACAATTTTACGATCTCTTCAACACAATTTACATAAATCGTAATGTATTATTATTTAGTATTTGTCTGTATCGATCACATACAGACAGACAGCTTTTGGGGACTTTATTTTATAATAATAATGATTGTATATAATAAGGTCACATTCCTGTGGTATTGTGGTGAGTGGTACGCTTCAAAATTAATGCCCTAATGTACTCTACTGGCAAATATATTAATTTAATGCTATAGAATATCTTTTACATTGTGTTTATTCGTGTAAGTAAGACAGGTTTGCGCTATTTATATATCGTACAGAGCGAGTTTATAACGTATAGTTTAATGTCCTGCTATTTGAATAACAGTTAGAAATTAGTATGACAATTTGCTTATTTAATATCACATAATATATTTAAGTTTAGCTGTGTGGTATCCGGCTGAATAAAATAGTACCACCCTCATTTCTTACTGAGGTGTCGTAAAAGGCGACTAAGGTAAGTCGACCCGCCGTGTGGTATCCGCTTGAGTAGAATAGACCACCCTCTTTCTTACCGTGGAGTCGTAAAATACGACTAAGGTAAGTTGACGTCAGGCAGGTGGCCGGTCCTAAAAACGCAGCCAAATCATGTAACAGCATTTTTATAACATGGGATAAGGGCAGGAAGATGATGATAATATATTTAAGTTTGGTGTATATTGTTTTTAAGTTTTATGCAGTATTGTAATCATCTTTTCTATAGGTTAGTGAATGTTGCGATCCAGAGATCCGCGGGAGACTTGGTTCACTCCCAACCCTGTCAATGTCGCTGGGAGTGCTCATATCTTACATAGGAGGCAGCTGGCTCAACTGGCGATATCTAGCATTTCTCTCTGCTACATTTTGTGGTAATATTTCTCTTCTTCTCTTTAAAATATGAACGTATATTCCTTGACATAGATTTTTTAAGGGTTTTTATGCTACACAATCTAATACTGCTTGTGTACAGCGGCACTCTGCGATTTTCTTGATTCTGTCCGCACATTAACATGTCCAATTACGCTTCAGGTACACCTTCGGCCGTTAACACACATCGGAATCGAACTATACATGTATTGTTGATACGATGAGTTATGTTGGTATTTTTAGTATTTTCTACGGATATCATTGTTTAGGATTAAGTCGACCCGCCGTGTGGTATCCGGCTGAGTAGAATAGACCAACCTCATTTCTTATCGAGGTGTCGTAAAAGGCGACTAAGGTAAGTTGACCCACCGTGTGGTATCCGGTTGAGTAAAATAAACCACCCTTTTTCTTATCGAGGAGTCGTAAAATACGACTAAGGTAAGTTGACGTCAGGCAGGCGGCCGGTCGTAAAATAAGTAGCCAAATCATATGACAACATGTTTGTAGCATGTTGTGCCGACCCCACTTAGAGTGCGATAAGGGCAGCAGGATGATGATGATGATGATGATCATTTCTTAGGATTTGATCACGCTGAGACACTCCGAGCACTCCATCGCCGTAGAATAGTATGAATTACTACGTAATATGCGGGTGCAATTTTGAATACAAATTAACTTTTATTTTATGTAAATTATATACGAATCAATATTTCTCTAGTAATATTATCCATGGCGCGCCATGGGCACGATCTCTTTATACATTAAATCAACAAATATATGAATATTGACCTTAACTTATAACGTAATGTTGAATGATTGCTTAATTTTGGAATTTTAAATATACGTATGTCAAACGCTAATGCGTTAATTATGTCAACATATATTTTTTTCAATCATACTCATTTTAAATATTAATTAATTATTAATAATATTGGTTTTAGGAATGGGTTTTTATTTGGTCTATTATTTTCATGAGCTCAGAACACAGAAAAATGTTTATAAAAAAATAATCCTATTGGAATGAATTCATAAATAGCTAATCGTTCTAAGCGGCTTTGATGTTTTACCTATACCTAATTGATACTCAGTATTAAATATCGCAAATAACAATGTTCAATGTTCAGTGTAGTGTTTCCCGACCTTTTTTTTGTACCAGGCACCTTAACAATTAATTAGTCTTATGTGTAACATACACAAATTTTTATAATAAAAAATTGAATTGTTCACTTAAAAACTTTAATGATATATTTAAGGTAGAAGAATTTGCTTTTTTCGTTAAATTTGGCAATGAAAATTCTTAAAATCCTTCGTAAAAATTATTCTTAAATATAATTTTTTTACATTGCATTTAAAAGACCAGAAGGGAAAGGTTAAGTCTATTTTTTAAATTGCTCCCCTTTAACTTTCAAATTGCCTAAAGATCCGTCTGTTATCTCTGACAGGCATTGGCCACATACCTGATGTATTAGCGGAGCAATGAACGCAAAACAATAGTTGTTGATTTCATTATAATAATCATCTCGTACAAAGAGGAAACAAAAAATAACGTCAACGTTTTTGTGAAACATTTCCGCCGCGTGGAAAATAAATAAATAACACCTAAATAAATATAGTTAATATAAACTATATATATTGTATTTGTTTTTATAGCACATCGAACTAAAAAGTGAAAAGTATTTCTTAATATAGGTAGAATAAAAATAAAGAACGAAAAGTATTAGTACCTATACACTGTCCATTATATTAACCATCTTTTGACAGATTGACGATAGTGATGTCCTAAAGATTCTCGTATGCGATACCATTCCGATTATAGTACCTACTATCATTAATCGAATTACGTACCTAAGTAATTCGATTAATGATAACCTACGTAAACTAGATTACTACTTGAGAAAAGAAATTCCAACTTTGAGAAAACTTATTGTTTCTTTGAAAAGAAGTGGTCTATTTCATGGTGAAAAATCTTCTTTGGTCAAAGTTTTGAACACAATTGGCTTTTCATATAAAAAGTTAAATAAAAGAAAATTATTAATGGAACGCACAGATATAGCTATAGCACGTTGTGATTTTTTAAGAGAGGCAAAGAAAATACAAGATTGGGCAAATATTGTTTTCACGGATGAAACATGGCTCAACGCTAACCACACACTATCTCGTTTCTGGACTGATGATACTGCTGATTCCACTTCCTCAGTACCAATGGGAAAAGGTGAGCGCCTAATCATTTGCCATGCAGGTACAGCAAAAGGATTTGTACAAGACGCACTGTTGGCATTTAAATCGAAGAAATCAAATGACTACCACGAAGAGATGAATGCAAATGTGTATGAAGAGTGGTTCAAAAAAATGCTCATTTCATTGGAAGAACCATCAATAATTTTTATTGATAATGCGCCCTACCACTCCCGTCAAATTGACAAAATGCCAACACAGGCTAATAAAAAGCATGAAATAATTAATTGGCTTCGGGACAATGGAGAAAATGTGGACGACTCAATGTTAAAAGTTGAATTAATAAAAATATTAAAAACCAAAAAGAGAGCAAAACGCTATGTAATCAATGAAATGGCAGCAGAATATGGCCATACTGTTCTTCGGATTCCTCCATACCACTGCCAGTACAACGCAATAGAACTTATATGGGCACAAGTAAAAGGGCATGCTGCGAGATGCAATACAAGCCCCCCATTCACAGCGAATAAAATGTTGCAATTGCTAAAAAATGCTTGCACCCACGTAACGGCCGAGAACTGGGCAAGTGTGGTGGAAAGAACTAAAAGAGTAATATTCTCTGATTGGGAACGTGATATTGCGTTTGATAATATATTATCTACACAAGAGCTAATAATAACTGCTACTGAAGACTCCTCATCGGAGGAGTCTAGTGTTGATTATCATTCCGACGACTCGTGCTAATAAAATAAATTAAAATATCCTGATTGTTTTATTTGTATTCATGTATTAACTAAGAAGAAAGTAAAACTTTATATAATGTTATTAAATGTCTTTTAATACTCGTAACATCGATTTCTACCGATTATTTTTAATCTGTGGCATAATCGTAGTAACCCATTATGTGTGACATCACTAAGTGGGCGGTACCCATCCATAAAGTACAAATATTATTTGTATGATATTTGTACGTAAGCAATACAAAACTTAATGAGCGTGAGCTGTCAAAAGACTGATAATATGATGGACGCAGTATATTATTGAGAAAAAAAGCATGAGAAACTCGATGTATAATATATGTATACAAAACAAAATTGATACGGTTTGAATAAAATCTGTTCGTTCAAAGTTTGTAAAATAGAGTTCAAAGGAGTCGATTTATTCAAACAAACATACATACATACAGATGAAACCAATATAGTGTAAAAGAATTAAAAATGACAATTATTTTACAAAATCACAAACCTAACAAACAAGGTTGGAAGAAATTCCGATTTCGATGGCCTTACGGTTATTAAGTGCGTTTTAATATTGTTTTGTAGATTCAGATCACTAACGCTCGTAACTTTTCTGTTAAAACTTATTAATTAGGTACCTATATAATTCAGTAGTAATAGCAATTCTTTGCCCAAAAGTGGGATATTAACAGCTCGCATTTCTAGTAGTTGCTCATATTCAGGCATTCTCCAGAGATATGTGAGTTCGTATCCTTTTGCTTACAATGTTTTTGTAAATTATATGATCAACAGTAAATTTAGAACAGTGTTTCCCAACGTGGGGCCCACGACCCACAGGGGGGCAATTTGATGGTTAAGGGGGGGCAACTCGACAAGTGTTTCCCTTTAGCCTTTAGCATTTCGCTCTGGGCCATTTAAGTGCAATGCTAGATTTCAGTGCCAAATTAAACAAAAAAAAGCAATTTTTCTTCCTAAAACCTAATATTTATGTTCTTTAAGTGGACAATTCAATTTTTAATATTAAAATTTTTGTATGTTACTTAGGGGGGCAAAATAATTTTTAACGTGGGGCATGGACCAAAAAAGGTCGGGAAACACTGATTTAGAAAGTAAATGTTATGAAAAACTCTGGGGTTTCTTCTAACGTTCCACGACGATAAGGGCCACATGTTATCTGAATAGTCATTTAGAAAACGTAACTATTTGCTTTCAGCCGCGTTGTTTGTTGCACTTTTTCCATTGCCTGAATCTCCGGTATGGTTGAATGGGAAAGGACTCGACAGTACGTCGTCAATGAAATGGCTTCATCTATCACAGCACGCCGTAGCTACTGTTAAGGATACGTAAGTTTTTTTTAAACTTCATTCAAGTTTTATTATTTTACAGAATATTAATTTTACATATAATATTTATTTTATAGAATAAAAAAATCATCGAAATTCCATTATTTATTTGTTTTATTTATTAAAAGGTTATAATTGGAAAATAGGTAGTATTCTTTTGTTACACTAGTCATTATCAGAACCAAGTTAGTACATAGAGTAATAGTGCTAGAGTAGGGATGTGTGCTAGAGTAGGTGTGAGAGTGTAGCAATAAATAATGTGAGGGAAGATGAAACTAATATACATGTCGTTGTGTAATCACACATAAAAAAGATAAAAAGTTTGTTGATGGGCATATTCTAGGCTAGCTGGAGTTACTATACTAGAGTAGGAACTCTGGTATAATAAATAGCTGTATAGGTTTGAATAAAACAAATTGATGGAAATTCGACGATCGAAAAATTAAATTTAAATATTTAATTAATTTTAAGTTAACTAAAAATAATGTTATACATTAAATGTTTTTTACCGACCACAGAGGATTGCAACAGCGATTCGCTTCCGCTTATGACTCTCAAAGCACTTAACGTTGACGTCACGATCCGTTTATCCTTAATGAATAAATAGTTCACCCAGTTGGTACGCCCGCGTCTTTTCCGATGAGCCATCGAGCTTGAGACGCAATTGTTCGACAGGTTCGATTTTGATGGCCTGCAAAATACATGTTTATTTTAATTAAGTCTCCTTTGTCCTTTTTAGTCTTTAATTTGATTATCATAAAAAATTGATTCTTTTTCCATACTTTGCTTTCTCGTGAACATATTGAATTATGTAAACTGTAATCTTTGGTTACACGGCTTTTGCTCCTCACAGAGTCGCTAGATAAAATTTTCAGGCAAATTATAGGGAATTATAGGCAAATCCTTAGGCAAATTATAGGGAATATTAGCCGACAAAATTCTCTGAAAATTTCATAAAGTTATTGGCTAAACGTAATAATTGTAATCGTCATCCTAATGTATTAGAAACTTTATCCTAAAAAGTTGTTCAAATTTTATAAGACATCAATTGCCAATTTTAACGATCTTGTTTCTTTTTTATTATATTATTGTAAATTAGTAATCTCTTTAGCACTTCAGTAATAAGCATAGCACGCGCCGTAAATAATTGTAAATAATTCTAAATTGCCGTATTAAAGTGTCTGTGTTTGAATATATTATAAACTACATTAATATAATGGCGAAAAGCTGTGGAATTGTCAAGGCCGTTAGGCCGGTGAACTTTCGTGTCGTGTTTTTTATTTAGTGCGATTATCATAGATCATCTGTACAGCGAGTACATTCAGTCGAATACAATCTGTACATTCAGACCTCCAGGAATGATTTTACTTTTCCTTCCCCAGATCAGTTTTGAGCTGCTAAAGTTCATCCATTGATGATATATTTCAGTATGGAAGATATACTGTATCGATTAAATAAAGTAGTCCGTTCAATGGCAAAAAAAAAATTAGATTTTTCCTTGAGAAACGTAAATACCTAGGATCGATCCTAATTAAATTACAATTATTTCTTTGTTTTTACTTTTTTTTTTAAATTACCGAGCAAGGCTCGGTCACTCAGATATTTTTAGTAAAAACTAATAAAATCTGTGAATAATATTTTGACAAAATCGATCACATACACACAGGCAGCTTTTGGGGTCTTTGTTTTATAATAGGTATAGATTCATCTGACAGCAATATTAATATGTGTTATAATAATGTGTTGAAATAAATGGTATTCCAGTAATGAAAAAAAGGAAGAGGAGCCTAAAAGCCTGTTCACGCGTGAAGTTTTCTTCTCCCCAGTGGTCATCAAGCCCATAATAGTTGGCTTTGCGCTACTCTTCTTCCAACAATTCAGTGGCATTGACTCTATCATATTCTTCACTGTGGAAATCTTTGAAAGTGCTGGTATTTATTTCTTTTCAATTTACATTTTAGCATGCTTCAATGATTTTTTTCTCGATTTCGATGTAAACATCGCAATTCAGTTCTATATTATAAAAAAAAAAACAACCTGTTACTATCCCACTGTTGGGGGCATAGGCTTCCTATCTCGTTTTTAGAGCTACGCATATCTCCAGAATTTAGAGATATGTAGGTTTGCTCACGATGTTTTCCTTCGCCGAAAAGCGTTCGGTAAATTGAAATTATTCATTGGACATATTAGTTTTAATAGAAAACTTATTGCTTTTGAACGACAAAACCTGCGTTAACATAATACAAAAGTAACGCAGCTATCATTAATTTATAAAAATTTATAATTTTAATATATAACGAAATCAAAATAAGTTTACTTTGACAGTACTTCACTTAAATTGTCTTCTATTTAAGCATCTGTAGTACAAAGGGGTTATATTAATAACGTAATTAGTAATAGAGAAAGCTGTAATATAAATCCACAATCTTTTAATGGCGTTATTTGCGAAAAAACACTCATAGGTAGATTATTTAAGTTGAAGTCAATTATTATTGTCTCAAGGAAGCACACTCAACGCAACGATGGCGACCATAATAGTGGGTGCCGTGCAGTTATTTAGCAATGGCATAAGCACACTTTTAGTAGACAAAGCAGGCCGACGTCCACTATTACTACTGTCTGCCGCAACCATGTGCATTTCAATGGTGGGGATGGGTGCGGCATTCTACTTTGAAATGGAATCGTTACCACTTCTGGGGTAAGAAATTATATCTTTTATATTCACCCGATATATAAGCTATTAGCCCTGAAAGGCAAACAAAAGAAAGACAGACTTTCGCATTTAAATTATGTATTAATATAAATAAATATGAACGTCAGAATAATTCAGTCGTTATTTAGTAGCAGAAGTCGAATTTTAAGAGATCAAATGCGGAGTGAGGTTTACAAGTAAGTAGAGCATTTCCTTTTTACAGCAAAGCCTGGTATATTGATATCAGTAGTGTTTAAAACGTCGACTCATACCATACCAGACGCTTACGCCTTTAGTTTACGTATCAATTTTTTTTGCTTAGAAGAGAAGTAATGTAGGTATTGGGTTAGAACGAAATATAACGTTCATAATCGCACTTCTTAAATGAACATACATAGTTTAGGCTGTCGCGTAGTCACGTTGCTATTTTCTATCTGATTACTAAATTCCATGCTAAAGAACTAACGAGTGGTTTATAAATTCCGAAACGGCTGGACCGATTTTAATTCAAATTTTCAGATAATATTTAGAAGGGCCCAGTAAAAGACCCGTATAAAGTTAGGTGGCGATCGGAGCACTTTTTTCAACCGTTGAGTTCTGAGGGGAATTCGAAACCGAACTGAGCCACAATGTGTGGCTGGAAAAGAAAAGAATTATTTCACTTTAGTTTAGCCATAATAAAGTATTGTTGTAACGTTTGACATAAATATCAATTTCTTTCAGATATTTACCCATTGCAAGTTTGGTGCTGTTTATGTTGGGTTTTTCTTTGGGATTCGGAGGTTTGCCTTTTCTACTGCTTGGAGAATTATTTCCAACACACTATCGTTCCCAGCTTTCTGCGATGGCCAGCGCCGTGAACTTATTGTCAATGTTCTCCGTTATTAAATCTTATCACGCTTTAGAGGTAAGACCACAAATAAATATATTTTTTTAAAGAGAGAAAAAATTTATATCTTTATGACTGTGGACCAAATGATTATAAATGTATAAGAAAACTTGACATATTTACAATAAAAAAATAAGAGAATCGGCATCTTATAAATCTTCGAATTAATATTGCGACTGCTACAGTAACATGCCGTTAATTTATAATCGCTTATTTTTCGTACTTCAGTTTCGTACGCCTAGTTGGAAAATAACTCAATTTTGATATAAAGCGGATTTGTTTTTGCAATCCTAAATAAGGAATTTATTGTTTGAATATATATGTAAATTTTATATGAAATTATTAATTTGCAGTATGTGTTAACTTCTGCGGGGACCTTCTGGATGTACGCCTGCTTCTGCGCCCTGGCTTTCTTTTTCGTCCTCTTCGTGGTTCCTGAGACTAAGGGAAAGTCTCTTGCTGAGATTGAACAGCATTTTAGAGGCACTAAGACAGAAAACATTGACTTAAAAACGATATATACTATAAATCGAAATGAGACTGAGCAAAAAAAAATAACAAATAAATAATTATATACTCGTAGTCCATTGTTATGATAATTTAGACAATGTATTAGTGTATGCGTGATATTTTTTTTATATAAGAATGAATATTTCTAAAAAAAGGAATAGAATAACACGTCAAAATCGTTTATACTAACCAATTGACGGCTATGATATTTATAGAGTAAATTTTATTTTAAATCTATTAGAATAATCTAATGGAGCGAGCTAAGCTTGGTGTATCTCAATGATCAAATCAGGAATGAGGAGATCCGTAGAAGAAAGAGAGTAACCGAGATAGCTCATAGTGTCGCGAAGCTGAATAGATACTAATTTGTTTTTGTTATAAGATTTATTTCTATTTTATATCTATATTAAATAAATTATCAGGCTTTTTATGATCGACTAAAATTAAAATACTATCGTCTTTAGATAAATAAACTGAGAATTTGTACTAGCCATGATTGTCACTAGATAATAATATATCGTGATTGTTATAATGTGATTTAGTTTATAGGTAGAAACTGTTATTTATTAAAATTAAAATAGTAGTTTGCTTTGTAGATATTAGATATTAGCAGTATTTGTTAAAATAAATTACTTTTTAACTTTTTTTGTACTGCGTGATGATAAGCGAATGTTTAACGAGTTCTAAAATAAAAAGAATGTTTACCCAAAATAATAAATCTTGCAATACTTATTTATCAGTTGTATTTTTATTGGTAGCATGCAAAACTGAGTTACTTTCCTATTAATATGAAATAACTACTTCCGGTGTTACTGACCATGTAACGAAACAGAACTAACGGTCAACTTTTAAATAATGATAATAGAAGATGTGTGCATGTAAAGTTTTTTTTTCACATCTTAATATATATATATTTAGTTTTATAAAACTTGAACTTATAAAAACTGTATTGTTGTAACTATTTCCCGCGCCTACAATACATGATCCATTATGTGAGTGATTTGTAACTTTGCTATTAAAATATTGTATTTTTCTTTAAATAATTAACATGTTATGTTTACATTCAATAAAACTTTTAGTGAATATATTATTGTAGTAAAAATCTTTTTAATTTTTTTGCATCCAAAATCTATCAAAAAATTTCAACATCTAAATCTCTCCAGCAAGGGGCTAGTTGCTATTATGGGGATTAGTGAAAACACATGTAGGGGTTGTTCCTTAACGTAATCAGTGGTTATTAGAAACGTCTTTCTCTATAGTGCTTATTTTGTAATAGCAAATGAGCGAATTAATAGTAAGTAACAGCATTGCCACTATAGGATAATTTAAAACTAAATGAAAAGATATTTCTTCAAATTCGAAGTTAAATAATTGGTCATAAAAATTTGGAAATTTAAAAACCACTTACAAAAAATGTCACATCGCATAATCTATCATTTGAAGGTGGCTGTAACAGTAATGCTATTATTTTGAAATGATAAAATTGTTTCGTCTAAAACTGTGTCCATGACCATGCCAAGATACGACATTTTAAAATGAAAAGTTTACCGATTTTACTTGACCTTCTAGTTAGAAGGTCTTGTAGGCTTTGTATTTTATGGTCTTTTATTTTTATTCTTTTAGAATTGCTTACCAATTTGATGAAAAATCGCAATATCTTTTTAAAGAGCTTTTTTATTGTTTAACTAATAGCACTTTTAATAAATATTCTACTTTGCATCAATATCTTTATGTAAACATAAGCAGGCCATGAAACGAATTTTCAACGAACGATTTGAGCCTAGCGATTATCGGTTACTATGGAAACTTTGATACTATAGTATGCTATACTATACTATACTATAGAAAAGTTGTTAAACTTAAAGTAGGGGAGCCATAAACAGGCTTGTAAGTGATAGTGAAACAATTAATAATGAGAGGTAAGATGACACTCGTACACTTCATCTTTGTTTAATCACACATAAAAAAGAGAGACAGATAGATTACTTATTGCTTATATATACTATTACTTATTTGCTTTATCCTAATTGTAATTGGCAAAATTAAATTTTGGCTGGCTTCCCTACTCTAAGTATGATAACTCTATGTAGTTCCCACCAAGAGTTAAAGTGAAGTAGATAGAGCAAGTGCGGATTGAAACAATAATGTTTATGCTTTTTATCACAACACCTGACTAAAGATATTCATTAAAAAACAACATGTATTAAAAAAAATGTTCCATTCATTACTACTTACGCTCGTGTCTAAGTTTGTCTTGGTTTTTGAATTTCTTATCAATAAAATACGTCAGATTTTAAATTCATTTAATTTACATTACAAATTTTGTAAAATTAATTAATGAACTATTTTATTTTATTATGAATAGAATATTGTTTTACATAACGATGATATCGTTATGTAAAACAATATTCTATTCATAAAAACAATTACATACTTTTCAAAAATATCATTTTTTGTCTCAACTTGGTCCTTCCTGATAGAGTTTTGCTTAATACTGTAAATATTAGAAAGTGAGAATTTTAGTTCATTCCTTGTCCTATATTAATAAGTTTCACAAACAGCAATTAGTAAAACTTTAAGGGTGGCTTTGTCTTTTATAAATTTATTCAACGGCAAGTTGTATGAGTATTTGAAAATATCGCTAGTGCTATCATCTAATCTAAAACTCTCATGATCGTTGTATAAGCGATGTTTTTTTATATAATTGAACTCGCTACTCACTACAGGTTTAAAAACTTTGGTGGATTTAGTCAGAGCTGGCGGTCAAGAGGTACCGGTGTTTTTTGCCTTTTCGGCTTGTTCATTTTTATTCGCGGATAGATTTTATTATTGTTATAACGGAGCGAGTAACTTGCTATTGAGCGGTATCAATAACATCAGTGATTGTTGCGATCGTATTGTGGAATTATATTATTATACACCGTCAGTGAAAATGTCAGCTGCGTTTTTAAAACAGGTGACGAAAACACGATTATATTTTAATAGAAATATGTATGTTTTGTGATTATGTGTGTTGTGCTTATTTTGCTATTTAAAGCGATAAACATTTTATTTATTTTTCATTCACTTTTCTACAATAATGTAACATATTTTCTCTATGTATGTCAATCAAATGTATGTCAGTTATTTTTACAGTAATCCAATCCATTGATAGAAATTGGCTCAAATCTATATAGAATCTAATATTTTAAATTAATAATAACATTTAAAAGATCACAAGTAAATGCAATTTGATTCGGTTGTGCCAAAATTGTTGTGTCAAAATTTTTATGAAATCGAATAGGAAAGAGTGTATTTTTTGAATTATTTTACAATTTCACGCACTTAGACATGACGTAATATATAGATAAAATAATATTTTCATATTATTACAATTGATATGATTAGATAATCAGATGTATATATTTACTTTTTTCTTCCTTGTCGTATCTGTTTGCAAACGTTTTTGCGGAACTAATTTAAATTCAAGGTGTTAAACATAGCATTATATATTTATCGTCATCGTCGCTTCAACTGTTGATCTTTAATCTAATAAAGTTTTTAGAAGGTAACAGGACATTCTTGGACATTTTTAGGGGGGTATCAGAACATTGTCTTTCTATAACAGAAGGTCTACCAACATCGCTTCACCTTGCGAGGGTGTGGTTTTTTACATTTTAGAATCATAATTCATCTTTGGATGATTGAGCTATTTGTTCCCGTTATTTATACTAATATATAAAGCTGAAGAGTTTGTTTGTTAATTATGTGCTAATTTCAGGAATAATTAGACCGATTTGAAAAATTCTTTGCGCATTAGATAGTCTACTTATCGAGGAAAGCTGTAGGCTATCACATCACATCATGCTAAAATGAATAGGAGAGGAGTAATAAAAAATATAACGAAAACGGCAAAATTTCAAGCTTTCCTTGCGTGTTCTAAGTAAATGGAGAAAGATATTCAAAAATCGTGTATTGCAAAATTGTTCCCCTCTAAAAGTTGAAAATAAATGTCCGACAGCATATGTCTAGCCTTAAGGTTAACCATCTTTATGGTTTTCAAAATACTATATTATGGTGTTAATCTTTTCACGCGGGCAGAGCTGCTGGCGATTGCTAGTCTTTAAGAATATTTAATGAACTATGTGATTCGTTTTAGTTCACTTACAACTTTTTTAGGTGTCGTTCTTTCCGTCTGACAGTGAATTAATCGACAGAAGAGCAATATAACCACTTATTTACGACTTTTTTCAATTCAAAAATATCTCATACATCTTACAGATTGCAACACATTCCACTGATATATCCAGCTGGACCGTATATCCATTTCCATGATTTTAAAGTATCATATCCTCAATGATAACTAAGCTGAGCGAAATATAAACTTACTCGTAAGCAATAATTTTTGTCTAGAACATTTTTTTGAAATTCGAACTGTTCACATATCCTGGTGAGGCAGTAAAGGATAATTTTATAGTTGTACGTGTTTCTATGATAACTAGTATATCGCTCTTTCTGAAGAATAAAGTCACATGCCCCATGTATAAGCATAGGAAATGTGACTTTATACTTCGGATAGGGCGATATATTATATATTGAGAGCGAACCGAACGTAAGTAATTGAATTCCAAAAGCTTTAAATTAATTTTTTAATTTTGAAGATATTTTAAAAATACTTTTATTATTACTTTCGGTAATTCTAATGCATACCTAAAGTTGTACAACTATGTCCCTTTGTCTATTATAAATTAAAAATAAACGTTATAATCAGCTCTCCACAATTCTATACCTTTTCGGTTATAAGGAAAATTTCTTAAAAATTATCATAATAGTTCGAGGAAGGAAATACTCGTTTATAGAATTACTTGTTTTAGTCTGTGTTAGACTTTTATAATATCGTGTTTTAATATGAAACTGTTAGGTTGCTGGGAAAAATAACAGAACCAAGAATTGACTTATAAAGAATCTGTTTTATAAACTTATATGCTTGTAATAATTTTGAGACAAAGGTTTGTAAAGGTTTATAAGCCGTTTGGTATTCAGCTGAGTAGAATATACCACCTTCATTTCTTACCGAGGTGTCGTAAAAGGCGACTAAGTTAATTGGACCCACCGTGTGCTATTCGGTTAAGTGGAATAGACCACCCTCTTTTTTACCGGTGTCGTAAAATACGACTAAGTTGACGTCAGGCAGGCGGCCGGTCTTAAAATACGAAGCCAAGTCATGTGACAACATGTTGTGCCGAGCCCACTAAAAATGGGATAGGGGCAGGAGGATGATGAGATTTATAAAGGTTTGTTGTCCTTAATTGTTCATAAAAAGATACTTTCATTTAGTAAACTGCGTAGTTCATCCCCACAACGCATTTTAGCCCTATTAACAAGTAATTATGAATTAATTAGAGACTAATTATAAAATGAAAACATATCTCACAAGAGAATTAGCTAAACTAAATCTATACCTTAATATTTCCAATTAAAATAATAAGAAAAGATTAAAATGGATCTAAAAAACTTTAACCTTAAATTTAATCATTACAACATTTGGGTAACAAATTTACTGTGACGACGGCTCTTAAAATTTCTACACAATTTGATAAAAGTCTTTGTTATTTGTTAATAAGTTGTTTTTTTGGTGATCAAAAAATAGGTTTGATTAATTCTTTGCGAATGTTTTAGTATATATTTATTATATTACATTATAAAGTTGTCTATGGGTTTAGAGAGCTTTATGAGAAGTACTTTTAATTAAATGTACAAATTCAGGTGTAGAATTTTAGTCTGATGTATAAAATAATTGTAAATTTACATCGTTTTGCTGGCATGCTAGAATCTACTACTAGAGTATTTGTGCATCATCTTCCTGCCCTTTTCCCACTTTAAGTGGGGTCGGTACAACATGTTACAAACAGGATGTCACATGATTTGGCTACGTATTTTACTACTGACCGCCTGCCTGACGTCAACATAACTTAGTCGTATTTTACGAAACCTCGTAAGAAAGAGGGTGGTCTATTTTACTTAACCGGATACCACACGGTGGGTCAACTTACCTTAGTCGCCTTTTACGTCACCTCGGTAAAAATGAGGGTGGTCTATTCTACTCAGACGGATACCACACGGCGGTACTAGAGTATTTGAGCGTAGAATTTTAAATTTTGAATTTATTCATTTTCCTTAATAACTAATGTTTTTTGTGCTATGCTATAATTTTCCTGCATTAAATATTAAAATCAAAATAAGAATTTGGAGAAACCGTCTCTTCATGAGAAGCTGGTTTTACGGTAGTGCCAGTATAATACGACAGTTCATTCAGATGACTGTATTTAGTTGTATTAACTCAATTTAAGTAATTTAGCAATAAATAATAAATAAAATTAAAAATAACTGAATAAAAAAAAAATGTACTTAAATAAAAAATATATACATATTCTTATATGCATTATATAAAAATTGTATATTTTATTAATATTAATACATCATAATTAAGTATTGAAAACGTTGTGATAAACATACATATCTGTAGGGAATTCCTGGAAATGTTACCTATAAACCCGTTTTTCCGCTTAAACCTTCAATAAAGAAAAACGAAATTTTTTTCCCTGTTCACGAAAGAAAAGTTTGTGCCAAATTTTATTAATATTGATCATCGTCTTTGATTAACCATTTTGACGTAACAGACAGACGGATTTTCGCGTTTATAACATATGGATAAAAGAATATTAAAATGACAAATCTTGACACATTATTCTAATTTGTTACTGTTTTGGAAAATAATGAAAGAATAGATAAATGAACAGATATGGTGAGGGTATATTTTATCGAAGACAGATTTCTATTTAACTATTCTCAATGGTATATGATAAATTAAGATGGACATATGATAATCTAAGTGGCAAAGAGTGGTTACGGTTACCCTGTTATCTTATCTATCAAGTTATCACTTTCAATGCCACAATGTCCGAGCCGCACCATTGTTGTTTTTAGGCTGTACTTTTGTAACAACTGTTTTTTTGCGCAAGTCACCTTGACCGGTCAATATTTGTGTATATTTAAGATTTCTAACAAGGTGAATGCTCGTTACATACAAACTAAAACGACACAAACTAAGATTATCACTTTAGTTTGGTTATTTGCGTCTGAAACTAAACTCAATGCTCCTATGTTAAGTATAGTTATAGTATAAGTTAAGATAATATCGTTTTTTTACATTAAATGTACAAAATTTAATGTAGGCAATATTAAATTAAAAATACAAACATTTCAGCCCTTTTAAGCCTCTTTTTAAGTCCTTTAAACTTTCACTTGGTAAGCTGAAGCATCGATAGGCGGCGCACTTGGTTTGAGGGATGTTGTGGTTTTAAGGAAGTGTGTATCTTGGTTGTTTAACATTACGAGTGGCAACGAGATTCCTTAAAAACTTTGCTGGATTGCTGTCAGTGATATTAGATCGAATGGCGAAGAAATCCCATAAATGTATGTCACAAGACGATCTTTGTTGAAAGTGCATTACGTTACCAAATTGAATTATAATTGGTGTTTTAATTAATGATTAATAATATACAGTATTTAAAACCTACCCAATGGAATTAGCACAAACTACCATCTATGTATATTTAATTTAACTTGTTTCAGTTATGGCTGACCTTAAGTGCGTCGCTGGGTTATTTTATCGTCGGCTTGGTCAGAGCATATACGGCATCTGCAATTCCATCAATAGAAAGTTTAAATTCAAGCTTGATTCAGCATAGTGAACAGAAATCATGGATTGGTAATTATATGTGATATTTTTCTAATATTTTTTATTTTTAACGTATTGAATAATGAACCGTAATGGGCAAATGCTGAGACTATATTACCTAGGACATTCAGTTCAGTATTATGTGGGTTCAAACTCCGGGAGGCAATTGGTAGTTTTCTTTAAAAAATATATGCGTAAGAGATAAAATTCTTTCATCATTTGAATGAACTTAATTGGGTATACCTAAAAAGTTCCTTTGTTACGACTTACTTGCCAGCCGAAGTTCGGGCAGGTTAGTTGGCCTAAGCTTTTATCCTTCTCTATAAAGAGAGATTAGTTCTTTACGCAGCCGTAGGTTTTTAAGAGGCCTTTATTTAATTGACTACATACATTTGTTATAACCGTAATCTCTACATGTATAGAGGTAGAACATAAAGTAGAAATTTTAGAAATGTTGTTCAATTAACGTTCATTTTTAAATAAAATACAGTCTTTATGACTCTTTCTTTCATTGTCCGGTGCATTATTCTTCTACTTTTAGGCCACTCTAAATGCGGTCGGCAAAATAAGTTTTCACCTTTTATTCTTCTCTGTCATCCATCTATTCTGGTGCTACTCCTTTTATATGCGTATCATACTTCACACAATCCAACCATCTCTGTTTCAGCCTCACTCAAGTCATATATCCATCCACATTCATATTTCATATTTGTTCATATTCATATTTCTTTAATTGTCAGGTGCAATCGCTCCATTAGGTGCGTTACTTGGTAGTTTATGTTCCGGACCATTGATGAAAGGGGCTGGTAGGAAAAGGACTCTCCAATTGACAGTGCCTGTGTGGACTACGAGTTGGCTCATAATCGGCTTTGCACCTAGCTTGCCATTCATCTTGCTGGGTAGAATAATGTGTGGCTTCTCTGTAGGCTTCGTTTTGGCAACTGTTCAAGTGTATGTAAGTACGTCTCAATGGTTTTAGATTGCAATAACCTGCTCGAAAAAGCAGAATTACGGTAACTGTAGTGGGAACTTAATCGTTTACTCAATAATCGTGTCCATGATCTATGTATGCGTCTTTTTTATATCTGTTCGTCCGTCGATCATATTCATTGCTTTTATTATTAGAAATAACTTACAATAACGTTACATAGATTACTCCCTTATGATTTCAAAAGTAATAATAAAATTATTTTGCTATAATCCGCGATGAAGTAAAATAGAAAATATATATAATGCTAAAATGTAGAGTGGACAATCGGTTATCATACCTGATACATGCAGGAGTCGTAAAAAACACATGCACAAATCTCCACCATGCATGTGTTTTTTACGACTCCTGCATGTATCAGGTATGATAACCGATTGTTCACTCTACTTTTTAGCATTATATATATTTTCTATTTTACTTTATCGCGGATTATAGCAAAATAATTTTATTATTACTTTTGTATTATGGATCTCCGCAAAGTAACGCCTAATTCTATAAATCCCTTATGATTTTTTTCCTAATTGTTCTTTATTAACCTCAGTTATCAATACTTAGGTAGCATCTATAATAATTATTATTTTTTTATTTCGTGATTTTATTAAAATAATTAAATATTTCCACGACTAAATTGCAAAACGATTAAACACAAGATTATATTTAAAATTTAAATGTTTTCTTTACAAAATGTCATATATATGTAGATACATCTCCAAATTTGTAAAACTTGTATAAATTTATTTTATGATATATTAATGTTTAATGTGATAAGTTATTTTGTGACGTTGTGCAACATTTATTTAACAAAGTCAAGGCTACTATTATGCATGCCTAATAATAGACAGTTCTCTTTACTTCTAAAACTTGTTGTGTACTACCAGTCACGTTTCTTATATAAACCAATAATTTTAGTTGTAGCTTTGTGGGTATTCTCTGGATTAGATAAAATATATAATATACACGCAGACGTTGATACTACAGATGTTTATAGAACTTTATAATGTTAAATATTTGCACTTTGTCTTTATTATTCAAATGAGTTAATCTTGCATATATATATTTTTCTGAATTTTGGAAACAGCTTCAACAATTTTCAAAAAATTCAGCATGTAGAGGAATTCAGGTTTTGATGGAAAATCGATCTACCTAGGTTATTTAAAAAAAAATTGTTTTATCCCTGTTTTAGTTGCACTAGAAAAACCTGCTATAATTTTATGACAAATTATCCTGTCAATTGCAAAGTCATGATAGCTCAGTTGGGTAACGGGCGGTCTCGAATTCAGAATACTAGGATCGATCCCAGTGATTTTTTTAATTGTATTTCTTTTATTAAAAAAAATATCGAGAAACGCACTGTCACCCAGATACTCTATATTATAAGACATATAACATTTGTACATGGTTAAAGGTGTAACATAAACCTTCTTTTTTGTTCTTCAGGTTAGTGAATGTTGCGACCCGGAGATACGAGGGCGATTAGGTTCGCTTCCTAACCTTTCCATGTCGCTGGGTATCCTCATCTCCTACATAGCGGGCGGCTGGCTAAGTTGGCGATATCTTGCCTTTATGTGCGCTGGATTTTGTGGTAACACTAACTTATTAACTAGTAACATGCTAGTCTATCAATCATCCAAGCTGCGATGTCGAGCGGTCAAAACGCGGTACCACCCTACTGGGTTCGCAGATTTAAAACCCGGGCAGGCGCATATGAATCAATACTTAATATAAAAAAAATGCTCCAGAAGCTTTCTATCTACAGATAGATCATTGTCATCGATTTTCTCAAAATCTACTTATCGGATTTTTGAACGGTTTTTGCTAAAATGTAATGCAATTCTTCTGGAAGATTTAGGTTGTTAGTACATGACGGTTTTATATAATTTCTGTTGAAGAGTCGCGTAGATGTAAAAAAACTCCCAACCAAACTAAAAAGACCAAAGAGACATTAAACCAAAAGAGATAGGCTAAAGTACTGTACTAGAGAATTGTTGATCCAGAAAAATATTACAAAAAACGTGTGTCTATCTCGTATGGTTAACGAATAACAGATTTATGTTCAAAATTTCAATTAAATACACTTATTTCCAAGCGAATAAAGCCGCAGGCACATCTAGTTTTCTATAAAAAATAAATATGTATTTTATTAACATTTATAACTTATCAGTGTTTTAGATATGGCTTGCATCTTAGACCCACCTTGCCAAAATGTGTACTGATTTATAATCCGTATATAAACATTTTCAATATAGAATTTAGGATTATATCCTAAATTAATATACTCAATACAGTTAATCTAGTATATACATACAATTTTACACAAAGCTAATGATGACTCATTTAATTTACCTGTTTCTTGGCAACTGTTAGTAATGTCTGAAAAAATTTAACAATGCATTTTTTAGTGACGTTGTTCGTGTTACTTTTTCCGCTGCCCGAGTCTCCCGTATGGTTAAACGCGAAAGGACTCGATAGCAAACCTTCGATGAAGTGGCTCCATCTATCGCAACATGCTGTAGCAACAGTCGAAAGCGATGAGTAAGTTATTATATTTAAGCTTACTACGATCTAATATATGTATATCTACATGAAAGTACATAATACAAAAATCCAAATTCAACATAGTTGTGCTTGTAAACAAGTACTTTTGAATCGTCAATCCTACTGCTGGTTTAGAAAGCTGGTTTGGAAACTACCGAGAAGTGCTAGTAAGAAATTCGACGGTTTCTCTTTTCAAAATATAATTCTTATAACTAGTTACATTTTATGAATGTGTTTTTCTGCTAACGAAGGAAATTTAGGATTTTTTATTCTCTATGATTTCCTGGTATATAATTTTTAATTATTTAAAATTTTATTAATATTAGTCGAGTGCAATTAGCTTAGAAAGCGTAGCAGACCAACAGTTTAATAGACACACATTTTTCCTGCATACAGATTCTCTGTTTCTTGTTTATGGGCCGTGTTTTTTATTTTCTATATAGTAACCTGTAGTGGTGGTGGTGGTAAAGGGTATTACAGTTTTTAAAATTTTATTAATATATTGTACCATTGTGTTTCAGAAATAATAAAGAGGAGCCGAAAAACCTATTTACACGTGAAGTTTTCTTTTCTTCGGTGGTTATGAAGCCCCTTATAGTTGGGTTTTCGCTGTTCTTTTTCCAACAGTTCAGTGGCATCGACTCTATCATATTCTTCACTGTGGAAATTTTTCAAAAAGCGGGTAATTTTAACTTAATACTCAATTTATATCACTCGTTTTCGGTATATTAGAACTAAGAATATTATCAAAGCAGACAGTGTTATGGTTTTTTTAAGCAATAAAGATCCGACCTAAAGATGTGGAAAAATAATGGAGTTTTATATTAAATCGATTATTTTATTATTGTAATCGATTAATAAAAACAAATCATGTTTATTAACTTTATTTTCTTCTTTTTTATCTCTTTTTTCTTGATTTATTAGATAAAATCGAATTTCGCAAACAGCGCATCTATTAAACATTAATCATTTTTAATTCGTACTTGTCCACTTTAATTAGTCTTTATTCTAAAATTAAATATAAATTATTATTATATATAAAATATAAAAAAATATTATTTAAATATTATTAAATATAAAAAAACAACACACACTTTCCTACACTACTCTAATACGGTGCTTTAAATTTTGCTCTTATACTGGTAAGATATTTACTTCCTGTATTGGAGTCCGTAAAAATGATAACGGTATGTTCAACTGCTTTTATCTTTCAAATAATTTATATGCTCTCGTATCACTCCACATTCACCTGTCGCAATTTTCTTGCTAAGTGGGCCATAAATTACTTAATTACGCAGAAAGTACAATTATCAATGTAACACATGAATGAATGGTTGGAGTGGTTTTAATTTATTTATGCTCGTGTAACAATATTGCGGTACTACTTATATTCTGTACCAAATTCAAAAGGTCCATTAGACCTAAATTTAACGTAATGATATGTTATTAGTATGACATTGTTTCCGGTGAAGATTTATTTTAAATAATCAGACATATTATTTTACATGATACCGTCTGTGGAGAGGAACTCTGTGTTCTCTCGTTTCTTCTCTTCGTACTCGTCAGCTTTTTATAGAACATGCAACTAGGGTTTTACTTTTATGCTTGTATATTTAACATATAATTTAGAGAGTTCATATTATGGTTAAAAGTAACAATCCCACTGCTGGGCATAGACCTCTTCTCTCCATTTATGAAAAGAAGGGTTGGAGCTAAGACTCACCGAGCTGCTCCAGTGTGTATTGAAAAGTTCCATATATCTCAGAATTCTCTAGTTATATGCAGATTTCCTCACAATTCCTTTACTGAAAAGCGTATGATAAATTGAAAATATCTATAAGACACACAAGTTTAAACCCGTGACCCCCCAACAGTTACTGCTTGGCTATTATGATTATATTTATTTATATATGTAGTAGTTGTCTGAAAAACAGTTAACGCTATAGTAACCTAAAATGACGTAATTTGGCTGTGAATGTACAAACTTACGGATATGGTGAGAAAAATTAAATGGAAACAGCGTTTTTTACTTAGACTAAATTTAGTTTTTAAGTTCTTTGTGTGAGTGACATTGGTGAATGACAATTTTGATTGCCTAACCTATTTGACGATTATTAATATTGGATATTGGCATTTTAGAAAGTTGTTAGGAGATTATTTATATCTTTAATATTTAAATGAGTTAATCTTGTATATATGTATATTTTCGGAATCTCGGAAACGACTCTAACGATTTTCCTGAAATTCAGCGTGTAGAGGGTTTTGGGGGAGAAAAATCGATCTAGCTAGGTTATATTTAAAAAAATACAAAAATTTAAATAAATATAAATAAATTGAATATTGAATTGAATTTTTGCCATTGAATGTCAAGGTCAGCGTATCTTATTCGGGGAACGGATGATCGCGAGAAATGAAAATACCTAGGATCGAGCCCCACCTGCCATATTATTTTTTTCTTTTTTTTTTAAGTTTCTTATTTTATTATGTAAAAAATTATCGAGCAAGGCTCGGTCACCCAGATATTTAGATATACTTTTCCAATGGTTCTTATATGACAAAATAGACAAATTAATACAGTAAATATAACATTATACGAGACAAAATATATTTAAAAATATAATCCTTAAGAAAAGACAGTTGAAAATATAAGTAATGCTAAATGTAGTGTCCTACCCTTTTCAGACCTAGTACATGAGGATCAGTAAAAACGTACAACAAACTGCCTTTTTTGTTTTGGTTTATCGTGGATTATAGTAAAAACTCATAATTACTTTCTAATCTTTCATAGAGATTATGGACATATTCTTAAAATGATAAAGTATTGAATGACCTTTGTTGTAAATTTCATAAGCAATGTATTTTCTTCAGGTAGCACATTGGACGCTACGACAGCTTCAGTAGTAGTGGGTGTGGTGCAGTTATTTAGCAATGGTGTTAGCACACTTATAGTGGACCATGCAGGGCGTCGTCCTCTGTTGCTGTTATCAGCCGTGGTCATGTGCATTTCTATGGTGGGGATGGGCGCGGCGTATTACTATGAATTCGAATCATCATCTTTACTTGGGTAAGGTTTTTATTTCACTGATAAGTTTTATAAGGTATATGAACACTTCAAGTAAATAAGGCACTAAGTACCCAAAAATTAATATTCGAACTAAGTATGCAATTTGGTTCTAAAAGGCTTTTAGAACCAAATTGCTATATAACATATATATAGGCCACATATATATACCACACGGCTATATAACATATATATAGCCGTGTGGTTGCTAAGTAGAATAGTACCACCCTCATTTCTTACCGAGGTGTCGTAAAAAGCGACTAAGAAAAGTTGACCCACCGTGTGGTATCCGGTTTGGTAGGATAGACCACCCTCTTTCTAACCGAGGTGTCGTAAAATACGACAGAGGTAAGTTGACGTCAGGCAGGCGGCCGGTCGTAAAAACGCAGCCAAATCATGTGACGGCATGTTTATAACATGTTGTGCCGACCCCACTTAGAGTGGGATAAGGACAGGAGGTTCGGAGATATATTATACAATAAATGCGTAAGGTAGATTAATTATATTTTTTTTTAAATGTAACAAAAATATCCAGTTGTTAGTACCCAAATCGGTGGTAAATATGGGGTTGCGTCACAAAAGAACTAGGCGCTAGAACGTTCATGATAGTTTTAACGTAGAAGACAAATATTGTAATGGATCTTATAAAACCGATGAGAATATCTGGGATATATTTCCAGAATTCCTTTCAACGTGGTGGATATCAGAGATAAACTAAGCTAATCTTTGTTAATCAATGGGATAGATATCAGTCTAATTTATAGAATTACGCGTTACATTGCGGAGCTCCGTAATACAAAACTAATGAGAATATTATTTTTCCATAATCCGCGATAAATTTATCTATTATAATTTATTTATTATATTATTATTATTATTTATTTATCAATATAAATCTATATTTTATCGCGGATTATAGCAAAATAATATTCTCATTAACTTTTTTAGATATCAATCTATTAGTTTATAGAACGGTAAAATTTATTACATATTACAATCATTTATGGAAATGTAATGTATCACGCATTAATTTGTTTCAGATATTTGCCGATCGCTAGTTTAGTGGTGTTCATGTTGGGCTTTTCGTTCGGTTTCGGTGGTTTGCCCTTTCTACTGCTTGGAGAACTATTTCCCACTCATTATCGCTCCCAGCTGTCTGCAATGGCCGGTGCTGTAAACTTTTTAGCCATGTTCTCTGTGATCAAATCTTATCACGCATTAGACGTAAGTAATAATAAATATTATATTTTTATAGACTTTTCGACTTTATACTGGATAGTCATTTACTAATTGATTAATTTAATACCATACATAATGTAGTTATGTCCTGCCTATGTCCACACAAAAATCCTTTTAGGAAAAACTAAGTCAAATTTGACTTTGGCCATTTAATCGTTGCTATTACTCACCATAACTATGTCAAACGAGGTACTTACCGAATCATAGTATAAATTTATTTTAATCGTAGGTACACCGAGGTTGAATTATATAAAAAAATATTTTCAGTATTTGCTGACTTCTGCTGGGACCTTCTGGATGTATGCTTGCTTCTGCGCTCTGGCGTTCCTCTTCGTCTTCTTTGTGGTTCCTGAAACTAAAGGCAAATCTCTTGCAGAAATCGAACAGCATTTTAGAGGCAATAAAGCGGAAACTGTTGATTTAAACACGATACAAACTACAAATTCTAGCCAAACTCCAGAACCAACTAATCAACAATAACTAAGTGCGCAAATTTCCAAAAAGTATGTATATGTAAGAAATATTCGATGTGATTGCATTAAAAGAATAAGTATTAAACTAAACAAGATTAAAAATGCAAATAAAAACAAGGAGTAGCTAGTATTAACTTATTAAACATATGATATAAGATTTGCTATAATAATTTAGATGAATATTTCTCGTTCTATTCCAATTTATTGTTACCATTATTAACGTCGAATAAGGAATATGTTACACGGTTCGTAAATTTAGCCCTCCAAGTGTGACTAATTAGTAAAATTGTACTCAGTACACCCGTTACAGCTTTGCCGTAGCCAAGCATTGCACGTCTCCCTTAATCAAATTAAATTTTGGTTGTTTTGTTCATATTTATCATCACTAATTGAGCGATGTAAGATGGTTATAAAATACATTAAATCAACAGTCAACTACTATTGTGATATAATCGTACAATTTATTTACTTTTTGTTTTTAATGGTTAAGTTTTTGCAGTTGTTAATTATTAAGTGCTCGTTAAGTATGTTTGAATCTCAATTCGATATGATAATGTGATATATTTTTTTTAAATGAATATGATAGAAAAAAGAGCTTAGGCATTTCTTATTATTATCATAAAAATGTTTAAAAGGTTCGTTATCATAAACATATTTAAAGACCCGATTTGAAAATGGTATTTTCTTGCCAATTACTATTTTAAAATCGAAATTTTTTGACGTTTTTATAAATTAAGTTGATCTTAATTTATGAACTGTACATATTATCTTATAACTGTGATCTGTAATCTTTAGTTTGTCTGTATATATAACAAATAAAATATATAATTATTATTAGGCATAAATATCATTAGGTGAAATAAATTTTAATAATTCAAGATTGTGATATAGCGATGTAGTTTATACGTAGATTGTATAAATTTTAATGCAATTCAAGACAAGCTATTCTCATGGGTAATGTGCTTGTGAAGTTTTAGTTCAAATATTGTTTACTTACTGGTAATTATAACATGCTTTATATACGTAATTGTAGTTTATAGCAATATGTCAAATAGTTTTATGTGTTCAGAATGAAATAATATTGTTAAATAAAGTTTGTTTTATTAATTTAACCAATTGCCTTTTTTCTTTATTATTTTTGCATATTACATAATCGTAATGTTTTTTATTAGTGATATTAAAGCTTTTCTAGATCTTCTCTTATTTTATTGCCATTAGCAGTTAGTCTCAGACGCTTTTTCCTTGTCAGAAATCCTTATGGTCATACACAGTTCTATTAAAAAAAGTCTCTTACTATCTGACCGCTGAACATAGGTCTCTTCTCTGTGTTATTTACGCCTCGCTAATCTAAATGCGGATTGGTAGGTTACACATATCCCCTACATTTTCTGGAGATATGCAGGTTTCCTCACGATGATTGTCTTTAACGAAAAGCGTGTGTTAAATTGCAAATATCAATTAGACACATAAGTTGTAACAGAACAAGTCATTGGTGCAGGATTTTCTGTGACCCTCATGAAAGAGAAGCACGGTCTCACCGCTGGGCTATCACAGCTTACATCTCTGTAGGACTAATGAAATTAATTTTGGGATCATATTTTGTCACGGGATGTGAGCTGACAACGCGAACCTCGTTATGTCTTTAGATGCAATGGAGGTGCACGCGTTGCATGAGTTGCATCATATAAGAACGATTTACTCGCACGATCATTGTAGCACGATTCACTGAGAAACGTGATAATACTGTACCTTTTAAAATCAATGATATTGCTAACTTTGACAAATGTTGTCAGAATATAAAAATAATTTAGCCAATGTAACTGATCAAGTATAACTTTAACCATATTATTTATATTGAATTTGATGCTTATGTAACAACTATGTTTAAGAATAATTTAAAGATTGAGAAAAAGACATTTTCACAAAAAGTATACATTTTGTTGACTAAGTTTTTAATTCAGCGGTAAGAAGTATTAGGACGAGAGAATCGAGTGGGCAGATTGGGCATAGAGTTCTTATACTAGAGTAGGGAAGTCGGCTTAAAATCTACCATATTACAATAAAGAGAAAGCCAATCCCGTCCCAATCACTTACAGAACTGCCTATGGCACCCCTAGTCTAGTATTAATAGCTCTACATACTAATAACGTGTATACATGATGAAAATGTTTTAAGATCTAAACAAGAACAAAAGATATTCGTGATATATTAGAGTGTTGGATGCAGTGATTTAAGTGCCCTGTATTCGGAGACAAATGCACGAAATTAAAATCAGACACGAAGCGCGTGTTTCTAGAATTACAATTGATAGGACGTTCACCACTTTGATTCTTACTATATAAGCTAAGTCTAAAAGTTTTCAATTTATTCTAAACTCAAGTGTCATATAGAAAAGTAAAAGATTTATAGTTACTCCCAAGATGCTACTACTTGTAAGAGCAGATGTTTTTCTTTGCTTTAATGTCTTAAACATTATGCAATTTTTAAAAAATATTGAAATATTATTATCTTTTTTCAGTGGTTTACCTACATAACGATCTTCTTCATAACTATAAGTAAATGTGAACCACCAGTAAACAGTTACCTACCTCCAACAACAGGTTTTGGTAGCAGGCCTTCTAACCAGTATGGTGCTCCTAACGCAGATCAGGGAAGATCTAGTGGATTCAATCCGGGTGGTTCTGGATCACGAGGTCAATCTGATGGCAATTATAATGCTGTAGGAAGTCCTTCCAATTCATTATCTCCCCAATATGGTGTACCAGAACAAGGTTCTTCCGGATTTTCAAGAGGATCTTCGCAGGGACGAGGTCAAGGACCTAACCAACAATATAGTGCTCCTGGTCAGCAATATGGAGCTCCCAATCAGCAAGGTTCAAGTGGTGCTAGAAATTCATTCGGCGGCCGTGGTTCATCACAAAGGCCGGATACTTCTTATGGAGTACCCTCTAGTGGATATAAGCCTGGAAACTTCAATGGCAGAAATTCAGGTCAAGGATCAAGGCAACAGTTTGGTGGATCTCCTTCCTCCTCTTATGGCACCCCTGATTTCGGTAATAATCAAAATAACAATAATTTCAATTATCGTGGATCAGGGGTGGATGACTCGAACGTAAGTTTAAAATATATTATATTTATATTTAATACTGTATTATATAAATTGGGGTCCCTTTATGGCCACATCGCCAGGTATAAAAGTATAAGAATGTTTGTATTTTTCTTACAGGAACCAGCTAAGTATGAGTTTAGCTATGAGGTCGATGATACTGAGACAGGTACTAAGTTTGGCCACTCAGAGCGTCGAGACGGCGATGTTACTACAGGAGAGTATAATGTAGTATTGCCTGATGGTAGGAAGCAGGTAGTGGAGTATGAGGCAGATCAGGACGGCTATAAGCCTCAAATACGATATGAGGGTTTGTTAATTGCATGCTTAAAAAAGTAATGTAACAGCTCATTTCGAGAAAAGGGTTGAAGCTTAGACCCACCACGCTCCTCCAGTGCAGATTAGTAAGTTCCACATATCCCCAGAATTCTCCACAGATATGCAGGTTTCCTCACGATATTTTCCTTCAACGCAAAGCGTGTGATAAATTGCAAATATAATTAGGCACATAAGTTTGCATAGAAATCTCATTGGTGCCTGCTCAGGGATTGACCGATGACCATGACCACCTCAAGAGAGGCATACGGTCTCACGTTTGGATATCACGGCTTCTTGCATCTTTAGTTATTTATGCTATAGTTAGATTGCTTCATTACCTATAGCGTAAATAAGTGCAATAACATATGAATTCGACTAAGGTAAGGATCATTATCATTATTTATAGAGCTTAAAAACAATAATTGTATTGTATATTTTGAAAAATGATATATATGATGACATTAAAAACCAAGGGATTTCAAGTATTAATATTGAACAATGTACAAAGACCATCAGCAGTGACCATACACTTTATCCCTTTTAAAAATATAGTTTTATCTCGCGAATACCATATAGTTAGTACCGCTATTAAAAAATTGCCCATGTCATTTCAAAATATGTCCTTGTCCTTTTAAAATATCCATACCAAACATCACAGCCATACGTCCTTTATGGCCATGACAGAATGACAATCAAGTAAATACAATAATATACTTATGCGTATTTATTAGTACAATAGGAGTTAAGATTGTGCGGTGGAGCGATTTAGTAATGTAACATATCTTTTACTAATAAACGTTTTAACAGTTTGTAAATTTAATATATTGATTTTAAAATATTTATGTTTATTATCAGGCACCGGTGGAGGAAGTGGATCTGGTTTTGGAAATGGTAATGTAGCGTTTATTTTATTTAATACTTGTTATTATAAATGTAACCATTATTAAAAGTAGTTATATACAAGTTCGTAGGTATAATAAATAGAAACATCATTATTCATTCATAAACAATTCTTTTCAAAAAATAATAGCGTGAAAGTTTATCTAAATTATTAGTGTGAAAGCATGTTTATTTTTCCTTTTTTTGCGTCTGAACAAAGCACGAGCTCTACATGATTTTTGTTGTGCAAGTTTTGAAAGTGCTCATTGAACACTTTACTTTTTTGTTGTTGTACATATTATAAACAAAATAGCGTGCGTTTATAATTTTTAATAAAGCGTTTATAATTATAGTATTACAACAAGAGTTTTTGAATAATATATTACTTATAGGGGGCTCATCCGGTAGAAACCAGGGCTATCCAGGTGCGACTGCTGACGCAGGTGGTTTTGCAGGAACCGGATATCCCCAATCTAGCACAGGACAGGGTAGACAACAACCAGGTTTCGGTTCAGGACCCGACGCTGGCGGTTACCCTGGTTACACTCAAGGCTATCCGAGTGATGGAATAGGTGGCAGCAACGGTTTCTCGAGTGGACAAAGTGGAAGGGGAAGGGGCTCTCAAGGCGGCGGAAATAATTATCCTGGCGGTCAGGGTAACAGAGGTCCTCAAGGGGGAAGCGAGGGTTACCCTAGCGGTGGTCCCAGTGGTCAGCGTGGTTCCGGATACTAACTATCATGTATAATGAAATCATGTTTACGTCATCTGTACATCGATTGCTTGTAAATAAATAAATACATATAACAGATATAATGTTTTATTTTACTGTTTCTACATATTTACTAACAATTTAGAAGTAGGAGCAATGGTTAAACTGTTAACTAAGTGTTTTAGGGTTCGAACCAGGGTAATCTGATTTTCTGTAAAAACTCACTTGCTTTCTAGATATTAGAAATTTACCAGGCTCTTAACGTGAAAGAAAATATCTTGATAGAATTTGCTCATTCCTAGACAATTTATGGGATGTAGGTGACCAATTTGCTTTAGAGAAACATTTTGGGTTTAAGCTTCAATTATTTTCTCAAAAGAGAGGAACCCTATTCCGCATACGGGCTATTATTGAGATGATACATTGACCTACAATTACGAGAACAAGAGAATTCTAGTATGACATCTGGTAGGGAAAACTGAAATATCTTTTGAAATCATCAGTTTAGGTATTGTTTTGTTGATTGGTTTAAACGGCAGATAGCTACAGCTATACAAGCGCAGCTTTACTTTTTGTTCATATAAATTAAGCTTCTCAGACAGTTTGAGTATTTTCAATAAAATATTTCAACTATTGACGTTTTAAAGATATTAATTTTTTACCAAAATTATATAATCCTTTCTACTATTATAAATAGGATAGTCTGTCTGTCACGTTTTAACTGCTATTCTGACGGAGTGATTATTATCATATTTAGTAAACTTGTATAAAACAATTTCCGTCTTTACCTCAGTAACAAAATGAAGCTGAAAATATATAATAGAGGGTAGTTTAACGCACTCACGAATACAACTAGAAAAGAATATAACGAATAAAAAAATTAACTAATACCAAATATAGAGGTATAGTTAAAAAAAACCATCACTTACAGATCCGATTTCCTATAATTATATAAATTATCAGAAACAAATACATTAAAAAAGTAAATCTATTTAAATGCTAATATCATAATCACAATACAGATTGTGTGAATTTTCAATCTAGTAACACAATGTTAACCAAATTTCAAGGATTAAACTATATATTTAAATAATAATTATATTTAAAAATGCTGCCTGAACATAAAAATAGTTTCATAATAATATCAGAGTAACTTACATAAATGCTTAAAGTATTGTGAACTTAAGAAAAAAAATATTTAAAAGGTTCTTGAATACCTTATAATAAATACCTTAAACACAATAATACTCAGAAGATTTTTTATATCTTTAAAAGATAATGTTTTAGTAAATAATTAAAATGCGTATCACAAGTAATGTATAATCGAAATAGTTTCATGTCGAAATCGCCTTTGAAGTCTTTTTGTATCTACTTTCTTTGAGTTATGAATATAAAATAGTTTTAAGTACTGTTTTTTAATATGCATATATTATTATAAACTATTATAGAATTAATAATACGAATGTCCATGGAATAAAAGCCCGAACGAAGACCTTTGAATTTGCACCATTATCTGAAAAAAATTGCATATTTCAATATACCTGTATACAACATAAGTGGTCGAAAACTGTATACTTTAACACGATAAAAAATAATGAAATATACTAACTAATTTATAATATAAATATTACTTATCATAGGGTATATGGAATACAAATTATTAAATTATAAATATCGACCTCAAGCTTTCATCACACTTTTAACTTATATCTTTGTATATTTAAATTATGTATATTTTTCATTCGATAAAAATTCTCTCACCGTTATAATTTTCCTTGTTTTGCGAATTCGCAGCTGGCAAAAAACCAATATTTTCACCCGACGCCGGTGCCTCGTAAACACTCTGTAATGCGTCTAAATTTTCGCCCGCTAACGGAATTGGTGCCGGATCTACTCGAAGGATATGATGTACCACCGCATCTTGATATAACGGGGGTAGGGCTGCTTGACACTGGAAATTTAAACGGGATAGTCTAACCGTTGTAATAAAAGAATTATTTTACTGACATGTTGGCGCAAGTAGCATGTGACCCTGCCATCAGCTCCGGTGGTCGCGGGTTCAATTCCCACCGAAAGCCAACATTTTCTAAATACAATTTATTGGTACTTTGAATGTAGGTGTATTTGTATATATTTTCAGTTTTCTCTCTCCCTACATAAGTATTAAATTACTTACTTTGAAGATAGATAACCGTTTGTATAAATGTCCCATATTGGTTCTTTGAATCTAGGTGTATTTGTACATATATTCAGTTTTCTCTCTCCCTAAACATAAGTATTAAATTACTTAATTTGATGATCGTTTGTATAATAGTCCCATATAATAAATATTAAAATTATTTTTATTTTATTATATGGAAAATAAACAGCCAAAAACAAACGCTTTTATAGCATACCTTATATAAAAAGTGAAAAAATTATTCTTAATATAGTTGAATAAAATATATAATCAATAAATATTAGTATTTATGTGAAATAAGCATGGGGTGCTCGATACATATCTGACAAAAATATGCCAACCCACGCTTTTTTCAAAATACAGAAATAATAATTAGTACTTTTCGTTATTTCTCACTTTTTAGTTCGATAGTTTGTTTTTCAAATTTTTATTTCGATTGATTTTTAAGACATTTTTTATTGTATCGTCACAGTTGATAAATTTACAAAGTTTGAATTAAATCTCTCCGTTCAAAGTGGGTTAAAACTGAAACTGAATATAAAGCTTGTAAAAATAAAATCAATTAATGCTAATTTAATGCAATAGTCTAATTTATGCCGTTTCTAATTTGTTTTTAAACAATTCTATAAAATTACCTTAACAGTTAACACGCCATCCCGAAAATGGTGCGGTAATAAAAAGAACCTTAACTCCAACGTAGTCTCCCGTGCGTCGGTTCTCTCCCTCGATATTTTCTCCCACGGCCCTCGTGTATATTTTTTCGGTGCCAGTTGATCATTTATCAGCCACATTATTTGAGTTCTTGGTCGAGATCTAAATGACGTACAGTTTGCTTTCAGTAAATCACCTATGACGTACTCGTTTTGAAGTCCTTTTACTTGAGGCCTCTTGTTGGGGAGAACTGAAATATCATTTTAATGTATTAGTTTACAATATAACTGGCTATTTGGCAAAATAATAATGTGGATTTATTAAACGGGACAAAAAGTATCTGATGTTTTCAAAATTTGATGCTCGAGGAAAATATTGAGAATACCAAAGGTATACAGGTAAAGGTAAGTATATATTGCATACGCATAAATTTATTAACGATTTTCCTGTCGTCGTTTTATGTCGCCCTGTTAACGGGCTCCAAATTTTTTTGAAATTTACGTTAAATACAATCACAATTTTTCGCTGTCAAACGTAAAGTCATGTTGGTTCATTTGGAGAACGGGCGGTCTAGAGAGGTGAAAATACGAGGAAATAGGATCGAGCCCCACCTGCCCCATTATTTTTTAATTTTTTTTTTACATCATTACAAAAATTACCGAGCAAGGCTCGGTCACCCAAAGTACTATATATTATATAAAATTAAGTTCTTAATGAACCAAAAGATATAAACGCAGTTTTCGAGATAATAAAAAGCAAATCGAGAACTAAATTTATGTTTTTAAAATCAGTTCAAGCCGGAAGTTCCAAATCGACCTTTTATATATGTAAACATGCATGATAAAAAGGTTGTAAGTTATTGGAAACTTACGGTGTATATTGACGGCCTTTTCTTTGAAGACTGTAGCGAAGTAGGGCGCTTCTCCAGATACTTCACAGCGATAGGAGCCAGCCGAGTCCTTTGTTAGTCGGTCCAACGCTACCACCGTACTTGACGATTGTGATACCTGATTTTTTGTTATAAGTATATGTAGGTTAATTTGTTTAGATAAACTTTCAATCATTATTAACTAGCGGTACCCGCGACCTCGTTCGGGCCAACTAAAGCGTTTAGATAATTTTTAATAATGCAATGTGTTTTTTCCACTTCCCGAAAAGAAACGACAATTTTGTTTCCTATATATTACATAGGTGTATGAGCTTTAATGGGGCTAAAATATTATCAATATTGTTTTCGCTAATTAGCTGTGAAAGCGTAATACTCATAAAGACAGACTGACTGCTATCGGAGAACACTATCCTAGAACCTATGACAGAAGGCCGTCTCTCTTAGAACAGTTAGTCTGTTCTTAGAGAGACGGTTTTGCACCATAAAGTTGCTGAAGTGGATAAGTAGGCAACATACGAGGTGTGTTCAAAAAGTATCGCGAATTTTGTGTATTTTCAAAAAATATTTATTTATTCGTGAATATTTATTTTGTCCCCTTCAAAGTAGTCCCCCAGGGATATTATACACTTGTGCCAACGTTTTTTCCAATCTTCGAAGCACTTCAAAAAATCATTATTTTGTATCTTGTTCAGCTCCTCCTTCGATGCCGTCTTTATCTCGTCAGTCGTGGTGTAGCGTCGTCCTTTCATGGGCCTTTTCAGTTTCGGGAACAAGAAAAAGTCACAGGGGGCCAGATCTGGGGAATAAGGTGGCTGCGGCATCATTAGTGTGTTGTTTTTGGCCAAGAAGTCGCGTACAAGCAGCGATGTGTGAGCAGGGGCGTTATCGTGGTCCATTTTTTTGAGTAAGTAAAAATCGAAGACGAACCAAAACACGTGCAAGCAAAGCAGCTGTCAACAATTAACTGAAAATTCAAAATGGACAAATTTGTCAGCATAAGTGAGGGACAAATGTACCTACATAACGCCACAAAAAAAACGAAATTCGAATATACGTAACCCGAGAAAAAATTCAAAATTCGCGATACTTTTTGAACACACCTCGTATATACCAAAAAAGCAGCCCTTTGAAGCATAAAGCGGACATTATTTTTTTCTTACCAAAAAATGCTGGGTGAATTTTAATCAATATCATATAAACTCATAAGTTACAACTTATATGTGTTGAAAAGTGGGATGTTAACCACAAACCATTAATTAAGATCACTTTCGAAACATTCTTGGATAGTAGTATGCAAAAAAATATATATTATAAGGACAACAGGTTAACCTCAGGTAACCCTGAGGTAACCAAATCATATCCAACCAACCAAATCATAGTACATAATTGATTTCAGTATTATTTTATTTCAAAGCTGATACGAATATGAACCTTGGATATAAGTATAGCACAATAAACTTGGATTTAATCATATAATTTACTCGGCCCACATTGAATTTTCCGATTTGTGTGGGTAGTAATCGATTAGTTTATCTTCCAACTTTTAAGGTTTCTATTATCTGATTGGAATATTGGTCTGCCAACAAACTTTTGGGTTTCATCACTATTCCATCATGTAATAACTCAAAACTTACTTTACAGGTCTTGTGAGAGATCTTGAACTTGTTATTTAACCGAACCAATAGAAAGTTATTTTAGCGAGATCTTCGCCGTTTGAATAATACTCTTTGTTACATTTATCGACTCTTTGAAACTCGGTCAGCGAATTACAAAATATTATTTTGATCTCTTTACAATTGTTTAATTTAATTCTGTAAGGAAATCGGAGCATTTCTTTTAAAACGCTTAAACGGGCCGTGGGCCTAGACCTTATTTAGACTCCTTTTAATATACGTAGAACAGCGGGTAGTGGATGGAAGCAGAAAGCCCAGGATCGGGCTAAATGGCGGATAATTGGAGCGAATAACGAAAGTGGGCTTTTAAAAAGATAATAATAATATTTGCACACTTTACACATAAGGTAAAAAAGTGATGCAATATAGATAATAGTAACTATTTAAATTTGTATAAATTTAATTTATGAATTATTTTTTGTTACATAAGTAGATGAGTAAAGATGCTACTAATATACAATTACTTGAGACAAATATTTTCTAGTCTGTCACTTCAATGCCGAAATTTCGGTTCCCAAAGTAAATTTATTGCTTGTGTTATGGTCACAAACAACTGGTAGAGATATACATACATATATAATTTTAAAATGAATACTTAAATACACTTAAATAACTAAATAATTATGATAGGAAATGTAACCAGCGACCCCTAGAACTGAAGGCAGGGTAACTACCATCTGCCTCAACGCGTCAGAAAAGTGCAAATAATAGTTTAGACAAGAAAATAAGGAAATCTAGCTGTTTATCTCATAATCAGAACTTTATCTCATAATCGCAATGAAATAAAGCCATTTAAGTAAATTATTTTTATTTGTACAAAGTATCGTTTACTTTAAGTGGTTTAAGTTACAATTATAGCGCCAGAACACGTACTAACATGTATTATTACCGAACATAACTAAACTTTAGTAGGTATATATGACAGCTTTATATTAATGGGAGTTGGGTAAAGTGCAATAAAGTAATTTACAACCTTATAATAGCAGTAACTGTTAGTTACTATGATATATTATCTGTGAACGCCTTGAGTTGGCTTTACTTGAATCCTTCATTAGACTAAAACAAATTTAAGTTCAGAAAAAAACATAGGTATTTATTTAGAAAATTTTATCGATTTACAAGATTAGAATTTTGGATTTAGTTTACGGGAGCCATCTTCCTTTTCCTTTGTTTATCCCTTTAATTTTTTATAAAGTTATTATGTGCAATATTCAAGTGATATTGGAAACAAATATTAACAATGGAAATTTGATTTAATTTCATTGAAGGTTTTATATTACGTCTCTCCGTACTAATCTCTCCAGTGCTCAATTCGGCTAAAACCCTCTCATAATCATTTAATATTGTGATCAGTGTTGTAATATAATACGAGTAGAGCTATGATAAATACTTAATGTTAGTAATTTTAAGCGTTGTGCAAAAAAAATACAGTATAGTTTTACAAAACCTTCTTTTGATTTTCGTGCCGATAAAAATTGGCGCAGATGACGTTAAAGTGGTCATCTCTTATAAATGATATTAAATTGCTACTGTGACTTCACAACTTAATGTTTGGATAAATATATGGACCACTATTGGATTGCTTGACTAATTCTTAAGTGTTTGTTAAACTGGACGTTTGTGTGATTATCACTGGTTATATGCGTCCGAAATAAAAATTAAAGTATTAATATATTTGCGTAGCTTAAAAATCAGGTTATCCGCCGTCAGGTATCCTGTGGTAGGCTGAGTAGAATTGACCATCCTCATCTTTTACCGAAGTGTCGTAATATACGACAAAGGTAAGTTGACGTCAACCAGGCGGCCGAACGTAAATCATGTGACATCATGTTTATAACATGTTGTGCCGACCCCACTTAGTGTGGGATAAGTGCAGGAGGTTGATGAAAATTCAGGTTATTGGCTGAGACTCAAGCGATTTCACTTACATCAACAAATACTCCAGGCATGCTAAAATAAGATGTTGTCTCGCTGTTGGATGGCACATATCGATAGAATTCTCTGCCATCCTTGTACCATTTCACTGAGTACAACTCATCTCCTTCAAGATCGAACTGACAGCCTAACAATGCTGGCCCTCCTTCAGCCGCTATGCCAGGTACCTGAAGTTCCTTTATGTAGATGCTTTCAACTAACACTGAAATAAACAAAAAATTCAACTTCACATAGACGGTTTATTAGTACACAAAAATGTCTACCAATGTTTGATGATTTCCACCAATGATCAAATTTCGACAAATATAACATGATTTGTTCAGATCATGATATGATTGTATCTGTAGAACACCTTTTATTTTTTTTTAATATAGAAAATTAGTTTTTTATTCCTGAAAGGCTAGCCAAATTCTGTTCAAAAAATGGAATATCACAAACCTACTACGCTCTTCCAATTTCATTTAACCTTTATCGTTGTTTACGATTTTGATCGGGCCATAAGAGTTTTGTTTAGAAATGTTCTAATTTTCATTCATATTTTTCCCCGGTTTCCCGCTTTTTATGGGCGGTAAAACGTGAGCAGATTGCACGATTTTTAAACTTGAAAATCCAGTTCAATTTGTTATCAACGAAGAAGAAAAGTTAACCCGTTTTCTAAAACTTATTAATAAATATTTGCCGGGGTGTGACACCCCTATTTATATACTATACTAGTAATGACTACGGCTTCGCTTGCGTGAAAATAAATGTATCAACAAATATGTACTTAAGTAAGATAGATATATAAAACTGTAATTAACTCACTTAAACCTTTCTCAAGAATTGTACTCTTTAAGTAAAAACCGTACAAAAATTCGTTCAGTAGATTTTGAGAAAATCGATGACATACACACAAAAAGCTTTTGTCGTCTTTGTTTTATAGTATGTATAGATACATACAAATACTAAGGCTAAAAATTTTTTTTATTAATTTTGCGTTTTCAAGTTTTTTGCGAGTTATTAATATTATTTTAATAAATATATAAAATAAAATTACGAAAACAAAGAAAAATACATTGATTTTTATTCTTGTAATATGTTATTTTACTTAAAATTAACGGTTTCTTGTTGTTATGGGAGGGATATATCCTTACAATTACTTACGTTCAGAAACGTTCAGATCGATTATTAACAAATGTTGAACGATTCAAGAATACATTTTTAATTTTTATTATATATTGAGAGAAAAGTAATTATGAAATTATTTTGCTCCAATCCGGAATAAGTCGGGGACAATAGAAAATAAATTTCATTATTACTTTTATATTATGGACCTTCGCAAAGTAATGCCTAATTCAATAAATTATTTATTATTTAAAATGTCCTTTTAATTGATATCCAATGAATTTCACCATTAGCAAAAATATGGACGGGTAATTTAAAGTTAAGAGAATTAAAGCCGTTTAAATAAATTTACTTGATGAAAAAATAATTTACCCTGTTTCCACAGTAATATTGCAATTATCACTACACTGAGCATTTTGTCACTTTGTTAGTTAATTTAATGACCGGTTCATATTCACCCATACAAAGGTATTATCCTCATTTCACTGCACACCCTGGAACACCATTTTAAAGTCGATTTGATTCGTGTCAATAAATATAATTCATATTTAACAATAACATCAGAGGTAAATTTGTCGTTTTGCGGTGGATCGGAAATAAAATAGGACAGCGAAATTCCGGCGACGTTCTATATTTAAAACTGGCCGCGACGCGTACGCAATACGCATGCGCACTGGTTCGCAAACTTACTCGAATGATAGTATCAAAACGATTAGGTGTGACTTAATGCATGCAATTTTGTATCTGTGTACTTAGTCTATATTGTTCTTTAAACATTTTTATTGATAACTTATTGAAATCAAATGTTCGTAACATTTTAAAAATGCTTGAAAAAAGGCTTGAAGCTTAGTTGATAAGCTTGTAGTCATTGAAAGCATCAATCATGTGATTTAATCGTAAAACTAGAGTAGTGGAGCCAATCTAAAATGTTTCATTCAAAAATAAGAGAAAGCATATGAGACTACCTATATGTCTCTCTTTTTTATGTGCGATTGGTCCAAAATAAGTAAGTCTCTTTTTTCTCTCTTATTATTTGTAGGCCATTCAAATTCACAGGCATATGACTCCCCTACTCTATGTATAATAACTCTGTGATCAAATGACAACATACATTCGAAATGAAGATAATAAAATAATATAAATTAAAAAAAGTACAAGTTATGTAACTGCTACATTCAACGGCCTTATAATGTTACTGATTACTTGATCAACTTTTATAATAATTTTAAAAATTAAGATGACCTTTATTTTTATAATTTCACGAAATATATTGGGTTAGTAATGTGGGTAGGGTTAAACCCCTGTTTATAAAGGGCGATGTGTAATGATGTTAACTCAATAAATGCCGATGACTCATATAAAAATAATGCCCTCATGTATTTAAAACATAAAAAAGTTATATGGGGGAAAGTTGGTGTTCTCATTAACAAAATATGCAATTCACAATATTCTAAGAAATTTCACCGGTCACATTTTGTAAAACATTCAAAATGTTACATTTCTAGGTATTTTACTGTAAATTTTGTTTTTCCAAGAAATTCAATCATCGTCATTAAATCATCTTATTTTTTAATATTGTAGATTAGAAATACATAAAAATGAGATGGTAAAAAAAGAAATAGTATTAACCGTAATTTTTTTACGGTAACGCATATAATCCATTATTGGAGTGAAGGATTTAGAACTTATACTTAACTAGCTATGCCAATAGCTCCGCCCGCGTGGAAATCAGTGTGACGCAAAACTTCTCGCGAACATTGAACATAAAAGTAGTTATAGTCAGTTATAGTCAGTCAAGAGATAAGATATGCTATGGCGGACTTTTTGTACTCGTAGATCTACAATTCTGTAGTACATTGCTTTAGTGTCTCCCCGCTGATTAACACTGCGCATGGGACTAAAGCTCCCAGCATGTTTTGTTACAACTGCACGACCTCTTCAAAACAATTTACATAAAACCATAATGATCTATTAACCTAAGCCTTCCGCAAGAATTTTGCTACCGTTTAGTAAAAACTCCATCACATAGAGACAGACAGCTTTCGTGGACTTTATTTTATAATAAGTATGGATTCGCTTCTCTTAGGTGGATTTATAGATTTCTCAAGACATGCTTATTAATCGTTATGTGCATGATGTCTTCTAAATCCTACCAATCCTATCCTACGAATATTATAAATGCGAGAGTTTGTGAGTGTGGATGTATGTTTGTTACTCTTTCGCAGCGAATCCGCTAAACCAATATCTATGAAAATTGGCACAATTATTCCTTATACACTGGGGTAACATATAGGCTATAGAAATCTTGTTAACTCTACAGGAATAGGATGACATTGAAAAGCGCCATATACTATATACCAATCACGCGACAACAGTCCACGCAAAATATATTGCGGGTAAAAGCTAGTATTAAGAAAGCACGAAATTTTTAAAAAAAACTCAAGCCACTTATGCCTGAGATTTCTTTAGAAATCTTCAATTAAACCCTTATTTGCTAAGGCTAACGTGCTTTAACCATTAAGCCATTACGGTTTTACAGCAGGAGTGTAATAAAAATATTACTCTCATTTCGTTACTATTTCGGAATACTCGGGTAAATAGTTAAACAACAACAAATGTATTTTATGTTCACACAACACCAGGTAGGGTCCAGTAAATACCTGCTACTACTCCTATTTGCGAACATTTAATATGAGGTTCGGGACATGTTAATTAAGAATCGTAGCTCTGTGGTCCTGTTGACCCGCTAGGGCTGTGAAACGCAACTTGCTCGAGTACTTGCTTAGAATCGATATTAAATCGAATTCATTTTTATGAATATTAAAAAAGAGTTCAGATACAAAAAACGATGCTCATTTACGATAGAGGAAGCAAGTTTACAGCGATTCCAATGTTACTAGTTCCAAAAATTTCGATATATTATGAATTGCATACAAACATTATTTAATTGATTATCATTGATGACATATACTAAGAATTCGTTCTTTCATCATTCTCATCATCCTCCTGCCCTTATCCCACTTTAAGTGAGGTCGGCACAACATGTTATAAACATGTTATCACATGATTTGGCTACGTATTTTACAACCGGCCGCCTGCCTGACGTCATAAAAAAATCAAGTATTAAGTTATTATAAAGTAAACATATACATAAGTAAACCTTTAAAAAAAATATATATGGCTCATATAAAGATAAATGGGACAACTTTATACACGATCTGTCTCTAAAATAAGTAATTTGATACTTGAGTTGTCTGTGGCATACAATATATGGTTAATATATAGATATATAAATTTTATTATTCATATAAAATAGTATATTTTATTTTTAAATAAATACTAAAATACATTAGTAAATCAGTACAGACTCGAAATTGTTTTTAGAAAACGTTGGCCTGTGACGGGAATTGAACCCGACACCCTCGGAGTCGAAGGCAGGGTCGTACATTAATGTTTGTTGTCTTTGCTATAAGTTAGTCAAAGTCCCATGGTTGCGGTACAAGTATCTTATATAAACGTTTACTATCGATACTAGAGTTTCGAGAAATCGAATATCCTTAGTGATTTCCCCGGACCCATCGCAACATAGCATCCCTGTAACATTGTGTCCCTTCGATAAACTACTTCAATAAAAGACACGAAAGCTACCCAAAATGTAAAATAAATGTTTACTAACCCACGACCCTAAACAAGTTTTGTAATTCATTGTTTTATATCAAATCTCTATTTATTCTTATCTTAATGCTACATCGATATCCATTTCTCTATTTGTTACATAAATATTTACTAAGTTGTGGAATACAAGTTCATGACAAAGTCTATTATATAAATATACTCTATTTTTACTCACCAATATTTGATCAATATATAATCAACAATTGACTGGCCCGCTGGCGCAGTGGCTAGTGAGCATTCAATTCCGCGTGTCGCGGCTTCGATTCCCGCTGAAGGTCAAAATTACAAACAGTTTGTTGGTTTTGCGAGCCTGGGTGTATATTTATATTTAAGTATGTATTTTAAAATTATATATGAATATATTCACCAGGTGTCTGTTAGCCATAACTCAATAATTAAGTTACTTAGTTTGGAGATAGACAACCGTATTATAAAGTATAGTAAGGGTTCCACGTGTGTATATTATATATACACACATGGAACCCTTACACATTCGGTATGTAGGGTATGACAATTTTCATACCAATTCTCAACTGTTGCTATGTTCCTCTCAGCTTTGTTGCCTTTGTTTGCTGTCTGCTGAAGAAAACTATATGAAAATTCGTTCAATAGTTTTTGAGTTTTTCCTGAACAGATAGAGAGGCAAATGCAGTGATGATAATATGTAAGGATATCTCTGAATTTACCTTAATTTAAAATGTTTTACTTTACTATAGCACTCCATAATGCGTTAACCATTGAAGGTTTCTACATTAAGAGGCGCCAGAATTTACACAAAATCAACTATATTTTTTAAAACCTAACTCATCCTACTTCGATCCGATTATCCGATGACAGCTGTACGTAAAATCGCTTTTACTAAGACATAATGTTTTAAGTATGTACACAGAACTAATGTAAGATTAACTTAATTTACTTTGTAGACTGTATGGTATATTTATTATTGATAACTAGCTTTTACCCGCGACTTCGTTCGCGTGGACTGTTGTCATGAGATAATTCGATAATAAATGGTGCTTTTTAATGTAATCCTATTCCTGTAGAATTAACAGGATTTCTAAAGCCTATTTGTAAGGAATAATTGTGCCAATTTCATCGATATTGGTTCAGCGGATTACGCCGTGTGAAATCCGACTGAATAGAATAGTACCACCCTCATTTCTTACCGAGGTGTCGTAAAAGGCGACTAAGGTAAGTCGACCCGCCGTGTGGTATCCGGCTGAGTAGAATAGACCAACCTCATTTCTTACCGAGGTGTCGTAAAATACGACAGAGGTAAGTTAATGTCAGGCAGGCGGCCAGTCGTAAAAACGCAGCCAAATCATGTGACAGCATGTTTATAACATGTTGTGCCGACCTCACTTAGAGTGGGATAAGGGCAGGAAGAAGAAGAAGATTGGTTCAGCGTATTCATGTCAAAGAGTAACAAACACACATCCCTACCCACATTCGCTATTTATTATATTAGTAGGATAGAATAGGATTCGTAAAAATAATCTAGTTTCTTTAGTTATGTCTAGCGTATTGATTTAAGGTGTCAGTTTCAACAGTTTCCAACGGTCTTTCCGAACCAACGGATAATATTAAGAGCTTATAGGAACTGCAGTAGATAAGGCATAATCATTCATGCAGAGTACGATAATAACTTGATTGAGAATTCTCGACGCTTTTAGACAAAGCTATATTTTCACTCTGCTCCGGGCGCTTTCCTAAATCGGATTGAGAAGTTTTCACGTGAGTTAGTTAACAAGTTTGTTGTTGTACCGCAAGATGTCACTATTGTAAGGTTAGATGAATTGTATTGGAAGCTCGTTAAATGTAATTTGAAAAACGAATTTAAAAAATAAAAGTCTCATTTAGATTATGGATCTATATATTTTCCTACATCATCCTCCTGCCCTTATCCTTCTCTAAGTGGGGTCGGCACAATATGTTGAAAGATGATTTGGCTACGTATTTTAGGACCGGCTGCCTGCCAGACGTCAACTTACCTTATTCGTATCGTACGACATCTCGGTAAGAAAGAGGGTGGTCTATTCTATTCAGCCGGACACCATACGGCGGATCTATGTATTTTCCTACAATTTATGAAATATTTGATACAGAGGAATGACATCTGTTCAGAGGAAATACCGTTTTGAAAATATTGAATTATGGTTAGTGGTAAGGTTGTATACAAGATATATAGTAAATTCCAGTTCTTTTAACATATTCCAATTATAAGGTTATCGCGAGTTACATTGATTGATATTTATCCGTAAATAAAGTACTGAGAAGTGAATAGTATAACCTGATCATATAAAAAAGTAAAAAATCGAAAAATTTGCGGCGTATCGTAAAGTAAGTCACATTGTCCCCAAAACATAACACGAGAAACATACGCACAGTTAACAGTAAGTTGTCACTGAGTGTCAGGGACGCTTGTCATAAATGATACCTTTAGCTTATCAAATTAGAAATAACTATTTTATCGAAACTTGGTTCTAGTTATTTAGGCACACATTTTTAGACACATTTAGGACATGTAGTTAATTTCAGGTAAGGAGCGGAGGTGGGGTCAAAGCGTAATAGACAGGCAGACTTTCATATTTATGGTATTAGTATCGCTTTATAAAAAATAATATGTTTAGGAAGCAGTTCTGTGATTGACGTACATTTTTTTGCATTTATTTGACAAAAACTGTTTGATCTGTAAGATGAGAAAATGGGAAATATACGCAGCCCCTGGGAACCAGTAAATCATCATTAGTCTCCGCACTCACACTCTTGCGGGACATTCCGTGTCCTTATAAATGATTCAACCTTAATACTCAAAAGACGGCAAGTAATTACTGTCTTCTAGATAAATGTACGTGGTTTAAATCGTTAGCACTTTGATTGGCAATAAGGGTATTTTTATGAATCCATTCAGAAAATTATCATAATTTTCATAGTTGTTCTTTCACAAATATATGTAACTAAATATTTCCTACATTTAATAGGCATTATTTAAGTTATAAAGAAGTATGTGTGACGTGATTTCATATTTTAAACCATAGAATTATGTTAAATAGTTATGAACATTGAATGTCCAACTTCTGGGTAGAGGTCTGTTGTCAAAGACAAGGGAAATACAATTTTTTTACTTATCTTTTAAGCAAGGATATGTAATACAAATTTGTCTAAATTGCATTAAATTCGTTTAAAGGTATCGCAGATTAGCTTAAACAACTATATTGACATTTTATTTATATATAAGTTAAATTACTAAGCTGCACAGTCGCACGTTGTAATTTAAATACATATAGGTACTTTAAATTATATTAAAAATAATAAATTTATCAATATGGCTCATTAATAAAAGTATTAAAGTTTATTTCGACACATACTAGGTTAATAATAAAAGCTTGGACAGGTACTTTTCTTCCTTTCTGAAGCATCTCTTAGCGAAGTCTTCATTAGTTTTACGTGCCAGCCACATGATTATGTATGACACTATCGGGATCTCAAGATTTAATAGAGCTTGTGTTACTCCTTTGTAGCACACCACTAATGCTAAAGTTGATTATAACAACTTGATTCCATATTAATGAATGATAAAATAGTTCTGCAATAACCTATGATAAGGAAGTTCATGATGCTTAATTCAGCATCTTCTTTGATTATGTCGTTCACAAAGGACTATTGAAAACTATATTATCAATATAAACACATGATAACGTAATATTAAAAATCGTAAACAACAATGATATTAACCAAGGCGATTGGGTTTCAATTATTTTACTAATGATATTATATCTAGATAACATATATCTAGATAACAATGCACAATGCATTATTTCATGGGAAAATATTTTTTCCTTAATTAATTGTAAAGCAGGGTTCGTATATAAAAATAAATCAGTTTTCGAACTTATACATAGGATAGACTAGCTAACAGGTAAAACAAATCTTACAGGTATTTGAATTGAACACAATTTAACATAATTAAGGATGTTGCTTTTGTCATTAAACGACAAGGGATAAGTAGTATTCAGTATTATCCTAGAACTTACGATAAATGTGATTATGACCAGCCTAATTCATAGATGGGAAAAATTTTATTCAGAAGCCTTAAAAATCACCAAATAAACAGGACATCATTAACACAAATTGACCGACAAACGGAGATATAAATCTAAATGAAAGCTTGCCCGGCTCTGCGGAATGAATGATTAAACGGATAAGTTCTTAGTTTGTGTTCACTTCGGCTCGGACTATAGTGTGGTCCGTACTAAGGGAAAATTACGCAACCTCCGGGAACATGGCCCAGTAAATCATCATTAGGCATCGCGCTTGCGGGACACGCCGCGTCTTTATAAAAGATTCAGCTTAATACGAGTAATGAGACAGACGAGTAATGGTTTTTTTTCTTACTCCAAATATGTAACAGAATCCAAATGATAATATAGGAAGTATAAATTTGATTGTAACATTTATTCAACGACTATGCCAATCTGTTTGATCCTAAATATTATATTGAACTTTTTAAGTAACTTAACATTGTGAAATGATCATCATCGGTTTTCGCCAACTGTTCAATTCTATTGTAGTCCGCGTCAGACACAAAAATAATCGAAATATCATTATATTCAATATAAAAATTGCTGCCTTGTGTACAAATACCTCAGTCCCTGTTGTAAGATTATTACTGTTGTTTGAAATAGCGTAAAAATTAAAAGACCATATTTTAGAGTTCAATTTCATATACGCCACATTTAAATACCCCTAATTTTTGCGTTGTGGGTAAATAATAGAACTAACTGACGATCTTTTGAAGCGATAGCATATAAAAGAAATTCAGTCCGTATAAAACCTTTTAATGGTCTAAATGTGTTTCAATGCGTGTCAATTTTAGCAATATAATATTAAGAAACTTCTCGACTTTAAAAGCAGAAACTATATGAAGAGTTGATTTGCAGCAGGCGTAAAGTTTTGTTAATCAAAATAGCGGTGAGCTGACGGGTCAAAGTAGTTTTGAGTTCGCCCCTTATCCCTTGATACGAGGCAACGTGGGAATTATTTAAATTTATTAAACACCGGATAATTATCCCCATCTCGACTTTGCCACTTTATTATGAGTATAATTAAAAACATTTGGGAAATTGCTGTTTTAACTTTCACTTTCAGGATAAATTTAGGTATGTCACCGTGTAATTCATTAGCGTTGGATTTTCACATACACGACCTTATGTGTTATAGTATAATAGGAGTTATAGTCTGAATACATAGTCATTTTAAATTTAATTCAATTATAATAATAACGTTTCACTCAAGGGCTGCAATAGCGGCACAATAATAAAAATAATGTTTTGAGATAAATTGGTTTCAAATTTTCATTGCTGAGAAAAATGTTTCAGTTTGTTTCAACAAATATTATCTTCAAGTTGACACCTTCTCTCAAGATTTGTTCAATAATGTGTGTATAATTTGATTTTTTTAAATTCTTCTTTAAATATCGGTTTTGAAGAAATGTTTTGCCTTATGACATTATGGCAGTCCATGAGCGGTGTAGTTATTAAAAATATTCTCATAAATATTTTCTATAATTTATAATTACTTGATTCAATTTCAAAGACATCTCTTCAAAATCTTAAGAACTCTTATAGTAATCAATGAGACTAATTTGTTATACGTCTGAACCTGATAGTCTCAAATTTTTTGGTTAAATTTTTATAATATTATAAAACAAAGCCATCTACGATTACGTATGAAATTTCAAAGTAATTGTAGCAGACGTCTTAAAAAAAAACCCAAATATTTCTGTTCGACAAAAACAAAGATATTTATTTCTACAATAAAAAAATCTATAATATTTCTACATACAACGACTATCGTTATTCCAAAATAAAAAGACAGTGCGATAATTTTATTTAGTTGTCTATGTTTTTATATACTTTTTACAAATTTACTTTAAGTACAATTTTTCACTACAGTAAACACATGTTAGAAAGCTTTTGTAACCTTTTGCAGGTATGTCAAATCACCACGAGGGAGCCTAATTATCTCCAATCCTTCCTTTTAATATAGTAGGTAGCTCGTTTCTATTACAGGTCGCTTATTATTTTTTTATATTTGCCTTTTTGCAGGATAAATGTCATGGTCTATAAAATAAGCTGAGTGTAATAGGTCAAGTGGGGAAAGTCAGTAACTTGCATGGTCGGGTGTTTGCCTTTCAGGTCGCCTCTTGACAGGCTTTCTTATTTGCTCTCTACGGCACCTATAGAGAGCTTGTACTCAAAGGCGTACTCCTTTGTACCGTAGAGATTAGATGTATTCTGAGATAGATACAATACAGATTATGAGATGCATTGATATATTGTTGTTTAATGTTGTTTTGAATTCATATAATCAAATATGATTGGTATTTAGATCTTAGGGTTTAATCAAACAACTTTTATTGTTTTTTAAAAGAAAAAGTAAGGAAGCTTCTTAAACTAAAATCTCGTTACTATTTTTAAGGCATATATATGCCTTGTATGTGATTTCTACTATAATAAAAACAATCTTTCATTAATAATTATAATCACATACATTGAAAATTACATTTGTATAAATTACATACCTTACTGACTTGTAGGCGCAGGTGGCAGTGACCCTGCTTTCAGCTCCGGGGGTCGCGAGTTCGATTGATAAACAATTTGTTAGTTTTTCGTGTCTGGGTGTGTTTATGTATTTATTTAAAAAAATTATGTATATATTTACCATTTGTCTGTCACTTATAAACAATTTAAGTTAATTTTGAGGACGGACATACATATTTGTAATAGTCCGAAATATTTATTTGTATATATAATTGCTATAATGTAAGAGAACATTTTACACAAGGAATCCTTGTTTTAAGACCATCTACTTTTACTATTTATCTGTATTTTGTATTTTAAATAGTAACAAAGATTATTTTAGTATAATTGATATTTTTATTTATTTGTAGTATTATTTTAAAATATAACCGTTATTATTCTAGACATATTAAACGAAAAGTAAAAGAACTTATGATCAGACTTTGCTCAAGGAGAATTGTTTTTATTAACTAACTGGCGGCTAACTTTTGCTTGCCCACTGAATAATTATTGAAATAAAAATAAGTTGAATAAAAAGTTTTATTCGATGCCTTTCATTTTCATTTAATTTAAATGGACTTACAAAAAGAATACGACTTTGAAGAAGTGTTTTCAATTCATATTACAAAAGGGATTCGACGTCGTTTCTGTACATTGACCGCAATAGAATCCATTTGCCAAATGTTAAAACTTTCTTACTTTGAATAATAAAGATGAAGAATTTAAAATGATGAAAACTGACATTAGTTTTGATAAGATAGATATACTGGGGAGTTGAGAGCACCTTAGAGAGATAATACATTTGCCAAATGAGAGGTGAGGAGTGTGTCTGTGGTTTTTGCCAGCAACTTTCTTTCAAATTATAGAATTAACACTAATCTAATATGTTAATGCTTATTCACGGGGTAAAAGTTTTATTCCATAAATAAAGAACGAGATCAGATATGTTATTGTATTTCGTGACGAAGGATTTTAAGGTTATTAAATATTAAAAAGAACATATCTTTTAATATAAAGGGGCTTAAAGAGATAACAATATTAACTCTCACTGACAAGATTAGGCAAAAATAATACAAAATTGTTTGTGCTCTTACAAAAAAAATATTGAATTATTTTTAGTTATATCGCTCTTAAAAGGTTTTTAAAATATAAATTTTTTTAAACCCAATATTAGTAGAAAAGACTTTTTGTCACGCGTTAGATGTTTACTTGATACACAAAAAGTCAATATCGCCCGTCGAGTATGTGATTTAGTTATTGTATATAACATCCTGCTAGATGGACAGACGACCTCAAAAGGGTCGCGGGGAGCCGCTGGATACAAGCGGCACAAAATCGTGTGTTCTGGAGATCCCATGAAGAGACCTATGTCCAGCAGTGGATGTCCATCGGTTGAAGAAGAAGAAGAAGATATAACATCATCATCATCCTCCTGGCCTCCTCACTCTAAGTGGGGTCGGCTCAACATAAACATGTTGTCACATGATTTGGCTAGGTATTTTACGACCGGCCTCCTGCCTGACGTCAACTTACTTCAGTCGTATTTTTCGAAACCTCAGTAAGAAAGGGCCTGGTCTATTCTACTTAACCGGACACCACATGTTGGATCAACTTACCTTAGTCACCTTTTACGACACCTCAGTAAGAAATGAGAGTGGTCTATTCTACTCAACCTCACGGCATTTTTTGTTCACATAACATCCTACTTTATGGATCATTAAGGATTTTTTAAGCATTTCTTCATCTTTCCCAACCAATGGATATTCAAGGCTTGACATAGGTATGGATATTCAAGGACTAATGGATATTCATGGAGTATCATGCTATTTGATCTTATTTCGAAAGGCTTCAAGGTTGCAAACCTACAAGGCTTGAGTTTCTATGTCTACTACTCGAGTTTTCGGATACAGGGTTGTCATTTTAAACCTTATGATCCTATCGCCATTAAGAGTGTGCCTTCACTTAGTTTATAAAGTGAGTTTTACCTTTGTTGAAATCAGTAATAGAATTTACAAAGTGCCAGTCATAAGGTGCACATTTGCACACGTGTCTATTATTTATGTGTTATTGTGACAAATCGATTAATAGTTTCGACAGTTTGTTGGAGCCAAATGCAGTTACCGCAAGCAATTTGGCAGAACTGAGTGAACTCACGATACTGTTTGTATCGGGAAATGTATTTTAATGCAGTTTGGAACATTATGAATACAAAGGTAGAAAGGTAACGACGTCGACGTTTTGATGCATTCGAGATATTAATTGGAAGAACAGTTATATTGGAGCAACGTTAAACGACGTCTGAATAAATTCATACAAATATTATAAATGCGAAAGTCTATCTATCTGTACAGTCTCTCTGTCTGTCTGTTACATTTCACGGCTAATTTGCTAAAGCAATATTAGAAAATTTGGGACAAAAAAGAGCAGTGCATGCATTTTAAGAATCCTACATGCATAAGATATGAACACCGACCAGATTTAGTTTTTGACCTTCAATTTTTTGTAGAACAACATATTTTATTCAAGCCGTTCAAAATATTCTTTTTTAATTTTCCGAGAAGTCACATTAATTCCTGTATAAGTATAACGCGTTTATTAAAATTGACTTCAAGAAGGAAGGTATATCTTAGTTATATGGAATAATCTATATATCTTTTAAATAACTTAAAAAGACATATAAGATATATGAGGTATAAAATATAGATATTGGTAATCTAAATTGTTTGAGAAACTATCGTAAACGGCTCTGCTTTCAGTTTAGAGCAAATTTTAAACACAATGCAAATTTAATGTATTGATTTATGGAATTATATTTATCCTCCAATTAAAGACCCAAATAATAATATAAAATATATATTGAATAAAATATAACTAAATAATAAGAAGGCCGTTTGAGAATAACTTGCTGAATATTCTTTGCTCTAATTGAGCATGATACAAAAGACGTAGTAGCGATGTCTCTATACTGTTTAAAAAGTAAATGGTTATATTATTTGTGAATATGTATAGATGTCGAACAAGTGTCTCTACGCAGAGTTTCTGTCATTAGGATGTGACTTTTTTAACATATGTGATCGTTTAAAAATTCAACCGTGCATATAAGTCCTGGATCACCAGTTGAGATTCAGATAAAACCTCATACTCGTAGTAAACTTAGAGCAAAAAATATACATTGCATAATTAGTAATTTTTAACACCAGATACAAAAAAAATAAATGTCAACCTACTCAAAATGATAATAAAATTATTTTGCTAATATCCATGACACGATTAATCTTTCATTTTAACGACTGGGTTATTTCTCTTTTTAAATTTAAACTATCGTGAGTAGTATTCATAGTTAATGTATAGAACCAGCTATACTCACGTCTTATTTTACGGGCTAACCCGATACAATAAGACGTTAGTATAGCCAGTTCTATACATTAACTATGGGTTATTTCTCATTAATTTTGTTATTATGGCAATTCAAAAAATAATATGCATTTCTATAAATTACAAATTTGTGTTTGTTTATTTGACCGGATGTTTTGATTTCACACGGTGAATAAATATCAGAGCTATCTACGAAAAGATAATATACAACCCTCGGTATCGGCCCCTTCGACGTCACAACAATAGCGTGAGCCATTTCCAGGCATTTCCCATTTAAATTTGTTCCCTCGGTTTCCTTATCGGCAGAACGGTTGAATGCAAAGACACGTGGTGCATTGCACGAGGGGATTGCTTGATGACTCACAGTTGCAATGGCGATTGATCGGCTGTTTGTATACAGAGTAATTGATGTCGGTTTTCCTTTAGTCGGGGAGAAAATAAGAGTCGCATTTAAAATATTTTAATTACTGTGTTACTTGTCTTATTGAAAAGCTTGAGGATTGCAAATGTTAAATCATCTGTAACTACTCCACAGTTGACCAAGGCCTCATCTCTCCTTAGAGAAGGGCTGGTGTTTAGATCGACAACAATAATACAATGCGGTTCGTAAAATTGCATATTTCCAATGAATTTCATAAATCGAAGGTTTTCTCACGTCGTTTTCGTTGACCGAAAGATCATGGCAAACGTAAAACATTTATTTAGCATACAAATTTATTTAGTAAAACTTACAGGACCCAGTTTATGAATAAACTGGGCTATTAGAGCATAAAAATTGCTTTAAGACTGTTTAAGTTTCTAATAATGTGTTATTTATTCTATGTTCTTCTTGAATCTACAAATACCCAATATTAATACAGGGTCTGCTACAAGATCAGAGTATGATAGTTCATATTTCATTTGAATTCGAATTCATTCGAAGTGTCTGCCGGTTATATATAGCTAATTAGATTTAAATATAAAAAACGAAAATCCAAAAATATTTTCTTGATTTGATTATACATTGATAGTATGGAGATTAACCAAGAACGGAGTGAAAGTAAATTTCAAAATGATAAAATAGAACCCTCAAATATTGATCAACCAACTATTTGATAACTTGGGCTCGTTTCTACAACGCAATAATTTGATATTCACTGTCCGATTAGAGCACATCACCATAATTTATTCTATTTTGAATGATCTATGCTAATATATAAATCTGAAGAGTTTGTTTGTTTGCTTGATTATTTGAACGCGCAATGAAAACTACGGGACCGATTTGAAAAATTTTTTGGTGTAAGATAGTTAAATTTTTAAGGAAGGTTATAGAATACATAATATAATGCTAAGTTGAATAGGAGAGGACCAGCATTAAAAAATATTGCGAAAACGACAAAATTTAAACATTTCCTTGCGTGCGCTAAGTAAACGGTGATAGTTAAAAATCATGTGTTACAAAATTGTTCCCTCAAAAAGTTTTTAATAAGATTTTGCGAAACATATGTCTAAGCACTACTTCAGTCTTTTAAGCACTTTAACCATTTTTATTGTAATCAAAATAGTTCTAAGATGCGAAGATGTTCTAAGATGCATTATTTGCGCAGATATTTTTATAAACATGATATAAATCCTTATTAAAATCAATAAGTTATAAGTTATATGGCAAAAACGTTTGTCCTGTTAGCTAGTTATATAATAATTTTACTGCATACTCTAAATAACATATTAAGCTTTGACCCTCGGAAACTTTCATGCATGTATAAGATTTGAGTAACAGTAGATTGTAGATGTAACTCGTAATGTAGACTCGTAACATACGAGTCATATGACTTATGACTGGCCCGTTGGCGCAGTGGGTCGTGGGTTCGATTTCCACCGAGGGCCAAAATTTTCTATAAATTGTGTGTATTTAAGTATGTATTTAAAAATTATATATGTATATATTCTTCAGTTGTATCGCAACCATAAAACAAGTATGAAATTTACTTACTTTGGGGACGGGCGACCGTGTGTGTAAGTGTAAAAATAAAAAAAAATAAAAAAATACTGGACATTCGTTGATTAAAATGACGTTGGATATAAATCTAATAAAAGAATTTTGATTCGCCGTGTTGGATCCGGCTGAATTGAATATTCCCTCGTTCCTTACCGAGGTGTCGTAAAAGTCAACTAAGGTAAGTTTACCCACCGTGTTGTATCCGGCTGAGTAGAATAGACCACCCTCATTTCTTACCGAGGTGTCGTAAAATACGACTTAGGTAAGTTGACGTCAGGCAGGCAAATAATGTGACAGCATGTTTATAACATGTTGTGCCGACCCAACTTAGAGTGGGATAAGGGCAGGAGAATGATGATGATGATGGTTATTTACCTGGATTGTGTTGTTCGCTAAATAGTGTCGTTAGCAAAATAGTGTCACCGACGCATCGTTACTGTATAAAAAAGTTTTGTCTGTAAAAATGATATAAGAGTTTAGGATGTTGCGTGTTGCGAGCCCATTAGGTGTTTGCATACAGTTTGCATAATATTGAGGCACACCCTGCGCTCTCCATCGCATTACGTTAACACACTCATTATTCTTAATTGTTGTCATGTTGTTCGAAAAATGAATAAACATTATTATAAATCAGGTCAATTAATGTCATGTCCCTGATATTGGATGTTCGTTAAGTAATTGATTGTTGGTGCTCTATTGTGTGAAAACGATTATCAGTATTAAAAGTGTTCTCCTATAATAGTTTAAACCGTAAAATCTTGCAGTTCATAGTATATAAATTATAAAAAGCGACGATATTTATCCTTTATTATTCAATAAATAAAAAACAGTTTTCCCAGAGTCAACCCATTTACTCTTTCGCAACAACTCAATGAAACATCAAAAATATGACAGCCACAATGCTTTTTCATATTAATGACCAACTATATGAAAGAGGTTGTATTAAAAACATGTTGTAACAAAGTATATCAATAATCATTCTCCTGCCCTTATCCCACATTAAGTAGAGTCGGCACAACATATTTTAAACATGTTGTGATTTCGCTAGGTAATTTACGACCGGCCGCTTGCATGACGTAAACTTATCTAAGTCACCTTTTACGACACCTGAGTAAGAAATGAGGGTGGTATATTCTACTCAACTGGATACCACACGGAAGGTCAACTTACCTTAGTCGCTTTTTAGGACACCTCGGTAAGAAATGAGGGTTGTTTATTCTACTCAGTCGGATACTACACGGCATCTATGTCTTATCTAAGATACATTAAGTTATACTATAGTAGGAAAGTCAGCCTAAAATGTCCATGTATATTATAACAAACAATATTTTTCCTTTATACTTATGTAATAATAAAAAGCAATTTCCTCAAAAGTCATTTATTATTATTGTTGTTACAAATGTATTTCTTGTTAAAACTTTAATCAGGTAACTCTTGGTAGCAATAATATTATAACAAAAAATACACCGTTTTTCGATATACGATACGAGTATATAAATTAATTACAAATATCTAACAATGAAATTGAAAAGAAACGTGAAAAAATTTATGTTTAGTTTAAGTATATTATTACCAATTGATAATTTAATTAAAAGGCTGAAACGAAATCCTTGTAATCCTTAAAATTTTCCAGCTACCTGGCCTCGGACAAAATTTATTTCGATGTTCAGGCAAATTGAACATTAACCAAAGTACATATTAAACTTTTTTCTTGTTACTTTCATAAATCAAAAATTTGTAAAGGAAAAATATTTTAAGGTAACATCACTTATTAACCTGCTATTCTTCATTTCGTTGAAATGAGAAGTTTTTTTTCATCGGCCTTTACTGCTGAAATGATTTACTAGAAACAAAATATATCGTGGTAAAGCAATTCAAAATTTTACACTTTTTAATTTATTTGTATCAACTAGGTAAAAAACGAGACGGAGACATCTTTCTATCTCCATTATTTGATTAATCACTTCATATTCAAGATTCCATCCTAATTATCCCGTAATCAATTTCGGCACAGCATCGGAGGCGAAATGTTACTCCGGGCGAGTTTTCTCGGATCTATTTAAAGAGATTATGGTCTAGCTTTGGCTTAGATTACACCTTCAATTATTTTGGCATTTAAAATAAATGTTTTTAAGAAAATATTGAATAGCTTTGAAAAAAGTTATTTGTCGTCTATCTATGGTTATATCAGTTGGATCAAATTGTTAGATGTTTATATGGGAATATTAAATAGGAGTAAAGTTAAATATAATATGTATTATTAAAACATATATAAAGTATATGAAAGATGTAACGCGGTAGTTAGTATAATAATAAAGGTTTTCCGTTTAAAAGACATTGTCGATGTTAACATTTAATCTCGAATTTGTCGTCTATATCCCATGTAGCTTGGACATAACTTATTGATAGCTCGGCGCTTAGATACTGCGCTTACTTCTTACTTAATACTTAATACTTCCAAAAAAAGTGACTGTTTAAATTCTTATCATTTCAGTAACTGAAATTACGAACTTTCTTATTAAATAAATAAAAACCATATTAATTCTCGGTTTCCAGAGCTCACTTCAATATAAATTGATTTTTAATCCGTTAAATAATTCCACCGTTTCTTTTAACATGTACACGCGAAAAGGGATAAATAAAACATTGCTTATTTCATTTAGATCACATAGTATATTAAATATTTAGTTACTTTGAGCTAATTCACTCATTATTTACATTTTCATAATTACATACTATTAATATTTTGTAACAATAAGCAACAATTTCAACTGGATACTCCAAAACACGTACTTTCATAAAAAATCTCAAAACTAAGTACAGTGAAAATAATTTTTATATCGATTTAACCATAAAATTTCCGTTCATTTTATCAATATAAAATTCCGTTCATTTTATCAAAGGACACAATGTTTATAATGCCATGTAAATAACGCTTCAATTAAAAACGCGCATGAAATATCATGCGCGTTTTAATAAAACGTTGTAATTATATAGTTTTTTAGTATAATATAGTTTTCTAGTAGACATTTTTAAGAACATTTTATGGAGTACTTTCATATGTTCCTATTTTTTTTTACATTAATAAAATATGTTAAAATAATCTGAAGGTGCCTCATTTTCAAATTTATTGTAATCATAACACAAGTCCTAAAATAGAAGAAACAGTTTTGGTTACTATTTCACGCAATAAGACTAAAATGAAAAAAATCTCACTTGCTAATAAGGTTGTATTCTATTCTGTTTCATTTATATTATTTTTTACAATAAACTGTGCACAGTCATAAATACTTATATATACATGTTTTTTCTACAAGTAAAAACTTAATCTTTTTTTTTCACCATAAGACAATTTAGCATTAGCATAAAGTTAATTTAATTGTCATAAATAACATACGTATAACATTCATAAGTATTTAATACAATTTTCAGTGTGAAACTCACAAATTGCGAATCATAAGTTATTAGCGCCATAATTGTTTAAATAAAGATCATATTTTGCTTGACATGATAGAGCGACGTTTTTAAGGTTTTTCTCAAATAATCTGTAATGATCAACTAGTTTAAACAAATCCTTTGTTTATTAATTTTGTGGTTACACTCATACAGTATTTTCCAAATATATGTTATTTGTGAATGACTAAATATACGTTAACTCATAATATCTAAAAGTTAAAGTTTTCTTCTTATTGAATGTGTTATAGGTGTTGTTTGTTTTGCAAGTTTCAATTGTTACATACGACATTAGAATACCTACATCATAACTACGATCATAATTCTTATAATATCGGTTTCACCGCAAATTGACTGGGCATTATCTTATAAGTAATTTATAATTAATGCTTTTTTCTATAAAAATGTTTGATATACTATTTGTCCCTGTACCTATAGCAAGAGAAATTTAATATGCAATTATTTAGTCTCATTTAAAAAGTTTTAATATGGCGGTGGATATTTTGGAGTTTTTCGCGAGATAGCAAATGCATTCTTGCATTAAAAAAGGTCGTGATATTTTCAGAGATCTTTAAGCTTTTCGCTGTCTCCAAATTCCCAATTCGCATGTCTAGGTTATTTTCCATGAAATTTTTCCACGTCCGAGGAAAAGTAAAAGAATAAACACCGCAGATCGAAGATTAGTTTATTCCATTTCATGATAATATAAAAAAAATCATTTTTTTTCTATGTATGTTTTGTGAAATGTGTGATACACAATCACGACTATAAAAACTTGTAGGAATATAAAAGTAAAAAAAATGCATGCATGTATTAGGTATGAAAACGGATAGTCCACTCCTCATTTAGCATTATTTATATTTTCTATTTCACTTTATCGCGGATTATTTCAAAATAATTTTATTATTATTTTTGTATGATTGTCTTAGAATGGTGGCTCTTAATTTGAATTGATGACCTCGGAATAGAAACTTGGAATGAGTTTAAGCCCCATTGGCAAAAAAAAGTTAGAGGCGTTAAATGTAAGTGCCACATGATCAATTTAAGGGACCTACGTTTAAAAACGGACGTCCAGTAAATGAAAGAAGATTTGTGCTTGAGTTCTCTATGATATGATAACGAGGTCTATGATAAAGTGCCTGAAACTTAAAAGCAACGACATTGCACCACAAAGTGCTAAAAAGCACGGACGCTTTTACAATAATTTCATGCCTCATAAACTCTGGCTCTGCTAGCTTAATAAATAGCTTCTACCGAAGTTTGTAACAATAACAAAATTTGACCACATTCATATAATAATACACAGTTTGTCATTGTCAAGTAATGATGCTGCGTTGAAGAGAACGTTAAAACATTACGAAAGAAATGTTGTTGTTTTTTACCTTCATGGTCGCATTACTGATGTAGATACTATTTCTACATATATGTATATCGTAATAGTGTTTTTTAAATTATAAAATTTTTGTACTTATACATTTATTGAGGATTAAGCAAATGATAGTCTTTTTTTTTATTCAAAGTAGCCACTTTTGGATTTGTTTCCATGCAGTGTTGTAAACTAATTTATTTCTTGTAGTATAATAATAACTGTGTGAAAAAACAATATAATACAATTGCAAAGCGCTCAGATTACCTAATTTCAGTGACTAGTATTCCATTTAAACTTATACTTACCAAGAGTTTTCAACATGTAAATCACAAAAAAAATGTGTACCTAATATTTTGAAAATTAAGTCCTTTTAACGAGATAATACTTTATCGGAATTTTTTTCTTATATCTTTTGTTTTTTAATTTCATCAGTTAAAGGCTGCTAGCATTAGTTATGAGGTGCAATATATTATGATTTATTTAATAATATCAATTTTTACATATTTAATACGCAATGTGCAGTACCGAAAACATTTATGATGCAATAACATTTATAATAAAATTAATGAATAATCTTAATAACTACTTTACATATTTATATATTCTAAAAGTTTAATACCAAACACTAAATGTTCGATATAAATTAACTGATAATACGTTTTCCTATGATATTCTTTGTTATCGTAAGTTCATACTTCATACTAAGGGCAACAATACGTAAAATCAGCGGTCTAGAATTATAGTGTTTTAATAAAGACTACATAGAAATGTGGAAATAAACCACAACCTATTCGACTGTGGTTTATTATTCGCAATTCATAATAAATAAAAGTTATTATATTTTGCATTTTTTAAAATACCATAGTAATTCTGTTATAATGTCAAAATAATTAATCCATACTTTGGCGGTTTATTATCTGTAAAATAACTATAAAATGGTTGTTCTTGATATTGTAATAAGTATTAATATAATTATAAATTTTCTTGTCAAATAAATTTAAGTGTTGAAGTATCAGTAATAATATATAGATATTTTACTGTAAATGATCAAAATTTATGTTTAAAGACTATAAAACGTAGGACGTGGATTCTCCAAAATTTCACATACTTCTGCATAAGTAGTACAAGCACCATTAACAACACCATTACAATCATACATTATTTGTATTTCCATTTAGTGTCTTTTTCGCATTGTTTTCAATGCCTCCTTAGACACAATAGTCTGAACCACAAAAATCATCACTTATAATAATCATAGATTTTATTTGTTTTTAAACCTTCGAAATCTAAAAATCAAGTGAATTTACCAAAAACAAATTGAATCATGTTGTTTTATATTAAAATTGCATGCATAAAATGATAAAACTCATAGCAAACTTGTGGGGATTTGGCAATAAAGCTTAATGTTACACGTTGCTGTTGTCTTAGAGATAGAAGGTACTAGAAATACGAGTATATACATGTCTGTATGGTTTATGCTAAGATCAAAGTATTTACTATATCGTGATGTTTGATATATAAATGTGTTTTCTACGTCATCACTGTAAATCTTTTGTCACTCTTCTATTTACCTAGATGTCATGCCATATGCCACTTAGATAAAATTGTCTGTAACGTTCTATATAAACTGAAAGCCTATTTTACTATAATATAAATAAACAAAAACAAATATTTTTAGTTTAAAAAAGTATCTCGTTAAATGGTTATACTTAGTCTAACTTGTTACCGTTATCTTTATGAACTAAAGTACTGTGTGATACAGTGAATCATTTTACGCAAATTTTACATATACATTTTTTACACATATTATTATACATCAATAACATTTCCTAAAATCTTGGAATGGCAGTTTAATATTAAAGATTCTGACATTATTTACGTATAATATTTTTTGGTATAAGTTTATATAGTAATATATATTTCAATCTATTTTTTTTAATCATAGCAGAATCTATTCATTTCTGTATTTGCAACAGTGCAATAAAAGTTCTATCTATATCTATAATACATTTCACACTTTGGATATGTACTGCGATTGGAATGCGTACTTCATATTAAATAAACTTTAATCCCTACAAGATACCATTGAATAATGTACTAGCAGTATAAGTAATAAAGGCATAGTCGCGCGACGCTCGGCCGATTTCCCTGCAGCTTGTACGCGGTCAGCGCGCGAAGTTCCTTCGAGTAACTCACGTGAACGAGCGTACCCTTTCAGTCGCTCGCCTTGAACACTTTCTTCATTGCTTCGCCAATAGACGGTGGCAATAGTTGCGAGACACTGTAGACGAAAAATATACAAATAAATAAACATATTTATTATAAAACGCGTAGACTATTTGAGGCAAGAAACAAGCAATAAGAGTACGAAAACAACTCAATTATTCAATTTATTAGTAACTAGCTGTCCGGCTATGCGCTGTTGTGCTCAGTCTAATTAGGAGTCCCTCTCGAAACAGAACTCAACAGTTTTTTAATTGTTTCGCTTACAGATTCTCTGAAAATTTCATTAAAATCGGCCCAGCCGTTTTGTAGTCTATAGAGGACATACAGACAAACATTTAATTTTTATATATTAGTAACTGATCGAAAAAATATTGTTTTGTCATATAAATTATTTCGTGGGCTTTTCTAGTGTACATTATAAAAAATAATTGACAAAAAAAATTATGGGTCGACAACCCTAATCACTTAAGGGTATGAAAAATAGTTAGTAGACGATTCTCAGACCTACTGAATATGCATATAAAATTTCATAAAAATCGGTCAAGCTGTTTCGGAAGACTATGGTAACTAACTTTTTGACACGAGCATTTTATATATAAGAAGAAGATAAGGCTTAAAAACTATTTCAAACTTTAGGCTTACTTTTAATTTAAGGTCTCCTTTTCTAAAATGTTTAGGTTTCACTTTGAAATCAAGACCTAGGCTCGTGGTCTCAAGGCCGTCTTCGTGTTGGAATTGCTCTGGAAGTAGGACAGCACTGGAGGGGGCTGGCTCTCCATTAATATACCAAGAGAGTCTCGTAGCAGGACGGGATCGACCTGATGTGCAGTTAACTTGGACTCTGTCTCCTATTTGATAACGCAGACGGGATCCTGTTATAATTGGACCCGTTGCTGGTAAAGCTGAAATGGAATCGGAAATTCAATAATTGGCAAAAGGTAAAGACGTATTTTTATACAAGTAGAACATCAAACTTTCGCGTCAAGTTAGATGTTAAATTATGTGCAATTATTTACGTGTGTTTATTTTCAGTTGCAGTTTAAAAACAGGATTTTTTTTATATGTTTGCTCGGTATATAAGCTTTAATAGTACCAAATTTCATCACTATCCGTTCAGCGGTTTAGGTATAAATGTGTAACAGACAGACTTTCACATTTATTATATTAGTAAGGAAATGGATTCATAATAACTCAAATTCGTTTACATATTAATACAACGTTTTAAAAGTGTCAAAAAAATAAAATTTTGTCTTTACAATGTTAAAAAATTGGATTTCAAATGATTATGTGCTTAACTACAGGCTTGAACTTATATTTAATATTTAAGTGAGTTAATCTTATATATATTTATAATCTTATAAATATATTTTCGGAATCTCGGAAACGGCTCTATCGATTTCCTGAAATTCAGCATGTAGGAGGTTTTGGGGGAGAAAAATCGATCTAGCTAGGCTTTATTTAAAACAAAACTCGTTTTATCCCTGTTTTTGGGACACTAAAAAATACTACTAAAATAGGAATAGAAAGCTATAGATATTTGAGTTGCCAAAGCAAAGCTGTGACAGCATAATGGTAACGCGCGAACCAATAAAGTTCAAAACCTGGGATCGATTCCCACATATCACCCGCCGCTTTTTTCTTTTTTTTTTGTTTTATTGCATTTTTTTTGTATCTTTAAAAAATAACCGAGCAAGGCTCTGTCATCCAGGTACTGAGTTTTGTTAAAAAGCTTGGTGTTTTGATATAAACATTTTCTCATGCACTATCGGTAAAAGAACGGAGCGCCGTAGGTTTAAGCTCCAATGCTTTCTTGTCATGGTGAAATGAGTTCTTTAGCATTGAAAGTATATAGTAGTAGTAACCACTACTACTTTTCATAAGCTAAATTTTTTTTTATATTGATTGATGTTGGTTGTATATTGTACGTACCCACTATAGTCATATCCGAGTGCTCCGAGACGGTGGGGAAGAGCGGTCGCTCACCGGATACCTCGCAGCGGTATCGCCCGCCTGTCTCCAGAACAGCCGGGTATAGAGTTATATTTGAACCGTTAGGGCTTGAATTCTGTAAAGATTCATATTTTTCATTAAATTGAACGGCAAGTTATGTTTATTTCATATTTGCTAATAGATTAAGCTTCACCGTTACAAGTTTTTTTTTTAAAGACACATACACGGTCGTCCGTCCCCAAAGTAAGATACTTAATACTTCTGTTATTGTAGACGGACAACTGGTGAATATATACTTAATATATAATATTATATTTTTTTAAAACATGCTCAGCAGGCTCAAAGACCAACAAATTCATTTATAGAAAATGTTGGCCCTCGGCGGGAATCGAACCCGCAATCCACGAAGCCGAAGGTAGGGCCACTACCCACTGCGCCAACGAGCCAGTCAAGCAAGTCAAGCGAGCCAGCAAGTTAAGATAAATACGAGGTATTTACATATATAATTGGGCTGGATTACTAAAATATATTTACAAAGCGCCTGGTAGTAATTATACTACGTAACAATTAATGCGATATGTGTACAAATCTGGCTAAGTAGAATAGACCACCCTCATGTCTTACAGATGTGTCGTAAGATGTGACTAAGGTAAGCCTACCCGCCGTGAGGTATCCGACTGAGTAGAACAGACCATTCTCATTTCTTACCGAGGTGTCGTAAAAGGCGACTAAAGTAAGCAGACCCACCGTGTGATATCCGGTTGAGTAGAATAGACCACCCTCTTTCTTACCGAGGAGTCTTAAAATACGGCCAAGGTAAGTTGACGTCAGGCAGGTGGCGGATCGTAAAATAAGTAGCCAAATCATGGGACACTATTTTAATAACATGTTGTGCCAACCCCACTAAGAGTGAGATAAGGGCAGGAGGTTGATGATTTATAGAAATTATATGTAATGGCGGATTCAAAGTTGCCGAAATGTTGAATTTGAAAAGGTAATTTTCATTGAAATACATATCTATTTCAAGTAACGGCCTGTTATTATCCCACTGCTAGGCATAGGCCTCTTCTCTCCGTTTTTTTTTTGGAGAGAAGGATTGGAGCTAAGACCTACCACGCTGCTCCAATGCGGGTTGGTAGGTTACACATATCCCCAGAATTCTCTAGAGATATGCAGGTTTCCTCACGATGTTTTCCTTCACCGAAAAGCGTGTGATAAATTGCAATTATCAATTAGACACATAAGTTTTATACTAGAAACTCATTGGTGCCTGCCCGGGGTTTTAACCCTAGACCTCCTTGAAAGAGGCGCACGGTGTTACCGCTGGACTACCACAGCTTCTCATATCTATTTCAGCTTAGTCCAATACTTTAATTGTATATGCGAAAGTCTATCTATCTGTTTTGATTTCACGATTTAAGCTTCGTCCAATACTATAATTGAAAGTCTATCTGTCTGTTCTGCATTCACGGCTAATTTGCAGGACCAGTGTACGTAGAAAATTTGACTCGAACTAAGTCACGGATTCCAGTAATTGACAATATATTAAATTGCCATTCTATAGATAAGAATCTAATAGATCTATTACTATTGTAGAAACGTTTATTAATGTTAGGTGCGACTACGTGCCACACATTGCTTTGTAAGCCATCTGTCAGGGTTCATAAACTTTAGGGAGAATCATTGGGTTTCTCCCTAAAATTTATGAATTGGCTGGTTGGCCCCCAACCGTGACGCTGAAAGGCCAGCGACAAAATGCGTAATTCAAAAAGTTTGTGACACCTTCGATTTAAGTTAAAGGGACATAAAGTAACTATGACTTATTCTATAAGAAATATAGATATTTGTAGAAATAATAATAATATTTAATTCATAATTTCAATATAAGGGATATTGAAACACTTACATATCCTCACTTTTAAATTATGTTTATAAAAGAGGCAATATTTTTAAAATTTGTACATTTATATTGATCATTCGAATATTCTAATGTAAGAAGTAAATAAAAATATATTTCTCTTATCTTTTTCTGTTTTTTTTTATACATCAATATCTTTTTTATAGTGTATTTATGTACCCCTTATTTGTATTATGTACCCCTTCTTATCTTATACCCCATATTTGAAAGACTTAATTGTGACTTTAACTTTATTTAACTTTAACTTATTATTTTTTAGTCTTTATCAAGATTAAATTTATATCAAATATAATCAACTTTGGGCTAAGCTAATTACTCCTATACCGCTCTAAGTGGAGTCGGCACAACATGTTATAAACATGTTTTTATATGATTGGGTCAGGTATTTTACGACCGGCCGACTGCCTGAAACCAACTTATTTTTGTCGTCTTTTACGACACCCGAGTAAGAAGGAGAGTGGTCTATTCTATTCAGCTGGATACCACACGACTGGGGGCTAAGCTTATTACTGTATATTGCATTTAAATTACTCTGTCGTACCTTACTTAGACTTATGAGGCATAGTTTTGTGTTAAAAACCATTTTTTGACGTGTATATTATTGAAATTAATTTTAAATGAAGTAAATAAAAAATCCATAAATGTTGTTTGCAAAGTATTAAAATTTGTCTATGACATAAATAGATAAATATTATTGTGGAAACAGTAATAGAAATAAAGGGAAAAGATTGGTGCAGTTAATACTCGTATTTGTCTTGATTGCTTAGGCAAAGCGCTCTTTATATTTCGCATAGCCGCAATATTGTTTTCATAGTTCATATGGAAACAGTTTCCATATACTTCACTGTGTTGTCCTTAAGGCAAGTTCTGGAGCACAGTTATTAAAGCGACGTTCACTCCCAGCTGCCGTAATATCGAGCCCTGCCAGAGTTATCGCATACATTATACTTTTGTATTTATTTAGATATTAGAATCAATACGAGTTACGATATGATCGTATAGATTTAAGGTGACAATCTTCTAGAGATAGCACAAAACATCGTGAGATGGAGAAAGCTTTATTAAAGTTCTATTTAGTTGTTGTATCATTCGATTATCGTCGATCCATATGATTAATGATAAATTTAGTCGAATTATCGACATATGCAATAAATTGATGGGGTATAATTTCGCGATCAATTGTGTCTATAAACTACGAATATTGAAGTATAACATCATTAATTTTGGAACTACTTTGCAATAAGAATGTATAAGATATCTTTTCCTAATAATATACAATCAAACAAAGGTTTAGATTAAGTGCGAGGAATAGGCTTTTACGTAAGCCATATAACATAATTAAACCTTATATAAATGATTAAAATGCTTAGCTCTTATATATCCTGCTAGCCTCGTACAAGATTACAACTTAACTATGTTAATTAAAAATGTTTAAAAAATTGAATCGCTGAATTTTCCTTTTTGTCACCTAAAGAGGCAATTAACCGTGGTATTAAAACGGAAAAATCATTTACATTTTTACTGCACGTCCCTAGGCTCTTAACTAAAAAATTTACAAATCTGTGACTCCTAGTAAGAGATACATTTTTGCCGTTTGCCAGATTAAGCTATATTTGTCACAGCCTCAAGTCTTTGCGCCGTATCCAGATAATCATTAGAAAAACATTGTATGTTACCATGGTGGTGGTGTTGTACTAGGGTGACCTTTATTTTGTCCCACATTAGGATTGATCCTATTCTCAAGGAACCAGTGTCAAACCGTCCAATCCCTTGCCATCATTAGCTAGTACGTATTCCTGATGGTTTAGGGAGCAAGAACAGAAATGTAGATAGTGGTAAGAGCACTTTTGATGGTATCGTTAAAGAAGCCAGTATTTAAAAGTATACTTAAGCTCCTATAGCATGAAAGCCTAGTAATTGAGTGTATGATTTTGTATATTTTAACATCTAATCCTTTTCACTTACAAGTAGCGGCCAAAGATATGAAAATGACAAAGGAGTTATTAAGATAGAGGTTCCATGCTTTTAGTTATAATTTTCACAAAATAAGCCTTGTGCAGTTTAATAGCCATGTATAGAGTAAATTGTTTGTAAACGTCCTATTCATCCAATTTCTCACGCTTCAAATGCAGGCTTTTGTGTTATGGAACATTGTTATTATCCCCTGTTTTGCAGAGAATTCGTAAAGTACAAATTTTCTTAAAGTTAGCGTTAGATGATGATAGCATTTAAATAAGCGATGTTTCCAAGAGAAATTTAATAATGAAGTTTGCATACTTAATTGACTTTAAGAGTTCTAAGTCGCAATACTAGACTTTAAAAACCTTCTACATTATTTAATAATAAGATTGTATTCATTTTTATATTTGTAGAGCTATTCAATAAACTTGTTTTTTATTTTGATAATGGACATAAATTGTTGAGTATAGGTTTCTTTAAATATATTTCTTGGCTTCAGAACTTTGATCATTCAAATACAATGTGACTTTCGAGGGTAGGGTTGTGGAAGACCATGCAGTCTTAGAGAAAAACTCTATAATGTAGGGTAGTTATTATCCGCGATTTAAAGAAAATGCAATAATAAAAGTGTACAATCCTATTTCATAACATATGTATGCTTAATTTGTAAAATGCATGCCAGCACCGCGCACATTCGCAGTCACAATTTCAACAATCGTTTTGACCCGTAACCGGATCGTTATCATTCTCCTGCCCTTATCCCACTTTAAGTGGGGTCGGCACAACATTATTAACTATGTGTTTAAATGGCTAGGTAATTTGGCTAGGTATTTTACTTTGACCGACCTTAGTCACATTTTACGATACCTCGGTAAGAAATGAGTTTGGTCTATTCTATTCAGCCGGTCACTGCACGGCGGGTCAACTTACTTTAATCGCCTTTTACGACACCTCGGTAAGAAATTGAGGATGGTTTATTTTAGTCAGCCGGATACCAAACGGCGGCCCGTAACCGAATCATCATCAGGGGAAAAGGGACGACAAATCCTAATTTTTTTAACTTTGTCATTTACTTCATATAAAGAAAGACAACATCACGAAATCTCACGCAGTAAAGTCTAATAATTGCACCATTGTTTATATAGGTTGCCAAATAATAAATTAAAGTAAAGTCAAAGTAGCTTTCCATAACAAGCTTGGTTGTGTTCCTCTTCAGGACGTAATATCCGCTTATATAGGAAGTTCCGAGATCTGAGCAAACGCCTCACCCTGCTACAAGATTAATTTAATTGTGTTCGCTCGAAGAGCTCTACATTATGCATACTACGTTATGGTTTATTTATCCTTCAATTAAGTCAACGTAAAAAGCTGTAATGTTTTATTAGTGTGTAAATCGTTTCTATACTTATTTGTAAACAGTTCTATTTTGTATTGAGTATTGTTAAAAAATAATTCATTTAAAATATTTATTTAAAACTAAAGCACAATAAACCATTCAGGATCTATTCATTTATTTGAAGATATAGCTGTTATTACATAAACAATCATATGAAAAACTACTTCATTATCGGCTTTTACAATTAAATTTTTTTTCTTCATATAAGTATCTTAGTGTAATTGAGTATTAATATTTATGATTTTAATAGTTAATTATAAATTATAAGAAATGTTAGATTTATAAAAAGAAATTAGGTAAAATGAAAAGAAAGCATTACATTCAAATCTCCTTAAGAGAAGAACTTAAAGAAAGTCAAGACTTAAAGTTCTAAGAAACTGCTAAGGACTTTAGTAGGTGGAGTATCTGTTATAAATGTATGTATAAAATGTTTAAATATAAACATAAATAGAACGGAATAGATTACCTCCATTATAACATAAAACATAATTATTGTGTTTTTTATTTTTATTTGAATTAATGCAATGAAGGATTACAAACTAAAACATAAGTATTAAAGTTATTCTTTGTATTAGAGTGATAGAGACCTGCGGTATGTAGTTGGAGCTCAATAATTTATATCTATTTATAGCTAGACTTGACGATTTTAAAAACTGAAGCACTTGTTTACAAGTTTACTTTAATAAAGAAAAGGTTTGAGTCTGAATAGATATAATTTATATCTTGCCAATATATCTACTTGTCATGAAAAAATCAACTGTGACGTATTTTGGAATCGTTGTACTGTTTTTATTTTCTTTAACTAAATCTAATAAGGCGAGAGAAATGTTTTTATATACGTAGATAAAAGTTAGAGGGTAACCGTTGCAACTAATTGACGGAAGTCAGAATAGGTTTTCACGGTGAGTTTGTTTACGGTGGCCTCTTCAGAGCGCAATATCCGACCGTGTGGGAAGTTCCGAGACTAGTGCAAACGACCCAACTAGCAACATGATTAATATCATTATGCGCTGTTTGAAGAGCACTCTTTCACATTTATTTCCTGAGCTTTATACAGATGTTAATGGTAATCTATACATATTATAAAACTAAGTCCCCAAAAGCTGTGCTATATGTGATCGATTTTCTCAAAATCTACTGAACGGATTTTGGTACAGTTTTCACTTAACAATAGTGTAATCGGTTGGAAACAAAGAGCTGAAGACCGAGCTTAGTGGCATGCAAACTGAGAGACCTATGTCCAACAGTGGACAGAGACAGGTTGATGATGAATAGTGTAATTCCTGAGGAAGGTTTAAATCAATAGAACTCTTGTGACTCATGATTAACGCGGGAAAAACTTTGTGATACTCTGATTTTTATGCAGGCGAAGCCGCAAGTACTAACACACAGGCTAGTTGTTTTATAAGAATGTCAAAAGTTGAAAATGATATCGATTACGTCACTATTAAATCGAGTTTTGATACCCAAATGGTGAGACCGTGTGCGGCTCTCGAGGGAGTCATGGTTTCAACCCCCATGCAGGCACCAATGTGTTTTCTATTCAAAACTTACGTGTATAATCGACATTAGCAATTTATCATACGCTTTCAATGAAGGAAAACATCGTAAAAAACCTGCATATCTCTGGAGGGTTCCTGGGATATGTATAATCTACAGATCCGCATTGGAGCATCGTGGTAGATCTAAGCGTTATACCTTCTAAACAAATAGAAAGAAACGACACCTATGCCAAGCAGTAAGTAACATGCCCTAACTTTATTATTACATCGAGTTATTGCACTTAAAGACCAAAGGTAAAAAAGGTTGTTCTGAAGTAAAATTTGTATACTTGCAATGGTAATTATAATTTAATAAAAACTAGACTATAATTTCTGCAAAATATAAATTGCCATCAAATCTAATTAATGGCTGGTTGGCTCGTAGTGATCTAATATCCGCTTATGAGGAAAATTTTGGGACTCGCGTAGACGGCCAATTTTATTAGACAGTATATTATCTTCAAGGCCTTTTTATTATTTGCCTCAAAATTATAAAGACATTTTTTTGATACGCAAGCGGTGTAATGAAGTACACCTTTTGTGTTTATTAATAATAACTTTTATAAGTATTGAAATTAGATACAGATTTTAACATACTTTTGTGGTTGGACAAGTAATAAGGGGATAATAACAAAAAAACTTAACAATAACACGCAAAACTAGATTGGTTTAATACGAGTATTTTAGGAAACAGTATCAAATAAAAAAGGGTAGGTAGGCCTTTATTCAGTTTTATTAAGCTTTTAATTTACTTGGTTTCACCAAAACAATTGATACACTCAACCTTTAATCAGAATAATGGGTACGTATTTGACACAAAAAGGCGTCCTTGTCACATGGGAGTGATACATCTCTTATCCTGAATTAGAATGTTTTCTGCGAACTAGAGTTGTAATTTGTATCCAGTTCACACGTTAAATACAATAAATTTGAATTCTGTCGGCTCGTGACTAAAAACCTGACAGTGTTCCACCACGCAGCTGGTGTTGGGGACAGGGTAACGTTGTATACATTGCCCCCATCACGGTCAGCAGCGGCTCTGTACCCCGAAGAGCACCACCTCCGGGTTGGGGCCTTTATAAACTGTGGTCCCTCCCTCCGCTAATCGATCCACCAGATGCATCGACCGCCCCGGGGACCTAATTTCAGCGAGCGTCCTATAAACTCCGTTGGGATTGCTCTGAGGTGTGCATTTGGATTTGGGATTGCATTTCGGTGGCATAAGACGGACTTCGGCGAGTCACCTGCGGTGGATCGGATCCAAGGACTCGATTTCCCGAATCTGCTTCGCCTCCTCCACCGTCCTCATTATGCGACATAAGGTCATTGGAGGAGCCTGGAGGAGGCACTCAACTTTATATTAAGGTTATCAAAGTTCATCAGCAAAAAAAAATATCTAGAAATATTTTTTTACGAATTTAAGTTAGCGCTAAATAATGACTGACTGACTTGATTATTGATGTGGCTTAATGATGTGGCTGATGATGTTTATTACTTAATATAAAAATTTATTAAAGAAGAAGAGAAATAGCAATTTTACAGGGCTACTCAAACGTTTAAAAGCTTGGCGTAACGTTTTTACCGGCGGGTTGGTTTCGTCAGAAATATTGAAATTACTTTTAATTTAAGTACGCTTTGTTGTCCTAGTTAGATATATTCTAAACGCATCTCTTATTACTCTTACCAATGCAGCAGGCTTATGGTAAACCACATTAAAGGCCTACAAAGTTCATTATTGGTTAAATTTTAGCAGAGTATACGTTCTCGGTATTCCTTGAAGTAAATAAATTATTAATAGTATCCATGCGTTACCTCGACATCCACTCCCGGAAGTAAGAACTTTCTTCGCGGCTCAACATCTCGTGGTACGTGCCTGAAGAACTCTTTTCCGTCCTTGTACCATTTAACCGAATACAGAACATCAGTAGGCGCCAACTGCCAGCGGCATGACATCGATGGCCTGGTTCCCAAAGGGACATGCGCTGGTACCCGAAGTTCTAGTAATTGTAAGCTGGTAACTGTGTATTCTGAAACAAAATAATAATATTATAACGACTATCTCGACTAGACATAGAGCTGCGGCGGAAATAGCCGATTCTGGAAAAACGGCGAAAGTATGCGTACGCGTTTGTGCCGTTTGCAGGTCACTGAGAGTCCCAAAGGCAACGTCTCTTTAGTATTTTCAAGGGCTGGCACCTTTTTCGCACAAATAATCAGCTTAGCGATTCAACGCGGAAACGCTGCCAGCATTCTTAGGACCATTTGACTTGGGTATGATTCGTATAGTACTACCGTGTAAGTAATTTAGTATAGATATTACCTTTGAGCTATTTGAAATAAGCGATACATGTTTACTTTAAAACATCGCAGTTATCCAGGCAATTCCTTATTAAATTTTTCAGATATTAGTATAATGCTACTTCAGTTACTATTTAACATTGATATCTTACGTTCTTTAATATAATTAATAATAATTACATAAATTAAAACGCAAACAACTTAAATTACATCAAGCTTATGAGGCCTCTCTGTAATGTAATCTAAGCCAAATATATAAAGAGACAATTGGACTAAACGGCGGATTTAAAACTTAAGTACAGTTACGTTTCCAAAATACCCTAATTAAAATAAATTTTAATTGTCCTATCCAATTTAATGAATTTAGTGGGAAAATTAACACTACATTGCTTATATAATTCCACGAGCATTAATATGGTCTCTATGCAGTAATATCTGTATAGCGTCTAGTTGTTTAAGTATTTTGTATACTCGCATTTTTATTTGGCTGGAGGTAGCATGTTATGAAGGCAAAAATCCATTAAACGCCACGTCAAATAATTTCCCATGTGACATTCGCTCGCGGCCCGTAAAAGAGGCACTATTGCCCTCACCCAGCGGTGGATAATATTACTTTACGACCCGCGGGGCGAAGCGCGAATGTAAGTAAATTGGCGTATAAAGACAACAGGCACATGACTTTTCGTAGCACACAAATATCACTAATGATATTCTTACAAGCTGTAGAAGTAATTAAAGTGAGAACAATGTTACAAATGTTACAAATTCTAAGTAAAAGAGCTACGTATAATTTTCATGTGCGTTCATTTATCTCTAACATTCCTCAACCGCAGCTATACTAAACCGGCTTATAAAGTTTTCTAACTTATCTCGCTTATTGGGACTGAATATCGTAATAAGGCGTACGTTGGCAGATGTGGCGAAACAATTTTTTAATGAGGCTGTGGTCACATCTGTTGTATTTTTAAAAGTTGCTTATTTTTAATCAAAATTAAAATCTTTCTAGAAATTCAATAATATATAAATTATCTTACTAAGTGATGGATGTAGCAAACTAATTTTTATCTAAGATTACATCACATTGAAGATTTAAAAATGTAAAAAATTACAGTTATTTTACGCCTTCGAATGTGTTTAGATATTTTCTGCACCAAATATTTTCCCCATGTTTGTGTATGTGTTTATGTGAGTGTTAGCACATACATTCGTTAAGAAATATTACTTTTATTATATCATTTTACTTTATCATATGGAGGATGGAGTTTATAACAAACCCATTTAGAAATGTTTTTACCGCGGTAAAGCAATTTCAACTATCTGAATGGTAATTTCAGTTTTCATTTTTATTCAATCCCTTGAACTACATTTCCCTTTCCACGCTCGCGAACACTGCGGGGGAGAGAAAAGCCAAATTGAATAGAGATTTAAAATTACTTACTATTATAAAATGCGAATTTGTTTCTTATTTTCATTCTCATTCTTCTATTTTCTAGCTTTTATTGAAAATAGTATTATTTTATTGCTTGTTTACGGCTCTGTTCATAAAGTATGAGCATAAAAGTTTATAAAAGTATGACTTCTTTTACTTCTCTTTTCCAACATACCTATTCTTCCTTTCTAGTCGATGCGCTTCTTTGACTTAAAAATTCTTTGCAATTTTTGAAAGTTTATCTCCTACAATTACTTCTAATTTGGATTTAGTAAATATAATTGAAGCTAATCCCGCCGTTTAGTATCAAACTGAATAGAATAGAACACCCTCATTGCTTACCGTGGTCGTAAAAGGGACTAATATAAGTTGACCCACCGTGTGATATCCGGCTTAGTAGAATAGACCACCCTCAGTTAAAATCAGGCAGGCGGCCGATCTTAAAATACCTAGCCAGATCATGTTACAATATGTTAATAACATGTTTTAGTGTGGGATAAGGTGATGATACGACTATATTATAAAAGGAGAAAAACCATTTTTCCTTTGCGAACGGAAAGAAACAAACTATACAAAAAGCAATTACTAAAAGCAAACATAGGCGCGGGTACAGCTACTAAACGAAAAAGTACAAAAAACACAGTAAGTAGCGGCCTGTTACTATCCCACTGATGGGCATAGGCCATAGGCCTCTTCTCTCCGTTTTTTTTGAAGAGAAGTATTGGAGCTATGACCTACCACGCTGCTCCAATGTTGATTGTTTACATATATCTCCAGAATTATCTAGAGATATACAGGTTTCCACACGATGTTTTCCTTCACCGAAAAGCGTGTGATAAATTGCAATTATCAATTAGACACATGAGTTTTAACAGAAAACTCATTGCTGGGCTACTACAGCTTCTTATTACAGCACTTTCCGTATATATATTATCGACAATGTGTTACGATTATTATATTATGCTATCAGGTCTTGAGTATGAATGTACTGTTGGATGTAGAAACACTCCTATAAATTTTTTGAACTTAATCGGTTATATTTTTCAATAAACATAGCCATATTAATTAAAGCTTTATTTTATTATGAAGGCATTGTAAGATCAAAAAGCGGTGTATTACTATCTCACTGCTTTTTATATGTCTGGTTTCTTCTTCGATATCCTATTAAATATATTTAATGATAATTACATATGTATCGAAAATACTGTGAGAAAAGCCAATTTCTTCATGATATTTTCCTTCATAAAGCGCTTGATGTATTGTAAATATCAATTAAGCAGATAAGTTTTTTTACTTTTAAAACTTTTAGGTCGGCCTGCCCAAAGTTTGAAAATACGAACCTTTTGTATCGCTCTCCACGTGCGAATTTCGACAAAATATTTTTTCCAATATACATATTTCAGTATTTTCTGGAATATTTTCGCTCTACGGCGAATGTAACAAATAATCTTTATACAATGAAGTTTTTGATCGATAAAAGCATCGACATGAACGTAAAATGCACATTCGGTCTTGTTTCTAAAAAAAAATATTTAACTTAAACTTTAAGTAAACAATGATAGAATTACCATATTTAACATCCCGCTTAAGATAGTAGCTTTGTAGTTTCAAATGATTCGTCGAAATTTATAGTGTATGTAGCGCCGACGTGCACATTTGGCATGAATACAAAATGTTTGTAGTTGGATGCGGAAATACAGTTAAGTTAGATGTCTGTAGTTCTCACCGACGGCGACGCCTTGACAACGGAGATAGCGCACGTCGCGACGGCCTTATACTTCAAGTTCATCTAGTTGAGACGAGGGTTGCCAACTTATTAGGAACAAAATAAGGACTTAAATAACTTGTGTAGCTTGTAATGTTTATTTTTAATACTTTTATTCTTATCGGCCGTGTAGTTTCCGGCTGAATAGAATAGACCAACCTCATTTCTTACCGAGGTGTCATAAAAGGCGACTAAGGTAAGTTGACCCACCGTGTGGTATCCGGTATAGTAGAATAGACCACTCCCTTTCTTACCGAGGTGTCGTAAAATACGACTGCGGTAAGTTGACGTCAGGCAGGCGGCCGGTCGTAGAAACGCAGCCAAATCATGTGATAACATGTTTATAACATGTTATGCCGCCCTACTTCTCTATGTAGATAAGGATAAGGGCAGGAAGATGATGATTTATAATTTAAAAAAAAAGTAAAGTAGAAATATATGTAAATAAAAAATAATAGCGAATGATTTTTGCTTCGAAAACATAATAGAGGTTTTGGCATCAGGTGTATCGGTGTTAGGGGGTAAGGCGAGTAATGTATTGTTTCAATATGCGGTAGCTATCGAAAAGCGTCACCTTGGCGGCCTCTTTTTCTCCTATACCCTTTGTTTATAACCGTAAATATTTTTAGTCTTAGTGGTTTATTTACATCTCGTGACTTTTGGTTCAATACGCAAATTTGTCACGACTAGTTGGAACAAAGCGGGGTCAAATTATTTTCTCAAAATATTGGACTGTTAAACAAATTTAACGCGAACAAGTTACATCGACGTGACTAATGTAACGTTACATGTAAAGTTAAGTAAAATATAAAAAAATATAAATAATAATATAACATAGGTATCATTTTTAAGAATTTGCGATTGTATAATATATATATGTTTCAACGAAACTCTATCTCAATCATCTTTAATATTTAAATGATTTAATCTTGTATGTATATATATGCAACTTCAATTTCCATTTTTTTTTTATTTCGTGCAGTTAAGTTTTTTAGTCAGAGATAGATTAGTCGTGTAGAGAGACAAATGCTAGTTTTTATCTTAGTACCATATTTAACGCAAGTTAGCATTTTCAACCTACAACTGTGACAGATCCTATCTCCAAATATCTATCTCTTTCAAGAAGATTTTTTATTGTTTAAATAAATTAAAAATAAATGGCAGTTTCAAACAACCAAATCCACTAATTATTGTTTAAGGTTATCCTTTCGTTTCTATGTTTAAATTAATAAGTCATTATTTAATACTTCTTTTACTGTGAATTATAAGTTTCAAAATTACGAAAGATTATGTGTTTCAAATGATCTAGTTTGTATACGATCACGCTCAAGCCAATAGGGCTTAATATATGCTACATATTAAGCCCTATTGGCTCATATGGACTGTAACGATCCAAATTAAAATTCTGCTTTTCATTGAAAATTCATGTTGCGTAAGATTTTACACATCACCCTATCCGAAGAATAAAGTCTCATTTACTCTGCTTATACATGCTATAACTCGCTGTACATGCAACTAAATATTTGTATCATTTTAATATTTATATATCGCTAAGATATCCTCTATCTTAGGATATGATGCAGAATTTCGTGTTCGGGTTCAAAATTCTTCTTCAAAAAAGAGAAACCATTTTTCAGTAGTGGTATAGTAACAGAGCAGTACTGCAATATTGGAAATATATTTTTTTGGGAAATTAGTAAATTTAGGCACGTTGCAATGAAGTTTGTATAAACTTCTTCTCTTTTCTCTTTTTGGTCAGGCGGAGGCTGTTTTTCTAATTTTCCAAATTCCTATCATTGTGCCACATGTCGAACGTACATACAGAAAAGATTATTAATATATAATATATCATTTTTCTTTTAGCTTCAAGGAAGATGTTAAATCGGGAATAGCACTCAAGTGCTTCCGCCAAATTCATAATAAAGGAAAAAACATCTGCGACGAAACATTTTAACAAACCGACAGAATAATTGTAGCTCGCTTTCTCTCGAGCTAAAAGGAACAACAAAAACTTCTATTTACCCGGGTTTTTTTTATTTCATTTCGACTAAACTGAAACATTCAATAAACATGGGTGTTTTTTATGAATTATATGAAAACATTCGCAACTAGCACGAATAAATTTGGTATACGTTATGTATATCCAGTATAAATGCAAAAGTGGGTTCATTTGTTTGTCCTTTTTCGCAGTTGGATAGAGGAACGAATCGATATGATTTTTGCTATGCAATTAAATGCTTTAAGAGCGACATAGCCTACTCTTTATCTCGGTGGTATTTTAGTTCACGTACACGTATTTTGAGGGATGTGAAGGGAGATTCATCGCAATCAGTTTCCCCTAATTATCAGCCTCACCTAACCGCGGTACACCCTGCAGTTTATCCATAAAGGCTCTGGCGACTGATTAATGGTGGTATGACAGTTCTATAGCTGACTGCAGCAAATCTGATAGTGGGCTGTATCGCTCCGTTGCAAAACGATGAGTACTACAATCTGTAACCCACATGTCAAGCGTGGTGATCACTGGCAAACCATTCATGATATCACGAAATAAACCACAGATGGTGAGGAGATCCCGTGAAGAGACTTAAAGAACCAACAAATAGTTTGTAGAAAATGGTGGCGCTCGTTTATAATCAAACCCCTGACTCAAAGGCAAGGTGAAGGCAGGGTTACTGCCACTTGTGCCAATGGGCCAGCCAAAATCTAACGTCTATTTAAAAGGCTTGTGAGTGATATATTTTTATCGCAACACTAAAGTCTATGGAGACGAAATCGCGGGTAGGAAATAGTGAAACATTATGTAGCAAACGACAATTGACGGCAAAGCTTGATTCAAAGGATGATAAATTTTCATAATTTGCAGTCAAAAGCTCAACAAGAAAAAAATAATGACTTAACTACTACAGCAGTTGTAAAAAGAACTAGCTCGCGTTACATACAAATAATCTTTTCATTGATTTACCGAACTTCAAAACGAAAATTCACGTGAATATAATTGTAATACAAACGCGTTTAAGTAAACAAGATTAGACATTTCGGTAAACTTTTGACCACTTTATAATATTAATCTGTACCACTAAATTCCAATCGCGCCGTGTGGTATCCGGCTTAGTTGAATAGACCGACCTCATTTCTTACCGAGGTGTCGTAAAAGGCGACTAAGGTAAGTTGACCCACCGTGTGGTATCCGGTTTAGTAGAATAGACAACCCTCTTTCTTACCGTAAAAACGCAGCCAAATCATGTGACAGCATGTTTATAACATGTTGTGCCGACCCAACTTGGAGTGGTATAAGGGCAAGAAGATGATGACCACTAAATTCCATCATCGAAAAGCGTCTTTTATTATATACATCCATATCCAATAGTTTACACATTGCGCCGTGTGGTATCCGGCTGAATAGAATAGTACCACCCTCTTTCCTTACCGAGGTGTCGTAAAAGGCGACTAAGGTAAGTCGACCCGCCGTGTGGTATCCGGCTGAGTAGAATAGACCAACCTCATTTCTTACCGAGGTGTCGTAAAAGGCGACTAAGGTAAGTTGACCTACCGTATGGTATCCGGTTTAGTAGAATAGACCACTCTCTTTCTTACCGAGGTGTCGTAAAATACGAGTAAGTTGACGTCAGGTAGGCGGCCGGTCGTAATAACGCAGCAAATGTTTATGACATGTTTTGCCGGCCCTTGGAGTGGGATAAGGGCAAGTAGATAATGACCACTAAATTCCATCATCGAAAAGACTCTTTTATTTTCTACATCCATATCCGATAGTTTACGCATTACGAACCTCACACCTAGGAGATGATGTCATTCTGATGTGATGCTTAGTTAATAGGAAGACAAATAGCGTTGGAAATCATAACACTAGTCCAAGTACGAGTATATACACGTTCCCCAGTGGACAATAGACATACATGACGGTTGACGTCACGCGAATCAACGCTAATGAATTGACAGCCGCTGTACAAACGATACAGTAATCTCAGTTGCACTCAGTCAAGCCCTTCTGAGTATTTGGATTAATGCAACTTGATCAATCCAACCCAATTATAATGATATCCGCATCCTTCTTCAGATTCATTAAATTTTGAGACTCGTTTATTTCATACATATTTTTAAGGTTAGTAATCAGTTAATATGTGGGTATAATCAACATTTTTTGTATATAAATAATGTACATATAAGAAATAAGCTTAATATTTTCATCATCTTCCTGCCCTTACCCCATTCTAAATGGGGTCGGCACAACATTTTATAAACATGTTGTCACATGATTTGGTTATTTATTTTACGACCGACGGCCTGCCTAACATCAACTTACTTTAGTCGTATTTTACGACACCTTGGTAAGAAAGAGGGTGGTCTTTTCTACTTAACCGGTTACCACACGGTGGGTCAACCTACCTTAGTCTCCTTTTAGAACACCTCGGTAAGAAATGAGGGTGGTACTATTTATTCTATTCAGCCGGATACCACACGGCGGCCCGACTTACCTTAGTCAACTTTTACGAAACCTCGGTAAGAAATGAGGCTGGTACTACTCTATTCAGTCGGATACCACACGGCGTAAGAAATAAGCTTAATGACAGTATATATCAAATCAAGCAAGATAACAATATAACAAGACAATATAAGTAAACAATAACAAAAGATTCACATCAGAAGTACCAGAAATACATAAAAACACTACATATTATAAAACAAAGTTACCCATCTTGTTTTAATGTTTGCTTCCGATAAACTCAAAATTTCTAAATCCAACTTTATGCGGTTTTCACTAATAGACAGAATGATTTGTGACAAAAGTTCATGTGTATAATTAATTTGATAAGGGATTGTGTAAACAATGGATGTGACGAAAAGTGTTAATCCTTTTGTAACAGTAAGATTTTGCAACATTAATATCGAATTGGATAGCTGTTAAGATAATGTATTTATAGTAATAAATCTATACTTATAATAAATCTGTAGAGAGGTCAATTCTGTAACTGGAATATATTTGCAAAATAACTATCAGGGGGTGATTAGGGATCGATACTGATGCCAAAAATGCAATCAGTAAAATTTTTGTCTGTCTGTCTGTCTGTCTGTCTGTCTGTCTGTCTGTCTGTCTGTCTGTCTGTATAACCGTTATAGAAACAAAAACTACTCGACGGATTTTAACGAAACTCGGTACAATTGTTTTTCATACTCCTGGGCTGGTTATAGTATACTTTTCATCACGCTACAATCAATAGGAGCAGAGCAGTGAACGGAAATGTCGGGAAAACGGGAGAAGTTACTCCATTTTTTAAGCTTCCGTCGCGTGTGCACCCTTGATGGTTAAAGCTACACAGAAATCATGTATGACGGAAATGTTCTCCTTAAAATTATATAAAAAATATCCCACAACAGCATATGTCTATCTTTTATGGTTGACTCACAATAACACGTGTAACTCCCGATAGCTTAGCAGTTCGAAGCTTTCTGGTTATATTTGTCTACTCCTACGTTTATATCACTCTCAGTCATCCCTAAATAAAAAAGTGAATAGTATTAACCATTATATAAAAAAAGAATCATTGAAATCGGTATAGAAACACCAAAGTTATACATGAAATACGCTAATAATAAGCCATCGCACGTGATTAATGAATCATGCTATAGGGATTATCACTACATAGTATAAAACAAAGTCACATTCTTTGTTTGTCCCTATATCCCTATGTATGCTTAAATCTTTAAAACTACGGAACAGATTTTGATGCGGTTTTTTTAATAGATAGAGTGATTCAAGAGGAAGGTTTATATGTATAATAACATTCAATGTGGAGTAGAGAAATACTGTAATTTTTGAGGTTTCTAATGTGATGTCGTAAATAATTACTTTTTTTTTCCGCTTACATTGCGAACACAGGCTAAGCCCTACGAGATTTATCAAAATGATGTACTAAGTATTTGTACACATTGAAAAGGTCTACAGAAAAGTCCGCGATGGTATATGACTATCTCTTATGGATAACCCACAATAGCACTTTTTGTCATTAACTTACTTTTACGAAAAATAATGCCTTATTTTCGAAGCAATTTTTATACAATATAGCATTAATCCTTATCCAATTAAGTACCTTAAATACATTGTTGATTTAATATAGATCAATATGGCCGTTTACAGCATGTAATTTAAATGAACATTTTCGAAGATATCACAGATTTAAAATCCCGCGAGGAGGCCGCGCTTCGCCCTATAGTACTCCGAATTTAGCAGCGATCGGACGCGCAACTAAATGTCGCTCTTTTAAGAGTAACCTCTAAAGAAAACATGTTTGTATTGTCTAATGATAACAAAGCTATGAATGTTGTATATAAAGACATTCTGTAATTAATTTTAAACATAAAATATATAGGGAAAAATGTAAAATGTAAATATGTAGTATATGAATTTAGATATTAGATATAGCAGGAAATCTTCTTGGTATAGGGAGAGGGGAATTGTTTTTCTTCAAATTTAACGCGTGCGGGCCACGTGCAGTAATGAATACCTAAATTAAAACTACTGGATCAATTTTAATCATTTTTTTCACTGAGTGGCATAGGCTACATATTTTATACCCGTGCGAAGCAGGGTAGGCCGCTAGTAATAAATAAAATTTACCTCTTTTCTGTCCTTAGTGTATTGTAGCTGTCTTTTAGAAGTATCATTGTAACTTTTAATTAATTGGGATTGTACAATACGGTAATTAAACGGCATGGTTT